>OX451741.1:1291162865-1292382633 GCA_948472305.1 Vicia faba
TAATCGATTAACAACGATCATTTTGACTTTAATGCTATTTCCTATTTTGGGTAATTTCAAGCCTATAAATAGAGGTCTCATTCCTTTTTTCATATCATCCAAAAAATTATTTGTGTATTGATACTCACACACTCGCTCTCTCTCTCTAAGTTTTTATTTTAACTTTCTATTACTAGTTCTTATAACCAAATGCTTTTGTGAGGTAAGATCTTTTGTGAGTAAGGTGTTCTTGTAATTCTGGATGGGTAGCATTATATAAGTTCTACAAGAATGTTGTTTATGTATCTTGGATGAACATAATCCATTTAGGGATAAAAATATGTGGTTAGAAGCTAAACATGTTACAAGCTTTGGTTGGGGATTGTGTGATTAATTTCTATATTTATTTTAGGTTGAAGATCGTCAATATTAATGAACTTACCTTTGGCTTTTAGTGAGCCTTATTCGTTTAAAGGTTAAAGATCATCAATATTGATGAACTTACCATTAGTTCATGGTTAGGTTGTTTAAAACCATAGGTTAGAAGATCAACCTGTTAAAATTCGAAGAGGTTATTGGTTATCTTGTTAAACCAATTTGAGCTCAGTTATTTTGTGGAGAGAAGACTAATCGCTTTAATCTACATTTGGGAAGAAAGCTTGGTCACTCCAGTCTCAACAATTTCAATGGAGAAGACGAAAACGATCATATCTTCCATCTTGTAATATTTTAGTTGTAGGACAACCACCATTTCCATGTATAAGGGGGTTCGTGAGCTTTACTTACTAAAATCTCTCCAGTATATAATGGAAAGTCTCAAGATCAATTCTTGGGGAGGGGGTGTGTCTTTTATTTTGACCAAACCTTCATAACTCTTGGCGTTCTTCTTTTTCCCTTAACTCTTTTATTTATGCAATTTATTTTGATATGTATTTATATGCCGCTGCTAAGTCTTACCAAAAAAAATTAAACTCTGATATATTTTAGGAAAAGTTTTCAAACCAACGTTTTCCCAAACCACACAATTCATCCCCTCTTATGTGTGAAGTCTCAAGTTCAATAAACCTAGTCAGGAGTTGTCATAAATCAACTTACAATAATAAACTACACATGCTTAGTTTGTTCTAATATAAACCATATCATACACGATGATTCCCACTCCACTAGCATAAGAAGTACTCTCCTCTATCTTTTTATCTTTCTCGATTTAAGGATATTACATGACTCAAAGCTTTGTATGGTGATCCAAAATAGTGTTAAAAATTTTGCATCTAGCATTCTGAACCATTCCACCACTTTCCTCAAATAATTAAATTTATATAAGAACAATTCAATCCTTTCCGGTTTCTCATGATATACACCCCTAAAATCCTCTTAGTTTTACTAAGATCCTTCATATAAAATTTACGATTCAAAGTCTCTTTGAGCTTGGCGTTAACTACCTTGATAGAGTTTGTCATTAAGATATCATCAACATATAGAAGAAGGTAGAGAATACATTTTTCATTCCTATTCAATATGTATACATAATTATCATAATTACTTCTCACAAAGTCGTGCTTGATATGATCAAAACACACTACAAGACCTAAATATCAATCTTGTCTTGCTTGATATGATCAAACTCTAAATCTCCAAAAATATTCTAATTGGAGTAGTCTACTAGTTTCCTATTCCAAATATCAATAGGTGTCTTGAAGTCTAGTCCCATCAATGGATATATTTTTACCAAATAAGCTTCTAAAGCAACAACTTTTCCCATTAAATTTTTCATAACCTAGCTCCCAATAATATGCACGTTACTTCTCCAAAATGGTATTATCCATGTGTTCATCTAAAACATTTCATTGAGGTTTATTAGAAATAATTATATGCCTTTTTATACAATGTTTCCTCTCAAACTCATTAGAGTGATTTGAAACAAACTACATGCATTGTCAATTCTCATTCAATTTAGTTCCCTACTTATTTCCTATGAAAGTACGTCATTCCTTTATATTTTCAAAGGTATCACTTTTATTTTTCAATATGTAGACCAATATTTTTCTAGTCAATCATAAATGATTGTGAGGAAACATAAATCACCCTCATAATTTGATTTCCTTGTCAGACCCAAAGATCCAAGTGAACATACTCATACGATCACTAGAACTACTCATGTCACTCCCAAACTTCACCCTATGTTGTTTTACTAATATGTAATGATCATAAAATTTTATTTTATTAGATTTTTCACTTCCCAAAAGACCTTACTTTGTTAGCTCAACCAAACCTCTTTTATGGACATGCCCTTATCCCTAATACTGTAGTTGGGTTTTATCATGAAAGTCATGACTAGCTAATGATTCATGACCAATAACATTGGATTATTCCAAAATTTACAACCCGCAAAGTTTATACCATTTAGCCATAATCATTGCACCATACAAAAATTTCAACACCTCATTTTCAATTCTAGTGTAATAGCCAATATCTGTGAAAATTCTTATAGACAAAAAATTTCACTTAAGGGCAGGAGCATACCTCACACATCGTATAAGGAATTTATAGTCTTCAAACATTTTAAGTATGGTTGTACCAATACCATGAATGTTTCTAGCTTTAACGTCACCATTTCACACAACTCCGCCTTCTTTCAATTCTAAAGCCTCAAAGTATTATTTCCTTAAGCACATGTAATAAGATCATTATGAGTCCATGACCCAACTCTCTTATGTCTCCCAAATATTCACCGGTATTGCACCAAAACTTTCATAATCATCCTTGTATAAGGATATTGCGGTATGAAAAGAATCACCCCTGTTCCCCTTTCGAAATAATCCTTCTTGATTGGTTTTATGACAAATGAAAATTTTTAACTTCTGTTTATAAAAAATATTTAAATTTAACTTGGCTCTCTTCCTCTTTTGTTTTTCTCTATTTTGACTCCATCCTTTTGAGACATGCAATATTTCACCACTATCACCAGCCTTCAAATATTTCATCTTTGATAGCTCTTACACCTTATAATCGCATGGATTTCATTCAAGGTGATAATACCTTCTTACTATAAATAAGGGCATCCTTGAAATTCTCAAAGAATCTAGGTAATGAGCTTAAAAATATTAGACTTTTGTTCTCATCATTAGTATTCACCATAGTAATTTTAAATTAACCAATGATCTTGTGAAATTTTTTTCGAACTGCTCCATAATGGATTTTTTCTCTAGCATTCGAAAAGAGTAACAATGTTGTTTCAGATATATTCTATGAGCCAATGATTTGGTAATATAAAATGATGCAAGTTTAAGCCACATCTCAGTTGCAGTCTTCTCCTAGGAAATTTCCCTTTGAAATTTTTCTTTGAGGCACAAGATAATGACTCTTTAGACGTTATCCACTATCTCGGTTTTCCATGCTTGTGTTAGGATTGCAAGCATCAATATCTCACCCTTCAATGCTTCTATTGGCTTTGGTTCAATTAATATTGCTTGCATCTTCACTTTAAACAACCCAAAATCGTTGACTCTGGAAAACTTCTCGATATCCCATTTAGAATCCACAATGTTCACTTGTAAACTTAACCCCATTGTCATGTAGTGGACGCCACTTATTGTGAAATTGACATAACGAGTCACACCAAAAATGATGATGTGTGAAACAAAGAACAACATAAACCAAAATAAATGGCTTCAAGCAAAATTAATGTGTCAAGCAATATTAGAAAATCCGCACAAGTAAGAATAAAATGAAAGAAGAGTACATAAATAATTTGTTTATCCGAATCGATCAAACTGATCTACTATGAGAAGAGAGAAAATCTCCATCCTATAAACTTCAGGCTTCTTACAAGATATTGTAAGATTTACAAGAGAATAGTCTTCCAAATTTACAAGAATATCTTATATTCTCTACCCTCAAGTGTTTCTCAATCTCTCATCCCCTCAATATAAGAATTACACAAATTTAAGGTATTTAAAAATATTTCACAGTCCTCTTAGATATCCTCAAAGATCCTCCAATTATCATAATAACGAGTCCAAATAAACCATCACTTTATCTCTCTAAGTTTCATTCACTAGGATTTCTCCACATATAGCAAAAAATGACAGAGAACCTACTTTTGTAAAGGTTCAAAACCCACATAAATTGAGTTTGTGGACCAAAAATGTGACCAATGCACCAGATCCACCCGTCTCGCCGTCACCCCACCGAATTTGCAAGTGAGATGCGCTCAACACCCACACTCTCCATGCTTGACAATGCTAAAAACTATAAAATTTACAAAGTCACTTAAGACTTTGAGGTAAACTTCCTCATATTTTGTGCACTTGTTTTTTTTAGGATGCGAAAGATATCGAATTTTCTATTTTATAAAATGCGAGCTTTAAAGTGGATGTGTAACTTTATTGGTGAACTATTGGTAGACTAATGTGTTATGGTGACTCCCTACTAAGTGATTTTAAGTGAATAGTCATTTTTCTAAATATAAATACATATTATATATTTACTAAGAAACATTAAATGTATAGTTAATAGATATTTTATGTATAGAAATACTTAAAATATCATTTAATTATATAGTTTTTCTTGACATTTCATATTATAAGACACTTAGTAATACTCAGGGCCGACCTTGGGGGCAGGGCAACCAAACCCATGGTCCAGGAATTTAAAAAATTGGGGACCTCAAAATCGAAAAAAATGTTAAAATATTATAAATAAAAAATAATAATACATAATTTGTTAAATATGTAATACATAGTAGCGGTAACCTAGTGGTACAAGTGTAGTCTTTGATCATGGAGGTTATGGGTTTATGAATTGGGCTATTAGATTTTACAATTTTCGATTTTTATTTTAGTTGAAACGTAATTTGTATTCATATAACTAAAAATCATAGTGGTTGTGGGTTCGAGTTTTGGGTTACAAGATTTTACAATTTTTCATTTTTATTTTAGTTAAAAGGCAATTTGTATTCATATAATTAAAAAAAAGTTACATATGCATCCCAAGGACCTTTTCGAATTTTTAAAAATAAATTTGAATAATATATATAAATTATATTTATTTATATTTAAAAAAATCTATCATATAATAAATTTATTTATTATTAAATTTATATGATAAAATAAATATATTATCATTTATGTCTAGTTCTATTACTTTTTATTTTGTTTTATAAAAAAATATATTATTAAATTTTATTTTATAATCATAAATTAAAACTTAAGAAATTTAGTATTATTTTTTATTAATTCAACACAATTAAATAGATAATAAATTAAATTATTAAAAGTAAATTATTTTTGGACAACTCGATTAGAACTAATCTAATTTGATGTAGCATTTATAAGATTTTATAATTTTTTAAATTAGTTTAGCTTCTCTTATGTTAATATATCAATTTTAATAAAGTCAAGATGCTCTTAATTACTATTATGTTTCAAAGTTTTGAGACTCTATTGAAATACTTAAAATTATTTTTTGTTTTGTTTTTAATGTTGCTTATAATTTAAATATAAAAAATATATTTAAATTTATTTCTTAAAAGCCAATTTTTTAAAATTTGATCAGGAATTTCGATTTATTTGAGACGACCTTAGAAAAGAATGAAATAGAAATCATCTTAGTTATGCGTGCTTCATATATTTAGTGCTTGAATAAATTAACAGAGAGAAAAAGATTAGAGAAATTTGAATTTTTTTTTATTAATAACCATGTATTAAAAAAATATTTCGCAAATAACCGGGTTTCGGAAAAAATTACGCAAATAACCATGTTTCAGATGGCTCCACAAAGGAGGAGCCATCTCAATTGGCGCATGCACTTAGGGTTTTGCCCTAGGCGCTATCTCACTTGGCGCCTCCCTTGTCTTTTAGCCAAGTGAGATGGCGCATGCTCCTTAAAAATGAGAGGAGGCGCCATCTCACTTGGCGCCTAGGGCAAAACTAGGGCAAAATGCTGTTTTATAAATAATTCGTCCGTTTCTTTGAAATTTCTCACACTTTCTCGCACTGTATTTTTATTTTGTACTCCGTTATTTGCGTAATGATGTCGCCTATGATTTTTAGCAGAGATGGTTACGTTATATTCTCCGCCACGAAACCTGCGATGAAAATGAAATTCTGGCACATTCACTCCATGGAGCGTCTGAAGCGGGAGTTGATGCGGTGGCTAGATGGAGACATCGCGGAGGGGGAAAAATTTGAAGGATCCAACGAAAACGAACAACAACCTCGCATGCGACAGGAAGACCTATTGTGTGGTTGGAGGAAGTCAAAACAGACATTGATGTAATGCTGATGATGCATGGGTCAGATGGAATTGTGTTAACAGTTGTAATTTCCTAGATTGAATATCGTTAATCATTGTTGTACGCGAAAACCCTAATGTAATTTCCTATATTGAATTTCTTAAATTGTGTTAACAGTTTTATTAACGGAAAACCCTAATGTTTACAACACAAATATTGAAAAGATTTATTGTATTACAATATTTATGTGGTCGAGCCAGACGCCCGATTCGAACAGTTTTTGCAATTTTGTCCGACCTGACGGCATAAACCACACTTTCTTTCCAACCTGTCAAGATCGTCCATTTCTGTTGTGATGCGCCTGCTTTTGGGACGACCCTTCTTGTTCCTTCGCATTTGGTCATTGTGCCAAACTATATCGCCGTTGTATTCAGGCCAATAGTCCGGTTTTGCCACCAAAGGAAAGTTGTTGTTGTAAACAGTGAGCAACGTTTCAGATTTATAAACGTCTGAGAGCAGTTGAAGCGCGACTTGATGGGTATGAGCACAAGCGGCAATGACATGAGAGCAAGGCATACGAAATGCTTGAAACCTGCCACAATCGCACCATTGAGAAGGTAAAATGACCCTGTATTCTTGTCTTGCCAGGCCTTCATTGTGGTCGATTGTCTCTTTCACAATGAAGTTGTGGCTGTGTCGGTCAAACCGTGTAACCATGTGAGTGTTGGCTTTAGCACTTTCAGCCTTAATGTATTTCATACAGCTTTCACTCCATAGTTGTCCTGATTGCAAGACCGCATACCACATTTCACCTCTTTTGGCAAATAACGCAGCCATCCTAAAATACGTGGATTTTACCAAGGCAGTGATTGGGAGGTTTCGTATGCCCTTGAATACCCCATTCATTGATTCAATAAGATTTGTTGTCATATGCCCCCATCTTTGGCCATTGTCGTATGACCTAGTCCACTTTTCGACCGGTATATTGTCGATCCACGTACCGGCTTCTGGATTAGACAAACGGATCTCGTTGCGGTAATATTTGAATGTGGGTTGTGTCAATGCGTATCTCGCATTCATCACCGCTTTCCTCAATGTTTTGTCCTTGACCTCCCTCGAGAAATTCTGGACGATATGCCTGACGTAATATACATGCGTAGAAGGAGGGTCATGCCAACCATTTGCTGGATTATTATAGGCACTTTCAATGGAGGCATGTCTGTCCGAGATCAAACAGAGATCTGGTTGAGGAGCCACGTGTGTACGAAGATTTTTCAGGAAAAAGCTCCAAGCACCACCGGTCTCCCCCTCGACAAGGGAAAACGCAATGGGGAAAATGTTATTGTTGCCATCTTGTGCAACTGCCATCAATAGCGTGCCTTTGTACTTCCCATACAACCAAGTCCCGCCAATTTGTAGAATTGGTTTGCATGATGCAAACCCTGTGATGCATGGTTGAAATGCCCAAAACACGCGACTGAATATTCCGTTGCCATGCAGTAGACTACCATCTTGGGCGTACGCTGGCAATGTTTCCAGAACATAAACACTACCTGGAGAATATGTCTTGAGTGCATTTAGGTAGCGGGGAAGTTCTCGGTATGACTCCTCCCAGTTTCCGTACACCCTTTCAATCGCCTTAGTCTTTGCTAACCACGCCTTACAGTAAGACGGAGTGTAGTTAAAAACCGTGGTGATGTGGGAGATGATTGTTTTCACCTTCAAAGAAGGGTCGTTGCTGACCAGGGGTAGGATTTCTTGACAGATTAGATCATGGTTGAGTTTTTGGTGGTCTTGTGATTGAGTGGAACTTACACAAGTATGGGTAGTCATGGAGCCTATGACCCAGCAGTCACCCCTTAATCTGTATGATGCGGTCAGCTTGAACATACAGTCAGGGTGGACACACTTGATCTTGTACCTTTCTGGGTTTACACGATCCACCTTAAAATCAACCGAGTTGAGCATGTGAAATTTTTTGATGGCCCTGATGCATTCCTCTCTGTTATGAAACTTGTCCTTCTCTTTTAAATTTTCATCCGACTGCATATACGGTTGGAAAAACAAGTCAGTAGAAGGTTCATCTCCGCCCATGTTGAAGTTTGTCATGTGCGTAGGTGGTGTGTAGATTTTGTCAGTAGGAATACTTGGGATGCCATCATCGTCAGAATCGTCGTTCACCATTTCATCAAACTCTAACTCGTTATCTTCTTCTTCATCATCAACTACATCTACCTCATCTTGTTCATTCTCCAAAGGATCAACCTCCTGTGTCACAGGAGGCTCTACCTCCTGTGTCACCGGAGGCTCTTGAAGCAAAATGTACAACTCAATAGAGTCGTTTCCAGAATAGACATGGCTGGAAATCATGTTCTGGAGATCCTCGTCATCTTGAACTTCAACCTTATAAAAAATTACTTGGTTGTTTCCAAAAAAAACTGGACTCTGATAAAATATCTGGGATACCGGGCCTCGTTCAAGTTTGGCCTCCAATCTTTTCTTGAAGTACGAGAAATTTGCTTTCCCGTTTAAGAGAAATCGAACGTTGTCAGTGTTTCTAAACAAAAACCCAACTGTGGGACAAATGTATGTCTCACCGTTGAAATGTGCTTTGACAACAAATTGTGGTGAAGAGGCCATTGTGTAGAATTGTTTTAAGGTTTGAAGGTTGGAATGTTTGAGGTTTATTGATTGTATGAAGGTATGAATGCTGGAATGTTTGAAGGTTTGATGACTGATTCGAAGGTTGGAAGATTTTACAGATTATGTGAATCAATGTTATGTTCAACGTAAGGCAAAAAATTTCAATTAAGTAAGGGATGCAACCCCCCAAGGCTGCCAATAATATTACATGCAATAATGAAACCCCATAGCCTGCCACCTATCCTGGCCCTATTCTGCACACATACATGTTTTGTGTAAGACTCCACCCATCAACTCCAATGGCCTTGCATGCAACAAAGAAAGGAATCCCAAAGGCTGTCACGTAGCCTGAGCCTATGCTGTAAGAAGTGACACCTCTTATTCGCCAAATGGGGTGGCGACACCATTCATTTTTGTACTCTTTCGCCAAGTGAGATGGCGCCTCCCTTACTGTCCAATCGTGATACATGCATGGGCTTATGGAACCCCATAGCCTGCCACCTATCCTGGCCCTATTCTGCACACATAAATGTTTTGTGTAAGACTCCACCCATCAACTCCAATGGCCTTGCATGCAACAAAGAAAGGAATCCCAAAGGCTGTCACGTAGCCTGAGCCTATGCTGTAACAAATGACACCTCTTATTCGCCAAATGGGGTGGCGACACCATTCATTTTTGTACTCTTTCGCCAAGTGAGATGGCGCCTCCATTACTGTCCAATCGTGATACATGCATGGGCTGCCACCTAGCCTGCAAGAGTGACACCTTACATTTTTTGTAAATGCATGCATGCATATGTGTAACACCCTAAGCATGCAAATGTGACACTTCGTAGGCATGCAAGCACAAGCAACCACTACATCAAACTTATTTGCCTATAAATACATACCTTATGAAACATCTCTCACACCCACACAACTCTCACTCTCTGCTACGAAATATTTCTTAAGTCTATCATACTCTCTATTTCTTCCTAAGTCTTTCATACTCTCAAGCATTCTGAACAATGGCTCTTCTAACAATGGGCGATACTCACAGAGGCACAAGGGAAAACATTGCTGCATTTGTAAGTCTCTTCTTTGGTTATACATTTTTCATACTTCAAATAACGTGTTGTTCATCTTAATTAATCTTACACTTGTTTAATTATGATCTCAGGATACAAAAAGATTCAGAATCCGTTCGCACAACTACCTGGCTCCCGACCCATTTATCGTCCCTTATCTGGAATATGCAGGTTTTGGACATGTGATAAAGATCTCCAACTGCACCATTGACTCAAAATTCATTCTTGCAATGTTGGAGAGGTGGAGACCGGAGACCCATACATTTCACCTACCAATAGGTGAATGTACCATCACTCTCGAGGATGTGTACATGCTACTGGGCCTCCCTGTCGATGGTAAGGCGGTGAACGGGTCGGTTCAACAACCCAACTCACAGTGTGAAGAACTGTTGGGTAAGGATATGGTAGAAGGTGGTGGAGCAAGAGGGCAGGGAATACTACTCACTGACCTGAAACGTCATTATGCAAGTATGGAATTAAATGAAAATTCCTCAGAGAATGACCGAGTAGTAAAAGCCAGAACGTATCTTATGATACTTTTTGGTACATTTTTATTTCTCGAAAGTACGGGAAATAGTGTAAATTTCATGTACTTACATTTACTAACAAATTTTGAAAAAACTAGAAAATATAGTTGGGGTTCTGCAGTATTAGCCCACCTGTACAGTTCCTTGTGCAAAAACGCAGTCAAGGAAAAATGTACATTTTATGGGTGTGCATTTTTACTACAAGCCTGGGGTTAGTGGAGGATGGAGTCCTTAAACCCCATCAACAACAACACTTTTGGTTTCCCGTACGCAATAAAGTAAGTCATTAAGTTATAGCATTTATAACTATTCTGCTCTTTCCAAAATATATGCTAAAAATAACATGTTTCTCATTTCCTTTAGGTACTGCGTGAGGAGTATGGATTACGGCAAGAATCCAAGATTCAATGTCGCACTCTACCGGAATCTGTTGGATCACTTAGGCCCAGATGACGTACGTCGTAGCTTTTAACTTTTGTTCATTTTAATTATTTATACATTACTTTTGCGCTAACCTGATTTAAATTTTATCGCAGTTCGTCTGGAGACCATATTTGGGTTTGGGCCATGCTCCAAACCCAGAGGATGCAGCAACTTGGACTGCAAAGACTGCACTCATTCAGTTCAACATTGTGGAGATGCACCACAGCGACCGTGTGAAGATGCAGTTCGGAATGCATCAAGAGATACCAAGTGATCCAACAGATTTGTCCCCCTGGCATCTAAAAAGGGTCGACGCCCAGTGGGGTCTTACCAACTGGAAAGACTTTGCTCCGGAATGGTGTAAAATGTGGCAAAGGCGTCACCGCTACATCTTGCAATCCCCGGTTTTCCTTACTCAAGGTAACATGCGACACACTGATCAATATATGTCGTGGTACAGGTCGGTTAGTAACCCAGAAATGCACGTGTCTCATCCGAGGTACTTGGTTGACCCACGCACACAATGGGCACAACCCTCGATTCCCCATCAACAAACCCAAAATCCATCAACCTCAAACCAACCCCCAAGAAGAAACAGACCAACAAACACACAACCACATTCCCCACCACAACACAACTACAATCAAATGCCGTACTACCAACCACAATCACCACCAAACTACCAATACCCGGATATGCCTCAAACCCAACCACAATACCAACCCCAATACCAGCACACCCACATACCCCAAACACAATTTCAGTCTTCCACATATCCCAATATGGCGCCCTCAACATCCAGACTTAGCCCTGATATGGGAATGTCAGAAGATTATGACCAAGCCGACCAAACCTACCATCAACCACCATATCACCAAACAACCCAACATCCACAATACCAAACACCCCAAGATCCATTTCCTTTCTACCCCCCATACTCAGACGACCAATGCTACCGACCAACCATGGAACCCCACCCACCGCCAACACGACCAAACTTTGAGGGTATGGGTAACCGACTGTACCAGAGCGGATCTTCGAGATATGGAGATCTTACTGATTTTATGGATTCGGATCGCATTGACTTCGCTGGGCCATCGACCTTGCTGCAGCAGGAAACGCGACGGCACCCAACAAGAGAAAGGCGAGGACGGGGATGCGGAACCGGGGGTCATTACCGGGTTCCGGGGGATCACTGATGTATCTTTTTTTTTCCCAGTATTTTTTGTATCCATTTTTTTTACTGTTCTTTTAATGTAAAACAGTTGAATGTAATTATTTTTTTTAAATAAAAAATCCATTTTGTTGATCTCTGTCTAATAGGCAACGCGCATGAAAGAAAATAAAAAAAATTTTTTTTTGCCCTAAATTTGTACATAGGCGCCATCTCACTTGGCTTAGGGCATGCCCTAAGCACTTAGGCGCCAAGTGAGATGGCGCCTCCCTTAAAAAAGGAGGTGCATGCGCCAATTGAGATGGCTCCTCCTTTGTGGAGCCATCTCAAACATGGTTATTTGCGTAATTTTTTCCGAAACCCGGTTATTTACGAAATATTTTTTTAATACATGGTTATTAATAAAAAAATTCGAGAAATTTGACACCTCCACCTAAAACGAATTAAATGGATATCTTCGGCCGCACCGGGCCGCGACCACCTCTAGTGACAAACAGAACCACCACCCTTCTGTTTATTATCCAAGTCAAAGCCCAGAACTATAAAAGCTCAAAATACCTATTTTGGTCTAAGTCGAAATTTTGTGTCAAACAACATGTCTCGATACTTCAACATCTAATACAGCTCGACACACATTAGATTATTTCGACACAACCTTGTTTTTGCCGAGTAACATGTTACTTCGACACAAGGAATTACAATTTCAACACACCACCTAATTCATTGTGTCTAAGCTATCTACATTAATCATATATCTTAACTTCTTAAACACTTCGACTTGCACTCCTTTCGTCATGATGTCTGCAATCTAATTCTCAATTTTGCAGTGTTCCAAGTTCAGCTTTCTATTTTCTACCTACTCTCGAAGATAATATAACCTTATTTCGATGTGCTTGCTTCTACCATGTGCTATCGAATTCTTCACCAAATTGAAAGCTGATATGTTGTCGATCTTCATGGTAATTTCTCCATGACCCTTCCCTATTAATTCTTTGACCAAGTTCACCATCCATGTTGGTGGACATGCACAAAAAGGAGCAACTATCTATTATGCTTCACGCGAAGATAGTGCCACTACTGGTTCTTTTTTCGAACTCTAAGCAATTGGTGCACCACCTAGCATAAACACATAGCCAGTTATGGATTTTCGATCCTCAGTATCACTACACCAACTTGAGCCGATATAACCCACTAACTTACATTGTTTTCCTTCATCAATTGTAGAAAATAGAATTCTATAGTCGATAGTTCCTTTGAGATACCTTAGTATCCTCTTTGTCGTTGTTAGATGTGATACCTTTGGCTTCTACGTGAATCTACTCATCATACCTATAATGTACGCTAAGTCAAGCCTTGTGTGACAAAGGTATCTTAATGACCCAATAAGTCTTCTATACTGGGTTGGGTCGACATCATCTTCATCCGAGTCTTTCGACAGTTGCAGTCTTGGTTCAGCAGGTGTCAAATTTGAGTTGTAGTCTTCCATCTCAAATCTCTTGAGTATTTCACTTGCA
The DNA here is from genome assembly GCA_948472305.1 of Vicia faba. Taxonomy (NCBI): domain Eukaryota; kingdom Viridiplantae; phylum Streptophyta; class Magnoliopsida; order Fabales; family Fabaceae; genus Vicia; species Vicia faba. Next base: position 1,291,176,428 of record OX451741.1, read on the forward strand.
TATATTCTTTGATGCATCATCAAACTTCTGTTACTCTTGTAGAATTTGATGCCAAGGAAGTATGAAATGTCACCCATATCAGACATTTTAAAATTCCTTGTTAAGATCACCTTTTAAGTCTTTGATCTCTTTCTTGCACCTACATATTATTAACAAGTCATCTACATAGAGACATAGTATAAGAAATTCATTATTGCTTCTTATTACATATACTTCATACTCAGTTGTGCACTTCACAAATTCCTTATCCCTTATAAAACTATCAATATTCTTATTTCAAGCTCTTGGAGCTTGTTTAAGTTCATACAGGGCTTTATGCAGCATGTACACCTTTCTCTCTTCGTCTTGTTTCACAAATCCAATTGGTTGTGCAACATAAAATTCTTCGTCTAAGGTCCAATTTAGGAATGTACATTTCACATCCATTTGAAACATGTGCCAATTGTTCATGGTCGCTAGACCAACAACCAACCTTATTGTTTCGATCCTAGTAACAGGTGCAAAAACTTCATTGAAGTCGATTCCTTCTTTCTGAATAAATCCTTTTGCCACAAGTCTTGTCTTGTGTCGGGTTACTTCTCCTTTGGGATTAAACTTCACCTTGTGTACCCACTTCACATTGATTTCCTTCTTGCCTTAAGGAAATTCGACATGTGACCAAGTGTTGTTTACTTTGGTGCACTTCAATTCCTCATTCATAACTTTCACCTACTTCAAATTTTTCAATGCTTTAGCTGCATTGAATGGTTTGTCATCTGCGTAGAAATAATAATGTACCATTTCACCTTCATTATCGATCTCATCATATGATGTAATCACGTAATCCTGCAACCTTGCAGCCATGTGTCTTGTTCTTTGAGGTCTACTTGGGCCTGCCTCACCTCTGACGTCTTCTTTTTTGACTTCAGTGGCTGGTTATTTACAAAATATTTTTATCGATTACTTCTTGACATTTTCATTCCAATCCTATTCCTTAAGCTCATCTATCACTACTACAAAAAACTCATTTAACAACAGATGAAACATACATATAATCATGAAGTTCCATGCATTGTTGTGTAGAGTATTGTTCTAAATTCGTTAGTAATAATCACGGTCCTGGGACCATTGTAGTATACTGGAAAGCGCTCATGATATCACAACGGTTATGCTTAACAATCATTGTGATATATATATATATATATATATATATATATATATATATATATATATATATATATATATATATATATATATATATATATATATATATATATATATATATATATATATATATATATATATATATATATATATATATATATATCGGGTTCGAAATCCAACAGCAGCAAAAAAATTACATTAAATCACGGTTAAAATAAAAAACCATCATGGAAGGTACCCATAGTTTATTATATAACAATGTATATTGCTTGTTTTATCATACACCACATTAAAGAAATACAACCATTAAAACTGGTAAAGAACTATATAATATGAAAATTAAACTATTCTTGAAAACTAACTGAAACACACCACTGTATTCTGAATTACATACATCTCATCATGCACATTTTATGTTCTTTAACACATATGGTTTAATGGTCGGATTTCTTCAACGCACCGATATCTTTTATTATTGTTTACCTCATCATCGTTGCTTATCATTGTGATTGTTATGATGAATTGTCATCATAACAATCATGATCTTAACAATCACGATGATAAACGACGACGACGAGGTAAAGTAGAATAATAGATATCAATGTATTGTAGGAAACCGATTATTGAATCATATATTATGGGTTAAAGAATATAAAATATGCAGAATGAGATGCATGCAATTCAGAAAACATTGATTGATATAGGTTGGTTTTCAAATACATCTTAATTTTCAAATTATAAGTTTCTATGTTAATTTAAATGATTGGATTTTCATTAAAAGGTTAGTGAAATAAACAATATACATAGTATATAATAAACTAAACTTCATTTTTTGTCAACCTGTATAAGAATTTAAAGAACAAAACATTGCTAAGTCACAATAAGCCTTTTTCTTATGAGTTAGCAATTTTTTTGTTCTTGTTTTGAGAATATTTGTCAACAAAAACGTCATACAACAACACAACAAATATATGCAATGTAACACAATAAACAAAAACATACATTTTATCCACAAAACACTAACAACATACAATATCACAAAATATATAAAATTGTTTATAGAACGCACCTTTTATTGAAAATAATCTTGGAACAATGAGGTTCTTCTAGTTTGTGAAGCAATGAAAAATAAATACAAGGTGGATGAAGTTTACACAATGACTTCATACTTCTTGTATTTTTTTCCATTGCTACACAAATCATATATACCTTACCAAATCATAATATACGCTTGCTACCACCATCATCATCACCATATGAGTTTCATCTAGTTTGTGAAGCCATAAAAAAAAAGGTGGATGAAGTTAACATAATAGCTTCATACTTCTTATATTTCTTTTCATAACTTCTAAAACTAGATGAAGTTTGTTGTTGTTGTTGTTTCTTAATTCACTTTTCTTGAGTCCTACAAACACCATGAAAATTATCAACATGTAAAACTACAAACTTATTTGTCAACAACACAACATGCAACAACAACATAGAACAACATACAACAATAAAAGAATCATAAACTATCTAACAAGAAGAAATTAATAGGAAAACCATATGAAACATAACAACAGCATACACAAAAATGAGAGAATAAAGAAAAAGAAGAATACCTTTATGTAAGAAGAACAAGATTGACGACTATACTGTAGAATATGAATGCTAATGATGAAGAAGAAGGGAAAAAATGGATTCTAGGGTTTTGCTATGAAAGATACGGCTCTACTGTGAAAGTGTGAGTGTTAATTCGCTTATATATAAATATACTCGCAACGGTTTACGTTATCAAACATGGTGATATATATATATATATATATATATATATATATATATATATATATATATATATATATATATATATATGCGAGTATATTTATTTATAAGCGAATTAACGCTCGCACTTTCATAACAATTTTGAAAAAAACAACTGAAGTTGTAACCCTTTATTTTATATATAAAAATAAATAAAATAGAAAAGGCGCGCCTTAACGTTAAATGAATAATATATGTGAGGACACTGAGGTTCGGACCCAAGAAATCCTGGATTCTATAACCACGGTTATGGTAGCAACCGTTATTATATGCTAACAATTTTTATTTAAAAAATAAAATAAAATGTTAGCGCCTGTGTTTAGAGATGTCACCACGGTGTTGGGAAGAACCGTGGTGAATTAGGCGTTGTTGTATGTGTGTATTGTAGTAGTGTATGATCACGTCCCTGTAGATCACAACTTGCTTCTTCACTGGGTCAATCAACTTGTAACCTCCAGTTGAATGATACCCTATTAGGATCATTTGACTTGACTTGTCATCAAGTTTTCTTCTCAACTAAAGTGACAAATGTCTATGTGCTATACATCTAAATACTTTCAGATAACTCAAGGTAGGTTTGACACCAGATCAACATTCTTCTTACGGGATTCCTTCTAGCTTCTTCTCCGGACATCTGTTCGAAATGTATATTGAAGTTGACACAGTTTCACCCCAAAACTCTTTAGGTAAATGCTTGTATTTCAACATACTTCTCACCATATTCTTAATGATTTGATTATTCCTTTTTGTAGTTCCATTCTGCTGTGGAGTGTAGGGTGCCACTACCTCATGCACAATTGATCAGCGTATTTTGATGCATAATCCTATATGTTTGTACTTAGGCATTTCCATGGTTTATTTTGTTTATTTTTATGTTTTAATATGTTTTTCTAATTTATTTTATTTTTGCACTTATTTTATTTTCATATTTAATTTTCAGGTTTAGAAGCTTTCACAAATAAATTCATAACTGGAGCTACGAGAGTCGGATCGAGGCGTTCTAGTACTTGTTGGAAAGCTAAGAAAAAGAGCTATAACTTTTATGAAGAAGTCAGAAGCTGATTCGGTCTGTAGATGACCTGAAAGTTGCGTTGAAGTTTCAGCATTAGTTTTATTTTTGGGTCGTTAGTTTTTGGCCTGGGTTATGTATTTGACCCAATTGGGTTATGACCCGAACTATTTAATTTAATTTACACCTAGTACATGGATGGTTCATCGATACAATTGAGACAATTAGAACGAAAAAACTTTTTCTCTGTACGAAAGTCCATGGAGAACTAATTCATCGGAGTTGATCTGCTGTAATTTTGGTTCTGAAACTTGAAGTTAATATAATTTTGCAATTCAATTTCTATTCATATCAATCCTATTTGCTGTTATTCATTTGCTTAATCCAAATTATCATAGAGTAGTTTTGTTAGTTCAGTTGATTTGTGTTTCCCAAACTTGATTGCGTTATATCGTTTGTTTAATTCGTTATTTCGTTATTGCGTAACCGTTTGCTTAATTTGGTGAAAAGGAAATATAATTCTTATAAATTATTTCACGCTTGTTGATTGATTTGTGATCGAATATGAATAGATTCCGCTTAGGACAGTGAAATTATAGTAATCGATGATAAATAAGAACCGAAACAGAAGATTAACTTATTTCCATAATCACTTATTTTAAGCACTTATTTTCTATTTTTTTACAACTCGATCCTAAAGCTAAACCCCCAATTCGATTACGTTGTATTGACACAAACAAGAATCCTTGTGAGACGATTTGAGTCACACTGTTGTTGTACTACGTTTTAAAATAACTCATTTTTGATCCGTGCGCGACAGCGGATCAACAATCCCTTCTTTCTTACATAACATGTCGAAGTATTTTGACACATATTCTCCACCACCATCAGTCTTTAAAATCTCGAGCTTTCTACCATTTTCTCTTTTGACCATAGACTTAAACTTGGCAGGTACCTTGATCACTTCACTTTTCTTGTTGATCAGGTAAGTCCATACTTTTCTACTGAAATCATATATGAATATAACAAAGTATTTATTACCTCCAGTCGAATCCACCTGGATAGGACCACATACTGTAGCGATAAAAAATGTAGCAGGGTAAATCGGAGATCGAATTATTGATTAATTCGTCTCACAAAAGCAAGAGTCGCCACCGCGCTTTATTATTTCCAAGGGAAAAGGGAAAAGAGCGAAATAAAACCCTAAAGTATGCAATGTAAAATAATACTTTTAAAAGTAATGAAAATACAAGGCGTTTTTGAAAAGAGGTCTAGAGTTCGGGGGTTGGTTATACAATGAGAAGGTATTAGCACCCAATGTATCTATAGTATTCTATAAGAACCTTTTGAAATATCTGTTTATTAAAATTGTTCGTTTGATTAAAAATAAATTGTTTTGGCCGAAAAGGGGTACAGACGGGTTTTTGAAGGTACGACGACCTAATGTCGAAGTTTTGGCTTAAAAGGTATAAGTTTTGAAAAGATTGAATATTTGGGGAAAAATTGTCTTAAGTTTTAATGAAATGAAAATATTCGCGTGATTGGATTTGAGGACATGAAATCAACAAATTTAATCATTTTTCTCTTGGATTTAGACGTAAACAGAATAACCAAATAACGGTGAAATAATCAAACAGAAAATTATGCGGATAATGATTAAATAGCTAAGTGATATATAACCACAATAATGATTGAATAAACAGACTAAATGGCGTGAACATGCATTTTTATATTTTTATCTAATAGGTATAACGCAAGAGAATTAATTAAGGAAAATAAAATGTTTTTTAAAGTTTTTATTTTTATACGTTTTTTAGTATTAATATAAAGTATTATTTTAAGGATTATTAAATAATTTTAAACTAAATTAAAACTTTAAAAGCTACTAACTTAAATCTAATTAAAAAAGGAATACTAAAATTACTAAATTAATCCTAAAGTTAAACTTAATAAAATTGGTCACATTATTTAAAATTTGTTTAATTAAACTACATCTCTTTTTTGATTAACTTTTATAATTAAACTAAATTAATAAAATTCTAAAAAAACTAAAAGAGAATAAATAGAAAGAGGTGTATTAGAAATAAAGGGTTAGATAAACAATTGTATGGGCCAAAGGGTTCTAAGGGCCCAAAACAGAAATAGGATGGGGAGGTGTCTAAGGAAATTCGTTGGGCTTTTAGGCAGGGAAACGGGTTGAGCCCAACATTTCTCACAATTTGTTTAGGGTTAAACATATGTGTTTTAGTTTGGGAAAAAATGGATTAGGGTTAACAAAGGGTACAGAGCGGCACTCATCTTCTCGTTACGGATTCGTCTTCTTCGTGCTTTCATGCTCTCGCCTCTGACCTTCCCTTGCCCGAGCCACCAACGCCTCTTCTTCCCCAAGTGTCGCTCAGTGATACGGTGTAGAGGTGATGATCTCGCTCTTTTAGCGCATTAGGTTTTTTATGATTTTTGCATGTTTATGATTTTGTATCCATTTTGATTATGACTTTATTTTTTACATGGGGTTTCTGTTGAGATGGTGGAAAGGAAGAAGAAAAACATAGCTACCTTTATGAAGGAGGAGGGAGAGGCGTTCCGGAGGCTTGCTGGCGGAGGAGTGAAGCGCGGTGGCTTGGAGTCATGGTATTTCGTTTCTTACTTCTTTTGTTTAGTGATGAAAATCCTGAAAACAAAACTTTATCCTTTTCTCTTGCTGCTTCTCTGCTTCGTGTGCTTCTTTTCCTTCTTCTTTCTGTGGGCTTGATGCTTTGCTTCTGTTGCTTTTTTATATTTGTTGATGATATGTTTCAAGGATGAACCTTTTGGGTTATGAGAATTTTGTTGCCTTGAACATTTCCTTTTTGTTTGGTTGAGGCTGGAAACAGATTATTGATGGTTAATGGTTTATGGCTTTTGTATTACGGTTGGGCTACGCATGGTTTTCTGGTTTAACAGGTTGATGGTTTATTGGCTTGGGTTTGATTGCTAGGTGAGGCTTACTGGTTTTCTGGTTGTTGCTTGAAAACAGGTTGAACAGGTTTTATGGTTTTAGGCCATATTGGTTTGTTTGACAGTTCTTATGAGGGGTTTGCTTCATGTTTGGCCTGGTTTTTGTTTCAACAGGTTTGGCCTTTTGATGAGTTTACTGGTTAGGCTTTGAAATGGTTATGGTTTCAGGTTTGGCCTGGAGGCCTATGTTACAGGTTTAAAGCTTAAGCAGGTTATTAGGCTTGATGCTGTTTTTGTATGATTGAGGCTTCAACGGGTTTAATGCAGGTTTCTACTGGTTTTTCAGGCCATGGTTATTGGCTTTGGTCTTGAGACAACAGGTTCTTGAGGTTTTTGTTTTGACCTTGAGAATTGGCTTGGTATTGAACTTGACAGATTTTGTGGTTTAAGGCTTCAAAACAGGTTTTTCCGAACTTAGCCTTGCTTGAGAAGTTGTGTTGTTTTATATCAGTTGGCCTCTCTTTTGACAGTTCAGGCTTTGTATATTTTAACCATTTTTCCTTGATATCTCTGCCCTCTCTACTATCTTATTCAGTTTGCTTTGCATCCTTTTATGCTTTCCTTTTTTTTACTGTGTTACTGCTGCTTTGTTTTATATCCCTTTTCTGCCTAAGGCCAAAACCTGTAAACCCACACTCTTTTCTCTCTTCTCTCTCTTTAGTAAAGTTTGACATTAAAATGATGTATGTACTTGAAGTTCTGAAAAAACAAAGCTGGAAAATGATGAAATTAAGAAACATTTTTCTTGCATATTTGGTTTTAAACTGCACATGTTTCTCTTTGTCATCTGCATTGTACAGCATGGAGCCTTGTGTTTTTGGCCTCTTCCCATACCTTGGGTAGTTTACGTTGGACTTTGGCTTTGAAAATTTGCATATGCTGTTGAACTATGCATTTTATTTGAAATATGCAGTTTTTTGACAAAAATTGGATTTGTGCAATATTTTGAAATATGCAGTTGGCTTTTGAAATGTGCAATTGATTTTGAACTATGCAGTTTATTTTGGAAAAATTGAATTTGTGCATATTTTTAACTTGTGAATTCATATTTATCAATAAAATTCATCCCTTTTTGTGAACCAGGAGAAATCCCGTGATTTGCAAAGAGGGTAAAAAACTGATTCCAGCCGTTTGCTTTTAATGATGAACGCTAAATTAATCGTCTGCTTTTAATTATATCTATTTCTGACTTTTCTTTTAATTCTTTGCAGGTAAAATCAAATGAGCATCAAAGAAGTATTGGATAAAAGATGAAGATTTAGAACTTAGAAAAAATTAGGATAGCTTTTATTTCACTTTAAACATTGTAAAAATTATCATTGTAAATACGTTGTAAATAAATACGGTATTTAAATAACGATTGTAACAACTAGAATAAAATGAATAAAACTCCAATATTTTACCAATTAATTCTTTTCTTCTTTCCAATTATTTATTTTATCATTTATAATTCTTTAAATTATATAATAACTGAAAATCAATTCCAATTATTTAAATTTAGAATGATAAATAATTAAATAAACATCATTGATCAATTAATAAACTCTTCAATTATTTACTTCATTATTTATAATTCTTCTAAATTATAATAACTGAAAATAAAATTTCAACTATTTAAACTTAGAATAATAAATAATTAAATAAACATTGTTTGATCAATTAATAAACTTCTTTTCCAAATATTTACTTTATTATTTATAATTCTTTAAATTATATAATAACTGAAAATAAATTCCAATTATTTAAATTCAGAATAATAAATAATTAAATAAACATCATTTTAGCATTGATCAATTAATAAATTTAGCGTTTCAAAAATAAACAGCTCTTGACTTGAAAAAGTTATGAATTTAAAACCTGCTTTGAAAATTGATACAGATAGGTCAAAACACTTGCAATGTAATGATGCAGATGGGAGATGGTATCTTAGGTCAAAATTTGGGGTACAACAGCTGCCCATATTTAAGTTTCTTCTATCCGGAGATATGAAGATTAAAATCTTCGTCTCGACGAGATTGAAGGTACTTAAATACATAATACACAAATTTTTGCCCTAAGATACCGCCATTATGTTTGATATGAATGTAGTGATTGAATTCACAGAGAAAGATATTGTATGAAACAAGATAATGCTGGAGAAACCAAACACCAACAAAACACAGGAACATAGATTATACACTATTGGGGAAATAAACCATTGACTTCAAGTAATAGACTCTTGACGACGAATAAAAATTTGAGCGAATACGGACTCTGACCCTAACAAAGAAGGTATCTTGCATAGGCCATAAAAACAGATTATTGACCCAAAAATATCAGTGAGCTCACAACTCAAGGTCAAAGATAGACAGAGAGTATCAAATTTGCTGGCGACGGATTACCGACTTCTGAAGGTAAAGATTCATAACAAACTTCTCTGCGAGATTTCCGGAGATATACTCATTAATGCTGAAATAATAATAAGATTGCAGATACACAAGTTGCCTCAAATAAAGAAGCTGCCACTTGCTGTCTTCCAAAAAATATTATGACATACAAGCTGCTCAAATAAAGAGGTTGCCACTTGCTGTCGTCCAGGGATGTCAATAACATACAAGCTGCTCAAATAAAGAAGCCGCCGCTTGCTGTCTTCCAAATATACTATGACATACAAGCTGCTCAAATAAAGAAGCTGCCCCTTGCTGTCGTTCAAAGATGTTAATAGCATACAAGCTGCTCAAATAAAGAGGCCGCCGCTTGCTGTATCCCAGAAAAATAATAACGTACAAGTTGCTCAAATAAAGAGACTGCCGCTTGCCGTTTTCTAACGATGTCTATAACGTACAAGTTGCTCATGAAGAGACCGCCGCTTGTCGTTTTCCAAAAATAATAACGTACAAGTTGCTCATGAAGAGACCTTCGCTTGTCGTTTTCCAAAAATAATAACGTACAAGTTGCTCATGAAGAGACCGCCGCTTGCCGTTTTCCAAAAATAATAACGTACAAGTTGCTCATGAAGAGACCGCCGCTTGCCGTTTTCCAACGATGTCTATAACGTACAAGTTGCTCATGAAGAGACCGCCGCTTGTCATTTTCCAACGATGTCTATAACGTACAAGTTGCTCATGAAGAGACCGCCGCTTGTCGTTTTCCAAAAATAATAACGTACAAGTTGCTCATGAAGAGACCGCCGCTTGCCGTTTTCCAACGATGTCTATAACGTACAAGTTGCTCATGAAGAGACCGCCGCTTGTCGTTTTCCAAAAATAATAACGTACAAGTTGCTCATGAAGAGACCGCCGCTTGCCGTTTTCCAACGATGTCTATAACGTACAAGTTTCTCATGAAGAGACCGCCGCTTGTCGTTTTCCAAAAATAACTCAGAAGGAAATTGCGATGACAATGGTAGAGAATAAAATCTTCGTCAAAGAGAATCATGAATCAATCCTTCCCGAGGAGATCACATACTTAAATGTGCAAAATAAATGCACCATTCGTCTAGGTCGCGACTTCACTGGGGAAATCATGAGATAGCCTATGCAAGAGACAACAACTCCCTCCAGGAATAAACCAGAGAGAAAACAGTCAAACAAGACTCCACCCAATGAGAAAGTAACTTGATCGGGGGATTCATCCTATCCAGAAATGGTTAAGGTAGGCTAAATCAAAAATCATCCACGAGGATTAGCTCAGTTGGGGAATTTAGAAAGGAAGCACATTTTCTGCCTAAGCTAACCTTCTACTTGGAAAGAACGTGTACATTGTATTAAAACAAAGTAAAACAACCCAAAATCAACGACAAATGCGAATATGCATGCTGATATGAGTGTAAATGAGTAAATGATTGTTATGCTGACAAAACAAACAGACGGAATAACTTGAAGATAAAAAGATGTCACAACATAATAGATACTCGGCCAATCTTGAAAAAGGATAGAAAATAACTGGAACTGGAATCACAAAGCAACTTCAGAGCGTAACACGCTACAAGGCCCAAGTCTTATGAGGAGAAAAGCATTCAAATCCAATCTTCTAATACCAATAGACCACTGGCATGAGACAAAGCGTACCACACTTCAGAAATTGCCCAAATAAAGGTAGCCAAAACAACGCTTAACTGGAACAACTGGGGAGTCACCAAACTTAGTACCACGAGAAACGCAAGTTTACACAACCAACACCTCATGACGATTTTGAAATAAAACATGTTCATCATGCAAGGATAAATTACTGTACTGTTTTGCATTTCATGGCTTGACCATCCTCGGAACAACTGTTAATATTCCTTTCATCATTCACGACACATTTTTAAAATAAGAATACTTTAAATAACTTTGTTTCAAATATTTCCGTAAAAATTAAAATTTTGCCCACAAAAGGTAAATGCTCAAATTTCATTAATAAGATGGTAGTTCGCTAACAACGCGACTCCAACGGTTTACAAAAGTTTGGGAAATAGTACATGAAAGAAAAAGGGTTACACAAAAACAATGATCACTATTCTCCCTAACAACTTCGAATTCCGAAATGTGTTCAAATGCCAAGACTGGTCTAACCAAAAGCTTGCCTAAGCCGCCCCTTCGGGTTTTCAACTTAGCAAACTGTCAACTCAAACCTAAGCGAAATACTTCTTGACTGCATCGGCGTTCATGGAGCGCGGGAGCTCTTCACCGTCCATATTTGTGAGAATCAAAGCACCTCCAGAGAAAACCTTCTTAACGACATACGGTCCTTCATAATTCGGAGCCCACTTGCCCCTAGAATCAGGTTGGAAAGATAATATCTTCTTGAGCACAAGGTCACCTTCTCTGAACTCGCGTGGTCGAACCTTCTTATCAAAAGCCTTCTTCATTCTCTACTGATACAATTGAACGTGACACAAAGCTGTCAATCTCTTTTCTTCAATTAAATTCAACTGATCATATCTACTTTGACACCATTCAGCCTCAGAAAGTTTAGCTTCCATCAACACTCTCATAGACGGAATCTCAACCTCCACGGGGAGTACTGCTTCCATACCATAAACTAGGGAAAAAGGGGTTGCGCCTGTTGAAGTTCGAACTGAAGTACGGTATCCATACAGAGCAAACGGAAGCATTTCATGCCAATCTTTATAAGTTACCACCATCTTCTGGACAATCTTTTTGATATTCTTGTTAGCAGTTTCAACAGCCCCATTCATCTTCGGTCTGTAAGGAGAAGAATTATGATGTTCGATTTTGAACTCTTCACAAAGCTCTCTCATCATCTTGTTATTCAAATTCGAACCATTATCAGTGATGATCTTGCTCGGGATACCGTATCGACAAATGATATTATTCTTGATAAATCTGACTACCACCCGTCTGGTTACATTAGCATAAGATGCTGCTTCCACCCATTTAGTAAAATAATCGATCGCTACCAAGATGAAACGATGACCATTTGAAGCTTTGGGTTCAATCATTATAATCATATCAATGCCCCACATAGAGAAAGGCCAAGGTGAAGAGATAACATTAAGGAGGGTCGGTGGCACATGTATCTTGTCCGCATAAATCTGGCATTTATGACATTTCTTCACATATTTGCAGCAATCAGATTCCATTGTCATCTAATAGTAACCAGCTCTCAACATCTTCTTAGCCATCGCATGTCCGTTGGCATGAGTGCCAAAGGATCCTTCGTGTACTTCTTGCATCAGCATATCTGCTTCACGTCTGTCTACACATCTGAGCAAGACCATGTCGTAATTCCTCTTATACAATACTTCTTCATTGAGGAAGAAACTGCTTGCTAATCTTCTCAATGTCTTCCTATCTTTAATGGATGCCCCAGGCGGGTACTCTTGAGTTTGAAGAACACGTTTAATGTCATAGAACCATGGTTTGTCGTCGGTGACCTCTTCTACTGAGAACACATGAGCAGGTCTATCAAGGCGCATAACCCGGATTGTAGGCACATCGTTCCAACCATTCACTTGAAACATTAAAGACAAAGTAGTTAAAGCATCAGCCATTTGGTTTTCATCTCTAGGGATATGATGTAATTCCACTTTGTTGAAGAAAGTTAACAATCTTCTAGCATAGTCTCTGTAAGGGATCAAACCGGGATGACGAGTCTCCCATTCTCCTTTGATTTGATTAATTACCAATGCCGAATCTCCGTAAATATCAAGAATCTTAATCCTTAGATCCACTGCTTCTTCGAGACCCATAATACATGCCTCATATTCAGCCATGTTGTTCGTGCAGTCAAACTTCAATCTCGCCGTGAATGGGATATGAGTACCTCGGGGAGTGACGATGATTGCCCCAATCCCATTTCCATAAGAGTTCACAGCTCTGTCAAATATTAAACCCCAATGGGATTCGGGATCAGGTCCTTCTTCAGGTAACGGCTCTTCACAATCTTTAGCTTTCAAGTACATAACATCTTCATCTGGGAAATCAAACTTGATGGATTGATAATCATCAATTGGTTGGTGAGCCAAATGGTCGGCTAAAATACTCCCTTTAATTGCTTTCTGAGTTTGATATTCAATGTCATATTCGGACAACAACATCTGCCAACGGGCTATTCTTCCAGATAAGGCGGGCTTCTCAAAGATATACTTGATCGGATCCATTTTGGAGATCAACCAAGTGGTGTGGTTAATCATATACTGGCACCGACGGCGAGCAGCCCAAGCTAAAGCACAACAGGTTTTCTCAAGCAATGAGTATCGAGACTCACAGTCTGTGAATTTCTTACTCAGATAATATACAACATGCTCCTTTCTTCCAGTCTCATCTTGTTGACCAAGCACACATCCCATGGAATCTTCCAATATAGTCTGGTACATAATCAAAGGTCTTCCTTCCACCGGAGGAATCAATATGGGAGGTTCAAGAAAATATTCTTTGATGCTATCAAAAGCTCTCTGACAATCTTCTGTCCACACACATCCTTGGTTCTTTCGGAGAAGCTTGAAAATCGGCCCACAGGTAGCAGTCATATGAGATATAAATCTAGAAATATAATTCAGTCTCCCAAGGAATCCTCTTACTTGTTTTTCCGTCTTGGGTGTGGGCATTTCCCGAATAGCTTTGACTTTATCAGGATCGACCTCAATACCTTTCTGACTGACAATGAAACCCAGAAGTCTTCCAGAACGAACACCAAAAGTGCACTTGTTGGGATTCAGACGGAGTTTATACTTTCTCAAATGCTGGAATAACTTCAATAAATGTTCCAAATGATCTTCTTCAGTTTGTGATTTGGCAATCATGTCATCTACATACACTTCTATCTCTTTATGCCTCATGTCATGGAACAAAGCAGTCATGGCCCTTTGGTATGTTGCACCAGCATTCCTCAAACCAAACGGCATAACCCGATAACAAAATGTTCCCCACGGTGTAATGAAAGCTGTCTTCTCCATATCTTCTGGTGCCATCTTGATTTGATTGTAACCAGAGAAACCATCCATGAAAGAAAAGACTTTTAACTTTGCGGTATTGTCGACCAAAACGTCAATGTGCGGTAACGGGAAGTCATCCTTTGGGCTAGCTCTATTCAGATCTCTATAGTCTACACACATTCGAACTTTGCCATCTTTCTTAGCAACGGGCACTATATTGGCTAACCACTGAGGATAGACTGATGTAACAAGGAAACCTGCATTAATCTGTTTCTGAACTTCTTCTTTGATCTTGTCAGCCATATCAGGACGAGTCCTTCTCAACTTCTGCCTGATCGGCGGACATTCAGGTCTCAACGGTAAACGATGCTCCACAATATTGTTGTCCAAACCTGGCATATCTTGGTAGGACCAAGCAAACACATCAACATACTTTTTGAGAAGCTCCAACATTTTCTCTTTGACCTCTGGGATAAGCAATGCTCCGACCTTGACTTCCTTTTTATCTTCTTCATCACCCAAATTGATCATCTCTATAGGTTCTTCAAATGGATGAATAGTCTTTTCATCGTGCTCAAGCAAACGGGAAATTTCATCAGGAATCTCTTCACTATCCTCTTCTTCGGCTCTGAACACAGGGAATTCAAAGTTGGGAGGGGGCATAGGATCATTGTTTTCAATGATTAAGTCATGGATTAATCTGCACATATGATTATGCTTTATTTTAGAAATCGATTTGTACAAATAAAACAAAAAGTTATTATATTTTCCCATTACTACCAATTAATTTTCATTACTATTTCCCAGAAAAAAGTGAAAAATAAAACAGTAGTGGACAAAATAACGTTTTTATTCATGAGGGGAAATACTTGAAACAAAGAGCCCCGACATTTTCTCTTTTGCCTTGGGCAGAGCAAAAGGATTTATTTTCAACATAGCCCGACACAAATACTTTTCGCCCTGGGCAGAGCGAAAGTTTTTTTTTTTCAAAAATAAAACAAAACATTACTCAGAAATATGCATCACAACAGGAACATCAACAACAATCCAGTTCTGGCAAACACTCCATGCGTTACAAAATCGGGTAAATCCTCTTCAGAATCGTCTCCTAGTATAGCATCAACTTCAGGAGGAGTCGGATGGATAAAACCTGCGCTTCGGAAAACTTCTTGTATCGGACGAGTAACTACTTCCTGCTTGACTCTTGCAGACACGGGATGAAAACCAAGACCTTCTCCAGACTTGTTCTCGGGCAAAGTCAACACCTGGCCCCAACCCTCAGCCGTACCACTTTCAACCACTCGTCGCGCATCCTCAAAAGAAGAAATAGATGTCCCTTGCTTCCTCACTTCATTATTAGCAACAAATAGAGCTTGGAATTGGGTTCCAACATCCTCATCAGCATCAATAAAAGAGAAAGATGACAAATGGCTTACCACCATAGCCTGCTCTCCACCAATCATTACCAGTTTTCCTTGCCTCACAAACTTCAATCTTTGATGGAGCGTGGAAGTGACTGCCCCTGCATCATGGATCCATGGACGACCCAATAGGCAACTGTAGGCGGTACGAATATCCATTACTTGAAAAGTGATCTGAAAAGTATGAGGACCAATTACTATAGGAAGATCTACTTCACCAATGACAGTCTTCCTAGACCCATCAAACGCTTTGACAATTACCCCACTAGGTCTCATGGGAGCACCTTGATATGAGAGTCGAGATAATGTAGTTTTGGGCATTACATTTAACGACGAACCTGTATCTACCAACACACTTGATAAAGTATCATTTCCAGAACTTATTGAGATATGCAAAGCCATATTATGGTTCCTTCCCTCATCCGGAAGCTCTTCATCACTGAAACCAAGATTGTTACACGAAGTAATATTTCCCACAATTCCATCAAATTGGTCAACCGTCACATCATGATCCACGAATGCCTGGTCCAAGACCTTCATCAAAGCTTCTCTATGGGCACCAGAATCTCTCAGTAAAGCAAGCAAAGAAATCTTGGAAGGAGTTTGTAATAGTTGGTCCACAATCTTATATTCACTTCTCTTGATGAGCTTCAGAATCTCATCATCCTCAGGATGAGGGATAGGTTCATTGGATCGGCCTATCTCAACCCTTGGTTCAACATTTCTCGCTGGAATTTCTGCCGGTATGGGCCTCATGACTTTAACTTCTGGTCTCTTCAAAGGTACTGCTGCAAAGACACGTCTGCTTCTCGTAACTCTACTCACATCAGCAATGTTAACAAAATACGGCCTTGTTGGTATAGGGACTTCTAACCCATTCTCAATCATTGTGGCATTATACTTATACGGTATAGCTTGGTCTGAGTTGTAAGGCACAGGACCAGGTGGATAAATGATCAAAGGAGCAACAGGTGCAGTCTGACTGTCGTAAACGATCTCTACTGATTCAGGCAAATTGAATTGTGGTATTATAACATTCACTTCATCCTCCGGATTTCTGTCATATGTAATAGTGATAACCCTCTGGTCTAACAATTTTTGAATATCCTCCTTCACAATAGGGCAATCAACCTCTCTTGAATAAAATTCACAGACATCATAATTATGCTGATGCCTAACAAAGGCAAGTCTTCTTAAGCTCTGATGTAACCTGATCAAAGACTCTCTTATGTGTTCAACTTGAAAAACTCGAAACTTTCCCGGACAACCTTCCACCATATTCACTGATGCTGCCCCATGTCGAGGCAAAGGATTATCTCTAACATTTGGGTTAACATCCTTGAAAGACAAGATACCATTCTTAATCAACCTCTGCACGTCCGCCTTTAGAGCAAAAAAATTTTCAAGGTTGTGCCCCGGCGACCCTTGATGATATTCACAAAACTGATCCGCCTTATACCACGGAGAAGTACTGTTTGGTGCGACAGGAGGAGGTTTTGTCGTTATGAGGTTCTTTCTGATAAGAGCGGGGAACAATTCAGTATAAGTCACAGGAATGGCATCGAATTACGGTTTTCTTGGTGAACGGTTCTGGTTGTTGAATGGATAAGCCTGTTGTCGAGGCTGCTGCTGAAATGGCCGTTGTTGAGTTGGTGGGGTTTGATGAGCTGGGGTCATCAAAGCTGGGCGGACAGCCGGAGTGACTGCCGCAACGTGTGAGTAACCTCTCCTCGGTCTCCCTGGGAAGATTGCGCTGACATCCTGTTCTTTTCTTTTTGGGAAAACACTTCCAAACTTCTTAGTACTGCTAGACGAACTTCCCTCTTTAACCAAACGCCCTTCACGAATCCCTTCCTCCAACCGCATACCCATGCTTACCATTTCGGTGAAGTCAGTGGGTGCGCTGGCGATCATTCTTTCATAGTAAAAGGAACCTAAAGTCTTCAAGAATATTTTCGTCATCTCTTTCTCCTCAAGAGGAGGATAGATTTGAGCAGCAATTTCGCGCCACCTCTGGGCGTATTCCTTAAAAGACTCTCTGTCTCTCTGGGACATCGCCCGGAGTTGATCCCTGTCCGGTGCCATGTCAACGTCGTACTTATACTGGTGAACAAAAGCTTCGCTAAGATCCTTGAAGTTGCGGATCCGAATGCTGTCTAAACCCATATACCACTTTAGAGCGGCACCCGTCAAACTGTCTTGAAAATAGTGAATCAACAAGTCATGATCATCAGAATATGTAGACATCTTTCTCACGTACATTGTCAAGTGACTCCGAGGACACGAATCACCCTTATATCTTTCAAAGTATGGCACTTTGAATTTTGCTGGAATCTTGACATTCAGAACTAAACAAAGGTCATGCGTGTTCTTTCCAAACAAATCCTTTCCCTTTAACGCTCTGAGCTCCCTCTGCATTTCTTGGAATTGGTCTTGAAATTCTTCCATTCTATCAAAAAGACCCAAACTTTCAGCAGGCTCGGCAGGATAAGTAGGTTCATTCAAGTATGGCACGGAGTGAACCACAGGAGCGACAATTGTCATCACCGGTTGCGGGAAAGGTGTTACAGACGGCATGGCAGTTGTCTCTGGTTGAGGAAGAGACAAAGTAGGTTGAAACAAAGGCTGTACGACAGGATGATACCCCTCTGGCACAAAGTTGTAAGGCATTCCCCACGGAAAACCTTTTGGCAACTGATGCTGAAGCGGAGAGTTGATTTGAGTCACAGATGTTGGAACGGTGACAATCTCGGAAACCACAGTAGTTGAAGTCTGAATCTCATCAGCTGTAGTCGATGGCTGATTCTGAGCAGCCATCAAACTTTCCACTAGCGCAGTTAACTTTTCCATCCCGACACGAAGGGTAGCGACCTCCTCACGAAGCTCGTGGTTTTCCTGTTCCAGATCTTCCATCTTCCTCTGACGATTGGCTCGAGTATCGTATCGATGAGACAGCTTGACAATCTATCGGAGTGGAAAAAGAAACAAGGATAAGACTCTAGAAAACATGTGAAGTGGAATGTTGGATGATGCATGATATGTGATGCAACTGATAATTCATTTTAATAGTTTTTTCAAGGAACTTCGATAATTTTGCACACATCAATGGTAAAGGAATTTGGAACAACAAAAACTCATTTCATTAATCAAAAGCGGTAAATTACAACTTACAACTTTGGAACAACAAAACAATAAGTTACACTTTTGGGATAACAACCCAATAATAAAAGCGGTAAACTACAACTTTGGAACATGAAGCCCATAATAAAAGCAGTAAATTACAACTTCGGAACATGAAGCCCTTTTACAGAGTTTTACAAAATGACATCAGTAAAATAAAACTAAGAACTAAAGATCACTCAGAATCATCAGATGGAGGACCAAATGCCAACTGCATATGGAGCTTCCTGATCTTCTCTTCATAAAAGTCTTCCATCTCTTTCTTCTCAACTACCAGTCGATCAATGATTTCCTTTTGTGGATTAGGAACGAGAGCAATGCTTACCGAACCTTCCTTCTTTCTCTTCCTTTCACTAGCATATTTCTTCAGTAAAGCATCCTTTTGACGAAGCTTCTCATCATGATCAATGAACCAGCCGTCTTGAATAAATAGAAAATCCTCCTTTTCCTTTAGTTGTCGAGCTAGGACTCGATTCTCATATTCAGACATATTATACTTTTCTTTCCAAGCATCTCTCTCGGACTTCATCCTAGCCATATTTCCTTGGTATTCTCCCATATTCTCGATAGGGATATCAACAGATGATGATGCAACGGTAGGGAATAAAGGTTTCTCAGGTTTATAGGGCATCTTGAGAGCACAAGCCCTAACACTGACCCATTGTAGGTAAGGCTCCAAAGAAACGGCACCTCTATGTCCTAACATGTCTCTCCCTTTCCTATGGATATGGCGCCAAGCTCCTTCGATCTCCCTCTTAGCTACCTGGTGATCTTGTCCTTCTTGCAGAAAGAAACCACTCACATGGATGTTGTTTGGCTTGTCCCTCATCGGGTATCCAAACTGACGGCGCGCGAGAACAGGGTTATAGTTAATTCCACCTTTTGTACCAAGAAGAGGCACGTTAGGAAAAGCACCACAGCTATCGATGATCTTCACGTCATAGTAAACTCGATTATACCAATCAATGTCGAAATGAGTGAGAGCCATAATTTTTAGCGCCCATCGCGGCTCCTTCTCGAGATCCCAGAAAACATCAGACCTAGGTAGATGAGAAACATACCACTGATACAGCAACGGTGCACAACAAATAATCATTCCTCCTTGATAAGAGTTTCGAAGATGGATGGAATAATAGGTATCTCCTAGCAGCGTAGAAACCGGATTTCCAATCAAGAAAATTCTGATGGCGTTGACATCCACAAACTTATCAACGTTAGGGAACAAGAATAGACCATAAGCGAGTAAAGCAAAGACGTCTTCAAAGGCAATAGCATATTTTATCTCAGCGAAATGACGAGCTTTCCTCAACAAAAACTGCGCAGACAAGCCTCAGATTCCACCTTTTGTAGTCATGTTCTCCTCTATCTCTGATTTCTTCAAGTGGGTGATGGTTGCTATCTCGTGAGATTTGGGTTCCTCTTCTAAGCCAGAAAAAGGAACACAGTCGGTGATCGGCAAACCAAGTATGTAGGAGTACTCTTCTAAGGTGGGCATTAACTGGTAATCCGGAAATGTGAAACATCGATACAAAGGATCGTAAAATTGGACCAACGTACCAATGATGCCTTCCTTCATCTTGCGCTTCATGAGAGGTATAATGGACCCATACTTTTTCTGAAAATCCGTCGGGTTCTTGATCTTAGGAATTAAACTCTTCAGTTCTTCAATCTCGGGCTCCTTAAAACTAAAACTTTGAGTGTTTCTCCTTCCAAATTCCATAATAATAGTACCTGAGATGTCTGCAAAAATCATTCCTAAATTCCTTGAAAAACAAGTTTTTTTTACAAAAGAAATGTTGATGAATGCATGAATGAATGATAATGCAACAGTTACACACATGTTCACAAACATGGGGTTCAAAGGTTCAACGTTTCAGCATGGAGTCGAGGGTAAAGCCCACCCCAAGGTATGTACTAACGGTTCAATCACACCTGTAAGACATGGTTCTAAGAGTTCCCAAAGTCTACATTCCTCCTTCGGATATTGCCAACGTCTTGATTACTCAATAATTAGCAATATTCTCAAGAGAAACTCATCCGAGCGTAGCATCGCGTAACAACTACTTCCAAATTACTCCGTTATAGTCTTCGCGCTACACCTAAAAAGGCCAAGATGGGTTAGGGTTCTACGGTTCTCAATTTCTCTGGCTCCCAGGTCGAAAATAATAATGTCTTCCCGATTACTCGGTAAACAAATATTATGTTCAAAAGGGCCTTCCATTGAGTGGGGGATCTCATGCCTCCTTCTTCGGGATTACTCCCTCAAAGTTAACATGACTGTACTGCCCGTCCTATTCCTTAAGTGTAACTTAATCCGGGTATAGGATTCGTCCTTTGCAAAAAACCCAAACAACCCCAATTTAAACACATAATCAAACAAATCAAATAATAATAAAACAGATAAAACAAACTAGGCTTAACCCACTTAAGGATGGACCACAAAGAGGTCAATCTTTCCCCAGCAGAGTCGCCAATTCTGTAGCGATAAAAAATGTAGCGGGGTAAATCGAAGATCGAATTATTGATTAATTCGTCTCACAAAAGCAAGAGTCGCCACCGCGCTTTATTATTTCCAAGGGAAAAGGGAAAAGAGCGAAATAAAACCCTAAAGTATGCAATATAAAATAATACTTTTAAAAGTAATGAAAATACAAGGCGTTTTTGAAAAGAGGTCTAGAGTTCGGGGGTTGGTTATACAATGGGAAGGTATTAGCACCCAATGTATCTATAGTATTCTATAGGAACCTTTTGAAATATCTGTTTATTAAAATTGTTCATTTGATTAAAAATAAATTGTTTTGGCCGAAAAGGGGTACGGAAGGGTTTTTGAAGGTACGACGACCTAATGTCGAAGTTTTGGCTTAAAAGGTATAAGTTTTGAAAAGATTGAATATTTGGGGAAAAATTCTCTTAAGTTTTAATGAAATGAAAATATTCGCGTGATTGGATTTGAGGACATGAAATCAACAAATTTAATCATTTTTCTCTTGGATTTAGACGTAAACAGAATAACCAAATAACGGTGAAATAATCAAACAGAAAATTATGCGGATAATGATTAAATAGCTAAGTGATATATAACCACAATAATGATTGAATAAACAGACTAAATGGCGTGAACATACATTTTTATATTTTTATCTAATAGGTATAACGCAAGAGAATTAATTAAGGAAAATAAAATGTTTTTTAAAGTTTTTATTTTTATACGTTTTTTAGTATTAATATAAAGTATTATTTTAAGAATTATTAAATAATTTTAAACTAAATTAAAACTTTAAAAGCTACTAACTTAAATCTAATTAAAAAAGGAATACTAAAATTACTAAATTAATCCTAAAGTTAAACTTAATAAAATTGGTCACATTATTTAAAATTTGTTTAATTAAACTACATCTCTTTTTTGATAAACTTTTATAATTAAACTAAATTAATAAAATTCTAAAAAAACTAAAAGAGAATAAATAGAAAGAGGTGTATTAGAAATAAAGGGTTAGATAAACAATTGTATGGGCCAAAGGGTTCTAAGGGCCCAAAACAGAAATAGGATGGGGAGGTGTCTAAGGAAATTCGTTGGGCTTTTAGGCAGGGAAACGGATTGAGCCCAACATTTCTCACAATTTGTTTAGGGTTAAACATATGTGTTTTAGTTTGGGAAAAAATGGATTAAGGTTAACAAAGGGTACAGAGCGGCGCTCATCTTCTCATTACGGATTCGTCTTCTTCGTGCTTTCATGCTCTCGCCTCTGACCTTCCCTTGCCCGAGCCACCAACGCCTCTTCTTCCCCAAGTGTCGCTCAATGATACGGTGTAGAGGTGATGATCTCGCTCTTTTAGCGCATTAGGTTTTTTATGATTTTTGCATGTTTATGATTTTGTATCCATTTTGATTCTGACTTTATTTTTTACATGGGGTTTCTGTTGAGATGGTGTAAAGGAAGAAGAAAAACATAGCTACCTTTATGAAGGAGGAGGGAAAGGCGTTCCGGAGGCTTGCTGGCGGAGGAGTGAAGCGCGGTGGCTTGGAGTCCTGGTATTTCGTTTCTTACTTCTTTTGTTTAGTGATGAAAATCCTGAAACCAAAACTTTATCCTTTTCTCTTGCTGCTTCTCTGCTTCGTGTGCTTCTTTTCCTTCTTCTTTCTGTGGGCTTGATACTTTGCTTCTGTTGCTTTTTTATATTTGTTGATGATATGTTTCAAGGATGAACCTTTTGGGTTCTGAGAATTTTGTTGCCTTGAACATTTCCTTTTTGTTTGGTTGAGGCTGGAAACAGATTATTGATGGTTAATGGTTTATGGCTTTTGTATTACGGTTGGGCTACGCATGGTTTTCTGGTTTAACAGGTTGATAGTTTATTGGCTTGGGTTTGATTGCTAGGTGAGGCTTACTGGTTTTCTGGTTGTTGCTTGAAAACAGGTTGAACAGGTTTTATGGTTTTAGGCCATATTGGTTTGTTTGACAGTTCTTATGAGGGGTTTGCTTCATGTTTGGCCTGGTTTTTGTTTCAACAGGTTTGGCCTTTTGATGAGTTTACTTGTTAGGCTTTGAAATGGTTATGGTTTCAGGTTTGGCCTGGAGGCCTATGTTACAGGTTTAAAGCTTAAGCAGGTTATTAGGCTTGATGCTGTTTTTGTATGTTTGAGGCTTCAACGGGTTTAATGCAGGTTTCTACTGGTTTTTCAGGCCATGGTTATTGGCTTTGGTCTTGAGACAGCAGGTTCTTGAGGTTTTTGTTTTGACCTTGAGAATTGTCTTGGTATTGAACTTGACAGATTTTGTGGTTTAAGCCTTCAAAACAGGTTTTTCCGAACTTAGCCTTGCTTGAGAAGTTGTGTTGTTTTATATCAGTTGGCCTCTCTTTTGACAGTTCAGGCTTTGTATATTTTAACCATTTTTCCTTGATATCTCTGCCCTCTCTACTATCTTATTCAGTTTGCTTTGCATCCTTTTATGCTTTCCTTTTTTTTACTGTGTTACTGCTGCTTTGTTTTATATCCCTTTTCTGCCTAAGGCCAAAACCTGTAAACCCACACTCTTTTCTCTCTTCTCTCTCTTTAGTACAGTTTGACATTAAAATGATGTATGTACTTGAAGTTCTGAAAAAACAAAGCTGGAAAATGATGAAATTAGGAAACATTTTGCTTGCATATTTGG
Organism: Vicia faba; assembly: GCA_948472305.1. NCBI lineage: Eukaryota > Viridiplantae > Streptophyta > Magnoliopsida > Fabales > Fabaceae > Vicia > Vicia faba. The sequence continues at coordinate 1,291,200,497 of OX451741.1, forward strand.
TTTTAAACTGCACATGTTTCTCTTTGTCATCTGCATTGTACAACATGGAGCCTTGTGTTTTTGGCCTCTTCCCATACCTTGGGTAGTTTACGTTGGACTTTGGCTTTGAAAATTTGCATATGCTGTTGAACTATGCATTTTATTTGAAATATGCAGTTTTTTGACAAAAATTGGATTTGTGCAATATTTTGAAATATGCAGTTGGCTTTTGAAATGTGCAATTGATTTTGAACTATGCAGTTTATTTTGGCAAAATTGAATTTGTGCATATTTTTAACTTGTGCATTCATATTTATCAATAAAATTCATCCCTTTTTGTGAACCGGGAGAAATCCCGTGATTTGCAAAGAGGGTAAAAAACTGATTCCAGCCGTTTGCTTTTAATGATGAACGCTAAATTAATCGTCTGCTTTTAATTATATCTATTTCTGACTTTTCTTTTAATTCTTTGCAGGTAAAATCAAATGAGCATCAAAGAAGTATTGGATAAAAGATGAAGATTTAGAACTTAGAAAAAATTAGGATAGCTTTTATTTCACTTTAAACATTGTAAAAATTATCATTGTAAATACGTTGTAAATAAATACGGTATTTAAACAACGATTGTAACAACTAGAATAAAATGAATAAAACTCCAATATTTTATCAATTAATTCTTTTCTTCTTTCCAATTATTTATTTTATCATTTATAATTCTTTAAATTATATAATAACTGAAAATCAATTCCAATTATTTAAATTTAGAATGATAAATAATTAAATAAACATCATTGATCAATTAATAAACTCTTCAATTATTTACTTCATTATTTATAATTCTTCTAAATTATAATAACTGCAAATAAAATTTCAACTATTTAAACTTAGAATAATAAATAATTAAATAAACATTGTTTGATCAATTAATAAACTTCTTTTCCAAATATTTACTTTATTATTTATAATTCTTTAAATTATATAATAACTGAAAATAAATTCCAATTATTTAAATTCAGAATAATAAATAATTAAATAAACATCATTGATCAATTAATAAACTCTTCAATTATTTACTTCATTATTTATAATTCTTCTAAATTATAATAACTGAAAATAAAATTTCAACTATTTAAACTTAGAATAATAAATAATTAAATAAACATTGTTTGATCAATTAAAAAACTTCTTTTCCAAATATTTACTTTATTATTTATAATTCTTTAAATTATATAATAACTGAAAATAAATTCCAATTATTTAAATTCAGAATAATAAATAATTAAATAAACATCATTTTAGCATTGATCAATTAATAAATTTAGCGTTTAAAAAATAAACAGCTCTTGACTTGAAAAAGTTATGAATTTAAAATCTGCTTTGAAAATTGATACAGATAGGTCAAAACACTTGCAATGTAATGATGCAGATGGGAGATGGTATCTTAGGTCAAAATTTGGGGTACAACACATACATTAGAGTATATGATTTCAAGAACTGCCTTCGACTTACTTCATGCATCCTTGTTGAAGCTATTCTTCTGTTGCTTTTCCTTCACACATTCCTCACACACCTCATTTGGAATGTCGATTTCTGGCAATCCTGAAACCATATTTCTTCTTTTCAAGTCTCTGATGTCTTTGAAGTTGAGATGGCCAAGTTGATAGTGCCATATCTATTCATCCCCGCTAGCTACAATTACAAGGCACTTGTACTCCATCACATTTAGTTCAATCTTGAAGGTTCTATTCTGAGAAATACGAGCCTTCAAGATTAACCTTCTTCTTGAGTTGAGAACTCTCATCAACTTGTTTTCAATCAACACTTTATAGTTCTTTTCAACCAACTTCCCTGTACTTAGCATATTAATTTTCATACCTGGTATATATAATACATTGGAAATTACTGACGTTTTTCCATCCTTCCTCATAATCAGAACATCACCAATACCTTCAGAGCTACTAGAGTATTGTCATTTTCAAATTTCACCATGTTATTCATCGAGGGCTTTATGTTGACAAACCCATCTTTCCTTTTCCAGACATGTGATATGAGGATCCTGAGTTTAAGCACCATAGATCCTTGAATCTCTCTTCATCTCTAGTTGTGACCATCAACATCATCTCTTCTTCTTCTTATTCATGTTTTGCAAGCTTTGCATCACTTTCTTGATTGTTTTATTTTTTGTATAATAACTAGAGTATTGACCATACTCCTGACAATTGAAACACTGAATGTGACTTTTGTTAGGTTTTCGACCACCACCTCTTCCTCTACCTACAACACCACCTCTTTGGTTACTTTTGTATGATTGTCTCCTCTGGTTCGATGCATTTCCATCTTGTTGGTTTCCTCGACTAGTTAAATTGTTGTATCCTTCTCTATATTTGTTATCAAACCACTTTCCTTTGCCTTTATTTTCTCTTGCTGATTGAGCCCGCGGAGCCACATCACTCATTAACTTGCATGCAACTTTCTCAACCATTCTTTGTTCATGAGATTAAAGCGTCCCTTGAAGATCTTCTTTTGTCAATGTTGACAAGTCTTTTGACTCTTATATGGCTACTACCATGTGGTCTAACTTTGGAGTCAAGGACCTCAAGATATTTGAGACAACTAGTCTCGACGTCAACGCTTCTCCATATACTTTGATTTGATTCACCAGTTTAGTTAGGTCTATGATTTTATGGTTGGCAACAATTCTATCAACATGTTTTGTTTGGTAAGAACATATATTGCAACCTAATGTTGAGCAAGAGGTCACAAGTCTTGACCAGCTGGTACAAAAGTGTATGCAGGTGCTTATTTGACAAATGTTTTATCAGATGTTGTAACATGTTGCAACATAACATCATATCAGTATAGATGGATATTTATCCTTAAAGATTTGATTGAAAAATATGAGATTCTAGAGGTTTTTAATACTCATAATAGGTGCAACCAATCAAGGATTGTTAGGAATAATTGCAAATTTGATTTTTTTTCATAAAGATGATCTTTGAGACTTTTTGTTTCTATTTTCATGGAGAATATTCAGCATGGATTTAGAGCTGAAGATTATATTTGATTGAAGAGTCCAAGACCAACTCCAGAAGTCTATATAAGGAGTTGTCCAAGACCTACTTTTTAAGCATAGTTTTTATTGTAAAACCTTGTGAAAAAATAAGAGTTTAGGATTTGATAGTTCCTTAGGTTCTCTGTGTGTTTTTGTACGTCCTCATGTATCTTTGATGCATTTGAGTTGACTGATTGTTACTTGTTTATCAAGTTATTGTTCTCCTCGAAGCTTGTAAGCAAGAGTTGATTATTATTCTTAGTGAAGCTTTTAAGAAAACTAAGTATTTTTAATTTGGAAGTGTGTTCTTAATTTTTGGTTTCTTGAGACATTCCCTGGGACTGGGACTGGTTTTTTATCACTACGGTGATTGGAGGTGAGATGGAAATTTCTCATTTCTAGGAGGTGCCTAGGTAGAAGTTATGATGGGGAGGAATTAGGCGAGAAGTTGTAAACGGGGGAGTTTAGCTTTGAACTAGTATTACTGATAGTGGATTTCCTTCCTAGCTTGGTAGCCCCCAGAGTAAGTGATTTTGCACCGAACAAAGTTAACAATTCTGTGTTCCTTTACTTTTTGCAAGTTATATTTCTGCATTGTTGTTATTGTTTGTTGTTCTATTAGCAAATGTCATAACATTTGTTGTGATATTGTGTGTTGTTGAGACATCGGTCTTGACTTCTAATATTGTTTGTGTGCCAGAATTTCAAATGGCATCAAGAGCAGGTACCCTATTCTGTTTACTTGGTGAGATTCATGGATTTATTTTTTGGCATTATTTAGAAAGAAGGAATATATAACAACATACCACCTATGTTGGATGGTTCAAACTATGACTAGTGGAAAATTAGAATGATAGTTTTTCTGAAATCTATGGACAACAAAGCTTGGAAGGCTGTTTTGAAAGGATGGAAGCATCCTATTGTGAAGGTTATTGACAAAGATGGGAAAGAGATTGAAACTGAAACCATAAAACCTGAAGAAGACTAGGATGAAAATGATGATAAGGAATCCATTGGAAATTCCAAGGCTTTAAATTCTTTATTCAACGAAGTAGACAAAAATGTTTTCAGGCTGATTAATATGTGTACCGTGGTCAAGGAAGCTTGGGAAATTCTCAAGACAACTTATGAAGGTACTTCTAAGATTAAGATTCCAAGACTTCAGCTTCTCACTTTAAAATTCGAGAATTTGAAGATGAATGATGATGAAATAATTCAGGAATCAGATGAAGGTTCTTGAAATTGCTAGTGCTTCAAGTGCCTTGGGAAATAAGATGTCATAAGCAAAGCTGGTAAAAACAATTCTTAGGTCATTGCCTAGGAGATTTGACATGAAGGTTACAACAATTGAAGAAGCTCAGGACATCAACAACATGAAAGTTGATGAACTTATTGGGTCACTTCAAACATTTGAATTGGCTATTGGTGACAAAGATGAGAAAAAGAACAAAAGCATAACTTTTGTATCCAATGCTGAAGATGATAAAGGTCAAGTTGAGCTGGTTACTGATGAGGATCTATCTAATACCATTGTTCTAATTGGGAACTAACTCAATAGGGTATTAAAAAGATAGGACAGAATACGGAGACCGAATGTCAGGAACATCTCATCTGACATCAGTATTGAAGAAAATATTCAGAATAATACCATGCCCGAAGAAAAGTTCAATCAAATCAAAGGCATTTGATTTTATTAGTGTGAAGTTTTTGGTCACATCAAACTAGAATGTACCAATTTTATCAAGAGGCAGAAAAAGGGATTTATTGTGTCGTGGTCTGAGGATGATGAATCAAAAGATGAGGCTAACAATGAATCTGCAAAACTTGTAGTGGCTTTGTCTAGAAGATAACAGGTGAAGTAAACGTTTATGATGTTAGTGTTCTCCATGAATATTCTGATATATCCTACAAAGATACTTCTGACAAGTGTGAAGCAAATATCGAATCAAAGTAAGACCAGAGAAAGACCATAGCTGACTTGGAAAGTGAGAAGAAAAATATTCTATGTACTGTATATCATCTTCAAAGTTAGGTAACTCTTCTAAATTCCAAGATTAATAACTTGTCAGACTCATTTAAAAAGTTAGAGGATGAAGCGACTATGATAAAAGAGATTGGAGAATTAGAAGGTGACTATTAAGATGATAATGATCAAAGAGGAGTGTCTGTGGTAAAATCATTTCCTGCTAAAAGAAAGGAAATAATTGACATGTCCAAATACATGTTACAATATTCTAGCAGACTTGATCAAACATAGTCCACAAGTCAGTGATCAACTTAGATATGCCATTTTTATGATGAGCATGGTCATATAAAGCCCTTTATTTATAAACTATATGGATATATAAAAAATCCAGTTCATTCTAAGGGTGAGAAAGCGAGCAAAAATAAAGGGACTGATAATATGGGTGTGAACTCCAATACGCATACATTCTTAAGAAACTCAAATGGAGAAAACAAGAATGTTGACAAATGGTGTTCTAGGCATATGATAGGAAATTCAGAAGTTAGTATTGAATAATACATCTCATCCTAATGGATCTGAAAGATTTCGTGACAGGGTCAATAGTAAAATCTAAGAGTTGGGAAACTGATGTGTAAAGGCGCTTCTATTTTGAAAAAAGGTTAACATGAGTCAGGTATGTGATCGGAGATCATTGGTCATTTTCTCAAAATCAGAATGCTTAGTCAAGGATGAGAAAAATTATGTGTCAATAAAGGGTAGAAGGTTGAAGAATAACTGTTATCTAAAGAAACCTCAATAAATTATCTATTCTCCCTTAGGTTCAAAGACCGGTAAGGATAAATTAAAACTATGGCATGAGAAACTTGGACATCTCCAGTTCAAAAGAATGAAGGGATTCATATCTAAAGGAGCCTTTAGAGACATGCTAAAGCTAGAGATTGAAGAATGGATAGTCTGTGATGAGTGTGATCTTAGGTATCAATTCGTAACGTCACACAAAATGTTGCAGCATCAGACTACTTTGAGAAGGTTAGAACTTCTTCATATGGAACTAATGGGACCAATGCAGGTTAAAAGTATGTGTGGTAAGAGGTATGCTTATGTACTCATAGATGATTTTTCTGGATATACTCAGATACAATTTCTTAGAGAAAAACCATATGCATTTGAGGTCTTCAAGGACTTATGTCAAAGTATTCAAGAAGAGAAGAATGATGATATTGTGAAAATTAGAAGTAAATATGACAAAGATCTTAAGAATGTAAAGTTATATGAATTTTGAGCTTCTAACAATATTCGCTATGAGTACTCCCAACAAGGGGGAATTGTTGAAGAAGTAACCAAGGGGATTCTAGAATCAGCTAGAGTCATGCTTCAAGCTAAGAGTTTTTCTTTATACTTTTAGGCATAAGCTGTGAATATTGCGTGTTATGTCCATAAAAGAGTTTCTCTGAGAAGAAATACTTCAACCACTACTTATGAGCTGTGGAATGAAGCCTAGAGTCAATTACTTTCATATCTTTGGAAGTTAATGTTACTACTGGAATGACCTAGGTCAGAAGGGCAAGAAGAATCCCATAAGGGATGAATGGTTTTTTATGGGTTACTCCTTAAAAAGCAGAACTCATAGAGTTTTCAACTCCAGAACTGGAATGTCATTAGAATTTATCAATATGATAATTGATGATTTCATGGTTGAAGAGAAGGAGAGTGTCACTGAAAATGTTGGAACATCTTATGTGCAAACTGATGAAGCACATAGGAAGGAACTTTGTGAATTCACAAACTATGAATCAGTGAATTCTCAATCCAGCATAAACCTGTCTACTGAAAGACAGACAGAACAATCCAAGAAACTGACTACAACTCAGTTTGTTGAAGGAAACATCACTGAATTAAATATGAAGATATCAAATACTGATGGATGTTTTGTGTTGAGGAATAGCTTGGGTTTCTGGGTCAATAAGAAGCAGGAAGGCGCTTCTTGGTATACTGCTAAAAATGAAGGTAGAGAAACAAGATAATGTTTCTCTAAACTGGTGTTTAAAAGACATGATGTCATGAGAAATGTCATGACATTTCATTAAGAAGATCTTAGGTATTTCAGATATCTATTTAAAATGATTGGAATGAGGGTCTTGTTAGTTGTAAGTGTTGAGTCTGGGATTTTCATTGAAGCGCGAAGGAGGCGGAAAGAAGAGTCTCCATCAATGTTATTTATCCCAAGAGAGGGAAAGGAAACACTGAGTAAACCTAAAGAAGGAAGAACATTGTCCCACGACCAAGAGAGAGGGTAAGGAAGTCAATTACACGAGGGAAATTTATTATCACCCCTTATGTTTGTGGTAATCTACAAGATTCACTCAAGTTTGTTCTGATCTAAGGGTGTGTAAAAAATATAAAGCTTAATGCTAAGGGAATGCATGCAAGGTATACCAAAAAAAAGTTTTTATTAGTTTACCCGCCACAGTTGTGAATCTTTGTGCCTATGTACCACCTTTTGTGCAATAGGGGGTCAGGGAACTCGTTGTTCACATAAAAAGGTGTTTTAGTTTGTTGTGTGTGTTTTTATGAATGATGCTAGTGAAACATGTCCTTTTTGAAAAGTTTTTAAAAGAAAAGGTCTGAAGACAAAAAGATTTGAATTTGTTTGTGTTTTTTACCTTGAAAAAGGATTTGTGATTTGAACCATGTTAAAGACTATGATTAAAAGAAACACAAGGTTCGGGAATGGACCCCCTCATGCTCCTCCAAATGGCTTAAGGCTCGTGACACATGGTTCGCATCATTATTTATCAAGTGTTTTGATATTTTGAAAGAAAAAGAGAAGTTTTAATTTAACATGGATGCAAAAGAGAAGACTAAACAAAAGGGGATCTCAATCCTATAAGTTGTCATGCTTGTGGACCTAAAATTGGGATGAGAGGGAGATTTACCTAATGTTGTCATGCATGGATTCCTAACCCAAGGTCTATTTAGTTCAATCTTAGAGAAGAATGAACTAAAGGTCTTATGGGGAGCATGCAAATCTCATAAAAGAGAATAATAATAATAATAATAATAATAAGAAGAAGAAGAAGAAGTAAAGGTAGAAACAAGAAATCATACACTTAGATAAGAGAGAAAACAAGTTAACATCACATAAGGCACTTAGACAAGGTACCAAGTAAATACCTACTTAGATAAGCAAGTAACACACAAACAATCATATATATATATATATATATATATATATAGGTTGACACCTAAATAAGCAATCAAGTAGGAAGAGAGATGGCAACACATTAGTCAAGTGTACATGCATAAGGGTAGATACCTAAGCAAGCAAGAAAGTATGAGAAGAGATGGTGATACATTAAGTAAGCAAGCATATAGGTAGAGACCTAAACAAGCAAGCAAGTAGGAAAATAGATGATAAAACATCAAACAAGGATGATAGCACATCAAATATCAATAGAAGAATAATGATGGTAACATACCAAAATAGAAGATGAAGAGGGGTAGATGGTAAAACATCAAGAGTACATGTATTAAGATGACAAAACATAAAGTCTCAAAGAAAAGAGAAGGATGATAAAACATCACTAAACACATAATTTGTAATACGGTGGGAGAACTGACTTTACTGGTTTTGCGTTTTTATTGCAAATGCTGCGGTTAGTAAGAGTCGTCACCTACTTTTCTTTTATCCAACAAAGGAAAGGGTAAAAAGAACATGGAAGACATTTTTTTAAATATTTTGAGTTCAGAGGGTAGATTATGAAAAGGGAAGGTGTTAGCACCCTTTTCATCTATAGTTATCTACGAGCTCTTAGTTGTTAGCTCACTTTTGAAAATGCTTTGTGCTTGTGTGTTTGAAAATATTTTGAAAAGATGCCTAAGTGCGGCTGTGATACAGTGGGAGAACTGACTTGGGTGTTTTGCGTTTGATCGCAAATGTTGCGATTAGTAAGAGTCGCCACCGACTTTTCTTTTATCCAAAAGGAAAGGTGAAAAAGCACTGGAAAAACCTTTGAGATTGTTTCTTGAGTTCAGGGGGTAGATTATGAAAAGGGAAGGTATTAACACCCTTTTCATCCATGGTTTTCCATGGAATCTTAGTTACTTGCTAGATCACTTGCTTTTGTTTGAAATTATGCTTTGTGTGGTTTTTGAAAGTATTTTGTAAAGAGGCCATTGTTTAGGAAAACTTTGTAATGATTCTCGTTCGTAAGAATGTATACAAAGATGTTGATCTTTTGAAAATGTTTTCAAGTTTGTAAGATGTTTTGAAAGTGTAGGTGTTTGTTTTGAAAATAGTAAGGATGTTTTGTTTTGAAATTGAGCAAGTAACTAGGGGCATTCTACCTACTCAAAAGTCTTTCATGTTCATTTCCTCTTTCCTTTGACATTGTTATCTTACCATTGATTTAGTAAGTAACCCTATCTTTGGATGTAAGAGGGATGGGCGTGGGTCATCGTATAACCATGATTAGCAATGTTGCAAGGTATCTTAGCATTCTCTTTTAGGGACTAATATCATTTGAAATGCAACATAGATAGCATCATCGAGGGACTATGATCTTATATTTTGCTTGTTTTTGCTAAGATACCTTACATGCGTAATATGGCCATTTTGTAAGGCAACCAAGTGGATTTTATCCTAAGGGTGCTTGTGTGCAAGTGTATTGTTTTTTATGCTTGGTTTTGTATTTGATTAGGGTTTTCTAATTGATTGGTTTTAGTCTTTCCATACAAACCCTAATTACTAACATTTGCATATAAAGTAATAAATTGCAGAATTTAAAATTACTACGCTATTACAATACTTGTGGGAGGGGGCATACAAATTACAAATGGGGATTGCTAGAAAATAAACCTAATTATCTATTACAACCATATTGAATTTGTACAAGAATTGAATAGATAATGTACAAAATGAATAAATATACAAGAATGTAAATGTAAAGAAAATTGATATTTTGTTTGGATTTTTTAGGGAAAAGGGGTTTTGTTTTAACCTAATTAACTAAAATAAAAATAATTAAGTAAATTAGTAAAAAGTAAAACCTAAATTTACTAGGAAAACAATTTAATCTATTAATTGATTAAAAAAGAAAATAAGTTTATAAGAAGAATATTTTTGGTATTTTTGTCTTAAAAATAATTTATAGTATTATAAAATATTTTTGGTCTTTTTATATATTAAAGTAATATATTTAAATTGTGTAAAAGAAAATAACTAAAAAAACCTAGTATTTAATTAAATTTACAAAACCAATTAGTAAAACAAATAAAGTATGATTAAATAAAAATAATATTTTTGTGTAAAAAATAAATAGACTATATCAAAATATAAATCTAATGTTTTTATATTTTTTTCTGATTTTTTTTAGTATTTAGATAAAATATTTAAGAAAAAAAAATAAAAATAAAAAAATAAAATAAAATGGGCCAGGGTGTGAATAGCCAGCAAGGGGGTCAGAAGTGAAAAAAAACATAAGGCCCAAGGATGAGGCCCAACACTTCCAAAAAAGTCAGAATGTGTGAAAAATAGGGAAGAAAAATCCAAAAGGGTACCATTGGGACTCAAACCCAGGTCCCTATAGTCATAGACGCGCGCTTCTACCACTGGGGTGGCTATACATCTGTTTATTAATATCAAACCACAAATACATATGGTAAACACGTTCTTGAGGCCAACTTCATCTTCAACCTCACACCCAGCCTGAACCTCTGTATCTTGTTCAATTCTCAACAAAAATGAAAAATGTAAACAGGAAACTTGTAGCAAATTTCCACATGATTACAGAAATGGAAAGCAATAAAATTATAGACCAAAGACAAGTATGAATTTTAATGGCCCTAATCTGAATCCTAAAAATTTCAGAAACTTCAATCTTAAAATTCTCTAAGCTCAAACAATATAAATGAAAACTATGGACATGGTTAGCTTTAGGGCAATGATACCTACATTTTTCATTCACAAATAAACCATTAATGGTGCTTGTATGAAGAGTTCAAAAGTCAGAAAACTCACCTTGTAAGAGGGTATCGTGTTTTGAGTTTGAGTAGCTTTTAGTGAGTTCCAATGATTGGATTAGCTTCCTCAAGTTCCCAGGAAGCTAATGTGATGCTTAGCTTGAGCTGAAAGTGCCTGAGGAGTTCTGGAGAAGTCAAGGTGCAACGTGCTATTTTTGAAAATGGTGGATGATGATGGAGGTGTTACAATAGTGTTGCAGGTGTTGGGATTGTTTGTGTATGTTATTTAGAAGCTTTTGAAAGTAAAAGGCCAAGAAACGCACGAGCAAATTTGGAGATTGGATTCAAAACTTAAAAATGGTAAGTTTTAAGGTGTTTTTTATGATTATGTGTTCTTAGTGTTTTCAGGGCTAAAGCATGCGTGTGATTTGTGGAAAATGACTTGTGTATGTATATGAAAAAGGTCTTGAGTGCTTTGGTTAGTCAGAAGTACAAGTTACAAGGTAATTACTATGCTACTTGATTTTCAAGAAAAGTGGGAAAACAAGTTTCAAGAGGAAGTACAAGCATGGGCTGAGTGATTGTAAGTGTCTAGACAAGCTTCTCTTGAGTTATGAGACTTGTATGATCAGAAGAAAGCAATTGCAAGGCTCAAGAATAAGTTTTGTGCAAAAAGCTACTTTATCAAAATGGCATTGTGCACTTTCTTCCCAAAATGGATATAAAGCATGGCATTGCATTGAATGCTTGAATTGAGACCTCTAACATTTGTACAAGCAATTAATTATGGAGTTACTAACAAGTTTTAGGCATGCAAAGTAGAGGTTATGCAACATAAGTTTGAATTTTGAATCTTGTTCATCACAAAATGACTTGTAATTCAAGTGTGAAAATCCTAACTTCATCTCTTCAATTCTCCCTACTCAAAAATGATCTCAAGGAGTTATTTGACATTTTGGAAAGCTTGTAATGTGCTCTACAACCCCTCTTTGAATCACTTTTGAAAATTCCACGTGGAACTATATGAAAAAGTTCCATGAAGTTATGTCAAAATCCTTACCAAATTAGGGCAAAATTTCACCAAGTGCTTTGTTTCATGACCATGTGTTCTTAAAATTATAACTTGAGATCCAAGAACTTTTGGAAGGAGTTGTGTAAAGAAATGTTGTAGATTTCATGGAGATATATAACTTTCATGTTGAAAGTTTCTTTTGAATCATATTACATCATGGTGAAAATTTTGCTCAAAGTTGTGAAAAAATAAGAAATTTCCAACACTTAGAAAAATTTCTGAGTTTAGAAATTTTAACTTTTCAAAATGAAATCTTGAACTTTTGATTTCTTGATGAATAAGTTTCATATTTTGACATGATTTTATGAATTGTGATCTTTGACATTTGATTTTGGCCAAAAAGTCAAAGTTTGACTTTTCAGTATACATTTGACTTTTGATCAGTTGACTGAAAATTCATCTGTCAATCCATTGGGCTTGAGAAATGTTTTGAGCCATGTAAATAGGTAAAAATGATGCAATTTGACTCTTGATATCATTCCTTAAACCAATTGATCATTTTCTAGGTCAAAAATCAGAAATTGCCCTTTCCCAATCAAAACCCTAATTTCGACCATTTTGCCCTTTTGAAGATTTGATCAAATTTCTTGAGGAATTATGATCCAAACTTGATCAAATGATACATATGAGTTTAAAATATTTATGTGGATAAAACATTATGAAGTTTGACTGTAAATTGGCCACATTTGACTTTTTCCTCAATACAGTTGATTTTTAGGTCAACTGCTCAATTGACTAAGCAAAAGTGTGATCCAAAGCTTGAAACTTGACATGAGTAATCTTGAGGGTCCATAATGGTTCATGAAAGTCATATGGGGCATTGGAAGTTCAAATATCCCTGTGCAATCTCAAACCCTAATTTTGGTCATCAGTGTTTAAGGAGGTGTCTTGAGCTGATCAACCCTAGTGCAATCTTAAGCCAAAGGATATCTTGTGAGAAAATTATTGATAAATGAGAGGGAAAATTTTGGGGTATAACAGCGGAAAACTTTGTAATGTTTCTCGTATTGTTGAGAACGTATATGTTGTACCAAAAAAATTTCCCTTTCATTTTTCAAGGCATTTCTCACAAGGATTCTCAAGTTTCAAGCTTGCACAAGTACATTGGGATTTTCAGTACCAAGATTAAAATGAAACTATCAAAAAGGGGGAAAACATATAAAAATAAATATTCTGACAAATTTGGAGAGAAACAAGTGTTTTTCGAATCAGCTCCTTCGATTGGCCTTTTGGCCTCTTTCAATGTAAGCTTGGCTTGCGTCCTTCGACTGGGCGTGGACATCTGGCACGCTAGATTGGATTCACAAGGCATAAATCCTCCTGTAGCCTCCTTCGATTCCAAAGTAAAAGGCTCCCTTTTGGAATCCTTCGATTTGCAATTTTTTCCTCCTATATGGCTCTTTCGAATCTGGACATTTTGGCCTCCTGCATGCACCTTTTGTTTGGGTGTCATACGGTGAGAGAACTGACTTGGGATGTTTTGCTTTGATCGTAATTGTTGCGGTTAGCAAGAGTCGCCAACTAATTTTATTTTATCCAAAAGGAAAGGTGAAAAAGAACAGGAAAGACCTTTGAGATTATTTCTTGAGTTCAGAGGGTAGATTATGAAAAGGGAAGGTGTTAGCACCCTTTTCATCCATAGTTATCTATGCACTCTTAGTTGCTTGCTAGATCACTTGCTTTTGTTTGAAAATGTGCTTTGTGTGGTTCTTGAAAGTATTTTGAAAAGGCGTATTCGTTTAGGCAAACTTTGTAATAGTTCATGTCCATAAGAACATATACGAAGTGTTGGACTTTTAAAAATGTATCATATTTGGAAAAGGTTTTGAAAGTGTTTTTGAAAGTGTTGGTGTTTATTTTGAAAATAAGCAAGGATATTTGATTTGAAAATGAGCAAGCAACTAGGAACAATCTACCTACTAAAAAGTCTTTGTTCATTTCTTCATTTCATTTGATATTGCTATCTTACCATTGATTTGGTAAGAAGCCTTATCTTTGGATGTAAAGCAACGGGCGTGGGTCATCGTATAGTCATAATAGCAATGTTGTAAGATGTCTTAGCATTTCTATTTGAGGGACTGAGATCATTTCAAAAGGCAACATTTATAGCGTCATCGAGGGACTATGATCTTGTATTTTTGATTGCTTTTTGCTAAGACATCTCACATGCATAACATGGTAATTTTTGCAAGGAAACAAAGTGGAATTACCCTAAGGGTGCAAGTGTACAAATGTGTTTGATTTACATACATTTTTTATCTTGAATTAGGGTTTACTACTTATTGGTTTTAGTCTTGCCATACAAACCCTAATTACTAGCATTTTTATAAAGCGATAAATTGCGGAAAGTAAAATTACTAAGCTATTACATCATTAGGGGAGGGGGTATACAAATTTACAAATGGAGATTGCAATAAAATTAAACCTAACTATCTATTACAACCATATTGAATAATGTACAAGAATTGAATAAATGATGTAAGAAAATAAATGGAAAAAAAAGATTTTTGTTTGATTTTTGTTAAGGATTTTAACCTAATTACTAAAAGGGAAAAATGATTTATTAAAAATAAAATTAAACCTAAATTTATTAAGAAAATAAATTAGGTTAAAAAAGTATTTTTTAGGGTTTTTTATGAAAGGTTTTAAGTTTAATAAAATAAAATAAGAAAATTAATTAATTAAGAGAAACCTAAATTCTAAATTAATTTTAGATAAAAGAGAAAAATAATAATTAAACCTAAATCTAAATATTAATTATTTAAGAAAAAAGAAATTAATTTGTTAAGGAAATGTTTAGTCTTTTTTTTGTTTTTTATAAAGAAAATAAAATATAAATGAGCATTTTTTAAATATGTAAATAAATAAAATATTTTTGGATTTTTTATTAATAAAAAAAATAATGATAATAATAATAGTAATAAAAAATAATAAATAAAAATGAAAATATAATATAAAATATAAAAGAAAAATAAATAAAATGAAAAATAAAAAAAGGATTTGGGTCAGGTGTGCAAAAGTAAACTGGAAGGGTGAGAAGAAGCAAAAAAGGCAAGGCTCAAAGGTGGAGGCCCAGGCGCTGCTGTTTGAAACAAAAAAGAGGAAAAATGTGAGAAAAATGCACAAAAGGTAGCCCTGGGTATTGAACCCAAGACCCTTAGCATACACGCGCACTACCTTTGCCACTGGTGTGGCTGTACATCTGGTAACATAAACAAAACAACAAATACATAACACAAGTTATGTCCTGAATATGACTTTATCTTCAACCTCCAGCCTGAACATCTGCAACTTCACCATTTCTCAATAAAAATGAAAGATGAAAACAAGAAAGTTGCTCCATTTTTCCATACGAATCCAACCATATAAATATCATAAGCTATAAATCAAAGAGGAATGAGAATTTCTAAAAGTACCAAATTCTGACCTAACTTTTTTCCAGAGATTCAAACCTAAAATTCTCTAAGCTCAATCAATATAAATGAAATCTATGGACATGTACAGCTTCAGGGAAATGATGTCTACATTTTATCTTCACAAATGCAAGCCTAACAATGCCTAAATGAAAAGATAGACGTTCAGAAAATGTACCTCAAAACTCGAAATTGTGAAATGCAAATGAGCCTGATTTAAGGTCCTGCAATGATCAGGTTAGCTTGCTCAAGTTCCCAGGAAGCTAATGTAATGCTTACTTGATGCTGGGAGTGTTTGAATCGTGCTAGAGAAGTCAAGGTGCAAGATATGTTTCTTGGTTATGGAAGTTGATGAAGATGATGTTACAGTCGTGTAACAGGATGAGGGGTTGTTTGTAAATGATGTTTAGGAACTTTTGGAAGTGAAAAGCCAAGAAACGCACGAGTGGATTCTGAGTTTGGAGTTTTTGGTCAGAATGTGCAACAATGGAGGTTTGTTATGCAGTTCTGAGTTTGTGAGAGTTTGAGGGCTTGTGCATTCGTCTGTTATGTTGCAATAGACTTGTATAGTTATATGAAAAAGGTTGGGGATCAAGTGCACACAAGATTTTTGAGTTCCAGCCTTTTGGCTCTATAGCTTACTTTTGAAGAAAAGTGAGAAGGCAAATCTCAAAGTGTTGTGAAAGCATGTTCTGAGTTGAAAGAGGCCTTAAACATATTTTTTTTGGTTTATAGGGGTTGTGTGTGCAGAAGGAACAAGTGCAAGGCTCAAGAAGTTGACAATTGCAAAAGTGATGCTTTATCAAAATGGAAATGGCAACTTTGTGCCATAAATGGAAAATCATTTCGGACAAAGCTTAAACCAAGTGGATAAAGGCCTAAAGATTTGTGTAAACCATTAATTATGGAGTGAAAAACAAGTTTGAGGCCTGAAAAGAAAAGATTATGCAGCGTAGCATGGATTTGTTTCATGTTCATCCTGAAAATCTGCCTTGTAAAACAAGAATGAAACCCTAAATTCTTGCCTTCGATTCTCCTAGCTCAAGTATGATCTCAATGAGTTCTTGGACATTTTGGAAAGCTTGTAATACCGTATACAACCTCTATGTTGGACATTTTTTAATATTCATCTTGGAACTATGTGAAAAATTTCCATGAAGTTAGGTCAAAATCCTGCCTAAACTAGGGCAAAATTTTACTAAGTTTTTCAAGTTTCATGAACATGTCTTCTTAAAATCATAACTTGAAATCCATAAATTTATAGAAAAAAATATGTTCTACAATGTTTTATATCTCATTGAGATCTACAACTTTAATGTTGGAAGTTTCCTTTGAATCATCTTACATCATGGTGTAAATTTGGCATGAAGTTATGACAAAAACCTAAATTTTCAACACTTAGAAAATTTTCAAGTCTTGGAAATTTTGACTTTTCAAAATGAAATCTTGAATTTTTGATTTCTTGATGAACAAGTTTCATATTTTGACATGTCTTGATGAATTATGATCTTTGACACTTGACTTTGATCAAAAAGTCAAAGTTTGACTTTTCAGTATACAATTGACTTTTCATCAGTTGACTGAAATTCAACTATCAATCAATTGAACTTGAGAAATGTTTTGAGCCATGCCGTTAGGTCAAAATGAATTATTTGGAACCTTGAGATCATGCCTTGAACTAATAAGTCATTTGCTAGGTCAAAAATTAGAAATTGCACCTTCTCAGTCCAAACCCTAATTTTGACCATTTTGCCCTTTTAATGATCTGATCAAATTTCTTGAGGAATTATGACCCAAACTTGATCAAATGACATATATGAGTTCATAATGTTGATATGGTTCAAAAATTATGAAGTTTGACTGTAAATTGACCACTGTTGACTTTTTCCCCAATATAGTTGATTTTAGGTCAACTGATCAATTGACTGAGCAAAAATGTGATCCAAGACTTGAAACTTGACATGATAAATATTGAGGGTCCAAAATGATCCATGAAAGTCATATGTGGCATTAAAAGTACATTTGTCCTTGTGAAAACTCAAACCCTAATTTTAAGTTATCAGTTCTTGAGGAGGTGTCTTGAGCTGATCAACTCTTGTGCAATTTTGAATAAATGGAGATCTTGTGAGATATTACTTGAGAAATGAGAGAGAGAATTTTGGGGAGAAAAATTGCCCTTGTTCAATCTTCTTAAACCTGAAGAGTTAGATTGGCGGATCCGTCATTCGTGACTTGAAGGTGGAAGATGATTGAACACTAGAGTGCCTAGAAATTTGCACTCGAAGATGGATTGGGAATGGGCTTATAGATTCCATTTGGAGGAATGGTGGCAAACACTGGAGGAAGTATCAACTCAAATATTTGGTCAATTTATACTAAAACTCGATGTTTTACCTGTGGGAAAAAAGGGTTAGTTTAAATGCAGATGTATGCATGATGTTCACAAGATGAATGATACCATGCTAAATGCATTTTGTATGTAATGCTATGATGTATGAATGTGATATGTATGTTTGTCCGGGAAAATAAATCCCTGACTGCTGCTGAGGAGTTCTGAATCCCGGATTGTTGTTGGGGATTATCTCTTGAATGTTAGCTGTTATTTGGTCGGATCCAGGCTTCATAACTTGCCGAGGATGAGGAAGTCAATTGCTATCTGGTCGGATCCAGGCTTCACGGCAACTTACTGGGGAAGAATGAATTAACTGTTATCTGGTCAGATTCCAGGCTTTGCAGAAGATTTCTGGGGGAGAATGAAGTTAGGTTGTTATCTGGTTGGATTCCCAGCTTTACAACAACTTGATGGGGATAAGGAAGTTAACTGTTATCTGGTCGAATCCAGGCTTCACAGTAACTGGCTAGAAAGGATGTAGTGGAACTGATATCTAGTCAGGTACATGATTCATAGTAACTTGAAGTGGTAACTAATATCTGGTCGGATCCAAGCTTCATAGTTTTTGAAAAGTTATACTATTATCTGGTCGGGTCCAGGCTTCATAGTGTCTTGCTGGGGATTGTAGCTAGTTGTTATCTGGTCGGACTCCAGGCTTTATAGATTTTCAGGTGGATGAAGTTAATTGTTATCTTGTCAGGTCCAGGCTTCACGATAAACTTGTCCGAAGAAGATAGGGTTGACCTGATATCTGGTCGGGTCCAAGCTTTACAGTTACTTGCTATGGAACTCAGTTGTTATCTGGTTAGATTCCAGGTTTCAAACCGAACTTCTGAGGGGAATTGCTATCTGGTCGGATCCAGGATTCACAATAACTTACTTGAAAAGATGAAGTTGAAAACTGATATCTGGTCGAATCCAGGCTTTACAGTAACTTGCCAGAGTAGAGGCAAACTTTACCGGGGAAAAGAAGTTAAACTCTAGTTTGATTGAGTCCAGGTTCTTCTATATCTTGAAGAGTTAAACTATTATCTGGTCGGGTCCAGGTTTCATATTATTTTAAAGTTATACTATTATCTGGTCGGGGCCAAACTTCATAGTATCTGAAAGGTTTTCACTATTATCTGGTCGGGTCCAGGCTTCATAGTAGCTTGAAAATTGTACTAATATCTGGTCGGGTCTAGGCTTCATAGTATCCTTTGGAGATAGTAAAGGCTTTGTTGATGACTTTACTGGGGATCAGGGGTTGTGTCCCTATGATTTGTAATAGTCTAAACAACAAACTCATGCTGGAGAGGAAAGACTCAGTTGGGGAAGACAGGATCAGCTGGGGAGGATAGACTATGCCGGAAAATTTTGTTGTTTGTTGATTGTTGTATGTTGTGGAAATAAACCCTATTAGGGAAATAAACCCTGTTAAGGAATACTTGATGAACTGCTGATGAGGCGAGTTCTTTGAGGAAGAGATTCACAAGGCTTTTTCTTGTAGGATCAACCTAGCTGGGAAGAGAGTTGTCAAGAGATTGAGACTCTTGGTTGGAGATCAGTCTATGCAATGAGACTTCGTGAGTAACTCTGTTGAGAGAAATGGTTTATTGTAGCCGTCTTTGTAGGGATAATGCTAATGAAATAACTCTGTGGGGATATACCATATACATTAAAGAGATGTTTGTTAATGTTTAGCAGGACACATGTGCCAAATAGTTTTAATTATGTTCATATGCATATGTTCATTCAATTTTAGTCATTTGACAACTTTGCATTCAAAACAAAAATAGAAAGTTTGCACTTCAAAGTATATTTGTATTGATATTTTACCCATGAATAGGCGTTTTTGTACAAAGAGACGGAGATCCTAGTAAGAGGAAATTGAATGCCCCAATGTCATCGAATGCCCCTTTCCGTTGACAGAAGTTGATTGGATTGATCTTGGACTGTTTGAACTCGGACCTTGGTAATAAAGCCGACTGTGGTGATTCCACGGGACATAGTCATACGCTTTCAATCCTTAACTTTTGCCTAGACCGCCCTTTCGGGTTTTCAGCCCACCAGGATACCCATTTTTTCCCAAGACGCCCTTTCGGGTTTTCAACTTTCCGGGTGTATAATCTTTTGCATATATCCCTAATTTTTGCCCAAACCTTTTGGTTTGCCGGGATGCCCTTATTTTTCCTAGGCGTGTCAACCTAGCGGGTCCTTTACGCGTAGTATTTTTTAACTATGTCCACGTTCATAGGATGTGGGAAGTCTTCACCATCCATGGTAGTCAACATCATGGCACCGCTAGAGAACACTCTCTTGACAACAAATAGCCCTTCGTAGGTGGGAGTCCATTTGCCCCTGGGGTCGCCTTGCGGCAGAATGATGCGCTTTATCACCAAGTCGCCAGTTTGATATACTCGAGGCTTGATATTTTTTTTAAAAGCCTTGATCATACTTTTTTGGTACGTATGACCATGACAAACAGAAGCCAGTCGCTTTTTATCGATCAAGTTCAACTGATCCAATCTCGTCTGAACCCATTCGTCTTCGCCTAGACCTGCCTCATTCATAATCCTTAGTGAGGGAATCTGAACTTCCATTGGAAAAATAGCTTCCATGCCATAGACTAAGGAAAATGGAGTTTCCCCAGTTGATGTTCTAGTTGAAGTACGATAGCCATGTAGAGAAAACGGTAACATCTCATGCCAATCCATGTATGTTACCACCATCTTCTGCACAATCTTCTTAATGTTTTTGTTGGTTGCTTTGACTGCGCCATTCATTTTAGGTCTATAGGGAGAAGAATTGTGATGATTGATCTTGAACTGAGTGTAAAGTTCGGTAATCATAGAATTGTTGAGGTTAGTCCCATTGTCGGTGATGATCCTTTCGGGGATACCATAGCGGCAGATAAGGTTATGTTTGATGAATCTGGATACCACATTTTTTGTGATTGAGGCAAATGAAGCGACTTCGACCCATTTGGTGAAATAGTCGATAGCGACAAGAATGAAGCGATGTCCATTGGAAGCAGTGGGCTTGATCTCTCCAATCATGTCAATGCCCCACATTGCAAATGGCCACAGATAAGTCATGACGTTCATAGGGATAGGAGGCACATGGACCTTGTCAGCATAGATTTGGAAATTTTGACAAGTTCTTGAATATTGATGGCAATTAGTCTCCATTGTTGACGAATAGTAACCAGCTCTCAAGATCTTTTTGGCCATAGTATGTTCGCTTGAGTGAGTGCCAAAGAGACCATCGTGCTTGTCTTCCATAATTTCCTCTGCCTCCTTCTTGTCCATACATCGTAGTAGAGTAGAATTATGACTGCGTTTGTACAATATTCCGTTGCTTAGGAAGAATTTGGCTGAAAATCTTCGTAAGAACTTTCTGTCATTGATGGATGTTCCCTCGGGATACTCTTGTGCTTCAAGGTACCTCTTCACCTCATGGTACCATGGCTTTTCTGTGTCAGTGTCAAGCTCATAGCATTGCGCAGGTTCATCGAATCTCTCAATCATAATCATATGGGCTTCATTGTCCCATCTGGCCTTGAACATTGAAGACACGGTTGCCAAGGCGTCAGCCAACTGATTTTCTTCCCTAGGGAAGTGTTCAAAGGTGATCTCTTCGAAGTAGGGAATCAGGGATAACACAAGTTCCTTGTAAGAGATAAGATTAGGGTGTTTAATGTCCCAATATCCTTTTACTTGGATAATCACTATAGCATAATCCCCAAACACATTCTAATGCTTGATCCTCAAATCAATGGCAGCTTTCAGACCCAAAATACACACTTCGTACTTGGCCATATTGTTCATGTAATCGAAGCATAATCTGGCAGTGAAAGGAGTTTGGCAACCTTCAGGGGAGATGATCACATCACCAATTCCGTTACCCAAGGCATTGGAAGCCCCATCGAAGACCATAGTCCATCAGGATCCTTGTTCAGGTCCGTCATACAGTCCAAGTTTCGCACAGTCGATTATTAGCATGATGTTCTCATCCGAGAAGTCGAAGTTCATAGACTGATAATCATTGACACATTGGTGGGCCAAATGATCTGCTAGCACACTTCCTTTGATGGCCTTCTTCATTGTATAATGAATGTCGTACTCGGTCAAGATCATTTTCCATCTAGCTATCCGTCCAGAAAAAGAAGGTTTCCCGAAGATGTACTTGATTGGGTCCATCTTAGAAATTAACAAAGTGGTATGAGTCAACATATACTGTCTTAGTCGGCGAGCAGCCCATGCCAGAGCGCATCAAGTTTTCTCGAGCAGTGAATATCTGGTTTCACAATCGGTAAACTTTTTTCTCAGGTAATAAATAGCATGCTCTTTTCGGCCAGACTCGTCATGTTGGCCCAAAACACACCCCATAGAATTCTCTAGTACTATCAAGTACATGATCAAGGGTCTTCCTTTAACTGTAGGCATGAGAATAGGAGGTTCTTGTAGATATTCTTTGATTTTGTTGAAGGCAGCTTGGCATTTATCATTTCATCTGACTACTTGATCTTTCTTCAAGAGCTTGAAGATTGGCTCACAAGTAGCAGTCAAGTGAGATATGAAGCAGGCGATGTAATTGAGACGACCCAAGAATCCTCTAACTTCTTTTTCAGAATGAGGGACTAGCATTTCTTGGATGGCCTTTACTTTGGCAGGATCAACTTCGATGCCTTTACTGCTGACATCACAACCTAGAAGCTTTCCAGATCGTACTCCAAATGTGCACTTGTTAGGGTTTAACCTCAACTTGTACCTTTTCAACCTTTCGAATAGCTTGAACTGGTGATCGAGATGTTCCTCTTCAGTTTGTGATCTAGAAATCATATCATCCACATATACCTCTATTTCATGATGAATCATATCATGAAACATATCTACCATAGCCCTTTGATATGTTGCCCCTGCATTTTTCAATCCGAACGACATGACCTTGTAACAGATGGTGCCCCATTGCGTAACAAAAGTTGTCTTCTCCATATCTTCGGGAGCCATCCTAAGTTGATTATAGATTGAGAAGCCATCCATGAAAGAGAAGACTTTATGTTGAGTAGTGTTATCGACCAAGACATCAATGTGAGGTAGAGGGAAATTATCCTTCGGGCTTTCCCTATTCAGATCCCTATAATCTACACACATGCGAACTTTTCCTTCTTTCTTTGGCACTGACACCACATTTGTAACCCATTGGGGATAAGATGTCACAGCTAGGAACCCTGCATCAAATTGTTTCATCACTTCAGCTTTTATCTTTTCAGACATGTCAGGCCTCATGCGATGAACTTTTTGTTTGAGAGGAGGACAATCTTCTTTAGTCGGCAGATGATGAACTACGATGTCGGTATCCAACCCTGGCATATCTTCATACGACCAAGCAAACACTTCCACATAGTCATGCAACATTTGAGCCAACCTGCTCTTGACACTGTCTTCTAAGTTAGCACCTATCTTAACCTCTTTCTTATCTGTCTCGGTACCCAGATTGATGACTTCAACTGACTCTTCGTGCGGCTGAATAACTTTTTCCTCTTGTAATAGAAGTCTGGCTAGTTTTCTCGGTATTTCACAATATTCCTCACCTTCGTCTTCGGCTTGGTTAATTGGACATTCAAAGTCATAGTCGGCAATAGTAGAGTCATTGGCAATGATATCTAGAGTGGATGAGGACCTGTAAGAGTGTGTGTGTGCATGTAAGATACATGGCTATTTTTAAAAATGTATTTGAAGGAAAGGCATTGAACATAAAGATTTGAATGCAAAAGAGTCCAATGATTTGTATTGAATGATCATATGATAACATGAACATAAATAAAACCCTTGACAAATGGAGCAAAGTTCCCCGGGCCAGGCACATGGCTTAAAAGTCATTGTTAAATATTACAGACAAAATGTTCTTGAATCGAAAGAAATGCAATAAACAAGTGATTACTCCTCAATGAAGGAGATGGGAACGAAGTCCTTTGCATGCCAATTCTTAAGCTCTGTTGTAGTAGGATACACACAATCTTCAAATGCAGCTTCATCATCCGAATCACCCACAATGTTAACTTCATGGCTTCCAATACAGAGAGGTGGCTTTCCTGCACGAGCGTGCCTCACTTCCTTCTGAGCCTTGACGGTGAAATCCAAACCAAATTTGTCCGCTTTGAATGGGATCTTGAGGAGTTTCCCCCAACTATCACAACTTCCTTCTTCAATTGCAGCACAAGCATCTTTGACTGAAACCTTCTTCGGCATGATCTTAATAGCTTTGGACACATCAGAGGAACATTTGGTAGCAGCAGCCATTGGTGGCATAACTTCAAAGGCTTGACACAGGGTCTCTATGAACTCTCCATCCATTTCTACGCATTTGAAAGAGTTGAGGTGGCTTACCATAAACTCTTCCTCTCCATAGATGGTGACAATTCTTCCCTTTACCAGATATTTGAGTTTTTGATGGAGAGTTGACGTTACTGCCCCAACTCCATGGATCCCAGGGTGACCCAACAAACAATAATAGGCAGGACGGATATCCATGATGTAGAAGGTGGAATTGAAAATTTGTGAGCTCACCTTGATTGGAAGATCTACCTCTCCACGAACTGTCCTTTTTGATCCATCGAAGGCCATCACAATGATATCACTTGGTTTCAAGACTAAACCTTCACAGTCTAGACGGTCTAACGCCCCTTTGGGTAGCACGTTTAGAGAAGAGCCAGTGTCGACCAGAACATGTGCCAAGGTAGTCTCTTTGCACTCGACGGAAACATGTAGAGCTTTATTATGGTTCTTCCCAAGCGGTGTTAGACCAGCATTTGAAAATCCCAAACCATTATCAGCCGTCAAGCTGGCCACGCAATTCTCAAACTGGTCCATTGTGGTCTCATGAGGGACATGAGCCTTTTTCAATAATTTGATTAATGCTCGAGCATGAGCGTCTGAACAGAGTAGTAATGACAACATAGAAATCTTAGAAGGGGTTTACCCCAACTGTTCCATAATCTTGAAATCACTCATTTTTATGATTTTCAAGATCTCATCCATCTCACGAGCGGAAGGTTCTCCATCAGCAACGTCCTTTGCGGGTATTTTTTTAACGACGGGCTCAATAACTTTCTCTTTCCCTCTTGGATCAGTACTTGGCCTAGCAGTAGTGATGCGAACGGGCGCCTTTGTAACAACTGGTGGCGAGATGTTGAGTGAAAAGATTCTCCCAGTTTGAGTTACCTTACTTGAGCCAGTTATGTTACCAACATCATCAGCTTCGTCTTCTTTGATCCAAGCGTCTTGTTTTATCCCATTGTAAAACACCTCAACACCATAGTTCCATGGAAATGCCTTGTTTGAAGAGTAGGGAATTGGTCCGGGATTGGTAATTATTAAGGGAACAACAGTTGGTTCATTTGAAATCCTGATAGGACCTTTGGAGGAGATCCTAAAAGGTTTGTTTGAGATGGTTATAATGGAGAGATATTCACATTTATCAGTCAAACTTTTGGCAAGCGGAGTCTTCTCAAATATGATCTCGTGGCTATCCATCAGGCATTGAATGCCTTCCTTCAGCCCTTCACATCTATTGAGTTATTTGGCACAGTAAACACAGTCCTTCACACAGCCAAGGAAGATCTCAGCTTTCAACAGATTCTTTTTGATGATATTCAGCGGAGTAGTCAAGTCTTCGATAAAGGAAACAAAAATTATATCTTCAATAACATTAACACCATTGCCACGATTTAGCATAGGCGCGGTGATTATATTTGGAGTTAGAGGAGGATCAAATTCAATAGTCTTGTTATCAATCAAATCCTGAATTTTATTCTTCAAGGCCCAACATTGGTCAGTCTCATGCCCGTGGCTACTTGAGTGGTAAGCACATTTAGCATTTGGATTATACTTTGGTGAATAGGTATCTGGATTGGCAGGAGGATCGTGCAATGTCACCAAATTATCCTTTAGTAAGTGTTGTAAGGCTTGGGATAGTGACATTTCTAACCTCGTGAACTGTCTTCTCGGAGTTTCAAAGTGTTGATGATTAGCAGATGGTCTTGGATAGGAGTTGGATTGGAGATTCAGACAACATTAACAGACGAATGGTCACTCTTCTTGGTACGGGCCCTTGCCACGTACACAACATTAATTTCTTTCTTTGCAGTAAAAGGTTTCTTGACAGGATTGGAAGTGGAGGCAGATGCCGTGGGAATATTCCCGCTTTTGATGCCGCTTTCAACTCTTTCACCGATTAAGATTAATTCGTTGAAACCGAAAGAAGAACAGCCAACCAAAAGATTAAAGAATGGACCAGATAAAGTGCCCATAAACATGTCAATGTGCTCCCTATCAGTCAAATGTGTTTGAACCCTACTGGCAAGGTCTCTCCACTTTTGTGCATATTCTTTAAATCCTTCATTCTTCCCCATTGTCATATCTTGCAACTGAACTCTTGTCGGCACCAAGTCAGCGTTATACTGGTACTGGTGGTAGAAGGCGATAAATAAGTCCTCTCAAGTATTGATACGGGAACCATCCAACTGGTAGAACCACTCTAGTTGCGTTCCGGTCAAGCTCTCTTGAAAAAAGTGAACCCAAAGTTTCTTATCGGCGGTGTGCGGCTATATCTTGCGCACATAAGATTTCAGGTGAAGTTTTGGACATGAAACTCCATCGTACTTTGAAAAGACTGGTATTTTGAATTTGTGGGGAATGAAAACCCCAGAGATCAAACCCAAATCATCAAAATCTAAACCGGGACAACTTGGATCTCGACGGCCTTCAATCTGTCTTCTAACTGCTTATACTTGACATCGGCGGGTGGATACTACTCGTCAAAATAATCATCATCAGACGCTTGATCATTAATACAGTCAGCCCGAGTACTCCTAACTTCACCAATCCGATTCTCGTCTTCTTCATATGAATCTTCCACCACCGGGATCTGATGAACCGACTCTTTAAACCTTCTACCCATGTTGACCAGGGCTTTCTTCTTGGGTTTCTTCTTAACTGCCAGCAATGCCATCATATCTTGTTTCCCCTTGGCTAGGGCCAGTAGAGTCTCTTGGAATTGAGAGTTTTGTGCCTGAAGATCCTTCACAGTTTTTTCTAGATCCATCTTGCTGAAATAAACAACAGAAAGATAAGGAAACTTGTTGTGTGAAAACCTGTCATGTTATGATGCATGAGAGATGTATATGCAAAAGATTTCAAGGATTTGTGAAATTTAAATTTGTATAGACAAGGAATGAACAAACGTTAATTTTCATTAATTAGTTCAAAATGATTACAACATGCCTCTTCGGTTTATAAAATAACTCTCTAAGATAAAAAAGACTGAACGCATCCTCTTTGGCGCGAGATAGGCGTTTACACTTTGCTCTTCATGTAGCTGCTTTGTAAGCTCCAAGACCCTCTTCTCGCTAGCGTAGAATTGAGCTTTGAAGGTATCTTGTTCTTCCTTCAGCTGAATCCAACCCTTTTGCAAGTCTTCAAGAGAAGTAGGCATGTCAGGATGGAGCACAGTGTAGGGAACACCTCCTTCAACCACAGGTTCCATGATAGCTGGTAAGATAGAGGGATAAGGCATCACAAGTTTCTGAGCACGAGCTCGTACCCATCTAAGGTAAGGCTCAAGGGGAATAGAATTCATGTGTCCCAGCGTCTTACTATCCACTTTGCTTACCATCATCCAAGCTCGTGTACATCTCTGACGGTAGCTTTGATTATCGCTTTCATAGTTGAATACCACTCCTTGGATGGGGACTATCCCTTCAGGCGTAACCAAACTGTCGTAAAGCTAAGAAAGGGTTGTAACTGATACCTCCTCTAATTCCAAGTAAAGGGACATTAGGGTATTTGTGATCGGTGGATATGGAACTGACTGTTTAACGCTGGTTCGCGAAATGTCGCGGAAGCAAGAGTCGCCACCGTCTTTTATTTTCTCCAAATGGAAAGGACAAAAGCACAGAAAAATTCCTTAAAGAGATTGCTCTCGGTTCGGGAGGTAGGTTATAGAAAGGGAAGGTGTTAGCACCCTTTCTATCCATGGTTATCCATGGGCTCTTAGATACTTGCTCATTGTGTTTTCAAAAGGTTTGTTTGCTTTTCAATTGTGGGTTTTAAAAAAGTTTCTTTGAAAATTCCAGTTCGACTCTTGTATCGGTCCTCAAGAGTGTTTGAAAAATTGCTTTCGAAAGCTTTTTGAAAAGGTGTCGGTGTGAAAAGTATTTTTTTGTATTTGTTTTGAAATTAGAGCAAGTATCTAGAGTTGTCTACCTACCCTAAGGAATTCGTCTGTGTAAATATCCTTTAAAGTAGTGCCATCCCACCATTGAGAGGTAGGTAGCACCACCGTTGGAGGTGTTCGGGTCAATTCGAAGTTCGGGACATGGTGATCACCAGAGCAATGGGAAGACACCTTAGAAGCTACCCTCATGCCAGGTTCCCGGATCATGAGGACTTACTAAGACGTCCTCTACTCGACGATCACCTTTCGAGGCAAGGCAACAGTGAGGCGTACCCTAGGGGTGGTGTGTGCGATTTGTGTGTCGTTTTCGTTTGCATTTATCTTGTCATGTTATTGGTGTTCTACGCTTAATTTTATTCGGCCATTCATTCTTGCATGCTTTGTTAAACAATTAAAAGTTGCGAGGAAAAGTAAATCTAAAGCTATTACAAATGGCGCGGGTCCACATCGCCAAAGTTAACCAGGACCCGATTTGACGGAAAAATAAAGAAATTAAAAGTGCGAGAAGTAAATGTTACAAGGCTTCGGGAGAGGTACATAATTATTTAAGCGAAATAAAATAAATATGCGAGCGAATAAAATTAAGAACATGGGCGTTGGACCCTTTTGCAAAAATTAAATTACATGATGAAATTAATTAATCAAAATAAGGAAAGAATTTGTTTTTTTGGTGTTTTTAGTGTCTTGAGATTTAATGGAAAAAAAGAAAGAATTGATTAAAATTAACTACTAACCCTAGTTCTACTTTATTTTAATTTATTTAAGAAAACATTAGAATTTAACTTAAATTAACCTAATTTTTACATACAAATTTGATTATGAAAATAAATAAAATAAATAATATTATTGTGAAAAAAGAAAATAATTAAAAGGAATAAAAATTATCAATTAAACCTAGTTCTACATTTTTTTAGATTTTTTATTTAAAAGGAATTAAAATTAAAACACTAATTTAACTAAATTCAATTATATACAATTATTTGCAAGAAAATATTAAAATAAAATATTTATTATGTTTTTTGTCTTTTCTGATTTTTTTATGATGTTTTTGTATTTTGTAAAAATAATTAATTAAATCAAAACAATAAAGAAGATAAAATAATAATTAAAAATAAAATATAAAGAAAATGTAGAAAATTGCAAACCAGGGGGGGGTTCAGGCCCCAATATGGAGGTATAGATCCAAGAATTTGGGCCCAATGACCTTCAGGTCCATTGACTTTTCCAGGTAGCCTGCTAGCGCTTTGACCAGGGTTTAGGGTGTACCTTCAATCTCAGCCTTTGGTTTGATCTTGAGAGGGGCGTGTCACATTTGATTTGGAAGTGCATGGTACGTCTTGACATGGGCGCTGCATGGGAATTGTTATTGCAAAATAATATGAGAAATTATACAGACCTAGGGCTCGAACCCAGGTCATATACATTGCCAACGTTCTTGCTTGCCACTGGACCACTACAACGCATTTGTTATATAATAAACAAGCAAATAATATAAAAAGAAAGTGGGTTAATGCTTGGAAACGCGCGCGAATTTTTAAACGTGCCAATCAGCGTGTGCCACGGCTCCGTCTTCTTCATCATCCCTGTAATACAAATAACAAAAGCAACGGTTTTAAACGTGTTTTATTAGGTGGCTTTAGAGAAAATAGCGATTAGAGCTCAGGCATTCATAAATTGGGCGCGATGGGTGTTTCCTCTTCGTCTGAACGTGCTGAATCTAATGGTGGTGGTTTGGAGTCCCAATTTTCCCTCGTTTCAAAGTCCCCAATTTGAAGCTCTATAAACCCTAAAAATCAAACATGGTGGAATCGTATACACAGCATAAAAACGCAATTGAATATGTTGGTTAGCATCAAAATATCATAATGAACATGAATCAATGAATAAAAAATGCAAAGGATGCGTGAATCATGATGCACGATTGTGAATTTTCCTTGATGCAGTTCCGGTTCAATATACCAATTCTTTAAGCTTTGAGGAATGATATGGATTGGAACACGTTCAGGAACCTTCAAGGAAGCTAATGGAATAGTTTTTATGCCTTGAATTGCCCTGGAAGTGAGTTTGCAGTTTTGAGTTTCTTTGAGAAAATTTCAAGTCTGATTCTTATGTTTCTGAACAGCTGCGTGGTTAGCATCATTAGGTTTATGTTTCTTGTATATGTAG
The DNA here is from genome assembly GCA_948472305.1 of Vicia faba. Classification (NCBI taxonomy): domain Eukaryota; kingdom Viridiplantae; phylum Streptophyta; class Magnoliopsida; order Fabales; family Fabaceae; genus Vicia; species Vicia faba. The sequence continues at coordinate 1,291,230,716 of OX451741.1, forward strand.
GAACAATTAGGTTAAGAAAAACTCAATCAAATCTCTTGTAATCATGGTTTTGAATATTTGATTTCTTAAGATCTTTTCATATCTTTTTCCATGTGTTCTTTGTTCTCAATCAAGCCAATCAACCCAAATCTTTCCATAATTGCATATGCACGAAATATTGAGTCTAAAACATGTATAAAAAGATTGGTTAGGGTGAGTTAAATATTTTTCATATATTTAAATGATTTAAATGAATTAGTATAAATAAAAATTCAAATAAATAAATAAAAAATGAGAAAATACTTCCCTTTGGGCCAAGTGGTCGTGCACATGCTTGGAATGATGAATTGTGGAAGAAAAATGGGCCCATTAGCAATTTTAGGTCATTTGGATCAATGTTGACTTTTCAAAATATCCAAAAATTTCCCAATTTCCACAAGGCATAACTTGCTCAATTTTTAAGCTTTTCTCATGTTCTTGGACATTTTGGAAAGGTCTTTGAGTCCTCTAACCAATGCCTTTGTTCCCATGTCATTTTGATTTACCAATCTCAAGTTATGGCCTTTGACTTAAAGTCCCTTTTTGTTGACTTTTGAAAATGACCTATAATGTTGAAATTGATAACTTTTTGTGAGAGCATTTCTTGGACTTGAAGTATGAATATGAGTTGTAGGAAATGTCTTTCTCTTCAAAATGAGCCTTGGATGGAATTTTTCTGATAATCCATGTGAAAGTTATGCCCTGGTCAATTTCAGTTGACTTTTTCAGCTGTCCAAATAAGGAAACTTTTGCATCTTGATGATTTCTGAGCCAAATTTTGAGAATCATGATCAAGCATTGATCAAATGATGTTTGTGGCTTCAAAATGATATGTTGACCAAAAATTTGAACTTTTGACTGCCAAATGACCATTTTGCCCCTACAGTTGACTGTAGTGCAATTAAGGTTTTTGACTGTGCAGTTTTGTGCTGAATGCCTTGAAACTTGATATGAGGATACTTGACCATATTTGTAGGCATGTGAGACTTGATTGGACCTTTGAAAACTTCATTTTCTTGATCAGAACACAAACCCTAGTTTTGACTGTATAGGAGACCTTGCACTGTGCAACCCTTGGGGAATTTTGAAGCATGACTTGGCAATTTCTTGGAGAATAGGGGAGGGCAAATTTTGGGGTACAACAGTTGCCCCTGTTCAATCTTCTTAGACCTGAGGATGCAGATTGGCTGACGTGCCTTTCGTAATCCGAAGGTGGAAGATGATTGAACACTAGAGTGCCTAGAAATTTGCGCTCACATAGTGGCAGTGTGGTGGGAATGGGCTTATAGATGACATTTAGAGGTTGCTGGATAGGATGATGGGCTTATAGATGCCATCTGGATGTTGATCGCGTAAGAGATTCCTTAGCGAGAACCTACATACCTGCAAAAGAAACAATGAGTACCTGACACGTTGCAGGAGTTGATTTCAGATGCTTGGCATAGATATGTCCTGACTGGTTACAGGAGCTGAGTCTGGAGCTTCAAAAGATGATGAATGAACCAGGTATGGTTACTGCCTTAGCATGACTGGTAAGAGAACCTTGGGTGATTTTAACTTCAACAACGCTCGTTGAGAAAATCTTGGTAGGAAATACCATCTTCGCAGGATCGGGACGAGAACCATAGGCCATTATAATCTGAAAGGGAATCACCTCACTCACCGTCGGAGAGGGAATTATAAGAAAAGGAATTGTCACCTCACTCACCGTCGGAGAGGGAATGATAAGAAAAGGAATTGTCACCTCACTCGCCGTCGGAGAGGGAACCATATGAGATTATCACCTCACTCACCGTCGGAGAGGGAAACATCTGAAAAGGGCTTACCACCTCACTCACCGTCGGAGAGGGAACCATATGAGACTATCACCTCACACTCACCGTCGGAGAGGGAAACATCTGAAAAGGACTTACCACCTCACACTCACCGTCAGAGAGGGAACCATAGGAGACTATCACCTCACTCACCGTTGGAGAGGGAAACATCTGAAAAGGACTTACCACCTCACACACCGTCGGAGAGGGAACCATAGGAGACTATCACCTCACACTCACCGTCAGAGAGGGAAACATCTGGGATGACTTCTACTTAGTCTTTATCAGAAAAATCTGTTGGGAGTCGATTTAGCTGGACTAGAGAAGGCCTTGAAATATGTTTGAGCATTTTAACTGCATCTTTCCTGAAAGGTAAAGGTCAGTCATATGCAATGCCTGATATGGATCAAGCAATGATGTTCTCAACATGAATGAGATTTGTATGATACGATGCGTTATGCATGCTATAATGATGTATGTGATGTTTATGTATGTGTTTTTCGTCTAGGAAAATAAATCCTTGACGGGTGCCGGGAAGTCATATCCTGGGCTGATGTTGAGGAATAGATTTTTGCTTCCGCTGGGGATGATAACTGCAAGAATACCGGTAGGAGAAGGTGACTCCGTTGCGGAATAAACTTGGCAGATGGAGGATTCTGCGGGGAGAAAAGATACTCTAGCGACCATGCTGGGAGGCAATACTCTGTGGGGAGAGGGATGCCTTGCTGAGTGTTGATAATAGTTTGCTGGGGATATGAAGACTTTGTCGACGACGCTCTTTCCGTGGCTTTTGGCTGAGGATAACCCAGTTATATCCTGTTGAGGAAATAACTCTTTAAATAAAGTCAGGCGACGCGTTCGTGCCCTGCGAGGGGATAAGCTTCCAGAATCTACTGGGGATAAGCTTATTGCTTGGGGATATGAATTCCATCTTTCCTGGGGAATTGGATTGGACTGGACTCTTTTGGGGAGGTTGTGAACTGTAATTTCGTAAGTTGCAAGAGGGAACCTATGTAGGGTTACCTGCTGATGAGCTCGTGTAAAACTTTGTTCTTGGAAAGGGAGAACCTGTATAGGGTTTCGGGGTGACGAGTCCATGTAAAACTTCTTGATGAACCGGGGTGAGGTTGTCTTGCGCTAAATCCATGTAAGACTTTTGGGGGGAACCGGGGTTAGGTTGCCGTAGGATAAGTTCGTGTAAAACTTCTTGATGAACCGGGGTTAGGTCATCTTGAGATAGGTCCAGGTAAGACTCCTGGAGGAACCGGGGTTAGGTTACTTGGATAAGTTTGTGTAAAAACTTCTTGATGAACCGGGGTTAGGTTACTTGGATAAGTTTGTGTAAAAACTTCTTGATGAACCGGGGTTAGGTCATCTTGAGATAGGTCCATGTAAGACTTCTGGAGGAACCGGGGTTAGGTTACTTGGGATAAATCCATGTAAGATTTCTTAGGAGGAACCGGGGTAAGGTTGCTGGTGGAAAATGAGTCTGTGTATGACTTTGTCTGAAAACTGAGAAGGAACCGGTGTAGGGTTGCATGATTTTGGTTAAGTGGATGATTATCCTGTTTGGTTTCGGATGTTAACCCACGATCTGGAATTGGTAGCGGTAGATGGTAATCATCCTTATGTTGATCTTTCCTTTGTGCTTCGGTTGACAGAGCAATTGAATCGCCTGGATAACTCATTATTGCCCCTGCTTCGGAGGTGAGGGAAGAGGATACCTGCGTGGGTGATTGACAAATCTTTGGGTAGACAAGTGATGAGATACCGGAACATAGTCGTACGCTTTAATCCCTAACTTTTTCCTGGACCGCCCTTTCGGGTTTTCAGTCCACCGGGATACCCATTTTTGCCCAAGCCGCCCTTTCGGGTTTTCGACTTGCCGGGTGTACATGTTTTTTCATTTCATCCCTTCATTTTGCCCGAACCCTTTTGGTTCGCCGGGAAGCCCTTATTTTGCCTAGGCATGTCAGCCTAGCGGGTCTTTGATTACGCGTAGTATTTTTCGACTATGTCCACGCTCTCAGGATGTAGGGAATTGCCCCTGTTAGAAGTGTTTTGTCATGCCACCAGAAGGTGTTTGATCAGGCCAGATTCGTTGTTGGAACGCCCCAAGTGACTCAGGCGGAGATTTGCCCCAGGTTGTTTGGCCTTTGAGAGATTCTCCGAATCTTGATTGGACTGCCCCAGATAATAGACCATGATCATATCATGCCCCTTGATTGGAGATACTCTTGTTCACCAGACTTTCATTGTGCGAATTTCCCTGCTGTTCAAACAAGAAGTCATATGAAAACAAGGTTATTTTAAGAATGCAAAAGCCTATGTCTGTCTTGAATTTTGAAAAATGCATTTTTTGTAATACAGTGCGGTGTCAACTCAAGATTTTACAGCAAACCTTCAGGAGTCAGGATACCTTCGTAACAGTATGCTTTCGAACTAACCCGTGCTTCAGCTAGGACTTTTAAGGGTTGTAACGTGGCCTGGTTCACGGTTTAAGAAACAAAGGATAAAGGCTCAAATTATTTGTACCCACCCGCTCTTCGTGATGTCCTCCAAACCTAAACTCAGTTGATCATACGTTAGACCTTGTTTGAGTCTTTGCTCTGATATACCAGTGATGGTTCAGATATTGACAGTTCATTTTGAATAGGCAGTTATTTCCTTTTTTGCTGAGGGTTTGTAGGACCTCTTTCTTTTTTGACTTCGCTGTCCCTATTTTTTGCCTGAGCTGTTTCCTTTTTGGAATTACAGTCAGCGAGATGCCCCAGTTTGGTAAGTCTCCTTCATTGGTTTTTCATTTATGATTTTTTTTTGATAATGACTGCCTGTCCTTATGATTGTTCTGAACCATCACTGTCTTTCTTTTTTCGTAAGGATCTCTTTGGTGCCATTCGTTATGCACTTGGATCAACTGAGAGACTACCCTGCCCCAGGTTATGATTAAGGGTTTTGATTTTCGAAAATAAAAACTCCTACTTCTTTGGCTCAGAGGGGTTGACGAGGGATTATCATCCTTATAACTCCAGTGTTTAGGGATTGAAACAATGCCTGTACCTCATCAGTGGGGTCTGTTCAAAAGCATACTGTAATGATCGTGGTATCGTTTTCGTCATCCTCCCTCAAGAGGTTTAGAATTTTCAGTCAAGAGTTGATCGTCACAAAATATGAAAGCAGTTTTAAGTATAGTAGACATAATTAATCAAGACAGACATGTGTAATGCATTCATGAAATAAAAGAGTTTAACATGATAATTGTTTATCTGAACAAGAAAAGAAAAATACAACTTGAATTCAAATGAACAAAAATCTCTCGATCCTAGCCATGTTTTGGCAATGGAGCAGTGATCACGTTGGGAGTCTCGGCAGGCTCGAACTCGATCTCTTTGGCATCGATCATGTTCTGAATTTTGTACTTCAGTGCCCAACAGTCCTCAGTATCGTGCCCCGGGCTATCAGAATGGTAAGCACACCTTGCTTCTGGATTGTAGCTAGGAGAGGAAGTCTTAGGATTTGCAGGAGGGTTGATCACTGCAATCAGGTTCATCTTCAACATGTGCTGCAATGCTTGTGACCATGGCATGTTAATGTTGGTGAATTGCCTTTTAGGCCCGTCCGGCCTTTGCTGGTTTCCCTTTTGTAGTTGACGGCGTGGTGCAGAACCAGAGATCATGACTGCCCCTGCATGTTGATCACGGCGACTCTTTTGACTGTATGCAGCATTAGATTCCTTCTTTCCCATGTAAGGCTTTTTATGAATATCAGAAGGTGTGGCCTCTTGAATTTTCCCACTCTTGATACCAGCTTCAATTCTTTCGCCAGTCAGGATGAGGTCGGTAAATCCAGCAGATGAGTTACCAATGAGGTGATTGAAGAATGGCCTGGATAGGGTCCCCAAGAACATATCAACGAGTTCCCGGTCAGTTAATGGAGGCTGCACCCTTCCAGCAAGGTCTCTCCATTTCTGTGCATACTCTTTGAAACCTTCGCCTGCCCCCATAGACATTCCCTGAAGCTGAGTGCGTGTGGGAGCGAGGTCGGTATTGTACTGGTAATGCTTGTAGAAAGCAGTGGCTAAGTCTTCCCAGGTACGGATGTTGGCTCCATTCAATTGATAAAACCACTCGAGCTGAGTCCCTGAAAGACTCTCTTAGAAGAAATGGATCCATAAGTTTTTGTCAGCTGTATAGGGTTGGATCCTCCTTGTGTAAGCCCTGAGATGCAATTTAGGACAGGATGCCCCGTCGTATTTAGCAAAGGCAGGTGCCTTAAACTTGTGCGGGATCACTACCCCAGAAGACAAACCTAGATCCTCGAAGTCCAGGCCAGGCACCTTTTGTATCTCCATAGCACTGAGCCGGTCTTCCAACTGTTTGTATCTATCCTCAGCCGGAGGGTACTGTTCGTCATTGAAATCTGTCTCATTGTCAGAGACCACTGGGCTGGGAATCCTTTCCTCTTGATGACTGCTTTTCCCCACAGATGGAGTTGTCCTCTCAGTTTGATCCTGCAGGGTGTTCCTAGATCTGCGTCTAGGGCTGAACAAAACAGTCCTCTTCTTCTTCTTTTCTTTCTTCAAGAGCAAAGCCTTCAGATCTTGCTGCCCCTGGGTCAAATTCATGATCAACCCTTGGAACTGGGCGTTCTGAGCCTGGAGGGCCTTGATAGTGTGCTCGGTTGAAGATTCAGGATTCATGACGAGACTGCTGAAATAAACAGCGAAGAAGGTAAGTAACCTGCAGAGAAAGGGTACCTGTTATGCAACGATATGTATGATATGCATGCAATGATTTCAAGGACCTCGCAGGGTAAATAGAGAAATTGTTAGAGTTGAGAACCGGGAACTTGATTGAAGGAACTTCATGTTGTTGAGAGTCCTCCTTCAAGGGTCAAAGGCTCACCATATCCAGTGGGTCATAGCCCCTGATAACCTTGGCCAGAGGAAAATAAATCCTCCTTGCCCCTTGCTGGGACGTGTGATTCATCATGACCTGCACCACAAGCCCTTGAGATCCTTGAAATGGGTTAGGATGTATGCAATGGTATGATGTTATGGTATGCATGGGGTAATGTGAGTAAACCCTGTTATGAGCCCTTATTAAGGACTATAGACAAAACCTGCAAGCAAACTCAAGTAAACCTGTCACGAGTCCCAGTTAAGGACTACAAACTAAACCTGCAAGAACAATGTGTCAGGTAACAAGCATGCAGATAGTCAAGTACGAAGGCACACAAGTCACACAAGAGAAGCCCTTAGAGTTTAGGCCAACATGGGGTCTGGGTATTACCCTCTTTCAGTTGGTGGGTTCAACCTGTCCTATTAGAAGTAACCGGGTTCTAAGGTTCTCAATATCACGGGATTGCTTTCATTGTTCATCGTTTCGATTTAGCCACTGAACTGGCGACCGAAATATTCCAGGAAAGCAACCCTCAATTGAGTGTAGTATCGAGTATCAACCAACCTCGGACTGCACCAAAGTCAGTTATCTCACTACCCTAAAGAGGCCAAGATAGTTCAATTAAGGTTCCTAAGGTCTGTTGATGCTTCATGACACCACGCGGAGGCCCCGTACTCTCCTTGACTGAACTCAAGGGTTACCGGTACACACCAAAGTGCCACATCAACGTAGCAGACTGTTTCAACCATGTCGGTATACCCCGCACAGTTCCCTCACAGCCTTGTTGCTATTTTCTAAGAAGGTATCCCCAGATCCGGGTTAGGATCTATAGAATTCCCAAGACAGTCCCACAATAATAAAGCAAGCAATTCAGACAATTGAAAACACAAGTGATCTTAGTCCTAAGGTACACCCCACTTTATAAGATTATCCCCAGCAGAGTCGCCAGTTCTGTGATCGGTGGATCTGGAACTGACTGTTTAACGCTGGTTCGCGAAATGTCGCGGAAGCAAGAGTCGCCACCGTCTTTTATTTTCTCCAAATGGAAAGGACAAAAGCACAGAAAAATTCCTTAAAGAGATTGCTCTCGGTTCGGGAGGTAGGTTATAGAAAGGGAAGGTGTTAGCACCCTTTCTATCCATGGTTATCCATGGGCTCTTAGATACTTGCTCATTGTGTTTTCAAAAGGTTTGTTTGCTTTTCAATTGTGGGTTTTAAAAAAGTTTCTTTGAAAATTCCAGTTCGACTCTTGTATCGGTCCTCAAGAGTGTTTGAAAAATTGCTTTCGAAAGCTTTTTGAAAAGGTGTCGGTGTGAAAAGTATTTTTTTGAATTTGTTTTGAAATTAGAGCAAGTATCTAGAGTTGTCTACCTACCCTAAGGAATTCGTCTGTGTAAATATCCTTTAAAGTAGTGCCATCCCACCATTGAGAGGTAGGTAGCACCATCGTTGGAGGTGTTCGGGTCAATTCGAAGTTCGGGACATGGTGATCACCAGAGCAATGGGAAGACACCTTAGAAGCTACCCTCATGCCAGGTTCCCGGATCATGAGGACTTACTAAGACGTCCTCTACTCGACGATCACCTTTCGAGGCAAGGCAACAGTGAGGCGTACCCTAGGGGTGGTGTGTGCGATTTGTGTGTCGTTTTCGTTTGCATTTATCTTGTCATGTTATTGGTGTTCTACGCTTAATTTTATTCGGACATTCATTCTTGCATGCTTTGTTAAACAATTAAAAGTTGCGAGGAAAAGTAAATCTAAAGCTATTACAAATGGCGCGGGTCCACATCGCCAAAGTTAACCAGGACCCGATTTGACGGAAAAATAAAGAAATTAAAAGTGCGAGAAGTAAATGTTACAAGGCTTCGGGAGAGGTACATAATTATTTAAGCGAAATAAAATAAATATGCGAGCGAATAAAATTAAGAACATGGGCGTTGGACCCTTTTGCAAAAATTAAATTACATGATGAAATTAATTAATCAAAATAAGGAAAGAATTTGTTTTTTTGGTGTTTTTAGTGTTTTGAGATTTAATGGAAAAAAAGAAAGAATTGATTAAAATTAACTACTAACCCTAGTTCTACTTTATTTTAATTTATTTAAGAAAACATTAGAATTTAACTTAAATTAACCTAATTTTTACATACAAATTTGATTATGAAAATAAATAATATCATTGTGAAAAAAGAAAATAATTAAAAGGAATAAAAATTATCAATTAAACCTAGTTCTACATTTTTTTAGATTTTTTATTAAAAAGGAATTAAAATTAAAACCCTAATTTAACTAAATTCAATTATATACAATTATTTGCAAGAAAATATTAAAATAAAATATTTATTATGTTTTTTGTCTTTTCTGATTTTTTTATGATGTTTTTGTATTTTGTAAAAATAATTAATTAAATCAAAACAATAAAGAAGATAAAATAATAATTAAAAATAAAATATAAAGAAAATGTAGAAAATTGCAAACCAGGGGGGGTTCAGGCCCCAATATGGAGGTATAGATCCAAGAATTTGGGCCCAATGACCTTCAGGTCCATTGACTTTTCCAGGTAGCCTGCTAGCGCTTTGACCAGGGTTTAGGGTGTACCTTCAATCTCCGCCTTTGGTTTGATCTTGAGAGGGGCGTGTCACATTTGATTTGGAAGTGCATGGTACGTCTTGACATGGGCGCTGCATGGGAATTGTTATTGCAAAATAATATGAGAAATTATACAGACCTGGGGCTCGAACCCAGGTCATATACATTGCCAACGTTCTTGCTTGCCACTGGACCACTACAACGCATTTGTTATATAATAAACAAACAAATAATATAAAAAGAAAGTGGGTTAATGCTTGGAAACGCGCGCGAATTTTTAAACGTGCCAATCAGCGTGTGCCACGGCTCCGTCTTCTTCATCATCCCTGTAATACAAATAACAAACGCAACGGTTTTAAACGTGTTTTATTAGGTGGCTTTAGAGAAAATAGCGATTAGAGCTCAGGCATTCATAAATTGGGTGCGATGGGTGTTTCCTCTTCGTCTGAACGTGCTGAATCTAATGGTGGTGGTTTGGAGTCCCAATTTTCCCTCGTTTCAAAGTCCCCAATTTGAAGCTCTATAAACCCTAAAAATCAAACATGGTGGAATCGTATACACAGCATAAAAACGCAATTGAATATGTTGGTTAGCATCAAAATATCATAATGAACATGAATCAATGAATAAAAAATGCAAAGGATGCGTGAATCATGATGCACGATTGTGAATTTTCCTTGATGCAGTTCCGATTCAATATACCAATTCTTTAAGCTTTGAGGAATGATATGGATTGGAACACGTTCAGGAACCTTCAAGGAAGCTAATGGAATAGTTTTTATGCCTTGAATTGCCCTGGAAGTGAGTTTGCAGTTTTGAGTTTCTTTGAGAAAATTTCAAGTCTGATTCTTATGTTTCTGAACAGCTGTGTGGTTAGCATCATTAGGTTTATGTTTCTTGTATATGTAGGAACAATTAGGTTAAGAAAAACTCAATCAAATCTCTTGTAATCATGGTTTTGAATATTTGATTTCTTAAGATCTTTTCATATCTTTTTCCATGTGTTCTTTGTTCTCAATCAAGCCAATCAACCCAAATCTTTCCATAATTGCATATGCACGAAATATTGAGTCTAAAACATGTATAAAAAGATTGGTTAGGGTGAGTTAAATATTTTTCATATATTTAAATGATTTAAATGAATTAGTATAAATAAAAATTCAAATAAATAAATAAAAAATGAGAAAATACTTCCCTTTGGGCCAAGTGGTCGTGCACATGCTTGGAATGATGAATTGTGGAAGAAAAATGGGCCCATTAGCAATTTTAGGTCATTTGGATCAATGTTGACTTTTCAAAATATCCAAAAATTTCCCAATTTCCACAAGGCATAACTTGCTCAATTTTTAAGCTTTTCTCATGTTCTTGGACATTTTGGAAAGGTCTTTGAGTCCTCTAACCAATGCCTTTGTTCCCATGTCATTTTGATTTACCAATCTCAAGTTATGGCCTTTGACTTAAAGTCCCTTTTTGTTGACTTTTGAAAATGACCTATAATTTTGAAATTGATAACTTTTTGTGAGAGCATTTCTTGGACTTGAAGTATGAAGATGAGTTGTAGGAAATGTCTTTCTCTTCAAAATGAGCCTTGGATGGAATTTTTCTGATAATCCATGTGAAAGTTATGCCCTGGTCAATTTCAGTTGACTTTTTCAGCTGTCCAAATAAGGAAACTTTTGCATCTTGATGATTTCTGAGCCAAATTTTGAGAATCATGATCAAGCATTGATCAAATGATGTTTGTGGCTTCAAAATGATATGTTGACCAAAAATTTGAACTTTTGACTGCCAAATGACCATTTTGCCCCTACAGTTGACTGTAGTGCAATTAAGGTTTTTGACTGTGCAGTTTTGTGCTGAATGCCTTGAAACTTGATATGAGGATACTTGACCATATTTGTAGGCATGTGAGACTTGATTGGACCTTTGAAAACTTCATTTTCTTGATCAGAACACAAACCCTAGTTTTGACTGTATAGGAGACCTTGCACTGTGCAACCCTTGGGGAATTTTGAAGCATGACTTGGCAATTTCTTGGAGAATAGGGGAGGGCAAATTTTGGGGTACAACAGTATTCCCCACAACGGTCGATGATAGTAACGTTCTCCAAGGATCGAGAACACCAATGAACATCTGAATGTCTGAGCGTCATCAGCCTATGGGACCACCTCAATCCTTTCTCTTTCTTCAATACAGATCGAGGAAGATGCGAAATAAACCATATTTCAAAGAGAGGAGTGCACCACATGAGGATCCCTCTCTTCCTCATAGTGCGGGACTTAAAAGAATGTAAGATATCTCCCAATAAGGTAGGCACCGGATTATGAGACATGAAGATTTTGACATCATCTACATATATGAGTTGGTCAGGGTTTGGAAACAAAACCATCCCATAGATGACAAGGGCCAAGATTTCTTCAAAAGCTTGTAAGTCCAAAGAGTTCTAACAATCTTGAGCTTTCTCGAACATGAACTTGGCTAAGAAACCTTTGACACCACTCCTTATTTCCCAATTAGTTATGATATCAGATGGTTGCAAGTGTAGTTCTTGGGCAATATCTTCAGGTTTTGGATCTCTTTCCGTACCGTTGAAGGGTATTTGATTGAGAATGGGAATCCTTAAGAGTTGAGAGAATTTTTCCAAAGTTGGTACAAGCTGATAATCGGGGAAAGTGAAGAAATGGTGTAGAGGATCAAAGAATTGGAAGAGCACCTTCATCATATCTTCATCAGTGTTGGAGGTAACCAAGTTTAGGATGCGACCATGTCTTTTGGTGAATGGAGAATTCTCAGGAACCCTTGATGATAACTCTTTGAGTTGAGGAGGAATTCTTACGAGATTGACTTGGATAGTATTCATGTGGATAGAAGCCATGTCCTAAAAAACAGAACAAAAATAAATCCCAAAAAATCCTTGAAATGGTTAGTGAGAATGAGTAAGATGTTATGATGTTTATGATGTTATGTACAAGTAAGTATGTACAAACAAGGCAAACAAGTCCTTAGGTTTAGGCTTGCATGGAGTCTCATAGGTAAGTACCCTCTTGAAGTTTAGTTGGCTCAAACCCGTCCTAGAAATAGTAACCAGGTTCTAAGGCATCTCAATATCACTGATCTGTCTTATCGGACATTGTCTCAGCACAAGCCTCTTTCACGGTGACTGAAATATCCCGAGAAGTCAAATCTCAATGAGTGTAGTATCGAGTATCAACCAACTTTGGACTGCACCAAAGCCGGTTATCTCACTACGTCCTAATGGCCAAGTTGGTCAAGTAAAGGTTCTAAAGTCAATTAGTGCTTCATGACACCACACAACGGCCATGTATTCTCCTTGCCTACTCAAGGGCTACTGGTACCCACAAATGTGTCACACAAACATAGCTATTGCTTAGACTATGTCGGTATACCCCATACAGTTTCCACAACGTATTTCTACTTACCTATAAGGTATCCCAAATCCGGGTAGAGGATTTAAAACAAGTTCAAACAAGGAACCAAAATGTAAACCAAACAAGTCAAACAAATGAAAGCAAATAAATATGATCTAGCCCTAATGTAACCCCACTTTTAAGTAATCCCCAGCAGAGTCACCAGTTCTGTCATACAGTGGGGGAACTGACTTGGGATGTTTTGCGTTTGATTGCAATTGTTGTGGTTAGCAAGAGTCGCCATCGACTTTTCTTTTATCCAAAAGGAAAGGTGGAAAAGAACAGGAAAGACCTTTGATATTATTTCTTGAGTTTGGAGGGTAGATTATGAAAAGGGAAGGTGTTAACACCCTTTTCATCCATAGTTATCTATGGGCTCTTAGTTGCTTGCTAGATCACTTGCTTTTGTTTGAAAATGTGCTTTGTGTGGTTCTTGAAAGTATTATGAAAAGGCGCCTTCGTTTAGGCAAACTTTGTAATAGTTCTCATTCGTAAGAACATATACATAGTGTTGGACTTTTGAAAATGTTTCATGTTTGGAAAAGGTTTTGAAAGTGTTTTTGAAAGTGTTGGTGTTTGTTTTAAAAATAATCAAGGATGTTTGATTTGAAAATGAGTAAGCAACTAGGAACAACCTACCATCTCAAAATTCTTTGTTCATTTCTTGCTTTCCTTTGATATTGCTATCTTACCATAGATTTGGTAAGAAGACTTATCTTTGGATGTAAAGGGACGGGGCGTGGGTCATCGTATAGTCATAATAGAAATGTTGTAAGATGTCTTAGCATTTCTCTTTGAGGTACTATGATCATTTTAAAAGGCAACATTTATAGCGTCTGTTGTACCCCAAAATTTTCCCTCTCAGTTATTAGGAATTTACTCACAAGATATCCTTGACTCAAGACTACATTAGGGTTTGATCAACTTAAGACACCTCCTTAAGCACTGATGACCAAAATTAGGGTTTGAGTTTGCACAAGTATTTTTGAAATTTCTATGCCCCATATGATTTTCATGGATCATTATGGACCCCCAAGATTACTCATGTCAAGTTGCAAGCCTTGGATCATATTTTTGATCAATAATTTAAGCAATTGACCTAAAAATCAGTTGTAGAGGGGAAAAAGTCAACTATGGCTAATTTACAGTCAAACTTCATAATTTTTGATCTCCATCAACATTTTAAACTCATATGTATCATTTGATCAAGTTTGGACCACAACTCCTCAAGAAATTTGATCAAATCTCCAAAAAGGTCAAAATGGTCAAAATTAGGGTTTTGACTGGGAAAGGGCAATTTCTGATTTTTTGACCTAGCAAATGGTCAATTTGTTTAAGACATGATCTCAAGAGTCCAACTGAATCATTTTTGACCTAATGACATGGTTCAAAACATTTCAAGACCATTGGATTGACATATGAATTTTTCAGTCAACTGATCAAAAGTCAACTGTATACTGAAAAGTCAAACTTTGACTTTTTGGTATAATTCAAGTGCCATAGATCATAATTCATCAAAACATGTCAAAATATGAAACTTATTCATCAAGAAATAAAAAATTCAAGATTTCATTTTGAAAAGTCAAAATTTCTAAACTTAAATTTTTTTCTAAGTGTTGGAAATTTCATATTTTTTCATAACTTTGAGTAAAATTTTCACCATGATACAAGATGATTCAAGAGAAACTTCAAACATGAAAGTTGTAGATCTACTTGAAATATATAAGTTTTCTTTACACAACTCCTTCCAAAAATGCTTGAATCTCAAGTTATAATTTTATGAACATGTGGTCATGAAACTAAACACTTAGTGAAATTTTGCCCTAATTTGGCCAGGATTTTGACCTAACTTCATGACACTTTTTCATATAGTTCCAAGGGTAATCTTCAAAATCAATTCAAAGATGGGTTGTATAGCACATTGCAAGATTTCCAAAATATCCAATAACTCCTTGAGATCATTCTTGAGTAGGGAGAATCGAAGAGATGATGTTAGTTTTATCACTTTTATTACAAGTCATTTTAGTGATGAACAAAAATTCAAATTCAAATCATGTTGCATAAACACTAATTTGCAGGCCTCAAACTTGTTAGGAACTCCATAATTAATGGTTTACACAACTGTTAGAGGCCTCACTTCAAGCATTCAATGCATGGACATGCTTTTTATCCATTTTTGGAAGAAAGGTTACATTGCCATTTTGATAAAGTGACTTTTTGTACAAAACTTATTCTTGAGCCTTGCACTTGTTCTCTTCTGATCAAACACTATAACTCATGATAAATGTTTTAAACACTTACAATCACCCATCCCATGCTTGTACCTCTCCTTGAAACTTGTTTCCCTCTTTTCTTCAAAATCAAGTAACCTAGCCAAAAGCAAGAGATTTGTACTTCTGATTGTCCAAAGCTCTAAAACACTTTTGTTTATACATGCGCAAACCATTTGACACAAACACACGAATGCTTAAGCCTTGACAACACCTAGAACTTAGAATCACACTTCACACTTCCATTTTCACACAAACTGACCAAAAACTTGAAACTCATAATCTACTCGTGCGTTTCTTGGCCTTTTGGTTTCTAAAGTTTCTAAACATCATATAGAGTTGATCCCACACCCTGTTATAGAACTGTATCACCATTAACACCATCCCCTATTTCCAAAAATAGAGCTCTGCACATTGACTTCTCTAGACCATCTCAGCCATCCATTGCTTAAGCTAATCATTGCATTAGCTTCCTGGGACCTCAAGGAAGCTAACCTGATCATCACCATCACTTGAAACAAGCTCAAACTCAAAACACGATTTCCAGTTTTGAGGTAAGTTTTCTCAACTTTGAACTCTTCATACAAGCATCATCAATAGTTTATTTGTGAACAAAACATGTAGATATCATTGCCCTGAAGCAAACCATGTCCATAGTTTCCATTAATTTTGCTTGAGCTTAGAGAATTTTGAAACTGGATTTTTTGAGATTTTTAGGGTTCAAATTAGGGCCATTAAAATTCATGCTTATCTTTGATATATAGTTTTAATGCTTTACAATTCTGAAACCGTGAGAAAATTTGCTACAAGTTTCATGTTTATAGTTTTCATTTTTGATGAAAGTTACAGTTGGCTGGCTGGAGGTTGAAGATGAAGTCATCAGGGCACGTTTTGCCTTACATATTTATTGATTTGCCTATGTTAATGGATGTATAGCCACCCCAGTGGTAGAAGCGCGTGCCTGTAACCTTTGGGACCTGGGTTCGAGCCCCAATGGTACCCTTTTGTGTTTTTTTTCTTCATATTTTTGCACCATTCTGATTTTTGCAAGCGCCTGGGCCTTATTGGGCTTATACTGTTTTTTTTGCTTACTAACCCTATGTTGGCTAATTGCACCCCTGGCCCAGTTTATTTTTATTTTCCTATTTTTATTTCATTTGTTTTCTTAATTATTATTTTTACTAATATTAAAAATCATGAAAAATATAAAAAATTAGATTTTCATTTTAGTTTAGTTTATTTTATTTTTTCTCACAAAAAATATTTTTATTAACTATAGTTTATTTATTTTTTTTACAAATCATCTTTTAAATTAAATTAAAACTAGGTTAGTATTTATTTTTCTTTTTTACACCTATTAAAATATATTTATTTATATATAAAAAAAGGGCCAAAAATATTTTATAATGTCATACATATTTTCAAGATAAAAATACTAAAAAATACTTTTCTTAAACTTATTTTCTTTTGATTAATCAATAGAACTAGAGTTTTATTTAAAATATTTTCTTAAATAAATTCAAGTTTAATTAATTATTTTCTTTAATTAATTAGGTTAAAACAATTTCCCTTTTTCTCATAAAAATCCAAAAATACTCATTTTCCTAACAATTACATTTCTTGTATATTTATTTCATCTTGTACATTATATTCATTTAAATCTTTGCACATCAATATCTATTCAATATGGTTGTAATAGACTAACTAGGTTTACATTCTTGCAATCCCCATTCAATTTGTACACCCCTTCCTACAAATATTGTAATAGCGTAGTAACTTTAAATTCCATAATTTATCGCTTTATATACAAATGTTAGTAATTAGGGCTTGTATGGAAAGACTAAAACCAATACTTAGAAAACCCTAATTCAAGACAAAAACAAGCATGAAAACAATACACTTGCACACAAGCACCCCTAGGGTTACTCCACTTGGTTTGCCTTATACAAAGTGGCCATATTACGCATGTAAGGTATCTTAGCAAAAACAAACAAATACAAGATCATAGTCCCTCGATGACGCTATCTAAGTTGCCTTTAAAATGATCTTAGTCCCTAAAAAGAATGCTAAGATACCTTACAACATTGCTAATCATGGTTATACGATGATCCACGTCCGTCTCGTTTACATCCAAAGATAGGGTTACTTACCAAATCAATGGTAAGATAACAATGTCAAAGGAAAAGGAAATGAACATGAAAGACTTTTTGAGTAGGTAGAATTCTCCTAATTACTTGCTAAATTTCGAAACAAAACATCCTTGCTATTTTCGAATACCTATACTTTCAAAACATCTTATAAATAGAAAACATTTTCAAAAGATCAAACATCTTTGCATACATTCTTACAAACAAGAATCATTACAAAGATTGTCTAAACAATGGCCTCTTTACAAAATACTTTCAAAAACCACACCAAGCATAATTTTCAAACAAAAAGCAAGTGATCTAGCAAGTAACTAAGAGCCCATGGAAAACCATGGATGAAAAGGGTGCTAATACCTTCCCTTTTCATAATCTACCCCCCGAACTCAAGAAATAATCTCAAAGGTCTTTCCTGTGCTTTTTCACCTTTCCTTTTGGATGAAAGAAGTCTGTGGCGACTCTTGCTAACCGCAACATTTGCGATCAAACGCAAAACCTTCAAGTCAGTTCTCCCACCGTATCACAGAACTGGCGACTCTGCTGGGGAAAATTCTAAAAGTGGGGTTACCTTAGGGTTAGATCACGTTTACTTGCTTTCATTGTTTGACTTGTATGCTTTACATTATGGTTCTTTGTTTGGGTTTGAATCCTCTACCCGAATTTGGGATACCTTATAGGTAATTAGCAATAAATTATGGAAACTGTGCAGGGTATACCGACATAGTCTAAGCAGTATCTATGCGCGACATATTTGTGGGTACCGATAGCCTTTGAGTTAATGAAAGATAATACGGGGCCGCTGAGTGATGTCATGAAGCACTAATGAACTTTTAGAACCTTTACTTGACAAACTTGGCCTTTAGGATGTAGTGAGATGACCGACTTTGGTGCAGTCCAAAGTTGGTAGATACTCGATACTACACTCATTGAGGTTTGGTTTCTTGGGATATTTCGATCGCCATTAAAGAGGCTTGTGCTGAAACAATGACCAAGGAAACAAACAAGTGATATTGAGCTCCTTAGAACCCGGTTACTATTACTAGGACAGGTTTGAGCCAACTAAACTTTAAGAGGGTACTTACCTATGAGACTCCATGCAAGCCTAAACCTAAGGACTTGTTTTCTTTGTTTGTATATACATACTTGTACATAACATCATGAACATCATAACATCATACACATTCATTAACCATTTCAAGGATTTTAGGATTCATCTTTGTTCTTGTTTTATAGGACATGGATTCTATTCAAAGGAAAACTATTCAAGTCAACCTTGTAAGGATCCCTCCACAACTTAAGGAACTAGCTTCAAGGATTCCTGAAAACTCTCCATTCACCGAGAGACATGGTCGCCTACTCAACTTGGTCACCTCTAACACAAATGAGGACATGATGAAGGTGCTCTTTCAGTTCTTTGACCCCTTACACCATTACTTCACATTTCCCGACTATCAACTCGTGCCTACTTTGGAAGAATTCTCTCGACTCTTGAGAATTCCCATTGTCAATCAACTACCTTTCAACAGTACAGAAAGAGACCCAAAGCCAGAAGAGATTGCTCAAGCTCTACACTTGCACTCATCTGATGTCACTAATCATTGGGAAACAAGGAGCGGTATCAAAGGTTTCCTAGCAAAGTTCTTGTTCAAGAAAGCCCAAAACTATTGGAACTCCTTGGATTTGCAAGCCTTTGAGGAAATTGTGGCTCTCCTCATCTATGGGATGGTTTTGTTTCCAAATCCTGACCAACTCATAGATGTGAACACCGTTAAAATATTCATGTCCCGCAACCCAGTGCCTACTTTGCTAGGAGAAATCCTACACTCTTTTCACACTCATACTATAAGGAAAAGAGGTGTCCTTATGTGTTGCACTCCTCTCTTGGAAAGATGGTTTATTTCTCATCTTCCCCAATCTGTATTAAAGAACGAGCAAGGTTCAAGGTGGTCACAAAGGTTGATGATGCTCAAACATTCAGACATTCATTGGTTCTCCCGATCCTTAGAGAATGTTAATATTGTTAACCGTTGTGGAGAGTTCCCTAATTTCCCCTTACTTGGAATTAGGGGAGGTATCACCTACAACCCATTTTTATCTTTAAGACATTTTGGTTACACTCGAAGGGATGGCCCGAATGAGATGCTGATTCAAGGTTTGGTGTTTGACTACGACAACGACGATCAAGATATTCGCCAGAGATTTATCCGAGCTTGGAGGATGTTGAACAATGTTCTCAGAGTCTTATGATGCCTTATCCCTCCATTCTCCCAGTAATCATTGAGCCTGTCATGGAAGGAGATGTTCCATATACTATCCTACATCCTGATATTCCCACCTCTCTTGAAGATCTACAAAGGGATTGGATACAACTCAAGGGGGAGCGAGATACTTTCGAAGCCCAATTCTACGCAAGCGAGAAGAAGGTTTTGGAACTCACTAAGAAACTTCATGAGGAGAAGACTCTGAATGCCTATATCGCACCAAAGAGGATGCGTACTACCTTTCTATCTTAGAGTTTTTGTATTTGTTTTTCCCAAGGAGGCACTGATGTAGTCAAAGCTTTAATTTATTAATATAACATGTGTTTCCTTTTTGTCTAAAACAAATTTGAATCTTAAGATCCTAGAAATCATTGCATACGCATTTATCATTCATCATAACATAAGCAGGTTTCTTGCAATAAGTCTCCTCATCTCTCAACTGTTTATTTCAGTAGGATGGATCTCGAGCAAACGGTGAAGGACCTTCAAGCTCAGAATGCACAGTTTCATCAGTTGTTCTTAACTCTGGCCAAAGGACAAGAAGAGTTGAAGACCTTGCTGGTTGAGGAGAAGAAAAAGAAGACGAAGAAAATAACCAGAATTCTGAACATGGGAAGAAGATTCCAAGGGCAAACAAGAAGGGCCTTAGACTTTGCAACGATATCCGGTGAGAAAGACAATAAAGATGGAAAAGGAAAGGAAACAATTGTTCAGTATGATTCAAAAGAGGAAGAGGAAGAAGAAGACTATTCTGAAGAACAATACCTTCCAGCCGACGGTAAGTATAAGCATCTAGAAGAACGGTTGAGTGCAATGGAAATCTAAAAGGTTCCAAGCTTGGACTTTGAGGAGTTGGGGTTAGTATCGAGGATTGTCATTCCTCCAAAATTCAAATCACCTGTGTTCGCCAAATATGACGGAGTCTCATGCCCCAAAATGCATCTCCGGTCCTATGTGAGGAAGATCCAGCCCCATACTGCTGATAAAGATTTATGGGTACATTTCTTCCAAGACAGTATGTCTGGAACTCAACTTGATTGGTTTTATCAGTTAGAAAGAGCCAATGTTCATAACTGGGAAGTTCTCGCTACTGCCTTTTACAAACAATACCAATACAATGCTAATCTTGGGCCTACCCGTACTCAACTCCAGAGTATGGCCATGGTTTTAAGTGAAGGCTTCAAGGAGTATGCGCAAAAATGGAGGGACTTGGTTGGAAGAGTTAAACCTCCCCTATCTGAAAGAGAGTTTGTAGACATATTTTTGGGCACCTTGTCTGGTCCTTTCTTCAATCACTTAATTGGGAGTTCATCGGAAGGTTTTACTGAATTGATATTGACCGGAGAAAGGGTAGAAGCAGGGATAACGAATTGAAAGATTCAAAAAGATGCATCATGTGCTGTTGTAAGGAAGCCATTCATCGGAAAGAAAGAAGTGGTTGCTGTATATCCTCAGAGAAATCAAGATAGGGCCTGTTGTACCCCAAAATTTTCCCTCTTATTTTACTCAATGCATACTCATAGAGATCCTCAATTTGCTCAAGCTTGCCCAAGAGTGGACCAGACAAACTCTCTCCTAAGGCAGTGTCCCTCAAATTAGGGTTTCCATTCTCATCAATATGGGTGAACCACAAAGGCCTCATATTCTATCCATGGTTTTAATATGTTCTCAATACCATGCATGTCAAGTTTCATGCCTTGCACAAGAAGTTTGCTCAGTCAACTGCTCAAATGCTTGAGAATCGACTATATTAGGTCAAAAGTCAACTGTGACCCACATACAGTCAAACTTCAATATTTTTGATCAACATTAACATTTTAAATTTAATTTCATCATTTGATCAAGGGTTGATCATGATTCCCCAAGGAATGCTCCAAATTCATAAAAACCCAAAAGTTGCTAAATTAGGGTTTCTTAGTAAAAGTCAACCAAACTATGACCAAGCATAACTTCCACATGCTTTATCAAATTTTTTCCATTCAAAGCTCATTTTGAAGAGGATGCAATTCCCTACAATTTATCTTCACCTCATAAGTTCAAAATATGCACCCACAAAAAGATATGAATTTCTACATTATGGGTCCTTTTGAAAAGTCAACAAAAACACCTTTTAGGTCAAGGCTTCTTACATGAACATGGATGACTCAATTGAGATGAGACCAAAATGGTTGCTTAGGGGACATCCTATGATTTCTAAAAATTACAATAACACCTCTCTAGGGTTAAAATTGGAGGAGATATGCCTTGTCAAAGTTGACCTTTTTTGCAAAATTGCCAAAAGTCAAATGTGCTAAAAAATGCAATTTTTGCTAAATGGGCCTAACTTTTTATGCTTGCACCTCACTTATAATGTGGTCCACGACTCAAATATTCACCCACACATTATTTGCTTCATTTTTCAATTTATTTTGATTTTTTATTAATTAAAAATTGAATTAAATCAAATAATTGATGAATAATAGCAAAAATATGATTTGATTTGGTTTTTGGACAGGTTGGCAATCAAAATATGCTGAAATATCAAGGACAAAACGAATCAAGCATAATTGGTACAAGAAAGGGAAGATTTGGCTCAAAATAGCAAGTTCACATATGGCTAAAGAATCAAATCAAATCTCATCAAACTTCAAGATTCAATCCAAGTTTGTAACCCTAATTCATCCCTAGGTATATATTGGACAAGAACAAAGCAAAAAAGAAGGGTTAGCAATCGTGAAAGAGGCAGAGCAAAATTCAAAAATTCGAAGAAAAGTGTGAATCAGTTTTCACTCCACAGGCCAATTCAAGCCATTCCAACGATTCCAATCATTTCTTGGACCTTCCCAGAAGCCAATTGGATCATTTACAAGGCTTGAAACATCCAGAAACGCGCATAGTCACCCTCACGGTTTACTCATATTTTCAAAATCGATTACTCTATTTCTTACATCATTAGCATGTTTAAGTTATATATTTGTTATCCTCATCATGTTTACAAGCTAACTGAATACTTTAATTGCGTTTTTGAAGCCTATACATGCCTTTGCCATTCTTAGGGTTTGTATGTGCAGTTTAGGGGTTTTGTCCACAGGTTAAATTGGCAAGCAAAAGGGGTACCATGATGTTCACAAGATCAAAACTAGTTGATCCATATAATTAGATGCCATTTATCTTGCGTGTTATGGATTTTTGAGATTCACAGGTTTGTAGCTACAGACCTTTGTCTATAGGTAAAAGTACCAGAGCCTAAGACGATGGAGAGAGGAAGAAGAAGGTTAGGTGTCAGCCAGCCATTCGCCCATACGAACCAGCGCGCACGTTTTTTGTTTTTTTCCAAATAACCACTTTATTTCATATATTATATTGTGTTTGCATTATACTTACAACAAAGCAAGACAACTCAGATGGTGAAGCGCATTAGTAGGGAGGATAAGAACCTGGGTTCGATCCCAGGTCCCAACAAAATTTTCTTTATTTCACTTTCTTGTAACAGATCCAACACATCATCCTTCCTGGTGACCACCATGCACACTTGCGTCCAACCCTTTGATCAAGCGTACCATCAGATCTAACGCTCCATCCATGAGGGACTATGGTGCACACTTAGGTCAACATCACACATAATCCAATATTGACTGTGTTAGAACATAGTTTGATTCTACAACCCTCAGTTAGAGTTTTGATGATAACAAAATACAAGATTAAATGAATTATGAGTTTTATATTTGACATGGATGCTACTTAAAATTATGCTATTTATTTACAGGAAACTCTGATGGAATCAGCATCATAATATCAACATCAGCATCATAAGATGTCAACTAGAAGATCTTACATATGCTTACGCTGAAGTCTGATGAACAGAATCTGCGCTCAACACACTCTGACTCTGATCAGGATCTCATCAATGTCATCAGCACTCAGAAGCAATCAGAATAAGCCTAAAGCCAAGAACGCTCTGATCTTAATCAAGCAGAACATTCTGAAGTGTCAACGGTACTGCATTCAAGGCAGATTAATTACCAACGACTTTACTCCAAGACAAAGATCTTCTCAATATGGAAAGAACGTAATGGGCATTGAAATGGAATTATTGGCATCAACGTATCTATTCCAAGAAGTATTTAAACAAATCAGTGAGAAGTGAATTGGCTAATGCTCTACAATACTCTACACGCCTAAAGTCAATCATCTTCATCCTCACTCATACAGTTTGCTAAAGCTCTCAAATTACTTACTCTATAGTTCTAGCAAGCTAGTTTTACATAAGCTTCATTTTGTGTATTATCACAGTTGTGATATATAGTTTTTCCAGAAAACATTCAACACACATATTGTTCATTTTTCTGTAAGAAAGAATTTCCTTGAGAAACCAATCTGTGGTTTAGACTCAAGAAGGCTTTAGCAGTTGTTAAAGCAGATTTGTATTCAGTTGAATATAGTGGATTAAGACCTCGTTGGAGAGAGGAGAAATCACCTTGACGGGTGGACTGGAGTAGTTTGAGATCAAACGAACCAGGATAAAAATATCGTGTTGTCTGCATTTGATTTGAAGTTTCAACAATTCAACCCCCCTTCTTGTGTTTTTCACTTCTTCAATTGGCATCAGAGTGCCTGGTTCTGAGTTCATAACACTTAATCGTGTCAGTACAAGATCCAGCGTTGAAAAACACAATGGCAGGAACACATCACAACATCAGCAATGACAACAACGAAGAAAGAGACAGATTCAGTGGAAAACCTCCAGTATTTGATGGAGAGAATTTTGATTACTGGAAAGACATAATTGAAAGCTTCTTTCTAGCCCATGATGCTGATCTGTGGGATATGGTGACAGATGGATACACACACCCAGTAAATGCAAATGGCCAGAAGATTGACAGGAAAGCAATGTCTGATCAACAGAAGCGTGATTTCAAGAATCATCACAAGGCCAGAACTATTCTTCTTAGTGCTATCTCTTACTATGAATATGAAAAAATATCAAACAGAGACACTGCTAAGAACATGTTTGATTCCCTCAGAATGACACATGAAGGCAACCTTCAAGTTAAAGAAACTGAAGCTCTTGCGCTCATCCAGAAGTATGAGGCCTTCAAGATGGAAGAAAGTGAATCTATTGAAATAATGTTCTCAAGATTTCAGATTCTGGTTGCTGGTCTCAAAGTTTTGGACAAAGGGTATTCTACTGCTGATCATGTCAAGAAGATCATCAGAAGCTTACCAAAACAGTGGAGGCCTATGGTCACAGCGCTGAAGCTAGCTAAGGATCTCAATATAATCTCTCTGGAGGAACTTGTCAGCTCCCTCAGAAGTCACGAGATAGAGCTAGAAGCTGATGAACCTCTGAATCAAGGTAAGCCTTTAGCTCTAAAATCTAACAGAAAATCTGATTCTAAAGTTTTGCAGGCTGTTGAAGAAACCTCTGATGGGTCCTCATTAGAAGAAGATGAACTGTCCCTCCTCTCCAGAAGGGTGAACCAACTGTGGAAGCAGAGGCAAAGAAAGTTCAGGACTCCCAGAAGATCTGAGAACCAGAACGAATCCTCCTCCAAATACAGAAGGTCAGAACCCACCTCTGGATACAGAAGATCTGAAGGCTCGTCAGGAAGCAGAAAGCCAAACAACAAGGACATCATCTCTATGAATGCAACGAGCAAGGACACTACAAGAGTGATTGTCCAAAGCTTCAGAAGGAAAAGCCTAGAAGAAAGTTTGGCAAGGAAAAGAAGAAAAGTCTCATGGCCACATGGGATGACTCTGACACATCTGAAGCTGACTCAGAATCAGATGATGAGAGAGCAAACATAGCTCTCATGGCGAACATATCAGAAGACAGTGAAGCTTCTGAATCAGACTCTGAATCAGACACAGAAGAGGTATTTCCTGACTTTGCTATTAATTTTACTAAGGCTGAACTTGCTGAAAGCCTTAATGAGATTCTGGAACGATATCAGCAGATCAGAGTCAAGTTCAGAAACCTGAAAAGGGATCTTGCTTCTGACTCTGATAAAACTGAGAGTCTCAAGTTGGAAAATTCTGAGTTGAAAAATAAAGTTTCAAAATTAGAAAATCTTTTACAAAACTCTCAGAAGGAAACAATTCTTGAAACTCCCAGTAGCGCTGATGAGATCATCAAGGAGTATGATCACAACTTTCAGAAGTTTCTTGTTAAAAGCATAGATAGAAGCAAGATGGCTTCAATGATCTATGGAGTTAGCAGAAATGGCAGAAAGGGAATAGGATACCAAGGTAAGGTACCTACACCAAAGAATGCCATGGATTTAGTTATTAAACGAACTCCTCTTAAGTCACACTTTGTATATGGACACACACACGACATCAAATATACTAGTAGCAACTATTCTGTCAAACCAAAATTCAACCAGAGTTTTGGTAAAACTAACAAATCAGGACCCAAGAAAATATGGGTACCTAAGGATAAAATAATACATGTTGTAGATATCTTTAGCAGCAAAGCAGAAACACCAGTCATGGTACCTGGACTCTAGCTGCTCGCGACACATGATGGGAAGAAGGAATATGTTCCAAAGCCTGGAACTTAAGCCTGGAGGCCACTTAGGTTTTGGAGGCAATCAGAGGGGAAAGATCATTGGCTCTGGAACCGTAGGTAATGGAAATCTTCCCTCTATCAGTAATGTATTATTAGTAGATGGATTAATGCATAACCTGTTATCCATAAGTCAATTAAGTGATAACGGTTATGATATAATCTTTAATCAAAATTCATGTAAAGCTGTTAGTCAGAAAGATGGGACTATCCTATTTAATGGAAAGAGGAGAAACAACATTTACAAAATCAAACTTTCTGAACTGAAAAGTCAGAATGTAAAATGTCTTCTGTCTGTTAACAGCGAGAAATGGATCTGGCACAGAAGATTGGGGCATGTTAGTATGAGAAGAATATCTCAGATTAACAAACTCAATCTGGTCAGAGGACTTCCTAACCTGAAGTTCAATTCAGATGCTCTGTGTGAAGCATGTCAGAAAGGCAAGTTTGCAAAACCTGCTTTCAAATCAAAAAAACGTTGTTTCTACCTCTAAACCATTAGAACTTCTGCACATTGACTTATTTGGACCAGTTAAAACTGCTTCAGTCAGTGGCAAGAAGTATGGGTTAGTAATCATAGATGACTATAGCAGATGGACATGGGTAAAGTTCTTAAGACACAAGGACGAGTCACACTCTGTGTTTGTCACCTTCTGTAACCAAGTTCAGAATGAAAAGGATCTTAGAACCGTCAAAGTCAGAAGTGATCATGGTGGAGAGTTTGAAAACAAAGATTTTGAATAATTTTTTAATGACAAATGCATTCTGCATGACTTCTCTTGTCCTAGAACTCCCCAACAAAATGGAGTTGTAGAACGAAAGAACAGAACATTGCAAGAAATGGCCAGAACCATGGTCAACGAGACTAACGTTGCTAAGATCTTCTGGGCAGAGGCAATAAACACAACGTGTTACATTCAGAATAGAATCTCCATAAGACCTATTCTGGAAAAGAGTCCATATGAATTATGGAAGAATAGAAAGCCCAACATTTCATATTTTCATCCTTTTGGATGTACTTGTTTTATTTTGAATACTAAAAATTATTTGAACAAGTTTGACTCTAAAGCACAGAAGTGTAATATGTTAGGATACTCTGAACGCTCAAGAGGGTACAGAGTATACAATACAGAAACACAGATTGTGGAAGAATCAATCAGTGTTCGTTTTGATGATAAGCTTGACTCTGAAAAGTCAAAGCAGAATGAATTACTTGCAGGTATGGAAGTTGAATTCACAGGTACTGAAGACAAGTCATTATAAGCTCTTAACAGAGACACTCCCTAAACATCAGAAAGAGGCACTGCAAGCAATCCAACATCTTCTGTTGATCAACCTCAAAAAAGACCATCCAGAAGCAGCATGGATCACCTAGAAGAAACAATCTTGGGAAGAAAGGAAGATCCAATCAGAACAAGAGCCAGCTTCAGAAACTCTGAAGAATCCCTCATGGGACTTGTCTCTCTGATTAAACCATCCTCTATTGATGAAGCACTTCTGGACAATGACTGGATTCTAGCAATGCAAGAGGAGCTGAATCAATTCACCAGGAATGACGTATGGGATCTAGTTCCTAAACCAAAAGGATTCAACGTCATTGGAACAAAATGGGTGTTCAGAAACAAGCTGAATGAACAAGGTGAAGTTGTCAGAAACAAGGCACGATTGGTAGCATAAGGTTATAGTCAGTAAGAGGGTATAGACTATACAGAAACCTTTGCTCCAGTCGCCAGGTTAGAATCTATCAGACTTTTAATTTCTTTTGCTGTTAATAAAGGCATCACTCTGTATCAGATGGATGTCAAAAGTGCATTCTTAAATGGCTATATAGAAGAAGAGGTATATGTGCACCAACCCCCGGTTTTGAAAGCTTAAAAAATCCAGAATATGTTTTCAAACTAAAGAAGTCACTATATGGTCTGAAACAAGCTCCCAGAGCTTGGTATGAAAGACTAAGTAACTTCCTGTTAGAAAAGGAATTCACCAGAGGGAAGGTGGACACAACCTTATTCTATAAGACAATTAAGAATGACATTCTAGTCTGTCAGATTTATGTTGATGATATAATATTTGGATCTACTAAACCCTCTTTGGGAAGAGAATTTGCTAAGTGTATGCAGGCAGAATTTGAGATGAGCCTGATGGGGGAACTAAAATTCTTTCTGGGCATCCAGATCAATCAAACCCCAGAAGGAACTTACATTCATCAGAGCAAATATGTCAGAGAACTTCTGAAGAAATTTGATCTCTCAGAATGTAAGCCATCAAAGATTCCAATGCATCCCACGTGCATTCTGGAAAGAGAAGAGGTAAGCAAAAAGGTAGAACAGAAAGTCTACAGAGGTATGATTGGTTCTCTTCTTTATCTGACAGCCTCAAGGCCTGATATCTTATTCAGTGTATGCATTTTTGCAAGATTCCAATCAGATCCTAGAGAATCTCACTTAATAGCTGTTAAGCGAATTTTCAAGTATCTGAAAGGTACTACTAATCTGGGTTTGTTTTATAGAAAATCTAGTGATTACAACTTAGTAGGTTACTGTGATGCTGACTTTGCTGGAGACAGAGTTGAACACAAAAGCACTTCTGGAAGCTGCCAGTTTCTGGGAGAAAATCTGATCTCGTGGTCCAGCAAAAGACAATCCACCATTGCTCTATCAACAACAGAAGCTAAATACATAGCAGCAGCTGGATGCAGCACACAAATGCTCTGGATGAAAAGTCAACTTGAGGACTTCCAGATTTATGAGAGTAACATTCCTATACTCTGATAATACTTCTGCCATTTGCTTAAGTAGAAATCCAATTTTGCATTCTAGGGCTAAGCATATAGAAATAAAACATCATTTTATTAGGGACTATATTCAGAAAGGAATCTTAAACTTAAAATTTATTGATACAGACCATCAATGGGCTGATATCTTTACAAAACCACTTTCTGAAGATAGGTTCAACTTCATTCTGAATCATCTCAGCATGAAGCTCTGTCCAGAATAAAACTGTTTTAATTTTATATATTAACCTTCAGAATTATGTTTATCACTCTGTGAACTTCTGATCAATCTCCTTTCAGAGTATTTAGAAATGCAGATTGTATCAGATCTATCCATGAAGCTCTGAGCTCTTCAGTTCAAGGATAGAAGTGATGTTCACTCAAAGCAAACAAGTGTCATCCAGTCATCAGCTGGTTCCTGAGGCTGAACACGCGTTCACGCTTCTGAAAAGGCAAAGCGCTGATTGGTTGCATTGAGACACATGTCACTGGTAACCGTTTAAGTATCTTTCCTAAATCCCCTAAAATCAGCAATTAATTAATGCTATTAATCATGATTTATTTTCTCTCTCTTAACCGTTTATGTTTTCAAAATTTTTTTCAAAACCTATTTAAACATCATTCACACCTTTCACAATGTTTACCCTAACTTTAGTTTTCAAGTAATATTTCTGATAATCTGTGTTTGTGTTCTTCTCTATCAAGAAAACCCTTTCAATTTTTTTTCTCTCAAGAACTCGTGTGAACATGGCTTCTAGCAGCAATCCTTCATCTGGTTCCCAGAAAGACACATCAACTGAGCAATATGAGGTTCCTCTCAGAACTCTACTCACTCCAGTCAAGAATCTTGAAGTTCTGTCAGAGATTATAGTGGATTTCAACAGTTTGAAGGAAAATGGCTTTGATTTATCAGAAGAGATTCAAGCTCAAGGATGGGAAAGGTATTTTGACAGGTTGGTGGGTCCAACTTTTCCTATCTTGGTTAAGGAATTCTGGATTCACGCCTCTTCCTCAAATCACCAAGTCACTTCTTACATAATGGGGAAGAAGATAGTGATTACTGAACAGCTGATTGCAAAACTGATTGGATACAATGGTGGAGGCATTCGCTGTATAGACATGGCTGAAAGGTGCTCAGATGTTGCTGTTATTGCCAGGCAGATTTTCACGCTGGGGCTTCCCTCCAGCAAGATAAGGGATCTGAAAGATAAGCACAAAATTTGGGCAAAGATTATTCTGGGCTGTTTCAATCACAGGAATCCCACAAGTTCTCCTGACTACATAAACATAGATCAACAGTTTCTGATCTATTTTATCAATCAAAAGGTAAAGATTAATCTAGCTCATCTTCTATTCAACCATCTGAGAACCAGCGTCAAGGAGACTAGAGAAGAAGAACACACTAAAAGGGATTGGATACCCCTGGGCAGATTGATATCAGATATTCTGACTGAGAATAGGCTGATTGAGCACTTGACAGAAGCACAAGAGATCAGCACCTTGGAACCTTCTGTTGGCAATCAGATGAATGCCAAGAATCTAAAGAAGATGAAGCTGATAGAGAACATTAAGAAGGAGCCCAGCGTTACTCCTTTTGCTGAAATCTCCAGCAGAAGAATTCCTCTGGACGACTTCCATTTGTTCTCAGAGATTGACTCCAAGCCTCAAATAGTTCTGAGATACTTGGATGCGTGCAAAGCTGATGGAACAGCACCCAATCTGAATATTCAAGATCTTCAGCAGAAGGCACCAGAGGTTGCTCTGAAGAAGACTAAGAAGAGAAAAGCTGCTCCAGAAGGATCATCACAACAGACTCCAAAGAAAAGAGGTAATCCTGTTTCTGTATCTGTTTTAAGTTCAAGTGCTGTTTCCACATCCATTCCTACTCCAATTCTATCTGATATCCCAACACCCCAAGCCTTTGAAGATTTTTAATACTTTGACCCTTCTGAGTCATTAACTCTCAGAAGATCCCGCTCCAAACCACAAAATCCAAACACTACAACCATACCAGAACCAGAACTTGCACAAGTTTTGTCCGATATTGAACAACATTCTTCTGCTCCCCATACAGAAAATCCAAATCCAATACCAGAAATTCCCACTTATCATCAACCTAACATTCCACTCTCACCCATTCCAAAAACTCCCCTCACTCCAATACCAGAACCAGAAATTCCACAACCTTCCTCTCCCCCACCAGAAAATAATCCACCATCTCCTCCACACGCACAAACTCCACAACCTGAGACACAAAACTCTGAGGCTCAAACCTCTGAGTCCCCTGAACCACAACCCTTGGCCATTCAACTGCCTTGTGGTACAACTGTTAACATACCTCAACTACCATCCTCACCAGAAACAACTCATCCAAACTCCCCACATAGTCCAATCGTTATTTCTGACTCTCCTACTCCCTCACCCAAGAAAAATACAGAAAACCAAAGCAAGACAGTCATTGATCTAACAATCCTTGAACGCCTTGCTGCAATAAACCAGAAAACTGCCATCCCTAAACCGAAACAACCAGATGTTGGTTCCAACATTTTGAATTTTGAATCAGATATGCAGAAATGGATATCTTCTTTGAAACAAGCAACTCTGGAAGTTGTTGATCCTGCTGTATCAGATCATCTCTGGACTCAATTCATAAGATGGGTATGCGTTAAAACTTTCAAGCTACAAGACCAGAGCTATGGACAGGTTCAACAGAACTTCAGCAATCTGCTGAAGGAAATGGAAGGTCCAGTTCTGAGCAAAGTGCTGAAGGAAGATGTTCTGCATCTGGACAGTGAGCCTTGGTCTGAAAAGCGTCCAGCATATCAAGTTCAAGCTGCAGAAGAACAGGTTATTCAAGATGAAGACTTGGGTCAAGCAGAAGAAGCTACAGAAAGCTCTGAAAAGCAGACTGCATCTGAAGATCCTCAATCTTCCTCTGTTGATAGGCAGACTCTAGAGGATCTGAAAAAATCAGACATGCTGATGAATGAACGGATGGACAAGCAGGATATCAAGATTGAATCTATTGCAAACATGGTAGCTAAGCAGAATGAAACCAGCGAACAAATCAAGAGCATGTTGGAAGCGCTGTTCACACGACTTCCTTCTTCTTCTTAGATTTTTCTTATGTTTTCCCTGTTTTCTTATGTTTGTCTGTAATATTTCTACTTGTTCTAAACTATCATTGCTTCTGTTTTAATACAAACGTGTTTTTACTCTGATCATTTTAAACTCTGTTTATATATGCTTTTTGATAGCTGACAAAAAGGGGGAGAAAGAAAGAACAATATTTTTCAATAACGGCTTACTGAGACAAAAGTCTCAAACATTCTAACATTCTTAAATATTTGAAGTTCTCTGTTCTGAAAAGCTTACAGGTACAAGAATCTGAAGAACTCTGATAAAAGCAAAATTCTGATGCTTAAAGAAAGGTTCAATAAAGTTCTGACGCTCAAGGAATCAAAGGGAATAATCAACTCAGGGGGAGCTTTTCTCATCTTTACTCTGATACTTTTTATTTCTTACCCTCTCAACTCTGATAACTTTTTCTCATTATCTGATTAGCTCTGATACTGTTTCCTCTCTATTCTTAAACTCTGATACTTTCATCATTTTATTTTAATTGAAAAAATCTAGTTTTTGTCATCATCAAAAAGGGGGAGATTGTTAGAACATAGTTTGATTCTACAACCCTCAGTTAGAGTTTTGATGATAACAAAATACAAGATTAAATGAATTATGAGTTTTATATTTGACATTGATGCTACTTAAAATTATGCTGTTTATTTACAGGAAACTCTGATGGAATCAACATCAGAATATCAACATCAGCATCAGAAGATGTCAACCAGAAGATCTTACATATGCTTACGCTGAAGTTTGATGAACAGAATCTGCGCTCAACACACTCTGACTCTGATCAGGATCTCATCAATGTCATTAGCACTCAGAAGCAATCAAAATAAGCCTAAAGCCAAGAACGCTCTGATCTTAATCAAGCAGAACATTATGAAGTGTCAACGGTACTGCATTCAAGGAAGATTAATTACCAACGACTTTATTCCAAGACAAAGATCTTCTCAATATGGAAAGAACGTAATGGGCATTGAAATGGAATTATTGGCATCAATGTATCTATTCCAAGAAGTATTTAAACAAATCAGTGAGAAGTGAATTGGCTAATGCTCTACAATACTCTACACGCCTAAAGTCAATCATCTTCATCCTCACTCATACAATTTGCTAAAGCTCTCAAATTACTTACTCTATAGTTCTAGCAAGCTAGTTTTACATAAGCTTCATTTTGTGTATTATCACAGTTGTGATATATAGTTTTTCCAGAAAACATTCAACACACATATTGTTCATTTTTCTGTAAGAAAGAATTTCCTTGAGAAACTGGTCTGTGGTTTAGACTCAAGAAGGCTTTAGCAGTTGTTAAAGCAGATTTGTATTCAGTTGAATATAGTGGATTAAGACCTCGTTGGAGAGAGGCGAAATCACCTTGACGGGTGGACTGGAGTAGTTTGAGATCAAATGAACCAGGATAAAAATATCGTGTTGTCTGCATTTGATTTGAAGTTTCAACAATTCAACCCCTCTTCTTGTGTTTTTCACTTCTTCAGACTGGGCTTGGAGCATTGTGGGCCTCAAAAAGTTCAGATTGGCACCCCCAGAATTGATATTCAACACAGGCCCATATTCTTTTCCTTTATTTATTTCTTTTTATTTTAATTATTTTGTTTAATTATTTTTCACCAAATTAATTACCTTTTTATTTTTCATTAAATCAACAAATTATAAAAAAAGCTTTTTTTATATATAATATTTTATTTAATATAATTAGTAAATTAGGTAAATTTAATTTCTTTTTTCATAATTAAAATCAAATAGAAACTAGTTTTTTTTTTAATTTTACAATTAAATTTCTTTCCTCAAATAAAAACCAAAAAATACACAAAATCTTCTTTTCTTTGTAAAATATTTTATTTTCTTGAAATTATTCAATTTGGCTAGATTAGGTTAATTGCAATTTCTTTCATAATTAAAATAATTAGAATTAGGGTTTTAGTCATACATAATTTAATCAATTCTTTTCTCAAAAATAAGTTAATTATTTTTTCAATTAGGGTTTCCAATTTCTCCTCGTATTTAATTTGCCGCGCACTTAATAATTTCTTTTCCATTATTTTTGTAACTGCCGATGGTTTGTAATAGTTAAATTAGGGTTTTATTTACTGCTTTAACCCCCAATTATTTGGTTATGTAATTAATCCCCATCCCCGAAGCCTTGTAATAGCTAGGTTTATTTTCTCGCATTTTTAATTCCTGCAAGTATTTAACTGTCTAGATGTATGTTAATAGGATTATATGGCAAGAATATCCGAAATTAAAGTGGTAGATCACCTAATGTGCAAAGATTAAATAACCGAAACAAATCATATGCACATATTCACTCCCAGGGCTTACCTCACTTCGGTTGCCTTCGGTAAACAATCATTAAGCATAGGAGATTTTAGTGGCTTCCCTCTCGTCTAAGAGATCAAAATGTCCCATTCGAATGTTGCTTCGGAAATGTTGCCTCGTAAGGATCTTAAGACTCTAGGGCTACTACTAAAGTTTTCTAACTATTGCTTTGATGATTGTACTTGTCCCTTTCGAATGTCCCTTATAACTCCAATGACGGTACTACCTACTCCTTAATAGTAGGATAGTGATGTCTAAAGGAAACGAGAACAAACAATCTTTTTTCGAGTAGGTAGAATCTTAAGTACTTTCACAATAATAACTTTTCACATAAACACCTTTCAAAACAAATTTTCAAAATAAACTTTGTCACATCCTTGAGGACTGATACAAGGGTTATCACGAAGTAAAACATTTTCAAGACAAACACACACAAGCAATTTGAAAAATGAGCAAGTACCTAAGAGCCCATAGAAAACTATGGATAGAAAGGGTGCTAACACCTTCCCTTTCTATAATCTACCCCCCGTACTCAGAATATCTCGAGAAAAGGTTTTTTCTGTTCTTTTTCCTTTTCCATGATTGGATGAAATAAAAGTCGGTGGCGACTCTTGCTTACCGCAACATTTTGCAAACAAAAAGCGCAAAACGTAAACCAGTATTAATAGTCGGTTCTGCCACCGTATCACAGAACTGGCGTCTCTGCCGGGGATAAAATAAGTGGGGTATACCTTAGGATCTAGGTCATTAAAATTGCTTCTCTTTATTGTCTTGATTGCTTTACTTTTGAGGGTTTGTTTGGGGTTACTATAGATCCTCCACCCAGATCTGGGGCAACTCATTAGGTAAACAGCAATAGATCATGGAGACTGTACAGTGTAGACCGATATGGTTTAAGCGATGGATGTATTGGTGTGACTTTGGTTGGTACCGATATCCTTCGAGGGGAAACGAGGAGAATACGAGGCCACCACATGGTGTCGTGAAGCACCAACGGACCTTAGAATCTTAATTGAACAAACTTGGCCACTAGAAAGTAGTGAGATAGCCGACCTCGGTGTAGAGTTGAGGATTGGTTGATAGTCGATGCTACACTAATTAAGATCAGACTTTCGGGATATTTTGGCCGCAAGAAAAGATTGATTAAGCTGAAACAATGCCCGATAAAGGATGGTCAGTGATATTGAGATCCTCTAGAACCCGATTACTTTTTAAGACAGGCTTGAAACCAACTAAACTTCAAGAGGGTACTACCTTTAACCTCATGCAAGCCTTAAACCTAAGGACTTGGTGTGATTTGACTGTGTTTTCTATACCTGTGGTTTATCATAACATCATGCATCATAACATGGAATCCATTCTTATTGCACTAACCATTTCAAAGACCAAGGGAATTTATCTTTGTTCTGTTTTGAAGATCATGGCTTCCATTCGAAGAAACACTATCTGAATCAGTTTTGTGAAGATACCTTCCCAACTCAAAGAGCTAGTATCAAGGGTTTCTGAAACTTCTGCGTTCACTAAGAGACATGGTCAATTTCTCAACCTGGTTACTTCGAACTTTGATGAAAAGATGATTAGTGTACTTTTTCAGTTCTTCGATCCCAAGCACCACTGCTTCACTTTCCCAGACTATCAGTTGGAACCTACCTTGGAAGAATTCTCTCAGCTATTGGATATACCCATTCTTGAACAGTTGCCCTTCACAGGTCTAGAAGAAGTTCCTAAGCCAGAAGTCATTGCCTCAGCTTTGCATCTGAAACGGGCCAACGTGGTATCCAATTGGGAAACAAGAACTGGAGTCAAAGGTTTTCTAGCTAAGTTTCTGATAGACAAGGTCCGACTGTTTTGGGATGATATGGATTTTCAGGATTTTGTGGAGGTCTTGGCTCTTCTAATATATGGGTTAGTTCTATTCCCTAATCCAGACTCATTCGTAGATGTGAATGCTATCAAGATCTTCCTCTTTCGCAATCCTGTGCTGCATACTCGCACCATGAAGAGAAGAGGGATTCTTATGTGCTGCATGTCATTGCTGTCGAGGTGGTTTATTTCTTACCTCCCTAAGTCTGTACTAAAGAATGAAAAAGGTTTGGGTTGGTCGCAAAGGATAATGTTGCTAGCTCATACGGATATTCTTTGGTGTTCTCGAGCTATGGAAAACACTGCTATTATTGACCGCTGCGGGGAGTACCCTAATGTCCCATTACTTGGTATTAGAGGGGGTATAACCTACAATCCCTGTTTAGCTCTGCGACAATTTGGTCACGCTCGAAGGGATGGCCCCCATGAGTTACTTATCGAGGGTATTGTATTCAACTATGGGGATGATGTTATAGAGTATCGCCGGAGGTTCATACGAGCTTGGGGCATGGTAAACAGATCTGGCGTCAAGACTTTGGGGCCAAAAAATTCCATTCCTATGGAACCTTACCTCCAATGGGTACGATCTCATGCCCAGAAGCTTATGATGCCCTATGTGGCAATTTTACCAGTAATTATGGAACCCACTAGTGAAGAAGGAATTCCTTACACAGTTCTCTATACTTACATGCCCACTGATCTTGGAGAATTATAGAGGTCTTGGATTCAGTTGATGAAGGAACGGGATACTTACATGGATCAGTTCCATGCTCAGGAGAGGAAGGTTTTAGAGCTCACAAAGCAACTCCAGGAAGAAAAAGGACTTAATGATTATCTCGGCACAAAGAGGAAGCATCCATGGGAATTTTGATGTCTTTTATAGTTTCAGATTTATTTTTAATTGTAACGCCTAAAAGGCATTTGAACTTCAAATTCATCTAATAAAGTTTTTGTTTATTTTGGTTCGCAAATTTAAATTTCCCGACGTCTTTGAAATCATTTCATGCGCATCCCATTATCATACACATCATTACAAGTACCATTACATGTTTCTCATCTTCTGCGCTGTTTATTTCACGCACGAAATGTCTTCTGAGCAAACCATCAAGGACCTTCAGGTACAGAACGCCCAGTTCCAACAAATGTTTATAAGTCTGGAAAAAGGGCAGGAGGATTTGAAAGTCCTCATCCTGAAAGAAAAGAAGAAAAATAAGAAGGCTGCCTGTATTCTGAATATGGGCAGAAGGTTTGGAGAGTGGTTAAAGAGATAATTCGATCTAACCTCTTCATCTAAGGAAGGGGAGAATCAGGAATCAGAGAAGGACCCCAGTCCTGCAGTGTCTGATAATGATACCAATTACAATGACGAGCAATATCCTCCAACTAAGGATAGATACAAACAGTTAGAAGACCGTCTGAGTGCCATGGAAGTTCAGAGGATAACTGGACTAGATTTCGAAGAATTGGGCTTGGTGTCGGGAGTGGTCATCCCACAGAATTTCAAAGCTCCAGCTTTTGCTAAGTATGATGGGGTGTCCTGCCCGAAGCTCCGTCTCCGTTCCTACGTCAGGAAAATTCAGCCCTACACCGCTGATAGAAATCTGTGGGTTCATTTCTTTCAAGATAGTCTATCAGGGAATCAACTTGAATGGTTCTACCTGATAGAGGGAACAAATATCCGAAACTAGGAAGATCTGGCTACTGCTTTCTACAAGCAGTATCAGTACAATGCCGACCTTGCTTCTACTCGTACTCAACTCCAGAGTATGTCCATGGGGGCAAGTGAAGGATTTAAGGACTATGCACAGAAATGGAGAGACTTGGATGGGAGAGTTCAACCCCTATTGTCTGATAGAGAGTTGGTTGATATGTTTCTGGGGATGCTATCTGGTCCATTTTTCAATCATTTGATCGGTAACTCATCAGCTGGTTTCACCGAGTTGATCCTAACTGGAGAAAGAGTATAAGCTGGGATTCAAAGCGGAAAAATACATAAGCATGCCTCTTCGAGTTTGGTAAAGAAGCCTTTCGTTGGTAAGAAGGAAGCCAGTGCCGTCTTCAGCCCGAGGGGCTAGAATAGGGCTGAACATCGTCAGACAGTAAGTGTCGTGATGATACCTAGACCTGCAGTTGCTCTATAATGCAACAATTAACAAATGGTGGAAAGACCACAACGACAGTTTACCCGCATCAACATGACATTGGCTGAAGTGTTGCCTCACCTGCTGAGATCTAACTTGGCAACCTTGAAAGAGGCTCCCAAGAATCCAAATACCACATCTCCCAGATATAATCCGAACGCCCGGTGTGCCTATCATTTTGAGAGTCCTGGCCACGATACAAATGATTGTTGGTCTATGAGGAATAAAATACAAGACTTGATTGAAGCCAAGGAAATAGATTTCGATGCTCCAGAGAAGCCAAATGTCATAACGGCTCCTATGACCAAGCACGGTCGTGGAGTTAATGTTGTTGATACTGATTTGTTTGCTACCTCTGTTGATGAAGTTTCTACTCCTCTCATGACTGTCAAGAAGAATTTGCTGTTGGCCGGTTTATTTCCGGGTTATGGTGAAGGTTGCCACATGTGTTCGCTTCTACCTTCTGGTTGCCATTTGTTGAAGTTAGGTGTTCAACGCCTGATAGATAGCAAAGAGATTTTGTTCGAGAAAACTATGATTCCTGTTGCTCCA
Organism: Vicia faba; assembly: GCA_948472305.1. Taxonomy (NCBI): domain Eukaryota; kingdom Viridiplantae; phylum Streptophyta; class Magnoliopsida; order Fabales; family Fabaceae; genus Vicia; species Vicia faba. Next base: position 1,291,269,486 of record OX451741.1, read on the forward strand.
ATTGAAGACGTTGCCATTATAACCATCTCCGCCAATCCTTCCAAGGTTTCCTCGTGAAGACCTGTTAGGATTACATTTGCTCCAAGAATTTCTCCGTTGATAATCACTGTTCCTGGTCCTATCCCGTATGTCTCGGACAAAGTTGTCCCATGGCATTATGGTGCCGATGTGTACTATCATGGCATCAAACAAGATTTGAAAGATGAAGAAGCTGATCCTGATATTGGTAACATTGTCGGAACCAGCAAAGTTACCCAAAGTGGAAGGGTTTTTGCTCCCGAGATTTCCCCGAAGACTATCAACAAGCCTATTGTCATTCCATCTGCTGTTCCTGCTGGTACATCCACTACTGTTCCTGTTTTTACTCCGATTATTACTCCTATCGATGAATCATCTGATACCCATGACAAGGAGATTATAGGTGAGCCTGCCCGGACGGAGGCGCCTAAGAAAATTGTTGTGGAAGCCTCTAAGCAAGAAATAGAGGAAATACTTAAAATCATTAAGAAGAGCGACTACAATGTGGTCGAGCAGCTGGGGCATACCCCATCAAAAATATCCATGTTGTCTCTGCTATTGTGTTCTGAAGCCCATGCGAAGGCTTTGATTGCATTTCTTAAGACTGCGCATGTGCCGCAGGAAACCTCAGCTGATCAGTTCAAAGATTGTGTGGCCAGCCTGACTGCTGATAATGGGCTGGGTTTTTCAGATACAAACTTGACACCAAAGGGAAGGAAGCATAATGATGCTCTGCATGTATCGATTGAATGCAGGGGAACCACTATGGCTCATTTGCTGGTAGATACTGGGTCTTCACTGAATGTTCTGCCGAAGAAGGCATTGGACCGGTTGGACTACGATGGTCTAAATCTAAAGCCTAGTAACATTGTGGTAAGGGCTTTTGATTGATCAAAGAGAACGGTGCACGGGGAAGTGGACATCCCTATCAAAGTAGGTTCTCAGGCTTTGGGGTTCACCTTCTATGTGATGGATATCAGGCCGTCGTATTCTTGTTTGCTGGGTCGTCCTTGGATCCACGAGGCTGAGGAAGTTACTTCCACACTCCACTAAATGCTGAAGTATCCATGGAAAGGAAAGATTGTCACAGTGTGGGGTGAAGAAGAATATATGGTGATCCACCTCAATTCCTTCCACTACATAGAGATGAACGGGGAATTCATAGAAACTCCTTGTCAGAATTTCGAAGAGGTCCCTTAGATATTAACATCGACTGAAAGTATCACCAACAAACCTCCTTTGAAGATGACTTCTCTCAAGGACGCCAGGTCCGTGGTTGAAGAAGGTGGGTGTGCCAATTGGGGTCAGCTCCCTAATTTCACCCATAAGATTGACAAATTTGGTTTGGGCTCTACTACAGGGGCTCAAAGGGCTGTTAGGCACGCTCGGGCTGGAGGACCTCCCCTACACATCAGCAATCGGGGAATTAATGTCATTGAGGACATCGAGGAAGACTCAGACATCGACAACTGGGTCTACCCAACTACCAACGGTGGACCGAGTAATTGGATGGCCAGGGACCTTGTACCTGTTTATTTTATTCCGCAGTAATTGACTTACTTGTTTTGAGATTTGTAATAAACAATTTAAAACTTTACGACCCTGTGCCTTGCCCGAGGCTCATGGGCTTTGCTTGTGAGGGCTATTATTTGTCGTTTCATATATCATTAATAAAGCATTGGACGTTTCAGGCATATAAATTTTGCGCTCTCTGTTTTTCTTTTATATTTTTACTTTATCGAAACAGCTATTCTCTTACACACGCTCACGTATCATAATGTAGATCCATATCCACTATGGATCCCATTGATAACAGCTCTGCAATTTCTAGTTATGACTTCAAAAATCCGATCAACCAAGCCGAGGACGAAGGTGAGGATGATTGTGAGGTGCCTGGAGAACTTGCTAGACTAATACAGCAGGAAGAAAAGGCCATACAACCTCATAAAGAGCCGGTTGAGACAGTAAATTTGGGTACTGAGGAAGACAGAAAAAAGGTTAAAATAGGTGCAAATCTGGAGCTTAGTGTCAAACAGAGGTTGATACAGGTGTTGCACGACTATGTTGAGATCTTCATCTGGTCCTATGAAGACATGCCCGGTTTGGACACTGATATTGTGGTACATCGCCTGCCGACTAAAAAAGACAGTCCTCTGGTTAAACAGAAGGTCCGCCGTATGCGTCCCAAAATGTCATATAAGATCAAGGTAGAGGTTATGAAACAGTTCGACACAGGATTCCTAGCTGTCACTTCTTATCCATAGTGGGTTGCTAATGTCGTTCCGGTACCTAAGAAGGAAGGTAAGGTACGAATGTGTGTTGATTACAGAGATCTGAACCGGGAAAGCCCCGGGGATGACTTCCCACTTCCTCACATCGATGTTCTGGTCGACAATACCACATAACACAAAATATTCTCCTTCATGGATGGTTTCTTTGGCTACAACCAGATCAAGATGGCTCCTGAAGACATGGAGAAGACAACCTTCGTTACACAGTGGGGCACCTTCTGCTACAAAGTGATGCCTTTCGGGTTGAAGAATGCTGGGGCAACTTATCAGCGCGCCATGGTCGCTCTGTTCCACGATATGATTCACCGCGAGATCGAGGTCTATGTTGATGACATGATAGCCAGGTCTCAGACTGAGGAAGAGCACCTTGATCATCTCCAGAAATTGTTTGATAGGTTGAAGACATACAAGCTGAGGATGAATCCGAACAAGTGTACCTTCGGGGTAAGATCTGGTAAGCTTCGGGGTTTTGTCGTCAGTGACAAGGGTATTCAGGTAGACCCTGCGAAGGTAAAGGCAATACAAGAGATGCTGGTTCCCCGTATAGAGAAGAAAGTTAGAGGTTTTTTGGGACGCCTGAATTACATAGCCAGGTTCATTTCACATCTGACTGCTACTTGTGAGCCAATCTTCAAGCTTATGAAGAAAGATCAAGTGGTAAAGTGGAATGACGAATGCCAGACCGCTTTTGAAAGAATCAAAGAATACCTTCAAGAACCGCCAATTCTGATGCCTCAAGTTGAAGGAAGACCTTTGATATTATACTTGACAGTGCTAGACAATTCATGGGGTGTGTGCTGGGGCAGCATGACGAGTCTGGTCGAAAAGAGCACACAATTTATTACGTTAGAAAAAGGTTACCTACTGTGAGACACGATACTCATTGCTCGAGAAAACTTGCTGTGCTTTGGCATTGACTGCTCGCCGACTGAGACTGTATATGCTGACTCACACTACCTTGTTGATATCGAAGATGGATCCGATCAAGTACATTTTCGAGAAGCCCGCTCTCTCCGGAAGGATAACAAGGTGGCAAATGATCTTAACTGAGTACGACATATAATATACAACCCAAAAAGCAATAAAGGGGAGTGTATTGGCTGATCATTTGGCTCATCAGGCCGTGGATGACTACCAGTCAATGAATTTTGAGTTCCCGGATGAGAATATTATGTTGGTGATTGACTACCAGGAACCTGGGATGGATGAAGGACCCGAGGAGGGATCCCGATGGTCTATGTACTTTGATGGAGCCTCAAACGTACTGGGTAACGACATTGGCGCTGTAATCATATCTCCCGAGGGCTGTCATACTCCGTTCACCGCTCGATTATGTTTCAACTGCACCAACAACACGGCGGAGTATGAAGCATGTATCATGGGTCTTCGAGCTGCTATTGACCTAAGGATTAAGTTCTTAAGTGTATTCGGGGATTCCGATATGGTGATAAGTCAGATCAAAGGCGAGTGGGATACGAAGCATCCAAATCTCATTTCTTACAAAGAGCATGTACTGACATTACTCCCACACTTTAAGGAGGTAACCTTCTAACATTCCCCATGAGAGGAGAACCAGTTAGCGGACGCGCTAGCTACCATGTCTTCTATGTTCAAGGTTAGGTGGGACAATGAAGTTCCCCAAATCACCATTGAGAGGCTGGATGAACCAGTACATTTCTGCGAGATCGATACCAAAGAAGTGGCAGACAAACCCTGGTTTCACGAATTCAAAAGGTATCTCGAGGCTCAAGAGTATCCCGAAGGGCCATCTGTCAATGATAAGAAGTTTCTGAGAAGGTTCGCTGCAAAGTTCTTCCTCAGTAATGGAATCCTTTATAAACTCAACCATGACTCCATACTACTACGGTGTGTAGACAAGAGCGAAGCAGAGAGGATCATGATCGAGCTACATGAAGGCACCTTTGGAACCCATTCTAGTGGACATACCATGGCTAAGAAGATCCTACGGGCAGGATATTATTGGTCCACTATGGAAGCCGATTGTTATCAGCACTCTTGAACTTGTCATAAATGCCAAATCTACGCTGACAAGGTGCATGTGCCTCTGGTCCCCTTAAACATCTTGACAGCTCCGTGGTCCTTTGCAATGTGGGGCATCGACATGATTGGAGAAATCAGGCCCACCGCTTCCAATGGACATTGCTTTATCTTAGTAGCCATTGATTACTTCACGAAGTGGGTTGAGGCAGCCTCTTATTACTACTGTGACCAAGAACATTGTTGTGCGGTTTATCCGACATAATCTGATCTGTCGATATGATGTTCCAGAGAGAATTATTACTGACAATGGTATGAATCTCAACAACATAATAATCACCGAGCTCTGTAAACAATTCAAGATACAACATCATAACTCTTCTCCCTACCGGCCGAAGATGAATGGGGTTGTTTAAGCAGCTAACAAGAACATCAAGAAGATTGTGCAGAAGATGACAGTGACATATAAAGACTAGCACGAGATGTTACCAGTCGCTCTTCATGGGTATCTTACCTCAGCACGGACATCGACAGGGGCAACACCCTACTCTCTGGTACATGGCATGGAGGCAGTCCTACCCATCGATGTCCAGATAACTTCTCTCAGGATTATGAAGGATGCGGGTTTGAATGAAGACGACTAGATCCAAACCCGACTTGATCAGCTAAATCTAATTGATGAAAAGAGACTTACTGCTATCTGCCATGGTCAGATGTATCAAAAGAGAATGATCAAGGCTTTTAACAAGAAAGTCAGGCGTCAAGAATATCAAGTCGGGGATATAGTGATCAAACGCATCATATTGCCGTAAGGTGATCCCAAGGGCAAATGGACCCCCACGTACGAAGGGCCATTTGTGGTTAAGAACATTTTCTTGGGAGGAGCTATGATTGTAACCACCATGGATGGTGATGACCTTCCTCACCCTGTCAATGCAGACATAGTGAAAAGATACTACGCATAATCAAAGACCCGCTAGCTTGACTGGCCTAGGAAAAAATAAGGGCTTCCTGGCGAACCAAAAGGGTTCGGGAAAAAGCAAGGGATGAAAATGGAAAAAATCTGTACAACCGGCAAGTCGAAAACTCGAAAGGGAGGCTTGGGCAAAAAAGGGTATCCCGGTGGGTTGAAAACCCGAAAGGGCAGTCCAGGAAAATTTTAGGGATTAAAGCGTATCACTATGTCTCATTGGATCATCTTGCAACCAGACTTCGGTATCGACTATCAAGCTCAGACGGTGCCAACAAATCTGATCAACCTTCGGGCAAGTAGCAAAGTGATGAGACGCTTGAAGATATACAGGCAATAGCAGATTTGGAACCCAATGGGGTTGTTTTGCATATCTGTTTTTCTTTCTTTTACACAATTTGTATAATTTCTATCTTTTGGTGGCGTTCTCTTACTAGGACGTCAGCCTCTTTGTACAAAACGCCTATTAAGGGCCAACTTCAAAAATCAATACAAGTCATTTTCACAAAAAACTTCAATTTGTTTTTCCTTTTTCTGTTTTGTTTTGCAAGAATGTCCAATGATTTATTTTTGATATATGCATTTGAAAATGATTGTTGCTCATAAACATTTACATAAAAAACAAAAGACAGTTACTCGTAATTCCAGAAACAGAAAAAAAAACAAGAAGTACCAAACCCTACAGTTACTTTGCCCAGCAGGTACCGGGATAGAGTCAGTTTGGGAACATAATTATTGGTGTATACACTCCCCACAAAGTAAGAGTATCTGAAGGCATTGAAACAGGACAATACTCACCCCAACCGAGGTTTATAATTGCGGGCGGGTCGGTGAATTTCATCCCCCAAGCAGAGTTGATTTCTCCAGATATAGAAACTCAATATCCAATAGAGCTCAACATCTCCAGCAATGGAATTTCATCCCCAGCTGAGTTTATTCCTCCAAATCAGCAGGTCCACCAACAAAGTATCTCTTCCTCCTAAGTTTGGTCCCCACAAAGTTTATTCTTCAGCATCTCTTTTCGACAGAATATTTGCAAATCTCCAGCAACCGTCAGAGATTTATTTTCCTAGACACGAGCATACCCCGATAGCATTTCATAAACATACATCATGACATAGACATACATAACATATACATCATAATCTCATTTATTTTGAGAACATCATCTCACCCTGCATTTCATGCATCACATATAACTAACCATGATATCTTTTCATGAAAAGAGGATTAGCTTCAACAAATTTAGCCGTTATACAGATCATGTCTACAGATGACCAATGGAAACTCAGTTCTTGAAATCAAACTGGTCAACTAATCCATACTTTGAAGTAACCCTACTATCCAAGTTCCATCTCACAACCCTACTACCCAGGCTTTCATATCAAAGTAACCCTACTATCCAAGTTCCTTCTCACAACCCTACTATCCAGGCTTTCAGATCGAAGTAACCCTACTATCCAGGTTCCTTCTCACAGCCCTACTATCCAGGCTTTCATATCGAAGTAACCCTACTATCCAGGTTCCTTCTCACAGCCCTATTATCCAGGCTTTCATATCGAAGTAACCCTACTATCTAGGTTCCTTCTCACAGCCATACTATCCAGGCTTTCATATCGAAGTAACCCTACTATCCAGGTTCCTTCTCATAACCCTACTATCCAGGCTTTCATATCGAAGTAACCCTACTATCCAGGTTCCTTCTTACAACCCTACTATCCAAGCTTTCATATCGAAGTAACCCTACTATTAAGGTTCCTTCTCACAACCCTACTATTCAGGCTTTCATATCGAAGTAACCATACTATCCAGGTTCCTTCTCACAGCCCTACTACCTAGGCTTTCATATCGAAGTAACCCTACTATCCAGGTTCCTTCTCACAGCCCTACTATCCAGGCTTTCATATCGAAGCAGCCCTACTATCCAGGCTTTCATATCGAAGTAACCCTACTATCCAGGTTCCTTCTCACAGCCCTACTATCCAGGCTTTCATATCGAAGTAACCCTACTATCCAGGTTCCTTCTCACAGCCCTACTATCCAAGCTTTCATATCGAAGTAACCCTACTATCCAGGTTCCTTCTCACAGCCCTACTATCCAAGCTTTCATATCGAAGCAGCCCTACTATCCAGGATCCTTCTCATAACCTTACTATCCAGATTCCTCCTCTCTTATCTCCAAACAGCAGTCCACAACACTGTAGGACTTGGGCCGGATCAAACGCGATTGGTTTTGCATTTCCCCAGTAGAATAACAGACAACTGAAGCTCCTAAAATTCTATTTCTCCCAAGACGGATACCAACGTTCCTCATCAGATTCTTCAACAACAGTAACAAGAACTCTCATCGAAGGAATGTCTCAGGAAATTAACATTATCTAGATGGTATCTTTAAGCCCATCTCCGACGATTCTCCGTCACATCCAGGATGGCATCTTTAAGCCCATCTCCGACAATCTTCTATCATCAACCTCCAAATGGCATTTGTAAGCCCATTCCCGATATCACAAATAAATTGCCACTTCATGCGAGTGAAAATTTATGGGCACTCTAGTGTTCAATCATCTTCCACCTTCAGATCACGAAAGGCAGACGAGCCAATCTACATCCTCAAGTTTAAGAAGATTGAACAGGGGCAGCTGTTGTACCCCAAAATTTTCCCTCTCATTTTACTCAATGCATACTCCTAGAGATCCTCAATTTGCTCAAGCTTGCCCAAGAATGGACCAGACAAACTCTCTCGTAAGACAATGTACCTCAAATTAGGGTTTCCATTCTCATCAAGATGGGTGAACCACAAAGGCCTCATATGCTCTCCATGGTCTTAATATGTTCTCAAGACCCTACATGTCAAGTTTCATGCCTTTCACATACAATCAAACTTCAAGATTTTTGGTCAAAATTAACATTTTGAAGTTACTTTCATCATTTTATCAAGGGTTGATCATGATTCCCTAAGGAATGCTCCAAATTCATCAAAACCCAAAAGTTGCTAAATTAGGGTTTCTCAGTAAAAGTCAACCAAACTTTGACCAATCATAACTTCCACATGCTTTATCAGAAATTTTCCATACAAATCTCATTTCTAAGAATATGCAATTCCCTTAAATTCATCTTCATCTCACAAGTTCAAAATATGTACCCACAAAAAGATATGAATTTCTACATTATGGGTCCTTTTGAAAAGTCAACAAAAACACCTTTTGGGTCAAGGCTTCTTACATGAACATGGAAGACTCAATTTAGATGAGACCAAAAGGGTTGTGTTGTACCCAAAAATTTTACCTATCATTTTATCAAGATTTCCTCTCACAAGACTCTTTGGACTCAAGACCAAATTAGGGTTTGCTCTGCTCAAGACATCTCCTTGCACTGTTGACTTGAATTAGGGTTTGAGTATGCACAAGGATTTTTGGACTTCCAATGCTCAAAGTGACTTTCATACTTCATGTTAGACTTATAATATTGCCCATACCAAGTTTCAAGCCTTGAATCAAATTTTTGCCCAGTCAATTGGACAGTTGACCTAGAAATCAGCTGTATTGGAGAAAAAGTCATCCGTGGCCAATTTATAGTCAAACCTCATAATTTTTTATCAACATCAACATTATAGACTCATATGAACCATTTGATCAAGTTTGGACCACAACTCCTCAAGAAATTTGATCAGATCATCAAAAGGGCAAAATGGTCATTTTTAGGGTTTTGACTGCAGAAGGGAAATTTATGATTTTTAACCTAGCCAATGGCAAATTGGGTTCAAGCATGGATTCGAGGACTCAATGGCATCATCTTGACCTAATCACAAGGTTCAAAAGATCTCAAAAGCATTGGATTGACAGATGAAATTTCCAGTCAACTGATCAAAAATCAACTGTACACTGAAAAGTCAAACTTTGACTTTTTAGTCAAAATTAAGTGCCAAGGGTCATTTTTCATCAAGATGTGTCAAAACATGAAACTTGTTCACCAAGAAACCTAATTTTGGAAATTAGGGTTTAAGATTGAAAAATTTCATAATTTCGAAATTTTCTAAGTTATGAAATTTTCTTATTTTTTCCCAACTTTGCCTAACCTTTTCACCATGATGCATTTGGATTCAAACAAAACCTCTAACATGAAAGTTGTAGTACTATACAAAATCTAAAACTTTTATTCACAAATTTTTCCCAAAATATGCTTGGATCTCAAGTTATGATTTTGTGAACAAGGGTCCATGAAACTTTTAACTTAGTGAAATTTTGCCCTAGTTTAGGCAGGATTTTGACCTATCTTCATGGCAATTTTTCACATAGTTCCAATTGGATATTAAAATACATTTCAAATATGGATTGTAGAGCATGTTACAAGATTTCCAAAATGTCCAAGAACTCTCAAAAATCATTTGTGGTTAGGGAGAATCGAAGGTTTGAATTTGGAAAAATGTCACTTTGGTCCATGACATTTTTCATGTTGCTACAAGTTGCAATTTCTGTCCAGCCTTGCTTGTACTTGTTTACAGGTCCTTAAACCTTTCCACACTCAAAAATTGAATGCAAACACAATGTATTAAGGCATTGTTCTGATCAATGGAAGATTACACAAAGGATTAATCTAAAAATGGCAAAAAGTTAACAATGCCATTTTGATAATGGTTGCTTTATGCAATTTTGTTTCTCTTGAGCATTGCACCAAGTCTTTTGCAGAAAATAACATCCACAAATATCAGGGAAAGTACACCAACTATGTGCATGCTTGGAGCTAGCCTGTATAGGCCTGGCCTTGGTCACTTCTCACTTTTGCTTCAAAACCAAGTTAACTTGCAAAAAGCACATATCTTTGCAATATGATAAAACCAAAGCTTGTGAACATTTGAACCAAGTTTTGCATATCACACTAAGTCATAAGCACGAGCTAGCAAGTCCTCAAGCCTTCCAAAACACCAAAATCACATTTTCTTGCAAAACAGAGCAAGTTCTGCAGTTTCACTTCCATCTTCCAATTGCCTCGTGCGTTTTTCCCCAAACCTCTTCCAACACACTCCATACAACCTACCTAAACTATCCCAACCATTCCCAAGTCACTGTAACCCCATTTACACACTTCACCATTTTCAAATTCTGACTTTGCAGGTTGAGTTCTATAGAGAGATTCAAGCAAGTTCAAAGCTAGCCAAGCATTGGGGAAGGTCAAAGGAACTTCAAGCAAGCTCACAAGTATATCAGGCCTCACTGAAAACCCTATATTTCCATACTCGAACTTGACTGAAACAGGTAAAGTTCAAACTTCTATCTCTCTATTTAGGAATCATTAGGCTTAGGTTTGTGAATAAAAAATATAGTACTCATTGCCCTTGAGCTGTACATATGCATAGAATTCATTTAAATTAACTGAGCTGGGAGAATTTAAATGATGAACTTTCTGAAAAAACTAGGTTAGAAATTAGGGCCAGAGAAATTCTCTCTGGTCTTTGAGAGTTAGATTAAGTCTTTTATATGGATAGAATCGTATGATCATGCTCTATAACTTTCATGTTGCAAGTTTTTGTTTTTAAGCACAAATGCAGGAGTTAGCAGTTTGAACTATGGCGCGCGTTATTTGGTTCAGAGGTTGAAGATGAAGGCCATCTGGGCTGGGCCTGGCTATTCCATGCTGTTTGCACCCCTAGGCTTGATGTCCACACCCCCTTGGCCCATTTCATTATTTTTTTATATTTTTCTATTTCTTTTACATTTCTGACTTTTAATATTTTTTCTAAATATAAAAAATCATCAAAAACATCTTCTTAAATTTTCACATTTTATTTTATTATTTTTATTATTTTTTTGGACATAGAAATAGTTATTAAATAATATATACTTTTATTTTCTTAAAACAAATTCATAAATAATACAAAAAATATTATATTTTTATTTTTATTTTTATTATTTATATACTTAAATAATATTTTGTCATACATGTTTTATTTTTTCCTAACATTTTGTATATATTTTATTTTATTTTCTTGTACATAAATAAATAATTATAATATATGTATTTTCTTAAATCAAATCAGGGTTTCCACCCTTAATAAAAATAATCTTTTATTTTCTTATTTTTAATACATTAAATAGTTTATTTTTACATACATAAAAATAATACAAAAACATTTTTTGCATATTCATAATATATTGCATATTTAAATATTGTTTATTTATTTATTTGTACATTGAATTCAATTTGGTTGTAATAGTTGACTTAGGGTTTTTAATTTCTTGCAAATATCTCCCTATTCAAATTTGTATACCCCTCCCCATATCAATATTGTAATAGTTGTAGATTTAGTTTTACGCATTTATTGCTTTCAAATATACCATGATAGAAAGATTAGGGTTTGTATGCAAAAATTCAAAATCAAACAAATAGCTTGACTAATACAAGACAAAAATGCATGAAAATGATAACACAATGCACACAAGCATCCTTAGGGTTTCATCCACTTGTTGCCTTTAAAATGGCCATGGTATGCATGCTAGGTGTCTTGGCAAAACAAAATCAAAGCAAAAAGATCATAGTCCCTCGATGACGCTATCTTGGTTGCCTATACACAAATGATCTAGACCCTCGAAAAACTTGCTAAGATACTTGGCACAATTGCTATCAGGTCATACGATGACCCGCACCTGTCCCGTTTAACATCCAAACACAAGGTTGTTTACCAAATACAATGGTAAAACAACAATGTGAAAGGGTTAAAAATGTATAGGAAAAATCTTTGAGTAGGTAGGTAGATGCTCCTAGTTACTTGATCAAAACTTGCAAACATCCTTGCTATTTTCAAACACACATCACAACACAATTTTAAAACATTTCCCAAAACAAACTTTCAAACATTGAAACATTTTTCAAAAGACAAACACCTTTGTATACATTCAAACAAGAATCATTACAAAGGTTGCCACAACGATGGCCTCTTTTCAAAATACTTTTAAAACCACAAAGCACCATTTCAAACAATTGAAAAGCAAAAGAAAGTGATCTAAAACAAGTAACTAAGAGCCCATGGAAAACCATGGATGAAAAGAGTGCTAGCACCTTCCCTTTTCATAATCTACCCCCCGAACCCAAAAACAATCTCAAAGGTCTTTCCTGTGCTTTTTGACCTTTCCTTTAGATAAAATAAAAAGTCGGTGGTGACTCTTGCTAAACCGAAACATTTACGAACACAAACGCAAAACCTCAAGTCAGTTCTCCTACCGCATCACAGGTTGCTTAGGGGAAATTCTAATATTTCTAAAAAGTCCAAGAACACCTCTCTAGGGTTAAAATTGGAGGAGATATGCCTTGTCAAAGTTGACCTTTTTTGCAAAATTGCCAAAAGTCAAATGTGCTCAAAAATGCATTTTTTGCTAAATGGGCCTAACTTTTTTATGCTTACACCTCACTTATAATATGGTCCACGACTCAAATATTCACCCAAACATTATTTTCTTCATTTTTCAATTTATTTTGATTTTTTATTAATTAAAAATTGAATTAAATCAAATAATTGATGAATAATAGAAAAGATATGATTTGATTTGGTTTTTGGACAGGTTAACAATCAAAATATGCTGAATTATCAAGGCCAAAACGAATCAAGCATAATTGGTACAAGAAAGGGAATATTTGGCTCAAAATAGCATGTTTGCATATGGCTAAAGAATCAAATCAAATCTCATCAAACTTCAAGATTCAATCCAAGTTTGTAACCCTAATTCATCCCTAGGTATATAATGGACATGAACAAAGAAAAAAAGAAGGGTTAGCAATCATGAAAGAGGCAGAGCAAAATTCAAAAATTCAAAGAAAAGTGTGAATCAGTTTTCACTCCACAGGCCAATTCAAGCTATTCCAACGATTCCAATCGTTTCTTGGACCTTCTCAGAAGCCAATTGGATCATTTGCAAGGCTTGAAACATCCAGAAACACGCATAGTCACCCTCACGGTTTGCTCATATTTTCAAAATCGATTACTGTATTTCTTGCATCATTAGCATGTTTAAGTTATATATTTGTGATCCTCATCATGTTTGCAAGCTAACTAAATACTTTAATTGCGTTTTTGAAGCCTATACATGCCTTTTCCATTTTTAGGGTTTGTATGTGTAGTTTAGGGGTTTTGTCCACAGGTTAAATTGGCCAGCAAAAGAGGTACCATGATGTTCACAAGATCAAAAGTAGTTGATCCATATAATTAGATGCCATTTATCTTACGTGTTGTGGATTTTTGAGTTTCACAGGTTTGTAGCTACAGACCTTTGTCTGTAGGTAAAAGTACAAGAGCCTAAGACGACGGAGAGAGGAAGAAGAAGGTTAGGTGTCAGCCAGCCATTCGCCCATTCGAACCAGCGCGCGTGTTTTTTTGTTTTTTCCCACTAACCACTTTATTTCATATATTTTATCGTGTTTACATTATACTTACAATAAACCAAGACAACTCAGATGGTGAAGCGCATTAGTGGGGAGGATAAGGACTTGGGTTCAATCCCAGGTCCCAACCAAATTTTCTTTATTTCACTTTTTTGTAACAGATCCAACACATCATCCTTCTTGGTGACCACCATGCACACTTGCGTCCAACCCTTTGATCAAGCGTACCATCAGATCTAACGCTCCATCCATGAGGGACTATGGTGCACCCTTAGGTCAACATCACACAAAATCCAATATTGACTGGGCTTGGAGCGTTGTGGGCCTCAAGAAGTTCAGATTGGCACCCCCCAAAATTGCTATTCAACACAGGCCCATATTCTATTCCTTTATTTATTTCTTTTTATTTTAATTATTTTCTTTAATTATTTCTCACCAAATTAATTACCTTTTTATTTTTCATAAAATCAACAAATCATAAAAAAAGCTTTTTTTTATATATAATATTTTATTTAATATAATTAGTAAATTAGGTAAAAAAATATTTTCATAATTAAAATCAAATAGAAACTAGTTTTTTTTTTAATTTTACAATTAAATTTCTTTCCTCAAATAAAAATCAAAAAATACACAAAATCTTCTTTTCTTTGTAAAATATTTTATTTTCTTGAAATTATTTAATTTGGCTAGATTAGGTTAATTGCATTTTCTTTCATAATTAAAATAATTAGAATTAGGGTTTTAGTCGTACATAATTTAATCAATTCTTTTCTCAAAAATAACTTAATTATTTTTTCAATTAGGGTTTCCAATTTCTCCTCGTATTTAATTTGCCGCGCACTTAATAATTTCTTTTCCATTATTTTTGTAACTGCCGTTGGTTTGTAATAGTTAAATTAGGGTTTTATTTACTGCTTTAGCCCCCGATTCTTTGGTTATGTAATTAATCCCCATCCCCGAAGCCTTGTAATAGCTAGGTTTATTTTCTCGCATTTTTAATTCCTGCAAATATTTAACTGTCTAGATGTATGTTAATAGGATTGTATTGCAAGAATATCTGATATTAAAGCGGTAGATCACCTAATGTGCAAAGATTGAATATCCGAAATAAATCATATGCACATATTCACTCCTAGGATTTACCTCACTTCGGTTGCCTTCGGTAAACAATCATTAAGCATAGGAGATTTTATTGGCTGCCCTCCCGTCTAAGAGATCAAAATGTCCCATTCGAATGTTGCATCGAAAATGTTGCCTTGGAAGGATCTTAAGACTATAGGGTTACTATTAAAGTTTTATAACTATTCTTTGGTGATTGTACTTGTCCCTTTCGAATGTCCCTTACAACTCCAACAACGGTGCTACCTACTCCTTAATAGTAGGATAGCGCTGTCTAAAGGAAACGAGAACAAACAATATTTTTTCGAGTAGGTAGAATCTTAAGTACTTGCTCAATGAAAACTTTTCACACAAACACCTTTCAAAACAAAGTTTCAAAACAAACTTCGTCACATCCTTGAGGACTGATACAAGGGTTATCACGAAGTAAAACATTTTCAAGACAAACACACACAAGCAATTTGAAAAATGAGCAAGTACCTAAGAGCCCGTAGAAAACTACGGATAGAAAGGGTGCTAACACCTTCCCTTTCTATAATCTACTCCCCCGTACTCAGAATATCTCGAGAAAAGGTTTTTTCTGTTCTTTTTCCTTTTCCATGATTTGATGAAATAATAGTCGGTGGCGACTCTTGCTTACCGCAACATTTTGTGAACAAAAAGCGTAAAACGCAAACCAGTATTAACAGTCGGTTCTGCCACCGTATCACAGAGCCGAATGTCGTCCAATGGTGGGGACTGTTATAATTCCTAAACCTGCGCCTGATCAGGAAAGAAACAACCAACCAAGAATGGAAAGTCCGGTCAGACAATTCACCATAATTAATATGACACTATCTCAAGTATTGCCGCATTTGTTAAGATGCTACCTAGTGACCTTGAAAGAAGCTCCAAAGAACCCTAACACAACCTCTCCTCACTATCATCCTAATGCCCGCTGTGCATACCACTCTGAGAGTCCCGACAATGACACTAACAACTGTTGGGCTCTAAAGAACAAATTACAAGACCTCCTTGAAGCCAAAGAGATTGAATTCGATGTGCCAGAGAAGCTCAATGTCATTTCCGCCCCTGTACCCAAACACAACCATAATACCAACGCCATTGAGGAAGATATGTTTGTTACTTCAGTTGATGAACTTATGACCCCACTCCTAACTTTTAAAAGAAACTTATTGAATGCCAGTGTATTCCCAGGTTATGATTAAAGCTTCCATTTCTGTTTATCCTCACCAACCAACTGTCCTTTGTTAAAAACAGGCGTTCAGTGCCTAATAGATAACAAGGAAATTTTGTTCGAGAATACTTCTATTCCAAATGTTTCTTATAATGATGTTTCCATCGTTACCATTTCCGACAATTCTTCCAGGGTATCCACTAAAAGACCCGTTAGAATTACATCAGTTCCAAAAGTAGCTCCTTTGATAATTACAATGCCTGGACCAATCCTGTATTCGTCAGACAAAACCGTACCATGGAATTATGGAAGGGATGTATACTACCACAGTATCAAGCAAGATTGACCAGCTACCAAAGATTCAAGTTCTGAGAAGGTTGACTCCTATATCAGTAATATTGCAGGGACTAGTAAGATAACCCGAAGCGGAAGGATATTCTCTCCAGAAATTGCTCCCTCAAAAGCAGTTTCTGGACCCGTAATCATTCCTACTGCGGAGTCAACCAAAACTCGTGGTAAAGGTATTATGATTGAGCCTGTCCGAACGAAGGCACAATCGTTGGCTATCCCTGAAATCTCCCGGAAAGAGATGGAGGAAATTCTAAAGATCATAAAAAGAAGCGACTACAATGTAGTCGAGCAACTGGGGAAAACTCCATCTAAAATTTCCATGCTGGCTTTATTACTATGTTCCGAGGCGCATGCAAAGGCCTTGGTAAAATTCCTGAAAACTGCCCATGTACCTCAAGAAACATCTGCCGATCAGTTCCAAGACTGCGTAGCCAGCTTGACTGCAGATAATGGTTTAGGTATCTCTGAATGTATTGCCTAAAAAGGCTCTTGATAGGCTTGACTGTGAGGGATTGACTTTGAAACCAAGCAACATAGTAGTGAGGGCCTTTGACGGCTCAAAAAGGATGGTGCACAGGGAAGTGGACATTCCCATAAAGGTTGGAACCCAAACATTTGATTCAACTTTTTATGTAATGGATATTCACCCTTCATATTCCTGCTTGCTAGGCTGACCATGGATCCACAATGCCGACGTTGTTACTTCTACGTTGCAACAAATGCTTAAATATCTGATTCAAGGGAAGATCATCATTGTTCATGGAGAAGAAGAGTATATGGCCAGCCATCTAAATTCCTTCAGATATGTGGAGTTAGATGGTGAATTTATTGAAACTCCATTCCAACACTTTGAAGAAGTCCCGCAAGATGTGACAGTGACCAAGGCTGTGTCTCAAGTTCCAAAAATCACAAGGCCTCCACTCAAGATGTCATCTTTGAAGGATGCCAAGGCAGTGATAGAAGAAGGTGGGTGCACTATTTGAGGACAACTCCCAGATATCCCACACAAATCTAACAAATTTGGTCTGGGTTTCACTTCAGGTGCCCAAAAGGTTGTACGCCGCGCTCGTGTTGGAGGACCACCCTTGAAGATCAGTAACCACCAAGTCAACGCCGTAGAGGATGATGAAGACCACTACAACCTGGAGGATTGAATTTTCCCAACTGTCAGTGGAGGGCTCAACAACTGGGAGGCTAGAGACTTTGTCCCGATCACTTTTATCCCACAATAATTTGTCTTTACATTTTGTTGGATTTGTAATATTAAAACAGTTCAGACTCTTAAAACCTTGTGTCTTACCCGAGGCATAATGGCCCATATGTAAGGGTTATTATCTCATTTCCATATGACATAAATGAATCATGGACGTTTTTGCATACAAACTTTGTGCTCATTGTTTTTCTTTTTACATTTTCATTTCTTTCAAAGATAGCTATACTCTTACACACAATCACACTCACAATGCAGGTCTACATCCATTCGGGATCCCAGGAGTAACGGTTCTGTTATGGCCTTTTGTGACTCTAAAAATCTAATCTACCAAACCGAAGACGAAGGTGAGGAAGATTATGAAGTACCAGGGGAACTCGCCAGGTTATTGCAACAAGAAGAGAGGACCATTTAGCCCCACGAGGAACCAGTGGACACAATCAACCTAGGTACCGAAGAAGACAAAAGGGAAGTCAAGGTGGATGCCAATCTGGAACCCAATGTCAAAGAGCGTCTGATTCAATTGCTACACGAGTATGTTGAGATCTTTGCCTGGTCGTATGAAGAAATTCCAGGACTTGATGCAGATATCGTGGTACATCGTCTACCAACAAAAGAAGACTGTCCACCGGTAAAACAAAAGGTCTGTCGCATGCGACCAGACATGTCGGAGAAGAGTAAGGAATAAATCATGAAACAACTCAACGCTGGATTCTTGGCCGTCACCTCCTATCCGCAGTGGGTTGCCAATGTTGTTCCCGTGCCCAAAAAAGACGGCAAGGTACAAATGTGTGTAGACTACAGAGATTTAAATAGGGCAAACCCTAAGGATGATTTCCCACTTCCCCACATTGACATCCTAGTTGACAATACGGCACAACACAAAGTATTTTCCTTTATGGACAGTTTCTCAGGTTACAACCAAATCAAAATTGCGCCCGAGGACATGGAGAAGACAACCTTTGTCACACAATGGGGGACATTCTACTACAAAGTTATGCCATTCGGACTGAAGAATGCTGGGGCAACCTATCAGCGTGCCATGGTAGCCTTATTTCACGACATGATACATCACAAAATAGAGGTCTTTGTGGACGACATGATAGCTAGATCTCAAACAGAAGAAGAGCATCTTGATCATTTACAAAAACTCTTTGAGAGATTAAAGAAGTACAGGCTGAAGTTAAACCCAAATAAGTGCACATTTGGGGTAAGGTCTGGTAAACACCTAGGCTTTATCGTCATCAATAAAGGTATTTAAGTAGATCCTGCCAAAGTGAAAGCGATACAAGAGATGCCTGCTCCTCGTACTGAAAATGAAGTCAGAGGATTCTTGGGACGTTTAAACTACATTTCCAGATTCATTTCTCACCTGACAGTTACTTGTGAACCAATCTTCAAACTACTGAAGAAAGATCAAGTAGTCAAATGGAATGATGAGTGCGAAACTTCTTTTGACAAGATCAAAGAGTACCTGCAAGAGCCTCCTGTTTTGATGCCACCAGTCGAGGGAAGACCATTGATCATGTATCTGACCGTTTTAGAAAATTCAATGGGGTGTGTGCTGGGGCAGCATGACGAGTCTAGCCGAAAAGAGCACACTATTTACTACCTGAGCAAAAGTTTACCAATTGTGAAATAAGATATTCACTGCTCGATAAAACTTGTTGCGCTCTGGCATGGGCTTCTCCCCGGTTAAGACAGTATATGCTGACCCATACTACGTTGTTGATATCTAAAATGGATCCAATAAAATACATCTTCGAGAAGCCTGCACTCTCTGGGAGAATAGCAAGATGGCAGATGATCCTGACAAAATATGACATACAGTATACTACCCAAAAAGCAATAAAGGACATCATGATGGTAAACGACTATGAAGAATTCAGGCCATATGATGGACCTGAACAAGGATCCCGATGGACCCTTGTTTTTGATGAGGCATCTAACGCAATCGGCAATGGTATCAGTGCGGTAATCACATCTCCTGAAGGGTGTCATACTCATTTTACTGCAAGACTCTGCTTCAATTGTACAAATAACATGGTGGAATACGAAGCGTGCATCTTTGGTCTCAAAGCTGCCATAGACTTGGGGATCAAATCTTTGAATGTATTCGGAGATTCAACTTTGGTCATTAGCCAGATCAAAGGGTAATGGGACACAAAACACCCTAAACTTATCCCTTACAAAGAACATGTTTTTACATTGCTCCCACATTTTGAGAAGATTACCTTCGAGCACTTCCCACGAGAAGAAAATTAGCTAGCAGACGCACTAGCCACAATGTCATCTATGTTTAAATTTAAATGGGATAACAAGGCTCCCCAAATTACCATTGAACGAAGGGATGAACCAGCACACTGTCACGAGATTAATACTGAAGAAGTAGTGGACCAGCCTTGGTTTCACGAAGTCAAGAGGTATCTTGAAACCCAAGAATATCCAGAAGGATCTTCAGTAAACCATAAGAAGTTCTTAAGGGGATTCTCCACTAAATTATTCCTTAGCAATAGCATTCTTTACAAACGCAACCATGACTCTGTGTTACTTCGGTGCGTAGACAAGGTTGAAGCTGAAAGGATCATGACTGAGTTACATGAAGGAACTTTTGGCACCCATTTCAGTGGGCATACGATGGCAAAAAAAATCCTACAGGCAGGCTATTATTGGTCTAACATGGAAGCAGATTGCTATCAACACTCTGGAACCTGCCACAAGTTTCAGATTTATGCTGACAAGGTGCACGTGCCTCTGGTTCCTCTGGATGTCTTGACGGCTCCTTGGTCATTTGCTATGTGGAAGATTGATATCATCGGTGAAATCAAGCCAACAACATCTAATGGACACCGCTTCATCTTAGTGGCCATTGATTATTTTACAAAGTGGGTTGAGGCAACCTCATTCGCTTCCATCACCAAGAATGTTGTCGCCCAGTTCATCAAGCAAAATCTCATATATCGTTACGGTATCCCAGAGAGGATCATTACAGACAATGGTACGAACTTGAACAATACTATGATCACCACCTTGTGCAAGTAATTCAAGATCCAGCATCACAATTCTTCCCCTTACCGGCCGAAGATGAATGGTGTTGTCGAAGCCGCGAATAAGAACATTAAAAAGATCATACAAAAAATGACAGTCACATACAAAGACTGGCATGAGATGCTACCATTCTCTCTCCACAGGTATTGTACCACAGCTTGCACGTCAATCGGGGAAACACCCTATTCTTTGGTATACGACATGGAAGCTATCTTGCCTATTGAAGTCCAGATCCCCTCTCTGAGAATTATGAAAGATGCAGGATTGAATGAAGAATATTGGATCCAGACTCGACTTGATCAACTAAACTTAATTGATGAGAAAAGGCTTACTGTTGTTTTCCATGGTCAAATGTATCAAAAACATATGATCAAGGCTTTCAATAAAAAGGTCACACGCCAAGTGTATCAAGTTGGAGATCTGGTGATCAAACGCATCATACTGCCGCAGGGTGATCCTAGGGGAAAATGGACTCCTACATACAAAGGACCATTTGTAATCAAAAACATATTCTCTGGTGGCACAATGATCTTGACCACCATGGATGGTGACGACCTTCCGCATCCTGCGAACGCAGACATAGTCAAAAGATACTACGCATAAGAGACTCGCTAGGTTGACACACCTAGGAAAAACAAGGGCATCCCGGCGAACCAAAAAGGTTCGGGAAAAAATTAGGGATAAAACAAAAAAATTTGAACACCCGGCAAGCTGAAAACCCGAAAGGGAGGCTATGGCAAAAAAGGGTATCCCGATGGACTGAAAACCCGAAAGGGAGGTCCAGGAAAAAGTTAGAAAACTAAAGCGTATGACTATGTCCCGTTGGATCACCTTACTGACAACCTTTGGCTTCCACTGACAAACTCAGAGGTTCTGATCAATTCAATCATCTTTGGACAAGGCAACAAATAGACAAGATGCTCAGAGATACGAAGGCTATAGCAGAATGGGAACCCCATGGGATTATTGCACATAGCTATCTTTTCTTTGTATCAAAATTTTCATTTTTTTACGACGGCATTCTCTTACTAGAATGTTTATCTCATTGTACAAAAATACTTACTCAAAGTCAATACAAAGATATCCCTTTGAAAGTGAAAAACTATCTGTTTTTCTTTACTCTTGTTTTTTGTTTACAAAAACGTCCAATGATTTATTGTAGAACATATGCATTTGAATATAATTACTGTTTACAAATAAACAAAATAGAAAGACAATCACTGATGGATTTAAGAGGTGGGGAAATCTCTCTATGCTATTTCCATAAATCCCCCGCAGTGTGCATTTTAGTCCCAGCAGAACAAAGCTTCCATTTATCAATCCGCGGTAGAAGTCGCCGAAATTCTCAGTATTTCCCAACCTGATTTTACAAGCAGTACGCGACATTTCCCTGACAACAGGGTTTATTTCTCTAGATGGAAATTCATCAACACTTCAACTTTGCAACATGGAGACTTACATATCCTCAGTAGTAGTCAGGGATTTATTTTCCCAAATCCAATCAGCAGTGCATCAAATTAGCTCACAAATGCATACATCGCATCCATGTATCATAAACATTGATAACACGAATGCATCATACCATGCATTTCATACAATATGACTTTACATTTTAGCTAACATTTTACCCTTTTCAGGATAAGGTTAACAACTACCATTAATAATGTTCAAACTTTTCAGATACAGTATAGATACGCTCCAGACATGGATGCCATTCTAATACTCATTCAGATTCAATGTTCAGATACAATATAGATACGCTCCATACACGGATTCCATTATAAAACTCATTCAAATTCAATCTTTAGATACAGTATAGATACGCTCCAGATATAGATGCCATTCTAATACTCATTCAGATTCAAAGATTTCAGATACAATATGGATACGCTCCAGAAACGGATGCCATTCTGATACTCATTCAGATTCAATCTTCAGATACAATATAGATATGCTCCAGACATGGATGCCATTCTAATACACATTCAAATTCAATGTTTAGAGACAGTTCAGATGCGCTCCAAACACAGATGATGTCCTGAAACTTATTTCAACTTCCACATACACTATAGATACGCTCCAGACATGAACACCATTCTAATACTCATTCAGAGTCTCTTCCAGATACAATATAGATACACTCCAGACATAGACGCCATTCTAATAATCATTTAGAGTCTCTTCCAGATACAGTTCAGATAAGCTCCAAACACGAACGCCATTCTGATACTCATCCGGTTTTAAATTACAAACACAATTCAGCAATCACTTCTGGATGGCATCTACAAGTCCATCTCCATCAACTTTCTATCATCTCTCCAAATGGCATCTTTAAGCCCATTCCCTGTACCCTCACATCACCGAGTGCAAATTTCTGGGCACTCTAGTGTCCAATCATCTTCCACCTTCGAGTCACGAATGACAAAACTCGCCAGTCTAACTCTTCAGGTTTAAGAAGATTGAACAGGGGCAACTGTTGTACCCAAAAATTTCCCCTCTCACTTATCAAGAATTTACTCATAAGATATCCTTGACTCAAGACTGCATTAGGGTTTGATCAACCCAAGACACCTCATTAAGCATTGATGACCAAAATTAGGGTTTGAGTTTGCACAAGGATTTATGAACTTTCTATGCCCCATATGATTTTCATGTATCATTATGGACCCCCAAGATTACTCATGTCAAGTTGCAAGCCTTGGATCATATTTTTGATCAATCAATTGAGTAGTTGACCTAAAAATCAGTTGTATTGGGGAAAAGTCAACTATGGCCAATTTATAGTCAAACTTCATAATTTTTGATCCCCATCAACATTTTAAACTCATATGTATCATTTGATCAAGTTTGGACCACAACTCCTCAAGAAATTTGATCAAATCTCCAAAAAGGGCAAAATGGTCAAAATTAGGGTTTTGACCAGGAAAGGGCAATTTCTGATTTTTGACCTAGAAAATGGTCAATTGGTTTAAGACATGATATCAAGATTCCAATTGCATCATTTTTGACCTAATGACATGGTTCAAATCATTGCAAGACCATTGGATTGACAGATGGATTTTTCAGTCAACTAATCAAAAGTCAACTGTATACTGAAAAGTCAAACTTGGACTTTTTGGTAAAATTCAAGTTCCATAGATCACAATTCATCAAAACATGTCAAAATATGAAAATTATTCATCATGAAATCAAAAAGACAAGATTTCATTTTGAAAAGTCAAAATTTCTAAACTTAAGAAATTTTTCTAAGTGTTGGAAATTTCATATTTTTTCATAACTTTGAGCAAAATTTTCACCATGATACAAGATGATTCAAGAGAAACTTCCAACATGAAATTTCTATATCTCCATGAAATCTATAACTTTGCTTTACACGACTCCTTCCAAAAATGCTTGGATCTCAAGTTATAATTTTATGAACATGTGGTCATGAAACTAAACACTTAGTGAAATTTTGCCCTAATTTGGCCAGGATTTTGACCTAACTTCATGACACTTTTTTATATAGTTCCAAGGGAAATCTTCAAAAGCAATTCAAATATGGGTTTTAGACCACATTGCAAGCTTTCCAAAATGTCCAAGAACTCCTTGAGATCATTCTTGAGTAGGGAGAATCAAAGAGATGAAGTTAGGGTTTTATCACTTTTATTACAAGTCATTTTAGTGATGAACAAAATTCAAATTCAAATCATTCTGCATAAACATTACTTTGCAGGCCTCAAACTTGTTAGGAACTCCATAATTAATGGTTTACACAGCTATTAGAGGCCTCACTTCAAGCATTCAATGCATGGACATGCTTTTTATCCGTTTTTGGAAGAAAGGTTACATTTCCATTTTGATAAAGTGACTTTTTGTACAAAACTTGTTCTTTAGCCTTGCACTTGTTCTTGAGCCTTGCACTTGTTCTCTTATGATCAAACAGGTCCTACAACTCATGAGAAATTTTTTAAACACTTACAATCACCCATCCCATGCTTGTACCTCTCCTTGAAACTTGCTTCCATCTTTTCTTCAAAATCAAGTAACCTAGCCAAAAGCTAGAGACTTGTACTTCTGATTGTCCTAAGCTCTCAAACACTTTTGTTTATGCATACACAAACCATTTGACACAAACACGCAAATGCTCAAGCCTTGACAACATCTAGAACTCAAAATCACACTTCACACTTTCATTTTCACAAAAACTGACCAAAAACGTGAAACTCATAATCTACTCGTGCGTTTCTTGGCCTTTTGGTTTCTAAAGTTTCTAAACATCATATATAGTTAATCTCACACCCTATTATAGAACTGTAACACCATTAACACCATCCTCCATTTCCAAAAATAGAGCTCTACACATTGACTTCTCCAGACCATCTCGGCCATCCATTGCTCAAGCTAATCATTGCATTAGCTTCCTGGGACCTCAAGGAAGCTAACTTGATCATCACCATCACTTGAAACAAGCTCAAACTCAAAACACGATTTCCAGTTTTGAGGTAAGTTTTCTCAACTTTGAACTCTTCATACATGCATCATCAATAGTTTATTTGTGAACAAAACATGTAGATATCATTGCCCTGAAGCTAACCATGTCCATAGTTTCCATTAATTTTGCTTGAGCTTAGTGAGTTTTGAAACTTAAATTTCTGAGATTTTTAGGATTCAGATTAGAGCCATTAAAATCCATGCTTATCTTTGATCTATAGTTTTAATGCTTTACATTTCTGAAACCGTGAGAAAATTTGCTACAAGTTTCATGTTTACAGTTTTTATTTTTGATGAGAAATGAGCAAGTTACAGTTGGTCTGGCTGGAGGTTGAAGATGAAGGCATCAGGGCATGTTTTGCCTTACATATTTATTGATTTGCCTATGTTAACGGATATATAGCCACCCCAGTGGTAGAAGCGCACGCCTGTAACCTTTGGGACCTGGGTTTGAGCCCTAGTGGTACCCTTTTGTGTTTTTTTCTCATATTTTTGCACCATTCTGATTTTTGCAAGCGCCTCGGCCTTATTGGGCTTATACTGTTTTTTTTTGCTTACTAACCCCCCTGCGGGCTAATTGCACCCCTGGCCCGGTTTATTTTTATTTTCCTATTTTTATTTCATTTGTTTTCTTAATTATTTTTTTTACTAATATAAAAAATTAGATTTTCATTTTAATTTAGTTTATTTATTTTTTCTCATAAAAAATATTTTTATTAACTATACTTTATTAATTTTTTTTTTTACAAATCATCTTGTAAATTAAATTAAAACTAGGTTAGTATTTATTTTTCTTTTTTACACCTATTAAAATATATTTATTTATATATAAAAAAGGGCCAAAAATATTTCATAATGTCATAAATATTTTCAAGATAAAAATTCTAAAAAATACTTTTCTTAAACTTATTTTATTTTGATTAATCAATAGAACTAGGGTTTTATTTAAAAGGCAAAATACCCTTTTTAGTCCTTTAAGTTTACCCCAAGGTCCATTTTGGTCCTTTATCTAAAAAAAGTGTCAAACTGGTCCTATAATTCTTTCAAAAGGACCATAGGAGTCCTTTCCGTCCGTTTTGGTCCTTTTTGGTTCATTGGAGAAGCTGCAAAATGAGCTTGATGGAGCAAAGATGGAGATACATCATCTAAAGGAAAGGAAGGATGGGCTGAAACATAAGATAATGGAGTTACAAATTGAAATAAAGAAGGATGGGCTGAACCAAAAAGGACCAAAATGGACGGAAAGGACTCCTATGGTCCTTTTGAAACAATTATAGGACCAGTTTGACACTTTTTTTAGATAAAGGACCAAAATGGACCTTGGGGTAAACTTAAAGGACTAAAAAGGGTATTTTGCCTATTTAAAATCTTTTCTTAAATAAATTCAAATTTAATTAATTATTTTATTTAATTAATTAGGTTAAAACAATTTCCCTTTTTCTCATAAAAATCCAAAAATACCCATTTTCTTAACAATTACATTTCTTGTATATTTATTTCATCTTGTACATTATATTCATTTAAATCTTTGAACATCAATACCTATTCAATATGGTAGTAATAAACTAAATAGGTTTATATTCTTGCAATCCCCATTCAATTTGTACACCCCCTTCCCACAAATATTGTAATAGCATAGTAACTTTAAATTCCACAATTTATCACTTTATATACAAATGTTAGTAATTAGGGTTTGTATGGAAAGACTAAAACCAATACTTAGAAAACCCTAATTCAAGACAAAAACAAACATGAAAATGATACACTTGCACACAAGCACCCCTAGGGTTATTCCAATTGGTTTGCCTTATACAAAGTGGCCATATTACGCATTTAAGGTATCTTAGCAAAAACAAGCAAATATAAGATCATAGTACCTCGATGATGCTATCTAAGTTGCCTTTCAAATGTTCTTAGTCCCTAAAAAGAATGCTAAGATACCTTACAACATTTCTAACCATGGTTATACGATGACCCACGCCCGTCCCATTTACATCCAAAGATATGGTTACTTACCAAATCAATGGTAAGATAACAATGTCAAAGGAAAAGGAAATGAACATGAGAGACTTTTTGAGTAGTTAGAATGCTCCTAATTACTTGCTCAATTTCAAAACAAAACATCCTGGCTATTTTCAAACACCTTCACTTTCAAAACATCTTACAAATTGAAATTTTTTTCAAAAGATCAAACATCTTTGTAAACATTCTTACAAACAAGAATAATTACAAAGTTTGCCTAAACAATGGCCTCTTTACAAAATACTTTCAAAAACCACACCAACCACAATTTTCAAACAACAAGCAACTGATCTAGCAAGTAACTAAGAGCCCATGGAAAACCATGGATGAAAAGGGTGCTAATACCTTCCCTTTTCATAATCTACCCCCTGAACTCAAGAAATAATCTCAAAGGTCTTTCCTGTACTTTTTCACCTTTCCTTTTAGATAAAAGAAAAGTCGGTGGCGACTCTTGCTAACCGCAACATTTGTGATCAAACGCAAAACCTTCAAGTCAGTTCTCCCACCGTATCACAGCGTCATCGAGGGACTATGATCTTGTATTTTTTATTGCTTTTTGCTAAGACATCTCACATGCATAACATGGCCATTTTTGTAAGGCAACAAAGTGTAATTACCCTAAGGGTGCAAGTGTGCAAATGTGTTTGATTTACATGCATTGTTTATCTTGAATTAGGGTTTACTACTTGTTGGTTTTAGTCTTGCCATACAAACTCTAGTTACTAGCATTTATATAAAGCGATAAATTGCGAAAAGTAAAATTACTAAGCTATTACATCATTAGGGGAGGGGGTATACAAATTTACAAATGGGGATTGCAAGAAAATTAAACCTAATTATCTATTACAACCATATTGAATAATGTACAAGAATTGAATAAATGATGTAAGAAAATAAATGGAAAAGAAATGATTTTTGTTTGATTTTTGTTAAGGATTTTAACCTAATTACTAATAGGGAAAAATAATTGATTAAAAATAAAATTAAACCTAAATTTATTAAGAAAAGAAATTAGGTTAAAAAAATTATTTTTTAGGGTTTTATGTGAAAGGTTTTAAGTTTAATAAAATAAAATAAGAAAATTAATTAATTAAAAGAAACCTAAATTCTAAATTAATTTTAGATAAAAGAGAAAAATAATAATTAAACCTAAATCTAAATATTAATTATTTAAGAAAAAAAGAAATTAATTTGTTAAGAAAATGTTTTTAGTCTTTTTTTGTTTGTTTTTTTATAAAGAAAATAAAATATAAATGAGCATTTTTTAAATATGTAAATAAATAAATAAAATATTTTTGAATTTTTTATTAAAAAAAAAAAATAATGATAATAATTGTAGTAATAAAAAATAATAAAGAAAAATGAAAATATAATATAAAATATAAAAGAAAAATAAATAAAATGAAAAATTTAAAAAAGGATTTGGGTCAGGTGTGCAAAAGTAAACTGGAAGGGTGAGAAGAAGCAAAAAAGGCAAGGCCTAAAGGTGGAGGCCCAGGCGCTGCTGTTTGAAACCAAAAAGAGGGAAAATGTGAGAAAATTGCACAAAAGGTAGCACTGGGTATTGAACCCAAGACCCTCAGCATACAAGCGCGCTACGTTTGCCACTAGGATGGTTGTACATCCGATAACATAAATAAAACAACAAATACATAACACAAGTTATGTCCTGAATATGACTTCATCTTCAACCTCCAGCCTGAACATCTGTAACTTCACCATTTCTCAATAAAAATGAAAGATGAAAACATGAAAGTTGCTCCATTTTTCTATACGAATCCAACCATATAAATATCATAAGCTATAAATCAAAGATGAATGAGAATTTATAAAAGTACCAAATTCTGACCTAACTTTTTTTCCAGAGATTCAAACCTAATATTCTCTAAGCTCAATCAATATAAATGAAATCTATGGACATGTACAGCTTCAGGGCAATGATGTCTACATTTTATCTTCACAAATGTAAGCCTAACAATGCCTAAATGAAAAGATAGAAGTTCAGAAAATGTACCTCAAAACTGGAAATCATGAATTGCAAATGATCCTTATTCAAGGTGCTGCAACAATCAGGTTAGCTTCCTCAAGTTCCCAGGAAGCTAATGCAATGCTTACTTGATGATGGGAGTGTTTGAATCATGCTAGAGAAGTCAAGGTGCAAGCTCTGTTTTTTGGTTATGGAAGTTGATGAAGATGATACAATCGTGTAACAGGGTGAGGGATTGTCTGTAGATGATGCTTAGGAACTTTTGGAAGTGAAAATCCAAGAAACGCACGAGTGAATTCTGAGTTTGGAGTTTTTGGTCAGAATGTGCAACAATGGAGGTTTGTTATGCAATTCTGAGTTTGTGAGAGTTTGAACGCTTGTGCATTCGTCTGTTATGTTGCAATAAACTTGTATAGTAATATGAAAAAGGTTGGGGATCAAATGCACACAAGATTTCTGAGTTCTAGCCTTTTGGCTCTATACCTTGCTTTTGAAGAAAAGTGAGAAGACAAATCTTAAAGTGTTGCAAAAACATGTTATGTGTTGAAAAAGGCCTTAGACATATAAATTTTGGTTTATAGGGGCTGTGTGTGCAGAAAGAACAAGTGCAAGGCTCAAGAAGTTGACAATTGCAAAAGTGATGCTTTATCAAAATGGAAATGGCAACTTTGTGCCATAAATGGAAAATCATTTTGGACAAAGCTTAAACCAAGTGGATAAGGGCCTAAAGAGTTGTGTAAACCATTAATTATGGAGTGGTAAACAAGTTTGATACCTGCAAAGCAAATATTATGCAGCATAACATGGATTTGGTTCATGTTCAACTTAAAAATCTGCCTTGTAAAATAAGAATGGAACCCTAACTTCTTGCCTTCGATTATCCTAGCTCAAGTATGATCCTAATTAGTTCTTGGACATTTTGGAAAGCTTGTAAAATCCTCTACAAAGTCTATGTTGGACATGTTTGAAGATTCATCTTGGAACTATGTGAAATATATCCATGAAGTTAGGTCAAAATCCTACCTAAACTAGGGCAAAATTTCACTAAGTTTTTTCAAGTTTCATGAACATGTCTTCTTAAAATCATAACTTGAAATCCATACATTTATAGAAAAAGTTGTGTTCTACAATGTTTTATATCTTATTGAGATATACAACTTTCATGTTGGAAGTTTCCTTTGAATCATCTTTCACCATAGTGTAAATTTTGCATGAAGTTATGACAAAAACATAAATTTTCAACACTTAGAAAATTTCTAAGTCTTGGAAATTCTGACTTTTCAAAATGAAATCTTGAATTTTGGATTTCGTGATGAAAAAGTTTCATATTTTTACATGTCTTGATGAATTGTGATCTTTGACACTTGACTTTGATCAAAAAGTCAAAGTTTGACTTTTCAGTGTACAATTGACTTTTCATCAGGTGACTGAAATTCAACTGTCAATCAATTGAACTTTAAAAATGTTTTGAGCCATGCCATTAGGTAAAAATGAAGTATTTGAAACGTTGAGATAATGCCTTTAACCAATAAGTCATTTGCTAGGTCAAAAATCAGAAATTGCACCTTCTCAGTCAAAACCCTAATTTTGACCATTTTGCCCTTTTGATGATCTGATCAAATTTCTTGAGGAATCGTGATCCAAACTTGATCAAATGACATATATTAGTTCATAATATTTATATGGATAAAAAATTATGAAGTTTGATTGTAAATTGACCATAATTGACTTTTTTCCCTAATACAACTGATTTTAGGTCAACTGATCAATTGACTGAGCAAAAATGTGATCCAAGACTTGAAACTTGACATGAGAAATCTTAAGGGTCAAAAATGATCCATGAAAGTCATATGGGACATTAAAAGTCCATTTGTCCTTGTGAAAACTCAAACCCTTATTTTTAGTTATCAGTGCTTGAGGAGGTGTCTTGAGCTGATCAACCCTTGTGCAGTTTGAATCAATGGAGATCTTGTGAGATATTACTTGAGAAATGAGAGGGAAAATTTTGGGGTGCAACATTGGGCATGTGGTTCCTGTTGCAAGCTTTTTTTAGGCATTTGACTCCCTTCATGCTTTCTTTCGTTTGGGCACATGAATCCTTCAGTACAAGCTTTTGGTCACACCTTTCGTTTGGGCAAATGTTTCCCTTCGTGCAAGCTTTAGTTTACAAAAAAATCTTTGGCATGTTTGCATGAAGTCACAAAGCAGGAACCCCCTATGTACACTCCTTTGTTTGGCCACATGGATCTTTGGGCAGGCAAGCCTTTGACTGGACAAAACCACCTTCACGAGGTGTCGTTTGTAATTGTGTCCCCTTAGAATCAACATCTTTCGAATCCAACTCTGGGAATCCCATTCGAGGGACATGCTTGATGGTCCATTCGAAGGATTTACAAGCCCACTTGATGGCATGTTTTTGGTGACCCATCCAAGGGTCACACTTTTGGATCCTTTGAAGGATGCACAAAAGTGACTCATTCGAAAGGCACTTATTGGAGGAAAATCAAATAGTGTTTGTTGGGAGAAAAGTCAGGTCGAAGAAGAGTCAAAATGAAAATATGATTGCTACCAAGTTCAGGCCTGTACACTGGCCAATACTGCTGCACAATAGTTCCGAGACACTGCCCAATTCTTGCACCAAAATAGCATACAAGGCACTGTCTCTCGAAAGCTACAAGGAGCAGGTTACTCAATTTGTTCAAATCTTTTATTTTCCCTCCAAAAGCTTCAACCAGCCTTGCCTATAAATAAGAGGATCTAACACATGTTTGAGGAGGACTTTTTAGCCAGAGGAGCAAATCTTAAAATTTCTCAAACACCATAAAAGCTCTCAAACACTTAAACACTTGTGAAAACAAAAAACTCAGAATCTAACATTTACCTCTTTCGAACCTGAAAAGTCTTACACATTTTATTCCCTTTTGAATCCAGTAGAAAAGACATCTCATTTCTTTTTATCCTTCGAATCAAGCAGTAGAAATGTTGCCTTCTCTCTTTCCATTCGAATCCAGTGACATTCAAGGTAACCACTTCAAGGTCCAGCACACGCTCCATCCTCCAACAAGGTAAGTCATCCTTAACCTTGATTCCTTCGTTTACAGCATAACATGTAAATAAAATTCCTTTTCGTTTCAAGCATATACATAGCATTTATTCTCCTTTTGTTTACATCCTTATAGTTTTGTTTTATTTCCTTTCCTTTTGGTTTTGCTTTTTGGTTTCTCACAAATGTTTTAAGAACTAACCTGGCCCTAAGGCAGTGCTAGCATAGCCTTAGGCCATGTTGCTATTTAACATCTCAAATGAAGGAAAACTGGAAATAGGGAACGAAGCCTTTGGCTTCCACGCTGACCTCCAGGCCAAACGAAAGTGGTGGCCAGAAAACACACTATGCTGACTTCCAGGCCCAGACAAAGGCACCCCTGCACTGCGTCCAGGACCATACGAAGGGCACTCCCTCACTACTTCCAACCTCCAGTCGAAAGAGGAAGAAAGGTAGATTGCATCGTGCCCTGGTGCCAAGCCCAATCGAAAGGCACAACATGCTGACCCCCAGGCCTTAGTCCAAAGTCATGCCTTCCCCGTTTTCAGGCCAAATCAAAGAGAGTCAGAAAATGCAGAATCGAAGGGTTTGCTGCCCTAAATCAAAAGACCCATCTTTCTTGCTTTTATCTTATTTTTGCCTTTATATTTTCATGTAATTCAATATGGTTGTATAGTGTAGGATTTTATCTTTCTGCATTTTATTACTTTTGTATGATTGTTAGTAAAATAGGACATGAATGGCAAGATGAAAACAACAAGTAGACAACCGCTAATCAAAGACTAAATACATGCAAATCAAACACACCATTCAAACATGCACCCTTAGGTTAATCCCACTTGTTGCCTCAGAAAAATAGTCATGTCCCTCGAATATGGGTGTTTTAGAAAAGACCCTCGATAAAAGATCGTAGTCCCTCGATGACCCTCAATGTTGCCTTCGGTAAACGATCTAGTCCCTAAACGATATTGCTAAAATGTCCCATAGGTTGCCTTCTATGACTATACAAACGTACCACGCCCGTCCCTTCACATCCAACGATGGGGCTTCTTACGGAATCAATGGTAAGAGAGCAACATCTAAAGTAGGAGGAAAAGAACATTTAAGACCTTTTGATTAGTTAGGTTGCTCCTAGTTGCTCGCTTTCTCACAACAAAAACATTTCATACACCAACACTTTCATTTTGAAACATTTTCAAAAGACAACACTTTGTACGTGTTCTTATAGAAACGAGAACCATTACAAAGACACCTTTTCAAAATCTCTTTCAAAAACACATTCCACAAACACTTCTTTGAACTATTTTCCAAACAACACTTTGTATGCGTTCTTATAGAAACGAGAACCATTACAAAGACGTTTTCAAAATACTTTCAAAACCCACACCACAAGCACATCTTCAAACAAAAAGCAGGTAATCTAGCATGCAACTAAAAGCCCGTAGATAACTACGGATGAAAAGGGTGCTAACACCTTCCCTTTTCATAACTACCTCCCGAACTCAAGAAATAATCTCGAAAGGCCTTTCCTGTTCTTTTCAACCTTTCCTTATTGGATAAAAGAAAAGTCGGTGGAGACTCTTGCTAACCGCAACAATTGCGATCAGACGCAAAACACCCAAGTCAGTTCTCCCACCGCATTACAGTATACAAAGTCTTTCTTGTCTTTTAAAATATTTAGAAAAGGGTTTGTGTATGTGTGAAAAATTGTTTTGTTTGTTTTTGTGAGCAAGCAACTATAAGCGGTCTACCTACTCAAACGATATTTGTTCTTTTCCTCTTTTCCTTTAGACAATGCTATCCTACTATTAGTCGGTAGGTAGCCCTATCGTTGGATGTTTGAGGGACAGACGAGGGTCATCGTACAGTCATAAAGGAAACTCGTAGGGAACTTTAGAAATTTTATCGCAAGGGACTAGATCTTTTACCAAAGGCAACATCGGAGGGCCATCGAGGGACGACAATCTTTTTGTATTGTAGGGACTTTGCTAAATCGTCCCCACGTTCGAGGGACATGACTGTTTTTCCGAAGGCAACAAGTGGAGGCACCTTAGAGGTGCGTGTGTGCGAAGTGTGTTGTTTTTTAGTTATGTTTATCTTGAGTGTCAGGTTTTCTAGTGTTTGTTTTTAAGTCTTATCATGCAATCGTATTAAGCATACATCTAGCAGTTAAATATATACATAGGGCAGAAAAAAATGCGGAAAGTAAAGTATAAGCTATTACATCGCTTCGGGATGGGGGGAATACAAACCAAAATGGGGAAAGAAAAATGTAAAGAGTCCTAATTTCAATTATTACATTCCTTCAACAGTTACATAATTGTTCATGAAAATAAAAAATGCGAAAGAAATAAATAAGGCGCGGAGATGAAACGGGATAGGATGAAAAACCCTAAAAGATTCTACGATTAGAAAAATGTTTTTGTTGTTTTTGTTTAAGAAAAATAATAATTAAATTAATGGAAACGTAATTCTAATTAGTTTAAAAAATGATTAAATAATTAATTAAAACTAACAAAATTAATTTAATTAATAATAAAAAAACTTAAAATATATTTTTGTGTTTTTCTGATTTTTATTGATTAAAGGAAACTGATTAAAAAATGTTGATTAAGCAAAGCAAGTAATACTTAAAAAAACGTAAATGGGCATCGCTGAAAAAAAGGGGTTAGAGGGATGCAATAAAAAAGAAGCCTTAGGCCTACAACTAATGAGCCCAGCAGGCCGGTATGGCTCGAATGAGAGAAGCTCCTTGAAGGTGCACGGTGGGGTGTGTGCTTGAGGCATTCAGATCATGCTTGATGAGATCTGATGGTCAGGAATTGGAGGTGTATGATGCGCGTACGAATATGCTTAGCATTGGACCTTAAAAGATAAAAACAATAAAAATACAAAACGCCTTGTACCTGGATCGAACACATTAGATTTACTCAAAACATCAATAGCAATATGAATGCATGCATAAAACTAATTTAAATCACATATTCAAAGAGTTTGAAAATATAAATTTTACCAAGACCGTAGAAGGGTTATGAGGAGGATCTCGGATGTGTGAGGCTTGAACCTGGGCTCTGGAGGACTCCTGGGAAACTCAGGAGTGATGTTTGATAACTGGTTTGGACTGGTATGGGTTGGAAAGTGAGACACGATTTTCACCAACTTTTTGATTTTTTAGAGAATTTTGAGAAGGCTTTTGTATGCAAGAATTTCGTGTCCCTTTGTGATCTTAAGCTTGTGTATTTATAGAGAGGGAAGATAGGAGTGAACATGTA
Source organism: Vicia faba (assembly GCA_948472305.1). Taxonomy (NCBI): domain Eukaryota; kingdom Viridiplantae; phylum Streptophyta; class Magnoliopsida; order Fabales; family Fabaceae; genus Vicia; species Vicia faba. The sequence continues at coordinate 1,291,304,835 of OX451741.1, forward strand.
TGGCAAGGAACAAAGCATTCATGGCCTTTGAGACAAGAATAAAACACATTAAGAAGTTGCCATTTTTGAGTGATTCTTGCCCTTTTTGAATGTGCAATGAACCTGGACCATTTGTGTGTGTCTTTCACGAATTAATGGGCTTCAAAATAGATCAAATCCATCCCATATACATAGCCCGTGCTTTTTGTGATTTTATTAAATTTATTTTGCATTTATTTGAATAAAAACAAAATAAATATAAATAAAATAATAATAAAATACAAGACAAGGTAAGAGTGAGTTTGTGAGTATTTTTCAAGGTCATGGACATGTTTGAAATCCAAAAATTAGGTCACAAGTCTAAAATTTCAAGTTTGCACATTTAGAATTTCATGCATTTCTTAAAAATTTCCCAACTTGTGCAACTCATAACTTGCTCAGTTTTCATATTTTGAAGGTGATTCTCAAGATGTCCTCTACACTTTATCTTTTGATCATATTTGCATTTGGAGACATTATCTTGATGTAAGTTGCCTTGACAAAAAGTGTCTTTTGCTAACTTTTGAAAATGACCTATAATGTATTAGCTCATATCTTTCAAATGAAGCACTTTTTGAACTTGAGCATAGAATCAAAGTTGTAGAGAATTGAGTTTTAATAAAAATTGGCTTTGGTTGTGGAAAATTTTATGAAGCACGTGAAAGTTATGCTTGGTCAAAGTTCATTTGACTTCTCCTAAGGAAACCCTAATTTGACAATTCTTGACTTTTGATGATCTGAGGACTTTCCTTGAGGAATCATGATCAACCCTTGATCAAATGATGAATATCACTTAAAAATGTTTATGTTGACCAAAAATATTGAAGTTTGACTATATGTTAACCACATTTGACTTTTTGACCAATACAATTGATTTTCAAACATTTGAGCCATTGACTGAGCAAACTTGTGATGTAGGACCTAAAACTTGACATGAACCTTGTTGAGGACCTATGAAGAACCATGTAAGCCACTTGAGACCTTTTCAAACCAAATTTCCTATAGAAAACCCTAAACATAGTTTTAGGCCTTTGGTTTAGGAGGAGCATCTTAACTAGTCAACCCTTGAGTGTCCTGAGTGTCTGAGAAGCCTTAGAAAAATGCCTTGAAGAAAAATGTGAGGGAAATTTTTGGGGTGAAATAAAGTCAATGTGGTAAAACACATAAGAGATGGAGATATCACAACCAAACTTGAATAAGTGAAGAAGGAATGTGAGAGAGAAATGGTAAGCAATCAAAGAGGAATGACATAATAGCACATTGAATTAGGGTGTTATTTCTGGTCCTAACATGATATACACCTTAGACAACCCTAAGCATACCAACATGGGTCAAGAACTAAAAGAAATTACCTAAATAGGAAAGTACAAGTGCAAGAGTGCATTTAGAAGACAAAAATTCAACACATGTCAAAATCATAATTCAAAATGAGATACAAGAGGTGGATACCTAAGTCTAAACATGCTTCAAGACATCACAAATTATCACCAAGAGATTACATGTTAACAAACATCCTCTTAAACAAACAAGTAGACATAATAGAAAGAGATGAAGTGTAGATAAGTGACAAGATAAGACTTGTATCTCAAGTAAGTTGAAAACCATGGATAGGAAATAATATGTAATCCAGAGGACATAAAGAGGATGTGGAGATATCCCTAAGGGCCATGCTTCAAGGGTATGGATGTAGGAACCATAAAAGAGAACAATTAGGCAAATACACTAGCTAGTAAAGACTTAGAAGCCAAGTGCATAACATATCATGTTATAAGGAAGTGAGGTGAAGTGAAAAGGGTGAGTGAGTGTACAAGTCAAAATTTAAAACATGATAAACTCATCATTATCACATAAACACACTTAAGAAAGATTCACATCAAAGTCATACAAGGAGAGGATCACAATCAACCCTAAGTGGACATAAGTCCTCATGTATTGCTAACAAGAAAACAAATTAGAAAATAAGTGGTAATGTGAAGAAGAAGAGGTAAAAATAGACATTTTATAAACTTATAAAAAATCTCATGGTCATGGAGAAGTTCAACTAGTCATCGAAAACATGGTTCAAACACCAAGGTACACAAACTAGCATCAATCAAAGTTGTGATGTAAAGTGGAAACAAGTGTGTGATTAATTGAACATGGCATAATGTGTCAAGTATGAGTGAATTCATAAGAATAAACTAGAGGTTAACATACACCATTGACCTATAAAAATCCCTAGGGCATCACTACTAAAGCACATACAAAGGTTAGTGCAAGAATTGGTCAATGCCACACCCTAACATACTCCTAAAGGCAAGTGAAGTACACGAAATGTCTAGATGAAGATGAAACATTATTAGAGGGTTTCAAATCACATAGGTCAGTAGAAAATGACCTATAATATCACCAATATGCCAAAATGACTTTTAACAGCGCACATTAGACAACGCTTATATACAAAAGCGCTGCTATAAGTGAATTTAAAAAAAACACGGAAACTGTATAAAATAATAAGTAAAAGCGCTGCTAAAAATGTGACCTTAGACAACACTTTTAAAAAGCGCTGCTAAAAGTATTGCTTTAGAAAGCGCTTTATCAAAAGTGCTGGTAAAGGACCACTTTAGACAACGCTTTTAGAAAGCACTGTCTAAAGTCATATAAAATTTAAAAAAAAAACTGAAAAGCGCTGCTAAAGGACCCTATTAGCCAGCGCTTTTCAAAAGCGCTGCTAAAGGCCCATATTAGCCAGCACTTCTAGAAAGCGCTGTCTAAAGCCATATAAATGAAAATTAAAAAATTGGATCAGTGTACTGTTTCTCTTTCACAGATTCATAAACACGGGAAGAAACCCTTTCCCTCTCATTCTCACGAACAGAAACCCATTATGTCGTTGTCGAATCAGTCCTTTCCCTCCGTCCTCCACCGTCTCTCTCGGTTGTCCTCCACCCATACCGGCTGGTTCTCAAGGTAGGTTCTTTCTTGAAAATGTCTTTATCTCCATTGATGTCCCAACTGAGTTATCCTCCTATTGATAATGTACTATGCTAACATCTAAGACATTATCCTCCTATTGATGTCCAAACTGAGTTATAGATATGCATAATTGAGTTATAGGTATGCATTTTGATTTTTCGGTTCTTTGTAGGGCTTGATATATAACAACAACACTTTTAGCATTTAGCATTATTGCATTTTCTTTTGGTTCTTTGTTTTGGAATAAAAAAGATGATGATGGGTTTTTTTGTTATTTTAATTGGTTTATGAATTATTTATCATGTTTATATTCTCCATGAACTAGTATTTTTTTACTTGTTGGTTTCTTGATTTCTTTACTTTTAATACTATTTTACTAATATAAATTTAAGAATTGTTTAAGCATTATTACTCCTAAATACTATGTTTCTGTTGTAAAGAAATATAATATGATAGAAAAGATTCATAAGTGATTTGTTTCTCATACAATTTTTCACAAAAAACTTGTCTAAGAACAAATTCTTAAGGTTTGTGGATTTAAGCTATTATAGCCCTATATATATATATACAACTTGTTTTTGATGATCCCTTTGTATTGGTGTAGTTAGTCGAAGACCATCACCGATTTGAAGAACATCAAAGCCGCATCATCTGCCGTCGACACCAATAACCCCTTTTCTTTCTTTGGTATGCCAAGTTCAAATTCTATCTGTATCGCTCAATTAAAAAACAAAATTATTATTATATAGATATATTTATTTTTAGTCCATGTTATTAACTCTAGAAATAAATTTCTAGAAATAATTCGTTTAATTCAAACAAAAAGGGAATAATCCGTTTATAGTGTTTTTGTTTACTTGAATTAGTAGAAAAATGGGATAAAAAATGGATGTCTACCGATCAATTATCACAAGAGTACGAGAATGGGGTATTGGAATATGTTAAGTTTGCTGTTGAACACGCCAAAGACCCCAGTCAAATGAAGTGTCCTTGCTTGGGTTGTTGTTATGTGGGTCGGGTTGACGCAGATGGATTGAAATCGCAGTTACTAATCTGTGGAATTGATAGAAGTTATATGTTTTGTATATTTCACGGTGAAAAAAGTAACGACAACGTTGAACCGGGGGAGAAAAGTAGTACGGCCTATGCTTCAGACGACAAGGACACAAATACATACGATTTTGATTGAGTCGGAGAGATTGCAGATGCACTTTAAGAAGATCTTCAGGATTGTCCCAAAATATTTGAGAGATTGGTAAGCGATGCAGAGAAACCGTTGTATAAAGGTTGCACTAAATTCACAAGACTGTCTGCGGTATTAAAGTTGTACAACTTAAAGGTGGGAAATGGATGGTCAGATAAAAGTTTCAGAGTTATTAGCCCTTATGAGAGATATGCTTCTGGAGGATAATGTTCTTCCTAATCGAACCTATGAGGCCAAAAAAATGTTGTTCTCTATTGGCATGAGTAATGATAAGATACATGATTTTCCAAATGATTGCATTTTGTTTCGAAATGAATATGCATCATTAAATGAGTGCCCTAAATGCGGTTTGTCTCGATATAAGAAAAAATTGTCTCCAACAAAAGTCTTATGGTATTTTCCTATAATTCCGAGATTTAGGCGCATGTTTCATAGTGAAACTGATGCAAGACACCTGACTTGGCATGCAGATGAAAGAATTATTGATGGAAAGTATCGTCATCCAGCAGATTCACCACAGTGGTCGAAAATTGATAATGATTATCTTGATTTTGGAGAAGAAGCAAGAAACCTTCGCTTGGCTTTATCTACTGATGGAATGAACTCGCATGGTCTTCAAAGTATCTCACATACCAGATGGCCTGTGATTCTTATGATTTATAACCTACCTCCATGGCTATGTATGAAGCGTAAGTACATGATGTTATCTATGTTAATTTTTGGGCCTAAACAACCATGGAATGACATAGACGTATACTTGACACCTTTGATCAAAGATTTAAAGATTTTGTGGGAGAACGGGGTGGAGGTTTATGATGGATATAGGAAACAAAGTTTAAATTTGAGGGTGATGTTATTTGGAATAATTAATGATTTTCTAGCATACGAGAATCTATCTGGGTATAGCATTAAAGGTCAACGTGCGTGTCCTGTTTGTGAAGATGGAACTGATATGACACGTTTGGAACTTTGTCAAATGAATGTGTTTCTCGGTCATCATAGATTCTTACATTCTAAACATCACTACAGTGCATGGAGAAAAGCATTTAATGGAGACACCGAACAATGTAAAGCTCCACCTGCATTGTTAGGTGACAAAATTTTTGAAAAGGTGAAAGATGTGTGTACTCAGTTTGGCAAGCCTTTTGCGCATATGGTTATCAAAGGTGGGTGGAAGAAGAGATTGATTTTTTTTTGAATTTCCATATTGGAAGTCTCTGTATGTGAGACATTTTCTCGATGTTATGCATATTGAAAAAAATGTATTTGAAAGTGTTATTGGTACGTTACTCAATATTAAAGGAAAGTCTAAGGATGGCCTTAAAGCAAGGGAGGACATGTTAAAGATGGGAATACGAACTGAACTAGGACCTGTGAAGAAAGGAAGCCGAACATATCTACCACCTGCTACTTTTACTCTATCTAGAAAGGAGAAAAAGATATTGTGTAAGTTTCTAAGTGAGTTAATGTTCCAGAAGGATACTCTTCAGATATTAGAAGACTTGTGTCTATGAAAGACTTCAAGTTAAAGAGTTTAAAGACACATGATTTCCATGTTATAATGGAGCATTTTCTACCAATAGGTATACGTTCTATTTTTCCAGATAAAGTAAGGAGCGCGATAACTAAGTTATGTTTTATCTTTAGGTCAATTTGTAGTAAGGTGATTGATCCTGAGATCTTAACAACATTGTAAAAAGAAATTTTTATTACTTTGTGTGAGCTTGAAATGTATTTTCCTCCCTCATTTTTTGACATAATGGTACATCTATTTGTTCATCTTGTGAAAGAGACACAATTTTGCGAACTAGCTTATATGAGATGGATGTACCCTGCTGAACATTATATGAAAGTATTAAAAGGGTACATGAAAAACCGAAGTCTCCTAGAGGGTTGTATTGTTGAGCGATACATTATTGAAGAATTGGTTGAGTTTTGTACTGAATATTTGTCCAAAGTTCAATCCATTGGACTCCCCAAATATGGTGCATAATATGGTGAAAACTTGGTTCAAATATGGTTAAACTTCTGATTAAAATGCATTATATATATTGGAAAGTTCTTTTGTAAGTCAAAATAGGTATTTTATTAAAAAAAAATCGTGACCAATAGACAACGCTTTAAGAGAAAAGCACTGTAAAAGCTCAAAAATAAGCGCTGCCTAAAGTGGGAAAGCGCTGTCTAAAGTGGGGGAATAGACAACACTTTTAAAGGAGAGTGTTTTCTAAAGCCTAACTTAAAAAATATTAAAGTGCTGTCTAAAGAAAAAGCACTGCTAAAGGGGTATATAAAAAAGCGTTGTCTATTCTAAAAGCGTTGTCTAAAGTGGGCATAAGAAAGCGCTTTTACATTGAAAAAAAGCGTTATTTTTTCTTTATGCAGCGCTGCTTTAGGCAGCGATTTAAAGCGCTGTTAAAAGCTAAAAAAAGTGTTGTTTTTCCCTTATTTGTAGTAGTGCACATATTCAAACATCACAAGCATAGGGAGAAAGTTGCATACATAACACACAAGGGAAGTGACCAAAGGGGACAAGCAAGTATGTTCAACTTAAACAAGTAAAGATCAAATGGTGAAAGAATTATGGAATTTATGACTTTTTGAATAGTTAACTTAAGATGAGGTTCAAGAGTAACAAGGTAAGAAGATAGAACTTCATACACAAGATAAAGTCAAACAGTTGATGAATAACATCACTCAAGGATGTATAACACTTGCCTTAAACTAAATAAGATTGATAAATATCAAATGTAATAAGGTGATAATTATAGGTCATGGGGAAGTAGCAAGGTACTCTTAAAGTATCCATCATGAACTTGAAGCCTCAAACAATGTCATCAATATAACATGCTCAAGTATTATGATAAACTAGCAAAAGTTGTAGTCTCTAGTATACACAAGCATTATGATCTAAATAGATCAAATTTAATATTCTTAGAGGTTATGGGAAGTAGAAAATATCAAGATACATTAATTATACATAGCACAAAAGCTCATGAAGCAATCACTAAACAATGATGCTCAAAACACAAGTAAGAAAGAAAATACAGCTTCTAAAGTGTCACCATGTTGGTTAGCAAGTGAGTGCTTAACCAAAAGGATCATAGAAGCATGTATAATTGTGATGAGAAGAGATGTTAAGATCAAAACTTAAACAAAAGATGTTGGACCCATGGTCTTTTAAAGAATTCAAAAGCCATCACACATAAACTAGGTCAAAACAAGAATATGGCTTCTAACTTGTCATCATGATGAATTGACAATGAAATTTCAATCAAAGAATAAAAGGATCTATGAATGAAAGCATTTAAAACCTTATAGGTCAGAAGAAAACTCAAGCTTTCAACTAATTTGGATTAATGGTACTCAAGTAGAAGTGCATAAAAGCATCCTCCTAAACCATGATCACAAAAGATGAACAAATAAATTTAAACAAAGGGGGAAATGATAGAGTACTTGAATGTTTCATAAATATGAAATCAAGCCTCTAACATGTGATGAGAATTAGTGAAGGAACTTGGTTCTTTATAGGTTGCACAAGTGCATACCTTATATCTCAAGAAACAAAGAAGTAAATTCAAAATAGTACGGAAAAATGAGGATTGTCCAAATGGAATCATATGGTTCTCAAGTCCTCAAGAGACTATCCTTAAACGTATCATCCCTCAATCATTGATTCACACACAAAAGATCATGAAAATTGGCTCAAGAGACCAATCAAAACCCCTTAGGACTTCACAAGATAAGTACGTAATGTGCGCAAGAAGGATTAATCAAATATTGACCTTAAAAGGACCTATAATTTGAACCCAATTGATATTATCATTAAGCACAAATGTATCCATAAATAACTAAAAATAGTTATCAGCGCTACAATTGGGCCTAATTAGGGGGGTGAAAAAAGGAGAAAAGCATTAAGCCCAATCTCTTATGAGTCGACTCATCTAAACAAAATATTATTATTATTTATATTTTTTTTAAGAAAATAAAACAAATAAAATTAAATTAAAAAAAAATTACACGTGTGGTAAAAGAGATTTTAACAGGCCAATCAGACTGCGCCAGCTCCCAGTCAACAATTCAAACATACAAACATCGGAGCTAGGTCTCCGATCTTCTTCTCCGGAGGCTGGCTCGCCGAAGTCCATAAAAATGCTTCTCAAATTAAAACCAGAATCGCTATCTCAAGAAAAAGTTCATCAGGAGTTCGAATCTGAACTCAAAATTCACTTAACAGTCCTTTTAAGCATGATAAAATTGAGCACGAAAAATAACCATACAAAACTGAGATCTATCCAATCATCACATATTCAAGTACAAACTCATGCCTACGAGTTGTAGGTATTCAAATGCAACATATAAGTGATTTCATCATGGCATTTAGATTTAAAATGAGGAAGATACGGAGTTGGGAAGCTTACTGAACAAAATTTAGTGTCAATTGCATGTTGCAATAGCTTGAATCTTTAGAAACCCGCGCAAAAATGATCTATAATCTTCAGCGTGGATGAGAAAAACATGTAAGATTCGGAGATGAGAGCCTTAGAAACTTTTACTTCAGATCCTATTTTTTCTCCAAAAATGTGTTTCCTCCTTGTGTACCCTTTTTTTCTCTCCTCTATGAATGAAATGGTATAGGAGTTATAAAGAGTGAAAAATATGAGGTTAACTTGCTGACTTGAGTTAAAAAGAAGTTAGAGGGTAGGTTTGGCATATTTGTGAAAATTGAGTGGAGAGTGTGCAATTTGCGTTTCAATTTTGTGATGGTATGCTATTGTTGCATTTTAGTGAGCAAATGCTGCGAGGAAATGATGAGCTTGCGTAGAGAATGAGAGAGAGTCAGTGTGTACAAACAAAATTTTCTACAAATGACCAATCCCCTACGTATGCATGCATGTATATTTTGCCTTTGTTTGGCTTCTTTGGGTAATTAAAAGTGATGTATGCATGTAAGCCTGCGGTAATTAAATCCACTATTGCAAGCAAAAACAATTCTTATGTAGGAACCCATTTAATCTCTTCAATTCAAAGCATGATAAACCACCTTCTTCTCTCCATGATAACTCATGACACAAAGTTTTAAACGAAAATAAATTTAGAAGCAAAGATGAAGAAAAAAGTATCATGAACAACTTTCAAGTTGATCACGAAATGAAATGAGGCCTTTAACATAGTGGAAATGATCTTCAAATGGGGTGCATGGGATTGCCTGAAAAGAGTCGAAAATTTCACTAAGTGTTGTGATCTTGTCAGCTTAAAGCTCCTGTCTTCCAAGTCCTATATCTCTCAAACCATGGGTTTTCTTGACAAATTTCTTGAAGCAAACTTGTAGATAAAACTTTTTCTCTTCAACTTTCATGTTGATGACATCAACAAAAGATGTTGGGAAAGTGCTTGAATCTGGTCATGAAGATGGTACCATAGGACGACATAAGGGACTTAGTAAAATTTCATTAAGTACTTAACAAATGAAAAACCTTACTTTGATCAATCATATCTTTTTCAACAATGAGCCAAATGAGATGAAATTGGGCTCAATGGAAAGCTGGAACCAGGGTGAACAACCTTGGCGTTTGTAATACGGTGGGATAATTGACTTATTTTGTGTTTTATTACAAATGTGCGGATAGCTAGAGTCGCCATCGGCTTTTATTTTATCCAATAAGGAAAGGGTGAAAAGAATAGGAAAGACCTTCTAGAAGTTTTTGCGTTCATAGGGTAGGTTATGAAAAGGGAAGGTGTTAGCACCCTTTTCATCAGTAGTTATCTACAGGATCTTAATCGATAGCTCAATTTAAAAATTATTTTTTATGTAAGTGTTTAAAAATATTTTGAAAATGCCTAAGTACGACAACTTTGTAATGATTCTTGTATAAGTTAAGAATGCGTACAAAGTGTTTGTTTTTGAAAATATTTCAGAGAAAAGTGATTGTGAAAAAGATGTTTTGAAAAGTTTGTGAGCAAGCGATTAATAGTATTCTACCCACTCAAAAGTCTTTTGTGTTATTTTTCTCTTCCTTAGATAGTGTTATCCTACCATTAGTTAGTAGGAAACCCTGTCGTTGGATATGAAGGGGCAGGCGCGAGCCATCTTATAGTCATAAAGGTAACTCGTAGGGGTGCTTTAGAAATTTATTGTAAGGGACTAAGATCGTTTACCAAAGGCAGCAGCGTAAAGGGTCATCGAGGGACTACGATCTTTTTAACCGAGGGTCTTTGCTAAAACGTCCCCACGTTCGAGGGACATGACTGCTTTTATTTGAAGGCAACAAGTAGGGTTACCCTAGAGGCGAGTGTGTGAAAAGTGACTCAATTGAGTTATTTACTCTTGATTAGGGTTATCTAACGATTGGTTTCAGGTCTTTTAATACATGCCCTAATTACTAGTAGTAATAAGGAAAGCAATAAATTGTGGAAAGTAAAGGTCCAACGCTATTACAAAGCTTTGGGGAAGGGGGTACAAAACCATAAAATGGAGGAAAAAGAAAGAGAATAAAAACCCTAATTAAACTATTACATACTGTAGCAGTTATAAAATTGGGAAAAATAAACTAATGCGAAAGTAAACACACGAAGCGGTACAATAAAGAGAAACGGAAAACGTGGTTTTTTTGTGATCGTTTTGATGAAAAATTGATGATTAACCAAAAATCTAATTGATTTTAATTGGTTAAAAAAAGTTAGGTAAATAAATTATGAAAACCCTAAGGTCTTAGTTGATTTCAATTGAGAAAACCTAAATAGTCAAATTAGGGTTTATTAATGAAAACCTAAAACTAAATTAAGGTTAATTAAATAAAACCTAAAATTGATAAAATTAAGAAAAACCTAAAATTAATTATTTGAGTTTATTAAGAAAAATCAAAGGTCTTGAGAAAAATGTTAGGTTTTATGAAAAAAGTTTTGTTAATTTGAAAAAATAATGAGGGAAAGAGGTAGAAGAATAGATAATTGAAATAAAAAAAATAAACCAGTAGGGGTGGGTGTTGAACCCACGCCCTCAAGACCTTCACGCAAAAAACATACCACTAAGCCAAGTGCTAGTTGGTGTCAAGGTAACAGGTTCAGTGCATCTTATACTAAACCTGCAAAAATAATGAGAACATGAAAAAATTGGCAAAACCGAGGATCGAATCCATGACCTGAGAGAGGAGTGACTTAGCGTGCGTGTTTCTACCACTGGGGTTTCTGTCTCATCTGTTTATATAAATGAAACAATTAATATATAATATATAAACAAATATATTGACCGGAGAAGCGTTGAAGCCCTAACTCCGGTCGTCTTCTCCGACGACCTAGTTTTCCAAACCCTGCAAAAACCCAAATGTTAATGGTCCAACAATGACCTACCCCCCCCCCCCCCCCCCCTAAAACAGAGGTTGCAAATCCAATGGTGGTGTTAGTTTTTCCTGAAAACTCTTGTACACAGAAATACGAATAAAACAGTTCCTCGTGCCCTAACAATGGCGTTTTGTTGTTCCTATGTCAAAGCTCACAAATAATGCATCAAAACAGTTCTAATGGCATATATGAACACATATGGATGCATCAAATTAGTTAATAATGCATAACTTAACGGTTTGAATTTTGAGAATATTACCAAACCGGTGAGTTTGAATAAGGGAGTTTTGGCGTGCTTCATCCTTGAGCAAGGGTATGGATCGTCTCCTGGGAACTTCAGGAACATGTTTGGATGCTTGGATTTAACTGTAGCTGCTTGGAACTTGCAATTCAACTTTGCCCTAATCTTGAAAATTTTGTGACAACACCCTTGTTTCTTGAGGCAGCTTTCACATGTATTTTTGGTCTGAATGCAACGTGTATTTATATGACAATGATTTAGTTTAAGAAAATAGGATCATATCTTTGTCAGTCATGGTGAAAAGGTTTGATTGATAATTTGTATGAAAAGCTTATATATTTGCCCAATCTTGCGCCAATCAACCTTGCACGTTTTCTTGGTCTTCAAGACACATCCTTGGGCCTCCAATCTGATCATAATAAAGGTCCATGCGCCTAAATTTAATGGTTTAGTATTTTATTTGATTTAATTTGCTTTTAAATGAATAAAATCCAAATAAAATAAATAAATATCATAAAAAATATGTGAATGGACTTAGGGGCCCTTTAATATGTTATGAACACGTTTGGACCTGAAAACTTAAGCTCAAAAGTTCAAGTTTTCTCAATTTGCTCTTCATGCATTTTCTCAAAATTGGCCAACTTGTGTAAATCATATCTCACTCAATTTTCATCTTTTGGAAGTGATATTTGACTTTTTAGAAAACTCAAGATGTCTTCTATAACCTCTATGTTTATCATTTTTTGTTTTTAATATTTTATCTTGATGTAAGTATCCTTGACAAAAAGTGTATTTTTGTTGACTTTTAAATGACCTATAATGTATTGGCTTATATCTCTCAAATGATGCATTTTTTGGACTTGAGCTTAGAGAGACAAAGTTATAGAGAATTGAATTTCCTTCAAAATGAGGTTTGGTTGGGGAAAATATGATAAAGCATGTGAAAGTTATGCTTGGTCAAAGTTCAGTTGACTTCTCCTAAGGAAACCCTAATGATGCAAATTTTGAATTTTGAAGATTTGAGGGCTTTTCTTGAGGAATCATGGTCAACCCTTGATCAAATGATGTATTTGACTTCAAAATGTTGATGTTGACCAAAAATCTTGAGTTTTGACTATATGTTGACCACAATTGACTTTTTACCCAATACAATTGATTTTCGGCCATTTGAGCAATTGACTGAGCAAAATTGTGATGCAAGGATTGAAACTTTGTATGAGAATTATTTAAATCATATGAGGAATCATGAAAACCACTTAAGGCATTTGAAGCCCAATCTTCCTTGAGAAATACAAAACCCTAGTTGTGGACCCATTGCCTAGGTGGAGAATTTGTCTGATCAATTCTTATGCAACCTTGAGCAAATGAGGATCTTTTGAGAATGTATTGAATAAAAATGGGAAGGAAAATTTTAGGGTACAAAAACTTCCCCTGTTCAATCTTCTTAAACCTGAAGATTTAGATTGGCATGTTCTCCATTCGTGACTTGAAGGTAGAAGATGATTGAACACTTAAGTGCCCAGAAATTTGCACTCGCCTGTGCACGAAGTAACATTGTTGGTTGATTATACCGGGAATGGGCTTAAATATTCCATTTGGAGAGGTGGCGGAGAATCGTCAGGGATTGGATTATAGATGCCATATAGAGTAACTATTCATAGGAATATCAGAATAAGTATACGCCTGACTTTGTCTTAGAAGATGTATTTGGAGTGAGTCTACGTCCGACTTTGTCCAAAAGAATGTCAGGGTGAATCTGCACTTGATTTTATCTGAATGATGCACTAGAATGAGTCTACAATCGACTTTGTCTAGAAGATATGTTTGGAATGAGTCTATGTTCGACTTTGTCCAAAAACAATATCAGAATAAATCTACGCTTGATTTTATCTGAATGATAAACTAGAATGAGTTTGCACTCGACTTTGTCTAGAAGATATGTTTGGAATGAGCCTACGCCTGACTTCAACTAGAAGAGGTATTTTTCAGAATGACTCTCTGGGGAAAGTGCTTGTGAGAATTCAATTTCTGGAGGAAGTTATCTGGTCATGAAGATAGTCACCCCGTCCTGTTTCAGGAATTACTTTGAGACCTATTAGAAAATTGTTGATGATGTTCGTCTGTTCGTGAACTTCACCTGAAAAGATAGAGTTAGTATTTATGCAATGTCATGATGCATGTAGTGCATTGCGTAATGATGTTTTAAAAGCCAATGAGAGCGTGCTATATGCATTTCGTATTCATATGTTATGATAAATGATGTATGAATGTGAGATGTCGTTGAAGTGTATCAGTGGCTTTATATAACATTTTTTATCGGGAAACTAAGTCCTAGACTATTGCTGGGGATGGTGACAATAATTTTTTGAACTTGTTTAGAATGTCTCTACTGGGGATTCCTGCTTGTTGTTTAAGGAAACTTTGATGGGGAATTTGATTTTTGCTTGGGGAGAAGAGTTCAAGAACATTGGTCGTTCACTGCTCTACTGGAGAGCTTAATTCTTATATATCCTGACTGGGGATAAGAGAGATGGATAATCTTCAGAGGTGTTGTTTGGCCGATTTTTTAATATGGATGCCGACTCGTCTGGGGTGAATAAGATTAATTGATATCCGGTCTGGTTTCAGATTTTCGTAGAAACTTTCTGGGGATAGTGGTGTGGACAACCCTTTATTGGAGAGAGAAGTTTGTCGGTGATTTGTAGCAGTCAAAGTGACAGACTCAAGCTAGGGAGACTGTATCCCGTTGGAGAAATAAACACTGTTGAGGAAATAAACCCTTTTGGGGAAATACTATACTGATGAATGTTTTGCAGGGGATTTTACTGTGTTGGAGAAACAAACTCAGTTGGGAAAGATAATTCCTGTATGCTGTGCTGAAGACATACTTTCTGACGAGGGTTGGGATTCCGTAGGTTGGCGACATTGTCGGGGAATGATCATACTCCTTTGTTAGCTAGGGGGATCTATTGGTAAGTATGATTAGGATATTCCAGACTTACAGGGAATGCATCATGTTTTGTGAAGACGACTCCGCGAGGGACATTCTTATGGGAACTGCTCTGTGGGGATTCGTAGACGACTTGAAAATTGTCTCATCTCCTAAAGTTTTGAGTAACTACTTATTCATGTTTTTGTGCATATATTTGTTAACAGTAACCATATTCATATGCATATGTTCATTCAATTTAGTCATTGGACGTTTTTTGCAAACAAAACAGAAAAAGTAAAACAAAATTTGAATTTTGAAATTGTATTTTTATTGATAGTGTGCCTATAAATAGGCGATTGTTGTTCAAAGAGACATAAATCCTAGTAAGAGGAAATCGTCGTGAAATGAAGAGAGTACAAAGTGAAAACAAAATATATAGCTATGTGTAAATGATCTCGTCAAGTTTCAACTCTACTATCGCCCATGTGTCTTTGAGCATATCATCCCTCATTGTCGGAAGAAGTTGACTGAATTGATATGTACCATTCAAACCTGATATTGGTAATGAATATGGCTTTAAGTGATCCAACGGGTCATAGTTGTACGCTTTAATCCCTAACTTTTGCCTGGACCTCCCTTTCGGGTTTTCAGTCCATCGGGATACCCTTTTTTGCCCAAGCCTCCTTTTCAGGTTTTCGACTTGCCAGGTGTACAATCTTATATATATATATATATACCTGATTTTTGCCTGAAACCTTTTGGTTCACCAAAATGCCCTTATTTTTGCCTAGGCCAGTCAACCTAGCGGGTCGTTTTCATGTGTAGTATTTTTAACTATGTCCGTGTTCACAGGGTGTGGAGGATCTTCACCGTCCATGGTGGTAAGTATCATGGCACCGCCCGAAAATATTTTCTTGGTCACAAATGGCCCTTCATAAGTGGGAGTCCATTTGCCCCTGGGACCACCCTGTGGTAGGATGATGCGCTTTATTACCAAGTCACGAGCCTGATATAATGGATGCTTGATTTTCTTATTAAAGGCTTTGATCATACGCTTCTGATACATCTGACCGTGACAGAGAGCTGCAAGCCTCTTCTCGTCAATTAAATTCAACTGGTCCAGCCTAGTCTGAATCCATTCGTCTTCGTCCAAGTCTGCATCTTTCATAATTATTAAGGAAGGAATCTGAACTTCGACAGGTAAGACAACCTCTATACCATAGACCAGAGAGAATGGGGTTGAGCCAGTTGACATCCGAGTTGAAGTGCGATAGCCATGGAGAGAAAATGGTAACATCTCAAGCTAGTTTTTGTACGTCACCGTCATCTTCTATATAATCTTCTTAATGTTTTTATCAGCAGCTTCCACTGTGCCATTCATCTTTGGTCGATACGGAGAAGAATTGTGGTGCTTGATCTTGAACTGTTTGCAGAGTTCCATGATTGTAGTATTGTTTAGATTAGTACCAATCTATGTGATAATCCTCTCGGGAATGCCATACCAACAGATAAGGTTATGCTTAATGAATCGGGCGACAACATTCTTAGTAACAGAGGCAAACAAGGTTTTTTCAACTCACTTTGTGAAGTAATCAATGGCGATAAGGATGAAGCGATGTCCGTTGGAAGCAGTGGGTTTGATCTCTCCAATCATATCAATGCCCCACATTGCAAATGGCCAAGGAGCAGTCAATACATTCAAAGGAACCGAAGACACATGTACTTTGTCAGCATAGATCTGGCACTTGTGACAAGTTCTTGAGTGGTGTACAGAATTTTGTTGCTCAGGAAGAATTTAGTTGAGAACCTCCATAGGAATTTCTTGTTATTGATAGATGCTCCTTCAGGATACTCTTGAGGCTCAAGATATCTTTTCACTTCATGAAACAAGGCTTCTCTTCTACTCCGTCAATGTCGACTTCATAGCAGTGTGTCGGTTCATCTAGCCTTTCAATGCTAATTCTGGGACTGGCCCGCCAGATTAATTGGCCCAGTCCAAAGATCTTCAAGGGTCGAGCCCACCCGACCATAACTGGATCGCCTGCATGGCTATACCCCCTGTCGGGCAACGACAACCATTTGCCCTCTTGAACTAGCACTGACCCAGGATTACCGATGAACATCCTCTTAGCCTTCTCGACATCAATGTCATGCAGGACACCAGGAACTAACCAAAGGGATGCCCACAACTAACCCCATCCTCGGGACCAACGGCTAGTTACGAGCACATCTTCCCGGTTTAACCAAGTCCTGGCATTTACCTGATTTCACGGACCCGCATATCTAGGCATGAAATCAGGAACCAATGGCCATGCATCAGGGGAATTATATAAACCCTCACACCTGTGAGGGCCAAGTATCACATATTCACTACTCACTACCTGATATTTCTATTTGTACTTCCATGTTCCCGCTCTTACTTAATTGTTGGAGTGCCTTGCAGGTACAACCCCTTTTTCTCCTTAACACAGAGCCCGACTGAAGATCATCCCCCAGCCACTCTCTAGGTTCTGATCAACCGTCAAGATTAGTGGCGCCGTCTATGGGAATCTTCTATCCCCATCTTTCTTCCCTCAGAACCTAATATCATGGTAACTTTTCTTTCAAGATCCATATCTCTTATCATGGCCGACCATGATGATCTTTACATGCCCAAAAATACCATTCTTTCCCCTGCTTGCAAGACTGATGGAAGCCAGGAACACCCTTACCTTGAGGATGACCTGGGCTCCGTGATGGACAAACCACGTCCCCGGATTCCGCTGATGCCCGACTTGGTGAAGACCAACTCTTGGACAAAGGATGGCATAATGGAAAATATTGAAGCTGACTAGAGTTATTATATGGTCAAAGTCAAAAATGTTGGCAGAACATGCTTCTACAGAAATTTGGCCCATATAGGGCCATGTAATCCTCCAGATTTTGACTTGGAGCCAGCACTCAACGCCTTCTGTTCCCTAAACCTGCACTAAGATCATGGGTTTCAATGGGATAAGGAGGATTTGTCCAACATCGATTTTGGAGGAATTGATGATATACGACCAACAGGCCGGGGAAGTGAATTCAGTGATTATGACTGAGTCACAAGCATTGCAAAGGATTTTAGCATATGTAGTCGAAAACATAATGATAGAGGCCTTAGTGGTTGAAGTGAAGTATATGCCTATCAAACTCAATGAACAAGTGCCATTTCCTGAAGGTCCTAGGAAAGACTTCGACCCAGAGCCACCTGACTTAAGAAGGGAGGAAGTGCAAATACAGAGGCTAGATGCCATCTACGATGATGGGCCTTTGGGTTTTGGAAAGGATCCGTTGGCACACAATGTTAAAATGCTAGCGCAAGATCCTCTGGAATAAATAGACATGGGCGAAGGATTGATGAAGAGACCAACATACATCAGTGCAAAGATAGATCCAGAGCTCAGAGTCCAAGTAATCCAATTGTGGAAGGAGTTTAAAGACTGCTTTGCATGGGATTATGATGAAATGCCTGGTCTCGATAGAGAATTGGTGGAGCTTCAACTGCTAATACAGCTTGGAAAAAAGCATGTCAAGCAAACTCCAAGGCTTTTTGCACCAGAGATCTTTTTGAAGATCAAGACGAAAGTCGAAAGACTGCTGAAATGAAAGTTCATCCGAACGACCAGGTATGTCGAATGGATTGTGTGATACGGTGGGAGAACTGACTTGAAGGTTTTACGTTTGATCGCAAATGTTGCGGTTAGCAAGAGTCGCCACCGAATTTTCTTTTATCCTAAAGGAAAGGTGAAAAAGCACATGAAAGACCTTTGAGATTATTTCTTGAGTTCGGGGGGGGGGGGGGGGGGGTAGATTATGAAAATGGAAGGTATTAGCACCCTTTTCATCCATGGTTATCCATGGGATCTTAGATACTTGCTAGATCATTTGCTTTTGTTTGAAATTGTGCTTTGTGTGGTTTTTGAAAGTATTTTGTAAAGAGGCCATTATTTAGGCAATCTTTGTAATGATTCTCGTTCGTAAGAATGCATACAAAGATGTTCATATTTTGAAAATAATTTCAAGTTTGTAAGATGTTTGAAAGTGTAAGTGTTTGTTTTGAAATGGAGCAAGTAATTAGGAGAAATCTACCCACTCAAATGTCTTTCTTGTTCATTTTATTTTCTTTTGACATTGTTGTCTTACCATTGATTTGGTAAGCAACCCTATCGTTAGATGTAAACGGGACGAGCGTGGGTCATCGTATAACCATGGTTAGCAATGTTGCAAGGTATCTTAGCATTCTTTTTTAGGGACTAATATCATTTATAAGGCAACTTAGATAGCGTCATCAAGGGACTATGATCTTGTATTTACTTGTTTTTACTAAGATAGCTTACATGCGTAATATGGCCAATTTGTTAAGGCAACCAAGTGGAATAACCCTAGGGGTGTTTGTGTGCAAGTGCATCATTTTCATGCTTGTTTTTGTCTTGAATTAGGGTTTTCTAGATATTGGTTTTAGTCTTTCCATACAAACCCTAATTACTAACATGCCATATAAAAGCGATAAATTATGAAATTTAAAGTTACTACGCTATTACAACATTTGTGGGGAGGGGGTGTACAAATTCATGAATGGGGATTGCAAGAATTTAAACCTAATTAGTCTATTACAACCATATTGAATTGATATGAATAAACAAGGAATTGAATAAATACAATGTATAAAAATGAATAAATGTACAAGGATGCAAAATATAGAGAAAATGAATTTTGTTTAGTTTTCATGAAAAAAAGATTTTGTCCTAACCTAATTAAATAAAGAAAATAGTTAGTTAAGTTTGAATTTATTAAGAAAAGATTTTTGAATAAAACCCTAATTCTATTTAGTTGATTAAAAGGAAATAAGTTTAAGAAAATTGTTTTTGGTATTTTTATCTTAAAAATATTTATAGCATTATAAATTATTTTTAGTCTTTATATATATATATATATATATATATATATATATATATATATATATATATATATATATATATATATATATATATATATATATATATATATATATATATATATATATATATATATATATATATATATATATATATATATATATATATATATATATATATATATATATATATATATATATATATATATATATATATATATATATATATATATATATATATATATATATATATATATATATATATATATATATATATATATATATATATATATATAATGTATTTTAAATGGTGTGAAAAGTAAATAAATAAAAACATAATATTAATTAAGTTTACAAGATTATTTAATAAAATAAATAAAGTATAATAAATAAAAATATTTTTTATGAGAAAAATAAAATAAAATAAAATAAAATAAGTCAAAATAAAAATATATCATTTTTTGTATTTTATGTTTTTTTTTGTATTTAGAAAAAAATATATTTAAGAAAAGATAAATGAAATAAATAAATAAATAAATAAATAGGGCCAGGGGGTGCCAAGAGTCAATGTGGAGGTCAGCTAGCAAACACAGAAAAATAAGCCAGGCCCAAAGGGCCCAGCACCTGCCAAACAAAAAAAGTCAGAATTGTAAAAATATGAAGAAAAAAAATGAAAACGGTACCACTGGGGCTCGAACCCAGGTCCCATAGGTTACAGGCGCGCGCTTCTACCACTGAGGTGGCTATACATCCGTTAATATAAACGAAACAATAAATATGTAAGGCAAAACGTGTTTTGAAGACTCCATCTTCAACCTCCAGCCAGACAGCCAGACTATCTGTAACTTTCTCATTTCTCATCAAAAATGAAAACTGTAAACATGAAACTTGTAGCAAATTTTCTCACCATTCCAGAAATGTAAAGTATTAAAACTATAGATCAAAGATAAGCAAGAATTTTAATGGCCCTAATCTGAACCCTAAAAATTTCAGAAATTTCAGTTTCAAAATCCTCTAAGCTCAAGCAAAATTAATGGAAACTAAGGACATGGTTAGCTTCAGGGCAATGATATCTACATGTTTTATTCACAAATAAACTATTGATGATGCCTGTATTAATAGTTTCAAGTTGAGAAAACTTACCTCAAAACTGGAAATCGTGTTTGGAGTTTGAGCTTGTTTCAAGTGATGGTGATAATCAGGTTAGCTTCCTTGAGGTCCTATGAAGCTAATGCAATGGTTTGCTCAAGTTGAGAGTGGCTGAAATGACTTGGAGAAGTCAAGTTGCAGACTCTGTTTTTTGGTTATGGAAGTTATGGTAAATGGTGTTACAGTTCTGGAATAAGGATAGGGATGAGTTGTATTTAATGTAAGGAAGCTTTATAAACTAAAAGGCCAAGAAACGCACGAGGGAAATGGGAGTTTGATGTTAAAGGTTAGAAACTGTGCAGCAATGGAGTTTTTTGGGCAATTTCTGATTTGAGAGAGTTTTGGTGTATTTCAGGGTGTTCAAGCTCGTGTCCTAGCTCACAAATAGTGACTATTTATAAGCAACATTTTTGGAGTGCTCTAGTTGATCAGAATTCAAATTTACATGTTTAAGTTAAACATGTGATTTTTGGACAAAACAAGTTTCCATGCCTAGTGTACTTGCTAAGATAGAGTGGTTATGCTTTAAACAAGCTTGCTTCTGACTTTGTGGTTGGAGTGTGATCAGAGGGAACAAGTTAGAGGCTCAATGTGAACTTTATGCAAAAAGCTTGCTTTACAAGAATGGCATTGTTAACTTTGTGCCATAAATGGAAATGCCACTTGGACAATAGCTCAATTGCTTGGATCAAAGCCCTAACAACTATGTAAAAATTTAATAATGGAGTGACAAACAAGTTCGAGGCCTGAAAAGAAAATATTATGTAGCCTAGCATGGATTTGGTTCATGTGTTCATAAAAAATGACTTGTAATTGAAGTGACAAAACCCTAACTTCATCTCTTCGATTCTCCCTCCTCAAGAATGATCTCAAGGAGTTCTTTTCCATTTTGGAAAGCTTGAAATGTGATCTACAACCCATATTTAAATTGATTTTGAATATTCCCCTTGGAACTATATGAAAAAGTGCCATGAATTTAGGTCAAAATCCTGACCAAATTAGGGCAAAATTTCACTAAGTGTTTAGTTTCATGACCACATGTTCATAAAATTATAATTTGAGATTCAAGCATTTTTGGAAGGAGTTGTGTAAAGAAAATTTGTATATTTCATGGATATCTACAACTTTAATGTTGGAAGTTTCTCTTGAATAATCTTGCATCATGGTGAAAATTTGGCTCAAAGTTATGAAAAAACATGAAATTTCCAACACTTAGAAAAATTTCAAAGTTTAGAAATTTTGACTTTTCAAAATGAAATCTTGACTTTTTGATTTCTTGATGAATAAGTTTCATATTTTTACATGTTTTGAGAAATTGTGATCTTTGGCACTTGAATTTGACCAAAAAGTCAAAGTTTGACTTTTCAGTGTACAATTGACTTTTGATCAGTTGACTGCAAAATTCATCTGTCAATCCAATGGACTTGTAATGTTTTGAACCATGTCATTAGGTCAAAATGATGCAATTTGACTCTTGAGATCATTACTTAAACCAATTGACCATTTGCTAGGTCAAAAATCAGAAATTGCCCTTTTCTAGTCAAAACCCTAATTTTGACCATTTTGCCCTTTTGGGGATTTGATCAAGTTTCTTGAGGAATTATGGTCCAAATTTTATCAAATGATAGATATGAGTATAAAGTGTTGATATGGATAAAAAATTATGAATTTTGACTGTAAATTGGCCGCAGTTGAATTTGTCTCCAATACAGTTGATTTTTAGGTCAACTGCTCAATTGATTGAGCAAAAATGTGATCCAAGGCTTGAAACTTGACATGAGTAATCTTGGGGGTCCATAATTATCCTCGAAAGTCATATGAGGCATTGAAAGTTCAAATGTCCTTGTGCAAACTCAAACCCTAATTTTGGTCATCAGTACATAAGGAGGTGTCTTGAGCTGATCAAACCCTAGTGTAGTCTTGAGCCCAAGGAGATCTTGTGAGTAAATTCTTGATAAGTGAGAGGGAAAATTTTGGGGTACAACAACTTCCCCTATTCAATCTTCTTAAGCCTGAAGAGTAGATTGGCATGTTTTGCCATTCGTGACTCGAAGGTGGAAGATGATTGGACACTAGAGTGCCTAGAAATTTGCACTAGGCGATGTGATGGTAGAGGGAATAGGCTTAAAGATGCCATTTGGAGAGATGATATAAAGTTGTTGGAGATGGTCTTGTAGATGCCATCCAAGAGTGATTGTTGAATTGTAATTTGTAAGCTGAACAAATGAGTATCAGAATGGTGTCCGTGTCTGGAGCGTATCTGAACTGTATCTGGAAGAGGCTTTGAATAAGTATCAGAATGGAACCCATGTCTGGAGCATATCTGTATTGTATCTGGAAGTTGAAAACTGAATGAGTATTAGAATGGCATCCGTGTCTGGAGCGTATCTGAACTGTATCTGAAAGTTGGATCTGAATGAGTATCATAATGGCATTCGTGTCTGAAGCATATCTGAACTGTATCTGAAAGTTGGATCTGAATGAGTATCAGAATGGCATCTGTGTCTAGAGCGTATCTGAACTGTATTTGGAAGAGGCTCTGAATGAGTATCAGAATGGCATCCGTGTCTGGAGCGTATCTGAACTGTATCTGAAAGTTGGGTCTGAATGAGTATCAGAATGGCATCCATGTCTGGAGCGTATCTGAACTGTATCTGAAAACTTTGAACATTGTTATTGGTAGCTGTTAACCTTATCCTGAAAAGGGTAAAATGTTAGCTAAAATGCAAAGTCATGTTGTATGAAATGCATGGTATAATGCATTTGTGTTATCAATGTTTATGATATATGGATGCAATGTAGGCGTATGCAAGCTAATATGTCGCGCTGTTGTTGGATTAGGGAAAATAAATCCCTGACTGCTGCTGAGGATATGGAGTATAAGTCTTCATGTTGTGAAGTCTAAATGTTGATGAATTTCTGCTTGGAGGAATAAACTCTGTTGTAAGGGAGATGCCGTGTACTGCTTGTAAAATCCTATTGGGGAATTCTGAGAAATTTGACGACTTCTACTGGGGATTGATAACTGGAAGCTCGGTTGCGCTGGGGATTAAACTGCACACTGCGGAGGATTATGTAAATAGAATAGAGAGATTTCCCTACCTCTTAAAGCCATCAATGACTGTCTTTCAATTTTTCTTATTTATAAACAGTAATTATATTCAAATGCATATGTTCAAAAATGAATCATTGGACGTTTTTGCAAACAAAACAGAAGATTAAAGAAAAAAAACAGATAGTTTTGCACTTTCAAAGGGATATCTTTGTATTGACTTTGAGTAAGTATTTTTGTACAATGAGACAAACATTATAGTAAGATAATGCCGTCGCAAAAAAATGAAAATTTTGATACAAAGAAAGATAGCTATGTGTAATAATCCCATGGGGTTCCCATTCTACTATAGCCTTCGCATCTATGATCATCTTGTCTATTTGTTGCCTTGTCCGAAGTTGATTGAATTGATCAGAACCTCTGAGTGTGCAGGTTGTCTGTAAGGTGTTTAAATGGGACATAGTCATACGCTTTATTTCCCTAACTTTTTCCTGGACCTCCCTTTCGGGTATTCAGTCCACCGGGATACCCTTTTTTTCCCAAGCCTCCCTTTCGGGTTTTCAACTTGTCGGGTGTACAGATTCTTTTTGTTTTATCCCTAATTTTTTCACGAACCTTTTTGGTTCGCCGGGATGCCCTTGTTTTGCCTAGGTGTGTCAACCTAGCGGGTTTCTTATGCGTAGTATCTTTTGACTATGTCTGCGTTTGCAGGGTGCGGCAGATCATCACCATCCATGGTGGTCAAGATCATCGCGCCACCAGAGAATATGTTTTTGATTACAAATGGTCCTTCGTATGTAGGAGTCCATTTTACCATGGGATCAACTTGCGATAGTATGATGCGCTTGATCATCAGATCTCCAACTTGATATACTTGCTGTCTGACCTTTTTGTTGAACACCTTGATTATCCGTTTTTGATACATTTGACCATGACAGACAATAATAAGCCTTTTCTCATCAATCAAGTTTAGTTGATCAAGTCGAGTCTAGATCTAATCGTCTTCATGCAACCCTGCATTCTTCATGATTCTTAGAGAGGGGATCTGGACCCCAATAGGAAAAACAGATTCCATGCCATAAACCAGAGAAAAAGGTGTTTCCCTGGTTGATGTGCGAGTTGTGGTATGATATACATGGAGAGCGAATGGTATCATCTCATGCCAGTCTTTGTATGTGACTGTCATTTTCTGTATGATCTTTTTAATGTTCTTATTTGCGGCTTCGACATCACCATTCATCTTTGGCCGGTAAGGGGAAGAATTGTGATGCTGAATCTTGAATTTATCGCACAAGGCGGTGATCATAGTATTGTTCAGGTTTGTACCATTGTCTGTAATGATCCTCTCCGGGATACCATAATGATAGATGAGATTCTGCTTGATGAACCGGGAGACAACATTCTTGCTCACGGAAGCGAAAGAAGCCGCCTCCACCCACTTGGTGAAATAGTCAATGGCCACTAAGATGAAATGGTGTCCATTAGAAGCTGTTGGCTTGATTTCCCCAATCATATCAATTCCCTACATAGAAAATGGCCAAGGAGCCGTCAAGACATTCAGAGGAACCGGAGGTACATGCACCTTGTCAGCATAAATCTGACACTTGTGGCAGGTTCGAGAGTGTTGATAGCAATCGGCTTCCATGGTAGACCAGTAATAGCCTGCCCGTAGGATTTTCTTTGCCATCGTATGTCCACTGGAATGGGTGCCAAAAGTGCCTTTATGTAATTCAGCCATGATCCTTTCAGCTTCAACCTTGTCTATGCACCGAAGTAACACAGAGTCATGGTTGCGTGTGTAAAGAATGCCATTACTAAGGAAGAATTTAGCAGAGAATCTTCTTAAGAACTTCTTATCATTGACTGATACTCCTTCTGGATATTCTTGAGCCTCGAGATACCTCTTGACTTCGTGAAACCAAGGTTGGTCCACTACTTCTTCAGTATTAATCTCGTGACATTGTGTTGGTTCATCCATTCGTTCAATGGTAATATGAGAAGCCTCATTATCCCATTTAAGTTTAAACATAGATGACATTGTGGCTAGTGCGTCTGCTAGCTGATTCTCTTCTCGCGGGAAATGCTCGAAGGTAATCTTTTCAAAATTTGGGAGCAATGTCAAAACATATTCTTTGTAAGGGATAAGGTTAGGTTGTTTGGTGTCTCATTCCCCTTTGATCTGGCTAATGACCAAATCTGAATCTCCGAATACGTTCAAGTATTTAATTCCCAAGTCTATGGCAGCTTTGAGACCAAAGATACATGCTTCGTATTCTTCCATGTTATTTGTACAATTGAAGCAGAGTCTCACCGTAAAGGGAGTATGACACCTTTCAGGAGATATGAGTACATCACCGATGTTGTGGCCGAGTGTGTTATATTCCCCATCAAAAACCAGGGTCCATCGGGATCCTTGTTCAAGTCCGTCATATGGCCTGAGTTCTTCACAATTGTTTACCATCATGATGTCTTCATCTGGGAATTCGAACTTCATGGACTGGTAGTCTTCCATAGCTTGGTGATCAAGGTGATCAGCTAGTACACTACCCTTTATTGCCTTCTGGGTAGTATATTGTATGTCATATTCTGTTAGGATCATCTGTCGTCTCGCTATTCTCCCAGAGAGAGCAGGTTTCTCGAAGATGTGTTTTATTGGATCCATTTTAGATATCAACAAGGTAGTATGGGTCAGCATATACTGTCTTAGCCAACGAGCAGCCCATGCCAGAGCGCATCAAGTTTTCTCGAGCAGTGAATATCTTGTTTCACAGTCGGTAAACTTTTTGCTCAGGTAATAAATAGTGTGCTCTTTTCGGCCAGACTCGTCATGATGCCCCAACAAAAACCCCATTGAATTCTCTAAAACAGTTAAATACATAATCAACGGTCTTCCCTCGACTGGTGGCATCAAAACAGAAGGCTCTTGCAGTTACTCTTTGATCTTGTCGAAAGCAGTTTTGGCATTCATCATTCCATTTGACTACTTGATCTTTCTTCAATAGTTTGAAGATTGGTTCACAGGTAGCTGTCAGGTGATAAATGAATCTGGTATTGTAGTTCAAACGTCCCAAGAATCCTCTGACTTCCTTTCCAGTACGAGGAGCAGGCATCTCTTGTATCACTTTTACTTTGGCAGGATCTACTTCAATACCCTTATTGCTGACGACAAAGCCTAGGAGCTTACCAGACCTTACTCCAAACGTGCATTTATTTAGGTTTAACCTGAGCTTGGATTTCTTTAGCCTTTCAAATAGTTTCTGTAAATGATCAAGATGCTCTTCTTCTGTTTGAGATCTAGCTATCATGTCGTCCATATAGACCTCTATTTCGTGATGTATCATGTCGTGAAATAGAGCTACCATGGCATGCTGATAGGTTGCCCCCGCATTCTTTAGTCCGAATGGCATAACCTTGTAGCAGAATGCGCCCCACTGTGTGACAAATGTTGTTTTCTCCATGTCCTCAGGCGCCATTTTGATTTGGTTGTAACTTGAGAAACCGTCCATGAAGGAAAACACTTTGTGTTGTGCAGTATTGTCAACTAGGATGTCAATGTGGGGAAGTGGGTAATCATCCTTAGGGATTGCCCTATTCAAATCTCTGTAGTCCATGCACATTCGTACCTTGTCGTCCTTTTTGGGCACGGGGACAACATTAGAAACCCTTTGCGGATAGGAGGTGACAGCCAAGAATCCAGCATTGAATTATTTCATGACTTCTGCTTTAATCTTCTCCGACATTTCAGGTCGCATACGACGAACTTTTTGTTTTACCGGTGGGAAATCCTCTTTTGTAGGTAGACGATGTACCATAATATCTACATCAAGTCCTGGCATGTCTTCATACAACCAGGAAAAGACCTCGACATACTCATTTAACAACTGAATCAGACGCTCCTTGACACTGGGTTCCAGATTGGCACCCACCTTGACCTCTTTTTTGTCTTCTTCGGTACCTAGGTTGATTGTATCCACTGGTTCCTCGTGGGGATGAATGGCTCTCTCTTCCTGTAGTAGCAATCTGGAAAGTTCCCCTGGTACTTCACAATCTTCCTCACCTTCGTCTTCGGCTTGGTAGATTAGATTTTCAGAGTCAGAGAAGGCCATAGCAGAACCGTTATCCATGGGATCCAGAATGGATGTAGACCTGCATTGTGAGTGTGAGTGTGTGTAAGGGTATAGCTATCTTTGAAAGAAATGAAAATTTAAAAAAGGAAAAATAATGAGCACAAAGTTTGTATGCAAAACATCTATGATTCATTGATGTCACATGGAGATGAGATAATAACCCTTACAAACGAACCATTGTGCCTCGGGTAAGACACGAGGTTTTAAAAGTCTGAATTATTTTAATATTACACATCCACCAAAATGTAAAGACAAATTACTGAGGGATAAAAATGATCGGGACAAAATCTCTAGCCTCCCAATTGCTGAGCCTTCCACTGACAGTTGAGAAGATCCAATCCTCCAGGTTGTAGCCATCTTCATCATCCTCTAACGCATTGACTTCACGACTGCTGATCTTCAGGGGTGGTCCTCCGACACGAGCGCAGGGTACAACCTTCTGAGCACTTGAAGTGAAACCTAGGCCAAACTTGTCAGATTTGTATGGGATATCTGGGAGTTGTCCCTAAATAGTGCACCCACCTGCTTCTATTACTGCTTTTACATCCTTCAAAGATGACATCTTGAGTGGAGGCCTTGTGATCTTGGGAAAAGCCCTGGTTACTGCCACATCTTGCGGGACTTCTTCGAAATGTTGGAATGGAGTTTCAATAAATTCACCATCTAATTCCGCATATATGAAGGAATTGAGATGGATGATCATATACTCTTCTTCTCCATGAACGGTGATAATCTTTCCTTGAATTGGATACTTCAGCATTTGGTGCAACGTAGAAGTAACAGCGCCAACATTGTGAATCCATGGTCGGCCTAGCAAGCAGGAGTATGAAGGACGAATATCCATTACATAAAAAGTTGAATCAAATGTTTGGGTTCCAACCTTTATGGGGATATCTACTTCTCCATGTACCATCCTTTTCGATCCATCAAAAGCCCTCACTAGTATGTTGCTTGGCTTTAATGTCAATCCCTCACAGTCAAGCCTATCAAGAGCTTTTTTAGGTAATAAATTTAGAGATGAGCCAGTGTTCACCAAAACATGAGCCAAGGTTGTACCCCTACATTCAACTGAGACATGCAATGCCTCATTATGCTTCCTTCCTCTTGGTGTTAAATCAGCATCTGAAAAACCTAGAACATTATCTGCAGTCAAGCTGGCTACGCAGTCTTGGAACTGATCAGCAGATGTTTCTTGGGGTACATGAGCAGACTTCAGGAATTTTACCAAGGCCTTTGCATGCGCCTCAGAACATAGTAGTAAAGCCAACATGGAAATTTTGGATGGAGTTTGCCCCAGTTGCTCGACTACATCGTAGTCGCTTCTTTTTTATGATCTTTAGGATTTCCTCCATCTCTTTCTGGGAGGTCTCAGGGATAGCCAATGATTGTGTCTTCGTCTTGACAGGCTCAACCAGAACACCTTTTCCTTGAGTCTCGGTTAACTTGGCAGCAAGAGTGTCAGTAGGAGTGATAACATGAGTTGAAACAACTTTGTCAGTTGGAGCATTGGTGGAGATGATTGTGGGACTGGGAATAGCCTTCGGAGGAGCAACAACAACAAGAATTATTACGGGTCCAAAAACTGCTTTTGGGGGAGCAATTTCTGGAGAGAATATCCTCCCGCTTCAGGTAATCTTGCTAGTCCCGACAATGTTACTGATATCAGAGTTATCTTTCTCGGAACTTGAATCTTCGGCAGCTGGCCAATCTTGCTTGATACCGTGGTAGTAGACATCCCCTCCATAATTCCATGGTACGGTTTTGTCTGACAAATACGGGACTGGTCCAAGCATTTTAATTATCAAAGGAGCTACTTTTGGAACTGGTGTAATTCTAACGGGTCTTTTGGTGGAGACCTTGGAAGAATTGTCGGAAATGGTCACAATGGAAACATCATTATAAGAAACAGGTGGAACAAATGTCTTTTCGAACAAAATTTCCTTGTTATCTATTAGGCACTGAATGCCTGCTTTCAACAAAGGACAGTTGGTTGGTGAGGACAAGAAGAAATGACAACTTTCATCACAGCCCGGGAAAACACTGGCATTCAACAAGTTCTTTTTGATGGTCAGGAGTGGGGTCATAAGTTCATCAACTGAAGTAACAAACATATCTTCCTCAATAGCATGGGCATTATGTCCATGTTTGGGCATAGGGGAACAAATGACATTGGGCTTTTCTAGCGCATCGAATTCAATCTCTTTGGTGTCGAGGAGGTCTTGTACTTTGTTCTTTAGATCCCAACAGTTATTAGTGTCATGGCCGGGACTCTCAGAGTGGTATGCACAGCGGGCATTAGGATGATAGTGAGGAGAGGTTGTGTTAGGGTTCTTTGGAGCTTCTTTCAAGGTCACTAGGTTGGATCTTAACAAATGTGGCAATACTTGAGATAACGTCATATTAATTATGGTGAATTGTTTGACTGGTCTTTCCATCCTTGGTTGGTTGTTTCTTTGTTGATCAGGCGTATGTTTAGGAATCATAACGGCCCCCACAATTGGACGGCGTTCAGCCCTATCTTGATTTCTCTGAGGATAAACAACAACCACTTCCTTCTTTCTGATGAATGGTTTCCTTACAGCAGCAGAGGATGCATCTTTTTGAATCTTTCCACTTTTATTTCGACTTCTACCCTTTCTCCAATCAATATTAGTTCAGTAAAACCTGCCGATGAACTCCCAATTAGGTGATTGAAGAAGGGACCAGACAAGGTGCCCAAAAACATGTCTACTAATTCTCTTTCAGATAGAGGAGGTTGAACTCTTTCGACAAAATCTCTCCATTTTTCCGCATAGTCCTTGAAGCCTTCATTTGAAACCATGGCCATACCCTGGAGTTGAGTATGGGTAGGCGCAAGATCAGCATTGTATTGGTATTGTTTGTAAAAGGCTGCAACAAGACCTTCCCAGTTATGGACATTGACTCTTTCTAACTGATAAAACCAATCGAGTTGAGTTCCAGACAGACTGTCTTGGAAGAAGTGTACCCATAAATCTTTGTCAACGGTATGGGTTGGATTTTCCTCACATAGGACTGGAGATGCATTTTAGGGCATGAAACTCTGTCATATTTTGCGAACACAGGTGCTTTAAAATTTGGAGGAATGACAATCCCTGACACTAAACCCAATTCCTCAATGTCCAAGCCAGGCACTTTTTGGATTTCCATTGCGCTCAACCGCTATTCTAGATGCTTATACTTGTCATCGGCTGGAGGGTAATTTTCTTAAAAATAGTCTTCTTCTTCCTCTTCCTCTTTTGAATCAAACTAAACAACTATTTCCTTACCCTTCCCATCTTGGTTGTCTTTCTCACTGGATGTTGTTGCAAAGTCTAAGGCCCTACTTGTCTGCCCTTGGAATCTTCTTCCCATGTTCAGAATTCCGGTTATCTTCTTCGTCTTCGTTTTCTTTTCTTCCACCAGCAAGGTCTTCAACTCTTATTGTCCTTTGGCCATAGTTAAGAACAACTGTTGAAACTGTGCATTCTGAGCTTGAAGGTCTTTAACCATTTGCTCGAGATCCATCTTACTGAAATAAATAGTAGAGAGATGAGGAGACTTGTTGCAAGAAACCTGTTTATGTTATGATGAATGATAAATGCGTATGCAATGATTTCAAGGATCTTAAGATTCAAATTTGTTTTAGACAAAAAGGAAACACACGTTATATTAATAGATTAAAGCTCGAGTACATCAATGCCTTCTAAAACAAATACAAGAAACTCTAAGATAAAAAGGTAGTTCGCATCCTCTTTGGTGCAATGTATGCATTCAGAGTCTTATCCTCATTAAGTAGCCTAGTGTGTTCCAAAACCTTCTTCTCGCTTGCATAGAATTAGGCTTCGAAAGTATCTCGCTCCCCCTTGAGTTGTACCCAATCGCTTTGTAGGTCTTCAAGAGAGGTGGGCATGTCAGGATGTAGGATAGTGTATGGAACATCTCCTTCCATGACAGGCTCAATGATTTTTGGGAGAATGGAAGGGTAAGGCATCATAAGATTCTGAGCACGAGTTCGTACCCATTTGAGGTAAGGCTCAAGATGGATGGAATTCTTGTGCCTCAATGTCTTGCTATCTACCTTGTTTAACATCCTCCAAGCTCGGGTAAATCTCTGGCGAAGGCCTTGTTCGTTGTTGTTGTAGTCAAATACAAAACCTTGAATCAGCATCTCATGCGGGCCACCCCTTTAGGCATAACCAAATTGTCTTAAAGCTAAGCAAGGGTTATAGGTGATACCTCCCCTAATTCCAAGTAAAGAGACATTAGGAAATTCCCCATAACGGTCAACAATAGTAACATTCTTTATGGATCGGGAGCACCAATGGATGTCTGAATGTTTGAGCGTCATCAACCTTTGTGACCACCTTGATCCTTGCTCATTCTTTAATACAGATTAGGGAAGATGCGAAATAAACCAACTTGCCAAGAGAGGAGTGCAACACATGAGTACACCTCTTTTCCTCATTGTGCGAGTGTGAAAAGAGTGTAGGATATCCCCTAGAAATGTAGGCACCGGGTTGCGGGATATGAAGATTTTGACGGTGTTCACATCTATGAGTTGGTCAGGATTTGGAAACAAAACCATCCCGTAGATGAGGAGAGCCACAATTTACTCAAAGGCTTGCAAATCCAAGGAATTCCAACAGTTTTGGGCTTTCTCAAATAAGAACTTTGCTAGGAAACCTTTAACACCACTCCTTATTTCCCAATAAGTTGTGACATCAGATGAGTGCAAGTGTAGAGCTTGAGCAATCTCTTCTGGCTTTGGGTCTCTTTCCATACCGTTGAAAGGTAGTTAATTTAGAATGGGAATCCTCAAGAGTCGGGAGAAATCTTCCAAAGTAGGCACAAGTTGATAGTCGGGAAATGTGAAACAATGGTGTAAAGGATCAAAGAACTGAAAGAGCACCTTCATCATGTCCTCATCTTTGTTGGAGGTGACTAAGTTGAGTAGGAGACCATGACTCTCGGTGAATGGAGAGTTTTCTAGAATTTTTGAAGCTAGCTCCTTAAGTTGTGGAGGGATCTTTACAAGATTGACTTGAGTGGTTTTCCTGCGAAGAGAATCCATATCCTACAAAACAAGAACAAAGATAAATCCAAAAATCCTTGAAATGGTCAGTGAATGTGTATGATATTATGATGTTCATGATGTTATGTATAAGTATGTATATACAAACAAAGAAAAGAAGTCCTTAGGCTTAGGCTTGCATGGAGTCTTATAGGTAAGTACCCTCTTGAAGTTTAGTTGGCTCAACCTGTCCTAGTAATAATAACCGGGTTCTAAGGAGCTCAATATCACTGGTTTATTTCCTTGGTCATTGTTTCAACACAAGCCTCTTTAATAGAGACCGAAATATCCCAAGAAACCAAACCTAAATGAGTGTAGTA
This sequence comes from Vicia faba, assembly GCA_948472305.1. Lineage (NCBI taxonomy): Eukaryota > Viridiplantae > Streptophyta > Magnoliopsida > Fabales > Fabaceae > Vicia > Vicia faba. The sequence continues at coordinate 1,291,338,157 of OX451741.1, forward strand.
TCGAGTATCTACCAACTTCGGACTGCACCAAAGCCGGTCATCTCACTACATCCTAAAGGCCAAGTTGGTCAAGTAAAGGTTCTAAAAGTTCATTAGTGCTTCATGACATCACTCAGCGGCCCCGTATTCTCTTTGATTAACTCAAAGGCTACCGGTACCCATAAATATGTCGCACTAACGTAGCTATTGCTTAGACCATGTCGGTATACCCTGCACAGTTTCCACAATGTATTGCTACTTACCTATAATGCATCCCAAATCCGGGTAGAGGATTCAAACCCAAACAAAGAACCATAATGTAAAGCATACAAGTCAAACAATGCAAGCAAGTAAATGTGATATAACCCTAAGGTAACCCTAATTTTAGAATATTTCCCCAGCAGAGTCGCCAGTTCTGTGATACGATGAGAGAACTGACTTGAAGGTTTTGCATTTGATCACAAATGTTGCGGTTAGCAAGAGTTGCCACCGACTTTTGTTTTATCCTAAAGGAAAGGTGAAAAAGCACAGGAAAGACCTTTGAGATTATTTCTTGAGTTCGGGGGGTAGATTATGAAAAGGGAAGGTATTAGCACCTGTTGTACCCCAAAATTTTCCCTCCCATTTCCTCAACATTTTCTCATCACAAGACCCTTGGAGCTCAAGATCAAGCTAGGGTTTGCTCTGCTCAAGACTCCTCCTTGCACTGTTGACCCAAATTAGGGTTTGAGTTTGCACAAAGAGGTTTTGACCTAAAATGCCCAAGATGACTTTCATGCTTCATGTTGGACTCACAAGTTTATCCATACCAAGTTTCAAGCCTTGATTCCAATCTTTGCCCAGTCAATTGGACAGTTGACCTAAAAATCAGTTGTATTGGGGAAAAAGTCAACTTTGGTCAATTGACAGTCAAACCTCATGATGTTTGACCCTCAGCAACATTATGAACTCATATGGACCATTTGATCAAGTTTGTATCACAATTCCACAAGAAATTTGATCAGATCACCAAAAGGGAAAAATGGTCATTTTTAGGGTTTTGACTGCACAAATGCAATTTTTTACTGTTTGACCTGGCCAATGGCAAACCAAGGTCACATATGGACTCAAGGACTCAATGGCATTGTCTTTACATGTTCAACAAGTTCAAAAGATCCCAAATGCACAGGATTGACAGATGAATTTTCCAGTCAATTGATCAAAATTTGACTGTACACTGAAAAGTCAAACTTTGACTTTTTGGTCAAAATCAAGTGCCAAGATTCATTTGTCATCAAAACATGTAAAATTATGAAACTTGTTCATCAAGAAATCAAAATTACAAATTAGGGTTTAAAATGAAGAAATTTAATAACTTAGAATTTTTCTAAGTTATGAAATTCCCTTATTTTTTCCTAACTTTGTCCCATCTTTTCATCAAGATATATTTGGATTCAAACAAAACTCAAAACATGAAAGTTATAGTCGATTGCAAAATCTACAACTTTGATTCACAAAGTTTCCTCAAAAGAAGCTTGTAGCTCAAGTTATGATTTTTGGAATAGGGGTGCAAAACATTCTTAACTTAGAAATTTTTTGACCTATTTTAGGCAGGATTTTTGCCTAACTTCATGGCCACTTTTCACATGCTTCCACTTGGAATTTCAACTTGCATTACAAATATGGATTGTAGTACACATTCCAAGCTTTCCAAATTGTTCAAGAACTTCTCAAACACCCTTGTGGTTAGGGAGAATCGAATTTGTAAAGATGGGCAAAAGTCACTTTGTTCATGGCCAAATTACATGTTCATAACCTTGCCATTTTCAAGTCAGCATGTTCCAAGCTAGATTACAGGCCTCTAATCTCATTTACACTCAACAATTTAATGCCAATCCTTTGTGTTCAAGCCTTATTTTATGCGTTTAACCATTAATTGCAAGATTAAGCCATATTTGGAAAAAGCAAGTTTGCCATTTTGAAAAAGCAATGCTTTATGTCAAAGTCCATATCTTGGAAGTACAAGCAGATCTTTGAGGCACAAGTTTGTGGACAAATTCCACTGATCAAGAAGAGGAAATGCAGCATGCTTGAGGGACCTGCCTTGGCCTATAACCCAACTTGACTATCTTTGCTTATCTTAGAAGAAAACTTGCATATTGAAAATCACCAAAAACACGACCAAAGTACCCTTGATCCCTCCTCATACAGAAAATCACCATTTTGCTGCACAAAACAGGGCATTCTGCATTTTGATTTGGTCAGCTCAATCCATTCGTGCGCCTTGGCCAAAACCACTTCATACACATTCCATAACATCCATACAAACTATCCCAAGCCTTGGAAACAGGCTGTAACACCTCTAACCAAGTTTGCCATTTTCACTTTTCTCTCTTGCATGTTGACTTCTATAGCTCGATTCAGTAAGATTCAAAGCAAGCCAAGCATAGAGGAAGCATCCCTGGACCTCAGGCAAGCTGTACAAATCTTCAAATTCCATTGAAAGTTCCTCCATTGTTGCACACGATTCAAGCTGAACAGGTAAAAGTTTGAACTTCTATCTCTCTATCCAAACATATATAGGCTTAGGTTTGTGAAGAAAGTATGTTCTATTCATGGCCCTGAAGCTGCCCATATCATTACCTTTCATTTATGTTGTGTGTACTAAGAGAATTTTGAACCTGAACATTGAAAAAAAGTTAGGTCAAGAATTGGGGGAGGAGAAATTCTCTCTCATTTCTGAGAGTTAGAACAACTTTTTTATATATTTGAAATCGTGGCTTCAAGCTCTACAAGTTTCATGTTTTAAGATTTGTCAAAGGATCAAAGAATCAGAAGTTAGTGTGATGAATAAGAAGGCGCGCGTTTTTTTGAAACAGAGCTGGAGGTTGAAGACAAGCCCCTTGGGCTGGGCCTGACTTGTTTTTTCTGTTTGCACCACATTTTTTCACCTACACCCCCTGGCCCATTGTGTGATATATTTGTCATTTTTGATTTTTTTCTTTTTGATTCTGATTTTATATTTTTATTCAAGCATGAAAAAACACTAAAAATATTTTTCTCACATTTTTTGCATTTTATTTGATATTTATTTGTTTCATTTAGTTACATATATAAATTAATATAATACTATTTGTTTAAAACATTAAAAATAATAATACAAAATATATTTTTTAGTTATTATTTTTTTATTTACATTTTGGAAACATTTTCTAAAAAATATACTTTTTTTTTGTAAATAATTAACATTTTTTATTTTTGTACATATTTAATATATTTAGTAAATAATATAAATACTTATCTATCTTTTATTAAATATTTAGGATAAATATAAAAATAATACAATTTTATTTTAATTAATATTTAACCTCAAAAATCACTTTTTTACAATATACTTCCTTTTTATTTATTTTTTGTATATAGTTAATAAATATTGTATATAATACATAATAAATACTTTTTTATTTACAAAATTAGGGTTTTGCCCTAAACCATAAAAATATCCAAAAATTAACTTTATTTTTTATGTCACATGAAAAATATTTTTACATACCCATAAAAACATTTTTGTGCATAATACATTTTACATTTTTTTTGTATTTATTCAATTATTGTACAATTAAATAACTTGTATATTCAATTCGAATTGTAATAGCTTAGATTTAAATTTCTTGTTAAATATCCCCCATTTGAACATTTGTACCCCCATCCCATAATTATGTTGTAATAATTTAGGACTTTAAATTCCGCATTTTAAAGCTTTCTAATTATACCATGATAGACTTAGGGTTTTGTATGCAAAAATTAACCAAACAAATAGCTTGACTAAACAAAAGACAAAAAGCATGAAAATGGACAACACCAATCACACTTGCACCCCTTAGGGTTACTCCACTTGTTGCCTTCAATAATGGGCCATGTTGCATGTTGAGTTTCTTTGGCAAAACAAAAACAATTCAAATGATCATAGTCCCTCGATGAGGCTTTCGAAAGTTGCCTAAAAAATGATCAAGTCCCTTAAAGGAAGAATTGCCAAAGACACTTGGCACCATTGCAATCATGGTCTAAACGATGACCCGCGCCCGTCCCGTTAACATCCTAACACAATATTGTCCACCAAATATAATGGTGGAACAATACTGTAAAAAGGGTTAAAACATAGGAAAGACCTTTGAGAAATTTAGGGTAGATAGCTCTTGGTTATTTGACCAACCATGCAAAACAATCCTTGCCATTTTTTCAAAACACACATTACAACACACTTTCAAAACAACTTTCAAAAACATTGAAAACTTTTCAAAAGACAAGTACACCTTTGTATACATTCAAACATGAATCATTACAAAGGTTGCCACAACAATGGCCTCTTTTCAAAACATTTTCAAACCACACACAAAGCACCATTTCAAACAATTGAAAATGCAAGGCAAGTGATCTAAGCAAGTAACTAAGAGCCCATGGATAACGATGGATAGAAAGGGTGCTAATACCTTCCCTTTCTATAATTTACTCCCCGAACCCAAGAAAACATCTCAAATGTTTTTTCTGTGCTTTTTAACCTTTCCTTAGGATAAAATAAAAAGTCGGTGGCGACTCTTGCTCAACCGAAACATTTGCGAAAACAAACGCAAAACCTCAAGTCAGTTCTCCCACCGTTTCACAGCACCCTTTTCATCCATGGTTATCCATGGGCTCTTAGTTACTTGCTAGATCATTTGCTTTTGTTTGAAATTATGCTTTGTGTGGTTTTTGAAAGTGTTTTGTAAAGAGGCCATTATTTAGGCAATCTTGGTAATGATTCTCGTTCGTAAGAATGTATACAAAGATGTTGATTTTTTGAAAATGTTTTCAAGTTTGTAAGATGTTTGAAAGTGTAAGTGTTTGTTTTGAAATGGAGCAAGTAATTAGGAGAAATCTACCTACTCAAATGTCTTTCTTGTTCATTTTCTTTTCCTTTGACATTGTTGTCTTACCATTGATTTTGTAAGCAACCCTATCTTTGGATGTAAACGGGACGGGCGTGGGTCATCGTATAACCATGGTTAGCAATGTTGCAAGGTATCTTAGCATTCTTTTTGAGGTAAAAAGATCATTTATAAGGCAACTTAGATAGCATCATCGAGGGACTATGATCTTGTATTTGCTTGTTTTAGCTAAGATACCTTACATGCGTAATATTGCCATTTTGTATAAGGCAACCAAGTGGAATAACCCTAGGGGTGTTTGTGTGCAAGTGCGTCATTTTCATGCTTGTTTTTATCTTGAATTAGGGTTTTCTGGATATTGGTTTTAGTCTTTCCATACAAAACCTAATTACTAATATGCTATATAAAAGCGATAATTTGCAAAATTTAAAGTTACTACGCTATTACAACATTTGTGGGGAGGGGGTGTACAAATTCATGAATGGGGATTGCAAGAATTTAAACCTAATTAGTCTATTACAACCATATTGAATTGATATGAATATACAAGGAATTGAATAAATACAAAGTATAAAAATTAATAAATGTACAAGGATGCAAAATGTAGAGAAATAGAATTTTGTTTAGTTTTCATGAAAAAAAGATTTTGTCCTAACCTAATTAAATAAAGAAAATAGTTAGTTAAGTTTAAATTTATTAAGAAAATATTTTTGAATAAAACCCTAATTTTATTTAGTTGATTAAAAGGAAATAAGTTTAAGATAAATGTTTTTGGTATTTTTATCTTGAAAATATTTATAGCATTATAAATTATTTTTAGTCTTTTTTATATATATAATAATATATTTCAAGTGGTGTGAAAAGTAAATAAATAAAAACATAATATTAATTAAGTTTACAAGATTATTTAATAAAATAATTAAATTATAATAAATAAAAATATTTTTTATGAGAAAAATAAAATAAAATAAATCAAAATATAAATATATCATTTTTTGTATTTTATGTTTTTTTTGTATTTAGAAAAAAAATATATTTAAGAAAAGATAAATGAAATAAATAAATAAATAAATTGGGCCAGGGGGTGCCAAGAGTCAATGTGGAGGTCAGCTCGCAAACATAAAAAATATAAGCCAGGCCCAAAGGGCCCAACGCCTCCCAAACAAAAAAAGTCAGAATTGTAAAAATATGAAAAAAAATGAAAAGGGTACCACTGGGGCTCGAACTCAGGTCCCATAGGTTACAGGCGCACGCTTCTACAACTGGGGTGGCTATACATCCGTCAATACAAATGAAATAATAAATGTGTAAGGCAAAACGTGTTCCGAAGACTTCATCTTCAACCTCCAGCCAGACCATTTGTAACTTTCTCATTTCTCATAAAAAATGAAAACTGTAAACATGAAACTTGTAGCAAATTTTCTCACGATTCCAGAAATGTAAAGTATTAAAACTATAGATCAAAAATAAGCAATAATTTTAATGGCCCTAATCTAAACCCTAAAAATTTAAGAAATTTCAGTTTCAAAATTCTCTAAGCTCAAGAAAAATTAATGGAAACTAAGGACATGGTTAGCTTCAAGGCAATAATATCTACATGTTTTATTCACAAATAAACTATTGATGATGCATGTATGAAGAGTTTTAAGTCGAGAAAACTTACCTCAAAACTGGAAATCATGTTTGGAGTTTGAGCTTGTTTCAAGTGATGGTGATGATCATGTTAGCTTCCTTGAGGTCCTAGGAAGCTAATGCAATGGTTTGCTCAAGTTGAGAGTGATTGAAATGACTTGGAGAAGTCAAGTTGCATACTCTGTTTTTTGGTTATGGAAGTTATGGTAAATGGTGTTACAATTCTGGAATAAGGATAGGGATGTGTTGTATTTGATGTAAGGAAGCTTTAGAAACTAAAAGGCCAAGAAACACACGAGGGAAATGGGATTTTGATGTTCAGGGTCAGAAACTTTGCAACAATGGAGTTTTTTGGGCAATTTCTGATTAGAGAGAGTTTTTGTGTATTTCACGGTGTTCAAGCTCGTGTCCTAGGTCACAAATAGTGACTCTATTTATAAGCAACAAGTTTGGAGTGCTCTAATTGATCAGAATTCAAATTTACATGTTTAAGTCAAACATGTGATTTTTTGACAAAATAAGTTTCCATGCCTTGTATACTTGCTAAGATATAGTGGTTATGCTTTAAAAAAGCATGCTTCTGACTTTGTGGATGGACCGTGATCAGAGGGAACAAGTTAGAGGCTCAATGTGAACTTTATGCAAAAAGCTTGCTTTACAAGATTGACATTGTTAACTTTGTGCCATAAATGGAAATGCAACTTGGACAATAGCTCAATTGCTTGGTTCAAAGCCCTAACAGCTGTGTAAAAATTTAATTATGGAGTGAAAAACAAGTTTGAGGCCTGCAAAGCAAAGATTATGCAGCCTAGCATGGATTTGGTTCATGTGTTCATCAAAAATGACTTGTAATTCAAGTGACAAAACCCTAACTTCATCTCTTCGATTCTCCCTCCTCAAGAATGATCTCAAGGAGTTCTTGGACATTTTGGAAAGCTTGAAATGTTATTTGCAACCCATATTTTAATTTATTTTTAATATTCCCCTTGGAACTATATAAAAAAGTGCCATGAAGTTAGGTCAAAATCCTGACCAAATTAGGGCAAAATTTCACTAAGTGTTTAGTTTCATGACCACATGTTCATAAAATTATAACTTTATATCCAAGAATTTTTAGAAGGAGTTGTGTAAATCAAAGTTGTATATGTCACGGAGATCTACAACTTTCATGTTGGAAGTTTCTCTTGAATCATCTTGAATCATGGTGAAAATTTGGCTCAAAGTTATGAAAAAACATGAAATTTCCAACACTTGGAAAAATTTCTAAGTTTAGAAATTTTGACTTTTCAAAATGAAATCTTGAATTTTTTATTTCTTGATGAATAAGTTTCATATTTTGACATGTTTTGATGAATTGTGATCTTTGGCACTTGAATTTGACCAAAAAGTCAAAGTTTGACTTTTCAGTGTACAATTGACTTTTGATCAGTTGACTGCAAAATTCATCTGCCAATCCAATGGACTTGCAATGTTTTGAACCATGTAATTAGGTCAAAATGATGCAATTGGACTATTGAGATCATTCCTTAAACAAATTGACCATTTTCTAGGTCAAAAATAAGAAATTGCCCTTTTTTAGTCAAAACCCTATTTTTGACCATTTTGCCCTTTTGGGGATTTGATCAAATTTCTTGAGGAATTGTGATCCAAATTTTATCAAATGATACATATGAGTCTAAAGTGTTGATATGGATAAAAAATTATGAATTTTTACTGTAAATTGGCCACAGTTGACTTTTCCCCTAATACAGCTGATTTTTAAGTCAACTGCTCAATTGAGTGAGCAAAAATGTGATCCAAGGCTTGAAACTTGACATGAGTAATCCTGGGGGCCATAATGATCCATTAAAGTCATATGAGGCATTAAAAGTTCAAATTTCCTTGTGCAAACTCAAACCCTAATTTTGGTCATCAGTGCATAAGGAGGTGTCTTGAGTTGATCAAACCCTAGTGCAGTCTTGAGCCCAAGGAGATCTTGTGAGTAAATTCTTGATAAGTGAGAGGGAAAATTTTGGGGTACAATAGATTGAAAATATAGTACCTGTTATAAAGAAAAATGGTACATTAAGGGTTTGCATTGATTTTAGAGATTTAAATACTGCAACAACCAAGGATGAATATCCGGTGCTTGTGGCGGAAATGCTTGTTGATTCTGCTGCTGGTTTCGAGTACATGAGTATGCTTGATGGATACTCTGGGTACAATAAGATCTTCATTGCCGAAGAAGATGTGTCAAAAATATCATTTCGTTGCCATAATGCTTTAGGCACTTCTGAATGGGTAGTGATGCCTTTTGGCCTAAAAAATGCAGGGGCAACATATCAAAGTGCAATGAATATTATCTTCCATGATTTTATTGAAACTTTTATGCAGATTTATATTGACAATATTGTTGTTAAATCTGTTGCAGGGAAGAATCACGTAGACCACCTCCGACAGTCCTTCGAAAGGATGAGAAGCTATGGTCTAAAGATGAATCCTTTAAAGTGCACTTTCTGCGTAAAGGTCGGGGATTTCTTAGGCTTTGTGGTCAACAAAAAGGGAATCAAAATAAATCAGAACAAGACCAAAGGCATTTTGGAAGAGAAAGCGCCTACTAGAAAGAAGGAGTTGCAATCTCTACTTGGCCAGATAAATTTCTTGAGAAGATTTATATCCAACTTAAGTAGAAAAACGCAAGCCTTCTCACCCTTACTGCGACTCAACAAAGGAGGATTCGAATGGGGGCAAGAACAACAAGAGGCCTTCGACAAAATTAAAGGATACCTCACCAAACCTCCTATTCTGATGCCTCCTTGTAGAAATATGAGTATGAGATTGTACATAGCTGCATCTGACAAAACTTTAGGGAGCATGTTAGCCAATAGGATGAAAATGGTGTCAAAAGACCCATTTACTACCTCATTAGAGTTTTAAATGATGCAGAAACTAGATATAGTGGAGTTGAATAACTATGTTTATGTATTTACTTCTCATGTACAAAACTCAAGCAATTTATTAAACCAATTTATGTTTATGTTTCGTGTCATTTTGATGTTTTCAAATATATGTTATCGAAACCCATTTTGCACAGTCGAATTGGAAAATGGGCACTTGCATTGACTGAGCATTCTTTAACCTTTATGCCTCTCAAAGTTGTAAAAGGTCAAGTGGTAGAAGACTTTATAGTTTACCACTCGATAAATGATGAATCATTAAACTACTTGGACATCGAACCCTGGAAGTTATCTTCGACGGTTCCAGTCATAAAGATGGAACTGGAGTAGGAGTTCTAATTATTTCTCCAGATCAAATTCTAACAACATTCAATTACAAGATCGAAGGTTCTTGTTTGAACAATGAGGCTGAGTATAAAGCTCTAATTGTTGGCCTTGAAATCTTATTGGAATTGGGGGCAACTCGAGTCGAAATAATTAGAGACTCGAAGTTAGACATAAGGCAAGTTACGAAGGAATACAAATGTATAAGAGAAAATCTTATAATGTATTTTGTAATAGCTGATCGTTTGTTGAAAAAATTTGAAGTGATCAACATTTGACATATACCAAGATTGGAAAATCAAGTGGATAATGACTTAGCACAAATTGCATCTGGGTATAAAATTTCGAAAGAAAAATTGCAACAAGCAATCAAAGTTAGAGGAAGAGTAGCATCAACCAAGTTGTCTCCAACAAATTTGGAAACAACAAAACTGGGGTATGCTGACCAAGAAAACTTCAAAATTTCATTCATAGACAATCTAACAGAACAAGATTGGAGAAAAACTATAGTATATTATTTGCAAAATCCAATGGCTTCAACAGAATGAAAGACAAAGTAAAGGGAATTGAGTTATATTCTAATGGGAAATGAGTTATTCAAAAAGACGCCTGAAGGAGTACTACTGAAATGCCTAAGTGAAACAGAGGCATACATAGACCTTTCGACTACACATGTTGGGGCATGTGAGGCACATCAAGTAGGCCATAAAATGGAATGGTTACTGTTTCGATAAGGATTATATTGGTCTACTATGCTAAAAGATTGTGTTGAGTTTACAAAAGGTTGCCAGGAATGTAAAGTTCATACAGGTATCCAACATGTACCTGCAAGCGAACTTTACTCAATTGTGAAACCTTGGCCTTTTAGGGGATGGGCTTTGGATCTTATTGGAGAGATTCGACCAGCATCGTCTAAAAGCCAAAAATATATATTGGTAGGCATTGACTATTTCACTAAGTGGATTGAAGCAATTCCTTTAGTCAATGTAGACCAAGAGAATGTCATTTAATTTATTCAAAAGAACATTTTATATAGATTTGGAATCCCTGAGACAATAACAACTGACCAAGAATCAATATTTACTGGTCGAAAAATGCAAGAATTTGCTACAGAAAGGGGACTCAAACTGTTAACACCTACACCTTACTATGCACAAGTTAATGGACAAGTCGAAGCGGAAAATAAAGTAGTCATTGGCTTAATAAAAAAACATGTGGGAAAAAAAGCCAAAGAATTGGCATAAGACGTTGGATCAAATCTTATGGGCATGTGGAACTTCTCATAAAGAAGCTACCAGAATGACCCTATTTTGATTAACATATGGTCATGACACAGTGTTGCCAGTTGAAATCTGTCCGCAGTCAACAAGGATTCAGAGACATTAAGATATACCTTCCGAATCTTATTGGAATATAATGTCAGATGATCTGGTTGATTTAGACGAAGAGAGATTGAAAGCTTTAGATCTTTTAAGGATATAGAAGAAAAGAGTGGAAAATCTTACAATAAGAGAGTAAAACCCAATACATTCTTTCCTGAAGATCTGGTATGGAAGGTAATTCTCCCAATGGATCGAAATGATAGGAACATGGGAAAATGGTCTCCTAAATGGGAAGGACCTTTTAAGATTATCCAAGCATTTTCTGGTGGTGCCTATGAGATCGAAGAATTAAATGAAGATAAAAGACTATTGAGAGTGAATGGTAAATACTTAAAAAATTATAGACCTGGACTTCAAGAGGTCAAAATAGTCAGCATTTAATCTTAGGCGAAGTGTATAGCTAAAATGGAAGATGCATTAAAATTAGCCAAAATGGCTCCAAGTCATTACATAAACATCATTTTACAAATAAGAAGTCTAAATAAAAATGGAAGATTGGATTTAATTTGGAGATATTTGATCTTCTGGAGTTCCAAGCGCCTTTTACACAGAGCCCTCGACTGATGGAGAACCTTGATCTTTGCATCCAAGGCTTGAGCCTGTTCAGCATATTTCAATCCATTGTTAAGCTCCTCTTGGCTCTCAGCATCATTGCTGACGGCAAGAAGCTCTTCTTTGCGTTTGTCATTTGCGGCAATCTTAGCCTCCAATTCTTTGATCTGAGCTTTCATGCTAGCTGTACTTTGGTCAATATCTTTGACCTCTTTTTGCCTAGCTTCTTTTTCCTTTGATATCTCATTTTGTTTCGAAGCTGACTCAGTAGCAGCAACCCATGCAGTTCTTACATGGCCATTGGCCTCTTTAATTTCACGATTGAGAGTCCTTTGGCGATTGTAATCAGCTGAAGCCTAATCAACGATCGAAGTCAAACCCCGAATGATGCTGGATATATCAGGAGAGGAAACAAGAAGATCGATAGCTTTTAGAGTATTCTTCAGAAAGGAAGGGGCAGTAGGTTCTCCCTCCAAGGTTAACATCAAATCTCTCTTAAAAAGTTGAGCCTTAACTTTCTGAAGTGCCTCTTCAAGGGGAGAAGCCGAAGTAGATTTACCAGATGCAGTCGAAGCATCATGGATTTGATCAGAGGAAATTTCTCTACCTTCAAGAATGGCATTCAAATAGCCAAGAGGGTTATTCCGTTTAAGTAGCACCAAGTCCTCTTCAGTGCGAGATCCTTTTGAAGTAACTCTTTCATTGGTGACACGAGCCACATTTTCTCCGACTGATAGATCCTGTAGTTGGACATGGACACCTTCAACGTTTACAGGATTTCTCTTCCCCTCTACGGAGTTTCCTCTGTCAGCAGATGCAAGATTGTCCTCATTTTGATTTCCTCAATCTGGTGCACCCTCCATTTCTGTTTCAACTTCATTATCAGTAACTTCTTCTTCTTCTTCTCCCTGCTCATCATCGGTAGCATGTGGAGTCCTGAGATTCGCGTGTGGCAAGTCAGAATCTTCCTCACTAAAGACTTCTTTATTTGGCTCCCCAATAACTGCAATTTGATGTTCAGAAGTCTGGTTCACCTCACTGGCTGAACTTACAAAATATCCTTTCGCTGAAGAAGGCCTGTAAGTGGGATTTCCTTCACTATTTAGTAAGGTGACAAAATCTTCTACAGGTACGGGAGCCTGTTTGGAAGTTCCAGTAGTGTCCTAGGGATTGAGAGATTGTTATTAGAATTATTGCAAAACTAATTCAAGGAATAATCTTAGATGGTCTAAATTATTACCTTGGGTGGAACTTCAGCACCAGGGCTTGAATTGTCACTCTCGCTTGGATCATTCATTCTAGCAGCTATTTCTTTTTCAGTTGGCTCTTGAATGATGATAGGAGTAGGTTTAGGCCTGGTGGCCGTAACCTTAATCTTGGTTTTCGGGCGAGGTTCAGAAAAGGGAGTTGGCTTCTTTTGTCTCTTGAGAGGGATATGAGGTGTGTCTTAATCATCACTAAAGAGCGTGACTTCCTGGACTTTCCTCTTTGTTGGCGTAGATTTCTTGGTGGCCTAAAAAGAAAAGAGTCGAAAATGTCAGCGTTGGTGATGTGTTAAAGGAAATTGAGGGCGAAAAGTATTTACCTGTGGGGGAGGTTTTATAGAAGGGTCTCCTCCCTTTTCGCTTTCAACGAATTTCTTGACAGTGGTTCTCTTGACATCTAGAAAATAAGCAAACATGAGTAAGATATCAAATGATTAAATCAAATAAAAATAAGGCATTTTCTCTAAAGAAGAAAGATCACCTTTCTTAATCTTGTCGGAGACTAACAAAAACGCCTCTTGAAGATGGTCAACAAAGTCTTTTGCATTGAAGAACTCTTCGTCATAATATTGCTTCCACCAGCCTTCAAAGATGGGCGAACATAGAAAGTTGAGTTTGAATTCGAACAAGGTTAGTACGGTTCGACCAACGTACCTACCAATTTTGTTGGTAGCAGCCTCCTATGAATAGTCTGCATTATAATACAACAAAGTCTTTTCTCGGGTATAGATTGGGTTTGGGAGTGATTGAATTATGTCAAACTAGTGAGAAACGAGGTTCGGTTGATAAACAATTAAGCTCAGTTGATTCTTCGAACTTTTGAATCTCAGTGGCATAATTCTTGGGCAAAGAAAAGACTCCCAAATAGCCATATTACACTTCGACACAATCCTCATCCTCAGTCGAGGGATATGGTCGAGTAAACCATACCGGACTAACCTTTCGATTGGCAAAGGGAGCCATGGTTGAAATGAATTCCTTGCACTTTGCAAACATCATTATGAAGCTGGTAAATGCTTTCTGAAATTGTTGACATTAATCTGTTGGAGTCAACAGAGCCAACCTGGTACCTTCGGCCCTCCTGTTAAGGATATTTGGGGCTTTCTCATTGATTTTATTCTTCTGGGTAAGAAATGATTCGAACGTGGCATTGAGACAAAGTTGAAGAAGCCAGAAAGGGCCAGAAAGGAGAAAACTGGCTCTATCACCTATAACTTTAAGTTGATTCACACCATTACTGATGGAATCATAAAGGTTGGCCAAAATCAATTCAGCCAAACAAAGATTATGGCCATGATGAAGCTGAGTAGAAAGAATGAGCATTTTCTTCGTCACTTGGAGTGACTTGGTACAGAAGACAAAACGAGACAACCACAAAGCTAAAAAAGCTATGTGTTCCACTTCAGAAACAATGTTGCTGGATTTGTCATGAAAGTGGTTGATGAAATTAGTATATATGGGTTTTGTAGCCAAAAACCCAATGGTATCTTCAGACATATCATCCGGATCGAAGTAGTCACCAGTTGGTCGAAGACCAGTGATGGATGCTATGTCGAAGAGAGTAGGGGTTACCTTTCCACAAGGTAAATGGAAGGTGAAATATGCGTTATCCCAAAAGTAAAAAGAGGATACCAGCATGAGGGGACAATAAGATAACATAGTCTTTGATAGCATGACCAGATCCTAAATCCCCATGTCTTTCCAGATTTAGGTTTGCACTGTTTCCATCTTATTCAACCATTCTGGATATTCCAAAGTCAGGCTAGGGAAAGACCTAAATATTTGGTTCCCTTTATTCATAAACTGGAGGTTTATGTCTTCTTTCGTCTGAGAATGTTATCGATTAGCAGGAGTTGCATCCCCAGTTTCATCTCTGGGCTTCTTTGCGCAACCTATAGGCTTGAGCCTAGGGTGATTTGGGAAGAAAGCGTTGTTCTTCTTAGGGTTTTCGATACATGCAGACAATGGACCAACCACGGCATACATTTGCCCCAAATATCTAATAGGAATGAGTACCTTTGAGTTGCAGGCATCACACCATTATTTAGTGATGGGTTCTGGAACGAACCTTCGTTCCCCAGTCGAGGCAGAGATAGAGCTAGTTGCGAAAACTTCTGGTTGTTGTTGTGAATCAGAGGCATCTTTGGTTTTGGGGTTGTTTGGAGCATTTGAGAGGAAAGCCATGGCTATGTTGGTAGAAGAACGATGAAAGAGATGAAGTTCTCAAAAGTTTCTTTTGAATATAGGGAAACAAGGAATTTCAGGCGTTTGTAAAAATTCCAAAGAGAAGTACTCGTAGCTATTTATAGTGGTCAGGGAAGAGTGTTTTCCCTCAAAACCATTTAATGTTGCAGAGTGAGTGGGACACGTGGTGAGCTTTAAGGCAGTTATACAGACAGGTAATGGAGACGTTTTCCATGCTTTCCTAGGTTATAGGGATAATGGCCATCATGGCAGCGTGTAACAGATGACTAATAGTGACGTCTTGGAAAAGTGTAATGATGACTCTGATACTAGCAGTGGTTGGTGGAAGATAAAAAGTGTAATATAAGCTTTTATGGTAAAAAATCTTGCAGGTTTCGAATAGAAACATCAAATAATGACTATTTCTTCTCGCGTCGAAATTGAAATTCGTGGGGGCAATTTGTTAGCTCCTAAATTCGACACCCACAACATATTGGTCTTATTGGCCAAAAAATAGATTGAAAAAAAATCTAAGTTAGAGACATTTCGACAGAAGAGCCTATTGAAGTTGGTCATGTCGAAACCTTGCTAAGAGGAGAAGGAACACTTAGATAATTTTCTAAATTGGAAATAGTCTTCGATTGAAAAGCCTTTGTACTTCGACCGAAAAGCTTTGTATCAGAACCAAGTAATTTTGAATCTGAAGAAAGGAGGGAAAGTAAGTTCACTTTGTAGTTGAGGAAAGCGACGTGGCATGAAGATAAAAGTCGAAGCACATGCAGAGGACACTTGTCCTCATCTTGGAACGAGGCAATTGTTCGACAGTTACTTAGTTTTAGTATAAATATAGGGATTTTATGTAGATTCTCGTGTGTTCAACATATGGTACAAGCCAGTCAATCTTATCTAAGTACCCACTGTGAGAAAAAAGATATTGAGAATGTACGTTTGAAACACCATCTTTTATTTCAATCAAAGTCTTTACAATTCCTTTACATTCCTTGCCATTTACATTCCTTCGCAAACTTTATCATTACTACAAATTTACTTTATTCTTCCCTTCACTTGCACTTCTTATCATTTTTCAACCTTTATCCTTAAACTCTTCTCAACCCTTTCTACTTACCTTTTACTTGCACTTTTATCAAGTTTTTGTCTGCATCTTGCCTTTAATCTTAATTTCTTATTCAACCCTTTTCACTTAAACTTACTTACTTATAAATAACTTAGCATATGTCCTAGGATCAATCTGATCGATCCTGCAAGTCACAAAAATAACCCTTTTTGGAAGATCAACGGTTGTTTACCAATTTTCACGGTAAACAAATTGTTTTTGGTTTTCCATGGCCTTTAGGTGATCTTCCAGCTATTTGTATTTGTCATCAGCGGGAGGATACTATTCGTCAGAATAGTCTTTATCCTTAGAAATTTTACCAGCACCTTGATTGCTTCCACCTTCAGCCCTGATACTTATACCATCTTCTTCTTGATTGTCATCTTCATCAGAGGAGATATCAACAATTTGAACTGGTTTAGTAGGACCTTTGAATCTTCTTCCCATGTTGAGAATAATAATTGGCTTCTGAGTCTTCTTCTTTTTGGAGATGAGCGCCATCATATCTTTCTGTCCTTGAGCTATGTTCAAGAGGGTCTCCTGGAATTAGGCATTCTGAGCCTGGAGTTCTTTAACAGTTTGCTCAAGAGCCATCTTTTAATGAAATAAACAGCAAGAAGATGAGAAAACTTGTATGGGAAAACCTCTTATTTAATCATGCATGATATATAGATGAAATGTTTTCAAGGATCGTTGTGGAATTTAAATTTTCTTAAACAAAAGGAAACAAAAGAAATTTTAGTAACAAGCTCAAATTACAATTTCTTTTAATAAAAAGAGTTACCAAAATAGCAAAATATAAATTCAAGTCTCCCATGGACTCTTCCTCTTTGTGTTGACATATGCATTAAGGATTTGTTCTTCGTGGAGTCGTTTTGTCAGCTCCAACACTTTCTTCTCACTAGCATTAAGGATTTGTTCTTCGAAGGTATCTCTCTCCTCCTTAGTCTGAATCTAATACTTCTCTAGCTCTTCAAAGTCGGTAGGCATATCGGGATGAAGAACGGTATGATTAACATACCCTTCAACAACAGGATCTATGATCACTGGTAGGATAGCAGGATATAGAATTCTGAGATTTTGAGCACACGATCGCACACATCTAAGGTAAGGCTCTAGAGGAATGGAATTATTATGTCGCAAATTCTTGCTATAAATTTTGTTGACCATGCCCCAAGCACATATAATCCTTTGATGGTAGTTTTGAGGGTCGTTCTCATAGTCGAATATAATACCCTGGATGGGCATATCACGAGGACCGTCGCTTCAAGCATAACCAAACTGACGCAAAGCTAGAGAAGGGTTATAAGTGATGCCTCCTCTTATACCAAGGAGTGGTGCATTAGGGAATTCTCTGCAATGATCAATAATAGTGGCATCTTCCTGAGATCGAGAACACCAATGGATATCTTCATGAGTCAGTGACATAAATCTTTGAGACCACCTCAAACCTTGTTCGTTCTTTATCACTGGTCGGGGCAGTTGCAAAATAAACCACCTGGATAGTAGAGGTATGCAACACATAAAAGTTCCTCGCTTCTTTATAGTACAAGTATGGAGGGAATGCAGGACATCTCCGAGAAAAGTAGGTACCAGATTATAAGTGACAAATATCTTGATGGCACTCACATCTATGAATTAGTCCGGATTAGGGAATAGTACAAGACCATAGATCAGTAAAGCCAATATATCCTCAAAAGCACAAAAGTTCATGGCAGCTAGAAACCAGTGAGCCTTCTCTATTTGAAATTTAGGAGAGAAACCATTTTCTCTATTCCTTGTTTCCCAATTAGATACAATGTCTGGTCATTTCAGATGTAGGTCTATTGCAACGTCTTTAGGTTTTGGAACTTGCTCTAAACTGGTGAAAGGTATCTGATCAAGAATAGGCACTTTGAGGAACTTAGAGAATTCTTCCATTGTGGGCACCAATTGATAATCCGTGAAGGTAAAATAGTGATGCTTCGGATCAAAGAACTGGAAAATAACGCTCATCATGTCTTCAAATTTGATTCGGATGGTATTCCTACGACTGGAAGCCATGACCCTGCAACACAGAACAAAGATAAATTCCCTAGATCCTTGAAATGGATAGTCATGATGTTATGATGTTATGATGTTATGATGTTATGATGTCATGATATCATGTTCAAATAGATAATTAAACACAAGCAAAGTACGCAAAGGCCTTAGGTTTAAGGCTTGCATGAGGTTTATAGGTAAGTACCCTCTTGAAGTTTAGTTGGCTCAACCTATCTTAAAGAAGTAACCGGGTTCTAAGAATCTCAATACCACTGACTTTTCCCATAAATATTGTCTAGCAAGGCAACCGACATGCCGCCAAATAAAACTCGAGAGTCGGATCTCAATGAGTGCAGTATCGAGTATCATCCAACTTTGGATTGCACCAAATCCAGCTATGACACCACGCGGCAGACTAGTATGCTCCCCGACTGACTCGAGGGATACCAGTACAAATTAATGTGTTGCACTAATGTATCCATCACTTCAACCATATCGATATACGTTATATAGTTTCCATGATCTATTGCTACTTACCTAAAATGTTCCCCAGATCCGGGTATATGATCTTTGCAAGAAATAAAACCCAAACACCCTTTAAAAATAAAGCAAACAAATCAAACAAGGAAACATGTAAAAGTAATCTAACTCTAAGGTAACCCCACTTTTAGTTTTCCCCAGCAGAGTCAACAATTCTGTAATACGGAGAGAGAACTGACTTATTTTGCATTTTACAGCAAATATGCAGATAACTGGAGTCGCCACTAACTTTCTTTTATCCAATAAGAAAAGGGTGTGAAGAACAGGAAAGACCTTCGAGAATTTCCTGAGTTCGAGGGGTAGGTTATGAAAAGGTAAGGTGTTAGCACCCTTTTCATATGTAGTTATCTACGGGCTGTTAATCGCTAGCTCACTTTGAAAATGCCTTTTTGTGTAAGTGTTTGAAAATATTTTGAAAATGCCTAAGTACGAGAACTTTTTAATGATTCTTGTATAAGTTAATAATGCGTGCAAAGTGTTTTTTTTTGGAAATATTTCAGAGAAAAGTGTTTGTGAAAAAGATGTTTTGAAAAGTTTGTGAGCAAGCGATTAACAGTATTCTACCCACTCAAAAGTCTTTCGTGTTATTTTCCTCTTCCTTAGATTGCGCTATCCTACCATTAGTTAGCAGGAAGCCCTATCGTTGGATATGAAGGGACAGTTGCGGGTCATCGTACAATCATAAAGGCAACTCGTGAGGTCGCTTTAACAATTTATCATAAAGGACTAAGATCGTTTACCGAAGGCAGCATCGTAAAGGGTCATCAAGGGACTATTATATTTTTAACCGGGGGTCTTTGCTAAAGGATCCCCATGTTTGAGGGACATGACTGCTTTTATTCGAAGGCAACAAGTGGGGTTACCGTAGAGGTGAGTGTGTGAAAAGTGATTCAATTCAGTTATTTAATTTTAATAAGGTTTATCTAACAATTGGTTTTAGATCTTGCCATACATGCCCTAATTACAAGCAGTAATAAGGAAAACAGTAAATTGTGGAAAGTAAAGGTCCTACGCTATTACAATGCTCCAGGGAAGGGAGTACAAAACCATAAAACGCGGGAAAAAGAAAGAAAATAAAAACTCTAATTAAACTATTACATACTGTAACAATTACATAATTGGGAAAAATAAACTAATGCAAAAGTAAACACGTGGAGCGGTAAAATAAAGGGAAACGGAAAACGTGGTGTTTTTTGTGATCATTTTGATGAAAAGTTGATAATTAACCTAAAATATAATTGATTTTAATTGGTTAAAAAAAGTTAGGTAATTAAATTATGCAAACCCTAAGGTTTAAGTTTATTTCAATTGAGAAAACCTAAAAAGTCAAATTAGGGTTTATTAAAGAAAACCTAAAACTAAATTAAGGTTAATTAAATAAAACCTAAAATTGATTAAATAAAAAAAACCTAAAATTAATTATTTGAATTTATAAGAAAAATCAAAGGTTTGTAAAAAATATTAGGTTTTACGAAATAGATTTTGTTAATTTGAAAAAATAATGAGGGAAAGGATTAGAACAATAGAGAATTAAAATTTAAAAAAAAATAGTAGGGGTGGCTGTTGAACCCACGCCCTCAAGACCTTCACGCAACAAACATACCACATGGCCAAGCGCTGGTTGGTGTCAAGGTAACAGGTTCAGCGCATCTTATACTAAACCTGCAAAAATAATGAAAACATGAAAAAATTGGCAAAACTGGGGATCAAATCTGTAAATTGAGAGAGGAGTGACTTAACGCACACATTTCTACCACTGGGGTGGTTGTTTCATTCATTTATATAAATCAAACAATTAATATATAATATATAAACAAATATATTGACCGGAGAAGTGTCGGAGCCCTAGCTCCGGTGGTCTTCTCCGGCGACCTGTTTTTTCAAACCCTGTAAAAACCAAAACGTTAATGGTCCAACAATGTCCTACCCCCCTAAAATAGAGATTGTAAATCCAATGGTGGAGTTAGTTTTACCTGAAAACGCTTGTACGCAAAGATACGAAGAAAACAGTTCCTCGTGCCCTAACAATGGCGTTTTGTTGTTCCTATGTCAAAGCTCACAAATAATGCATCAAAATAGTTCTAATGGCATATATGAACACATATGGATGCATCAAATTAGTTAATGATGCATAAATTAACGGTTTGAATTTTGAGAATATTACCAAACCGGTGAGTTTGAATGAGGGAGTTTTGGCATGCTTCAGCCTTGAGAAAGGGTACGAATCTTCTCCTGGGAACTTCAGGAACACGTTTGGATGCTTGGCTTTAACTGCAACTGCTTGGAACTTGAAATGCAACTTTTCCCTAATCTTGAAAATTTTGTGACAAAACCTTTGTTTCTTGAGGCAGCTTTCACGTGTATTTTTGGTCTGAATGCAATGTGTATTTATAGGGCAATGATTTAGGTCAAGAAAATAGGATCATATCTTTGTCATTCATGGTGAAAAGGTTTGATTGGAAATTTGTATGAAAAGCTTCTATATTTTCTTAGTCTTGTGCCAATCAACCTTGCACGTTTTCTTGGTCTTCAAGATACATCCTTGGGCCTCCAATCTGATCATAATAAAGGTCCATGCACCTAAATTCAATGGTTTCATATTTTATTTGATTTAATTTTCTTTTAAATGAATAAAATACAAATAAAAGAAATAAATATCATAAAAAATATGTGAATGGACTTAGGGGCCCTTTAATGTGTTATGAACATGTTTGGACTTGAAAACTTAAGCCGAAAAGCCCAAAAGTTCAAGTTTGCTCAATTTGCTCTTCATGCATTTTCTCAAAATTGGCCAACTTGTTCAAGTCATATCTCAATCAATTTTCATCTTTTGAAGTGATCTAGGACTTTTTGGAAAACTCAATATGTCTACTACAACCTCTATGTTGATCATTTTTGCTTTTGAAGACTTTATCTTGATGTAAGTTTCCTTGACAAAAAGTGTCATTTGTTGACTTTTGAAATGACCTATAATGTATTGGCTTATATCTCTCAAATGATGCATTTTTGTACTTGATCTTAGAGAGACAAAGTTGTAGAGAATTTAGTTTCCTTCATAATGATCTTTGGTTAGGGAAAAGATGATAAAGCATGTGAAAGTTATGCTTGGTCAAAGTTCAGTTGACTTCTCCCAAGGAAACCCTAATTTGGAAGCTTTTGACTTTTGATGATTTGAGGGCTTTTATTGAGGAATCATGGTAAACCCTTGATCAAATGATAGGCATGACTTTAAAGTGTTTATGTTGACCAAAAATATTGAGGTTCTAGTGTATGTTGACCATAGTTGACTTTTTACCCAATACAGTTGATTTTCAGTCATTTGAGCAATTGACTGAGCAAACTTGTGATGTGAGGCTTGAAACTTGGTATGAGCCTTCTTTGAAGCATATGAGGAATCATGAAAACCACTTGAGTCCTTTTAAACCTAATCTTCCTTGAGAAATACAAAACCCTAGTTGTGGACCCATTTCCTAGGAGGAGAATTTGTCTGATCAATTCTTAGGAAACCTTGAGCAAATAAGGACCTTTTGAGAATGTCTTGAAGAAAAATGGGAAGGCAAATTCTGGGGTACAACAGTGTTTATTGGAAATTCACTTGAAGCCTTAAACATAGAGAAATTGGACCATGAAACCACTCACTTGAAGATGATCAAAAAACCTAGAAAATTCACTAAGTGTTGGATGTTCAAATGTGAATGAACTTCCAACTTCAAAGCTTCACAACTCAAAAACCCTGGCCATTTTGGAAATAAAACCTCATGGGAAAAAATGGAGTAAGAACCTTCCTCTTTCCATTGATCACAAATTTAGGAATTTCTGATTAAAAATGAGGAAGTTATGGCTATTCAAAAAGTGGTAAATAAACATGAAAAATCTTAAAGACTTAAAATTTTTCTAAGTTATCAAAAGTAAAACTTTGGTCAAACTCTTGATTTTCTTGACTTTGTAAACTCCACTTGGACAAATATCAATCATTGACCACATGTAACTTATATACCATGATATTGATCTCAAAAAGTCCATAGTTGACTTTTAACATACACAATTTATTTTCCTCCAAATCAAATGATTTGCAAATATTTGAGCAATTGAAATTCCTATGATCAAAATTGATGAACAAAACTCCATACATAGACCCTTAGAGAGCCATGGAATTAATTTTTACTCAAAAAAGCTGAGAAATCTTGATTTTATCACAAACTAGAGTTTTAACTGATTGTGTTATGAGATGATGACCAGAGTTCAAAACCCTAACTTCTTGGAACATGATAAAGCATTTCTTGAACAAAGATGTCTCATATGATATTGAGAGGATGTTGCATCAAAACTTGGCTCATACAAGCACCATACACTTCATCTGAAAAAAACCCTAATTTCAAGAGATGAATATGAGAGAAGTGATTCACTTTAAACCACTTGCATTTTCAATCTTCTGATGAATCAATGAGTCATGTATGAGAAACCCTTGTAGCTTGAGTGATCAAAAGAAAAAGGACTTGGGACCCTCCTTGCACTGATTGCTAATAGAACCAACTTCTATTGTCTTGAAGAAGACCACGAGACCCAAAGATACCCTGATCCCAACTCAAATGGCAAGAATGTCTATGATGAATCATAATTCGTTTAAGGTAAAAAGAAGAGGGAAAAATTTGGGGTGCAACAGTAAGAAACTTATCAGGAATCTTGTTGAAGGAAAGGATATTACTCTGGAGTACATAGACAACAGTGAACAACTTACTGATATAAAAAACAATAGGATTGGATCTTGTACTATTGAAGAGTTATAGAAATTTCAAAAATGGAGGAATGCAACTAATTCTGCATCTTTCCTCTATACTCTGAAGCATGACATGCTTGGACATATTGCTACTGAGAAGGGAAGGTAGATAGTCTGCAAGTATGTGGGGTTGGTTACAACACCAATGAATGTAAAAGGCTTTTTGATAGGGGCATGAGACTCTTTGATAGGGGAAAGAAGTGGAAGACCACCTGAAGCTAGCTAAGAAGTTGTGTTTCCATCTGTTTATTTCCATATGGTGATCATGATTGGTGGTCATCTGTGTGTTTCCATCTGGTTCTCATGATTGGTGATTCTTTGTTGGGCTCCACCTAGTGTTCATGTGTGTTTCCATGTGTGGTATTGCATGTTGTAATACCCCAAATTTGTCGTACCCTTTCATTTTTTGACATATGGCTTAGGAATCTCATTCTCCTCATATGCATTACTTCCATTAGGTTATATAATAGATTAAGCATCATCAATAAATATGGAATTTAGATTAAGGGTATCGACTAATTATGGTTTCTTTATGGCTTTAAGGATCTTATCTTTATTCAGGGGATTCCAGTTATTTCTTGAATGATCAGGGCAAGATGCTAGGGTTTTAACTTGTTATGCTTCATCAATTAAGGTATTAGTTCCCTCCATCACCCCAAGCTACCTCCATTACTGTAATACGGTGGGAGAACTGACTTGGGTTGTTTTTGCGTTTGATCGTAATTGTTGCGGATAGCAAGAGTCGTCAACGACTTTTCTTTTATCCAATAAGGAAAGGGTGAAAAGAACAGGAAAGACCTTCGAGATTATTTTCTTGAGTTCGGGGGTAGATTATAAAAAGGGAAGGTATTAGCACCCTTTTTATCCATAGCTATCTATGGGCTCTTAGTTGCTTCCTAGATCATTTTTGCTTTGTTTGAAAATGTACTTTGTGGTGAGTTTTGAAAGTATCTTTGGAAAGCGCCTTCGTTAAGGAAAACTTTGTAATGATTCTCGTCTCTAGAAGAATACATACAAAGTGTTGGACTTTTTGAAAATATTTCAAAGAGATGTTGGTTTTTTGAAAATGTTTTTGAAAGTGTGAGTGTGGAAATGGTTTTGATTTGCAAGCAAGAAACTAAGAACGTTCTACCTACTCAAAAGTCTTTTTTTTCATATCTTCCTTCCTTTGATATTGCTATCTTACCATTGATTGGTAAGAAGCTTTATCTTTGAATGTAAAAGGGATGGGCATGGGTCATTCGTATAGTCATGAATAGCAATGTTGTGAGATATCTTAGCATTTCTCTTGAGGGACTAAGTTCATTTGTAAGGCAACATATGAAGCGTCATCAAGGGAATATGATCTTTTGATTGTTTTTGCTAAGACGTCTCACATGCATATTATGACCATTTTCTCAAGGCAACAAGTGTAGTTAACCCTAGAGGTTCAAGTGTGCAAAGTGTTTGTTTTTCATGCTTGATTCATCTTGAATTAGGGTTTTCTAAGCATCGGTTTTAGTCTTGACATACACACCCTAATTACTAACATTTATATGAAAGCGGTAAATGGCAG
This sequence comes from Vicia faba, assembly GCA_948472305.1. Lineage (NCBI taxonomy): Eukaryota > Viridiplantae > Streptophyta > Magnoliopsida > Fabales > Fabaceae > Vicia > Vicia faba. Next base: position 1,291,363,323 of record OX451741.1, read on the forward strand.
AAAGTAAATTTACTACGCTATTACATCACTTGGGGGTGGGGATAAAAATTTAAAAATGGGGATTGCAAGAAATTAAATCCTAATTATCTATTACAACCATATTGAAATTTTGAACAATGTACAAGAACTAAAAGGAATATAATGTATAAGGCATGAATGAATAAGAAAATGAATTTGTTTTTATTTTGTTAAAGAACGGTTTTGATTAATTAAAATAATTATGAAAATAAAATATTTTTTGTGATATTTTTATATATTCATAAAATAAAACTTGTAAATAAATAGTGTGCAAAAAATAAACTCGAAAGGAGTTGTTTTGATTGGTTGGAAAATATTTTAATTTTGTTAAAAAAGAAAAGGAAACAAACAAATGATGAAAACTGTTCTGGTCCTGCCAAGGTTTGAACCCATGATCTTATACATAAATGCCTTTCGCGCGCGCTGTTTGTACCACTCGGGTGGTCTGTTTCATCCGTTCACAAGATGACTTTGATTAGGTACAAGATGAACTTATTTCTGGATGTTTGGAATGCCCAGCTTATACAGGCCATGATGATTCGATTGACAGACTTCTAAAGGCCCATTTCTCAATCGAAAAAAATGAAAACATCAAATTGAACTAAAACTTGAATATGAATCGAAACACACCAATTTCAAAAATCCATGGGTCGAAGGCTAGCATTAATTTGTTCAGTATCAAAACTAAAACCTAACTATACCAGTAATGAGAATCGAAACTATAGTCAGCATGATATCTACATCTTTTCTTTTATTTGTATGTACAAATGATGTTTGAATGAAAAGTTCTAAGTTTTAAAAAAAAACTTACCTCTTGAAGTGCCAATCGAAAGAGCTTCTGTATGACTTCCAGGAAGGATTCGGTGATGGGTTAAGCCTACAGGGACCTTTCTGGAGGTATTTCAGTTGCTGCTTTATCACTGAATCAAAGGTTGGTTAGGAGTGGATTGAAGGTTGGTTAGGAGTGAATCGAATGGCTGACTAACTTCCTTGAGTGGGTTTTTTGAGGGCTTTGGAAGTGTTCCAAGGCTGGTATATGGAAGTTGTGAGGGTGAATCGAAAGAATCACTAATGCATAAAGGGGTTTGAGATTTTTTTGAGAGTTTGAGAGTGTTTTTTTTCACACAGCCAAAACATGGACCCTTTATTTGTTAATGGTTTCTCTATTTATAGAGAAAAGGTTTAGGAATTTGAAAAAAATATGGTTTCGTTGAAACGTGAATATTAAGTTATGTCAGATTTTCCATGATCCCAAGATGAAGTACCAAAGTTGTTGGTTTAAAGGGGCTGATTTCCATGATTTATGGAGGAGTATAATCAGAATTAAGCAAGGTATGGGCTTAAGATAAATTTTGTACTAGCAAGTTTACTTCATTGAAGAAACATTTTGGACAAAGGCTTAATTACCTGGATAACAGCTTAATTCATGGTGTAAACAATTAAATATGGAATGAAACACAAGCATTGAGGCCTGCAAAGTAAGATCATGTAGCATGGCCTATGGATTTGATCAGTGTTCTTTCAAAATTTTGTATTCAACTTGTGTGTCGAAGGGTTTTAGAAATGGATCAAAGCAGGTTGCTTCGAAGGGAGAAAAATGCCCAAACGAACCTTATGGATTAAACTTGATTGAAGGAGGCCACATGCCCAAACGAAAGATGTAACCAAACTTGCATCGAAGGAGGCCAAGTGCCCAATCGGAGGATGTAAACCAAGCTTGCATCAAAGGAGGCCACATGCCCAAACGTTAGATGTAAACCAAACTTGCATCGAAGGAGGCCAAATCCAAATCAAAGGATGTAAACCAAGCTTGCATCAAAGGAGGCCACATGCCCAAACGAAGGATGTAAACCAAACTTGCATCGAAGGAGGCTAAATGCCCAATCTTAGGATATAAACTAAACTTGCATCGAAGGAGGCCAAATGCCCAATCGAAGTCTCTGAACCAAATCTTACATCGAAAGAGGCCAAATGCCCAATCGAAGCTTGTGAACCAAACTTGCATCGAAGGAAGCGAGATGCCCAATCGAAGCTTATGAATCAAAGAAAACTTGTTCTTCTTTGGTTTGATTCTTTAGAGCCTAAAATGATCCATGGAAACTACATGGGGCATTAAAAATCCAATTGTACTTGTATAAATTCAAACTCTAGTTTTGAGTCATCAGTGTTGAGGAACTATCTTGAGTTGGTCAAACCTTGTGCAATCTTGTCCCAAAAGAAATCTTGTGAGAAAATTCTTGAGAAATGAGAGGGAAATTATGGGATACAACAGCTGCCTCTGTTCAATCTTCTTGAACCTGAAGAGTGAGATTGGCATATCTGCCTTTTCTGACTTGAAGGCGAAAGATGATTGAACACTAAAGTGCCCAGAAATTTGCACTCTATGATGTGTTGAATTGGGAATGGGCTTACAGATGCCATTTGGAGAGATGATGGAGAGTTATCGGAGATAGGCTTACAGACGCCATCCATGATGACATAAAAGATCTTTGTTTCGCCTTTTTTTAAATGGAAGAAATAAATCTCACCAAAAAAGGTATTTTATTCGCCTGTCTTTAACAGGAAGAACTAAACTTAACCAGAAGAGGTCTTTGATTTGCCTGTCTATAATTGGAAGAACTAAATCTAACTAGAAGATGTCTTTGATTCACTTATCTTTAACTAGAAGAACTAAATCTAACCAGAAGAGGTCTTCGATTCACCTATCTTTAACTGGAAGAAATTAATATCACTAGAAGTGGTCTTTGATTCGCCTGTCTTTAACTGGAAGAAATAAATCTAACCAGAAGAGGTCTTTGATTTGCCTGTTTTTAACTAGAAGAACTAAATCTAACCAGAAGAGGTCTTTGATTCTCCTGTATTTAACTGGAAGAACTAACTCTAACCAGAAGAGGTCTTTGATTCACCTATCTTTAACTGGAATAAATAAATCTAACCAGAAGAGGTCTTTGATTCACTTGTCTTTAACTAGAAGAAATAAATCTAACCAGAAGAGGTCTTTGATTCGTCTGTCTTTAACTGGAAGAACTAAATCTAACCAGAATAGGTCTTTGATTCGCCTGTCTTTAACTGAAAGAACTAAATCTAACCAGAAGAGGTCTTTGGTTAGCCTATCTTTAACTGGAAGAACTAAATCTAACCAGAAGAGGTATTTGATTCGCTTTTCTTTAACTAGAAGAACTTAATATAACCAGAAGAGGTCTTTGATTCACATGTCTTTAACTGTAAGAACAAAATCTAACCAGAAGAGGTCTTTGATTCACCTGTATTTAACTGGAAGAAATAAATCTTACCAAAAGAGGTCTTTGATTCGCCTGTCTTTAATTGGAAGAACTAAATCTAACCAGAAAAGGTCTTTGATTCGCATATCTTTAACTGGAAGAAATAAATCTAACCAGAAGAGGTCTTTGATTCGTCTGTCTTTAACTGGAAGAACTAAATCTAACTAGAAGAGGCCTTTGATTCGCCTGTCTTTAACTGGAATACCTAAATCTAACTAGAAGAGGTCTTTGATTCGCTTGTCTTTAACTAGAAGAACTAAATCTAACCAGAAGAGGTCTTTGATTCGCCTGTCTTTAATTGGAAGAAATAAAGCTAACTAGAAGAGGTCTTTGATTCGACTGTCTTTAACTGGAAGAACTAAATCTAATCAGAAGAGGTCTTTGATTCACATTTCTTTAACTGGAAGAACTAAATCTAACCAGAAGAGGTCTTTGATTCGCCAGTCTCTAACTAGAAGAAATAAATCTAACAATAAGAGGTCTTTGATTCGTCTGTCTCTAACTTGAAGAAAAAAATCTCATTAGAAGAGGTATTTAATTCGCCTGTCTTTAACTGGAAGAAATAAATCTAACCAGAATAGGTATTTGATTCGCCTATTTTTAACTGGAAGAAATAGATCTCACCAGAAGAGGTCCTTGATTCGCCTGTCTTTAACTGGAAGAACTAAATCTAACCAGAAGAGGTCTTTGATTCACCTGTATTTAACTGGAAGAACTAAATCTGACCAGAAGAGGTCTTTGATTTGCCTGTCTTTAACTAGAAGAACTAAATCTAACCAGAAGAGGTCTTTGATTCTCCTGTCTTTAATTGGAAGAACTAAATCTAACCAGAAGAGGTCTTTGATTCGCCTGTCTTTAACTGGAAGAAATGAATCTTACTAGAAGAGGTCTTTGATTCACCTGTCTTTAACTGAAAGAAATAAATCTAACCAGAAGAGGTTTTTGATTCGCCTGTCTTTAACTGGAAGAACTAAATCTAACCAGAAGAGATCTTTGATTCGCCTGTCTTTAACTGGAAGAACTAAATCTAACCAGAAAAGGTATTTGATTTGCCTGTCTTTAACTGGAAGAACTAAATATAACCATAAAAGGTCTTTGATTTTCCTGTCTTTAACTGGAAGAAATAAATCTATCCAGAAGAGGTCTTTGATTCGTCTGTCTTTAACTGGAAGAACTAAATCTATCCAAAAGAGGTCTTTGATTTGCTTATCTTTAACTAGAAGAACTAAATCTATCTAGAAGATGTATTTGATTTGCATGTCTTAAACTGGAAGAAATAAATCTAACCAGAAGAGGTCTTTGATTCGCCTATCTTTAACTGGAAGAACTAAATCTAACCAGAAGAGGTCTTTGATTCGTCTTTCCTACAAGGAAGAGGGTTAGTTGCATGCAGATGTAGCCATGGCGTGATGATATTCTTATAATAAATGAGATTATGTTGTATGTGTATGTTATATGATGTATGAAAGTGAAATGTTATTGAAGTGTATCTTTGTCTGGGAAAATAAATCTTTGATAGATGCTGGGGAGTTTTGGGAAACTGAATCCTGGACTGCTGTTGGAGATGAAGAGTATGTGTATCTTCAAGTTTGTTTAGAGTGTTTCTGTTGTTTGAGGAGAAACTCCATTGGGGAACATTGGCTTACTTGAGGGAAACTCTATGGAGAGTGTTGATTCCTGCTTGGGAAAAGAGTTCATGAGTTTTAGTTGTCCATTTCTCTACTGGCGAGTTATCTCTTGAAGGTTAGCTATTATCTAGTCAGATTCCAAGTTTCACGCCAACTTGCTAAGGATAATGAAGTTAACTGTTATCTGGTTGGGTTCCAAGTTTTAGAAATTGGAGTTGTTATCTGGTCGGGTCCAGGTTTTAGCAACTGTTATCTTGTTAGGTCCAGCTTTCAGAATGTTTAACATGTATCTGGTCGTTTCTAGATTTCAGTAACTTGAACTGTTGACTGGTCGGATCCAGGCTTAAGCAATTTGAGAAGTTAAATTGATATCTGATCAGGTCCAGGATTCCTAGTAGTTTGCTTGAAAGGGCAAAATTGAATGTTATTTGGGCAGGTTCTAGGCTTTTACAACAACTTTCGGAGATAGCAATAACTTTGTTGACGACTTTACTGGGGATTAAGGGTCGTGGTCCCTTGATTTGTAGTAGTCGGAGAGGCAAAACTCTAGCTGGGGAATTTTGTCGTTTTGTTGGGGAAATAAACCCTGTTGAAAAGGATATTGGATAAACTGCCGGGGAGGATATTTTTTTAAGAAGAATTCCATAAGGCTCCCTTTTAAGACTAACTTAGATGGGGAGAGGAACTTCCGGAGATTGAAACTCTGGATGGGGAATTTATGAATCTCAATCTATGGAGATAACGTCATTGAAATAACTATGTGGGGATATCTCAAATACATTTAGGGAGATGCTTGTCATTGTTTTAAAGCATAGATTTGCTAAAAGTTTAATCATGTTCATATGCATATGTTCATTCAATTTTAGTCATTGGACACCTTTGCACTCAAAACAGAAAAACAAAAAGTCTGTACTTCAAAGTATATTTGCATTGATGTTTTGCCCATGAATAGGCGTTTTTGTACAAAGAGAAAGAGATCATAATAGGAGGAAATTGTCAAAAGAAATGAAAAGTGTACAGAGTGAAAACAAAAATAATATCCATGTGGGAGTGATCTCATTGTCCCAACTATGCTATTGCCTCTATGTCTTCGAGCAAACCCTTGTCGTTGAAGGAAGTTGATTGAATTGATTTTAGAACATTTGAACTTTGGGTTTTGGTAATAAAGTTGGCTGTAAAGATTCCACAGGATATAGTCATACGCTTTAATCCTTAACTTTTTCCTGGACCTCCCTTTCGGTTTTTCAGCCCACCAGGATACCCTTTTTTGCCCAAGTCGCCCTTTCAGGTTTTCGACTTGCCGGGTGTATAATCTTTTGCATATATCCCTAACTTTTGTCCGAACCTCTTTGGTTCGCCGGGATGCCTGTATTTTTTCCTAGGTGTGTCAACCTAGCGGGTCGTTTTATGCATAGTATTTTTTAACTATGTTCGGGTTTACGGGATGTGGGAAGTCTTCGCCATCCATAGTAGTTAGCATCATGGCACCACCAGAGAAAAATTTCTTTACAACAAATGGTCCTTCGTAAGTGGGAGTCCATTTTCCCATGGGGTTGCCTTGTGGAAGAATGATGCGCTTTATTACCAAGTCGCCAGCTTGATACACTTTAGGCTTGATCTTTTTGTTAAACGCCTTGATCATAAGCTTTTGATACATCTGACCATGGCAAATAGCAGCCAACTGCTTCTCGTTAATCAAGTTCAGCTGATCCAACCTAGTTTGAATCCATTCATCTTCGCCTAGACCGGCTTCTTTCATTATCCTTAAAGAGGGAATTTGGACTTCTACAGGCAAGATGGCTTCCATACCATAGACCAAAGAGAAAGGAGTTTCCCCATTTAACGTGCGAGTCGAAGTACGATAGCCATGGAGGGCAAATGGTAACATCTCATGCCACTCTTTATATGTTATCATCGTCTTTTGCACAATCTTCTTGATATTTTTATTGACAGCTTCCACTGCGCCATTCATCTTGGGTCTGTAGGGAGAATAATTGTGATGCTTGATTTTGAACTGAGTGCAGAGTTCCGTAATCATAGCGTTGTTGAGGTTAGTTACATTGTCGGTGATAATCCTTTTTGGGATACCGTAACGGCATATGAGATTATGCTTGATGAACCTGGCTACAACGTTCTTGGTAACTGAGGCATATGAAGCACCTTCGACCCACTTGGTAAAGTAACCAATGGCAACAAGGATGAAATGGTGTATATTTGAGGCAGTGGGTTTGATCTCTCCAATTATGTCAATGCCCCACATTGTAAACGACCACGGAGCAGTCATGACATTTAGAGGAATATGAGGTACATGGACCTTGTCAGCATAGATTTGACACTTATGGAAAGTCCTTGAGTGATGATGACAATCATCTTCCATTGTGGACCAATAGTATCTAGCCCTTAGGATTTTCTTGACCATAGTGTTTCCACTAGAGTGGGTCCCAAAGAGGCCATCATGCATATCTTCCATAATTTTCTGTCTCCTTCTTGTCCATACATCCGAGTAGAGTAGAGTCATGGTTGAGCTTGTATAGGATTACATTGCCTACAAAGAATTTGGATGAAAATCTTCACAAGTATTTATTATCATTGACGGAAGCCCCTTCAGGATATTCTTGTGCTTCAAGATATCTCATCACCTCATGGTACCATGGTTTCTCTTCGTCAATGTCAAGCTTGTAGTAGTCCGCAGGTTCGTCAAATCTCTCAATTGTAATCATAGGAGCTTCGTTGTCCCATTTGACCTTGAACATGGAAGACACTGTGGCCAAAGCATCGGCTAATTGATTTTCCTCCCTAGGGAAATGCTCAAAGGTGATCTCCTCGAAGCATGGAATCAGAGTTAACATAAGTTCCTTGTATGGAATTAGGTTAGGATGTTTAGTGTCCCATTCCCCCTTCACTTGGCTAATCACTAGAGCAGAGTCTCTGAATACATCCAAATATTTGATCCTCAAGTCAATGGAAGCCTTCAGACCCAAGATGCATGCTTCATATTCCTCCATGTTTTTCGTACAATCGAAGCATAATCTAGCAGTGAAAGGAATGTGGCAACCCTTAGGATAAATAATCACAACCCCAATTCCATTTCCCAAAGCGTTAGAAGCTCCGTCAAATAACATAGTCCATCGGGATCCTTGTTCAGGTCCGTCATACAGTCCAGGTTTTGCACAGTCGGTCATTAGCATGATATTCTCATCCGGGAAGTCAAAGTTCATAGATTAATAGTCATCAACAACTTGGTGAGCCAAATGATCTGCTAATATACTTCCTTTGATGGATTTTTGTGTTGTATATTGAATATCATGTTCAGTCAGAATCATTTTCCATCTAGTTATCCGTCCTGAGAGCGGGCTTCTCGAAGATGTACTTGATAGGGTCCATCTTAGAAATCAATAGAGTGGTGTGAGTCAACATATACAGTCTTAGCCGGCGAGCAGACCATTCCAGAGCGCAACAAGTTTTCTTGCAGAGTGAATATCTAGTTTCACAGTCGGTAAACTTTTTGCTCAGGTAGTATATTGCATGTTCTTTTCGACCAGACTCGTCACGTTGGCCCAAAACACATCCCATAGAATTCTCTAGCACAGTCTAGTACATGATCAAAGGTCTTCCTTCAACTGGAGGCATAAGGATAGAAGGCTCTTGCAAATATTCCTTGATCTTGTCGAAGGCAGCTTGACAATCGTCATTCCATTTGACTACTTGATCTTTCTTCAAGAGTTTGAAGATTGGTCCACAAATAGCCGTTAAGTGAGATATGAACCGAGCAATGTAATTAAGACGACCCAAGAATCCTCTGACCTCCTTTTCAGAATGGGGGACTGGCATTTCTTGAATGGCTTTTACCTTTGCGAGATCAACATAGATGCCTTTACCACTAACGACAAAACCTAAAATCTTTCCAGACCTGACTATGAACGTGCACTTATTAGGGTTCAACCTCAACTTGTATTTCTTCAATATCTCAACAGCTTGTGTAGGTGATCGAGATGCTCTTCTTTGGTTTGCGACCTTGAAATCATATCATCCACATATACTTCTATTTCATGATGAATCATATCATGAAATAAAGCTACCATAGCTCTTTGATATGTTGCCCCTGCATTTTTTAATTTGAACGACATAACTTTGTAGCAAAAGGTGCTCCATTGTGTAACAAAGGTGGTCTTTTCCATGTCTTCGGGAGCTATCTTGATTTGGTTATAGCCAGAAAATCCATCCATGAAGGAAAAGACTATGTGTTGAGCGGTGTTGTCAACCAAGACATCGATATATGGTAGATGGAAATCATCCTTGGGGCTTGCCCTATTCAGATCTCTATAATCCATACACATATGAACCTTTCCATCTTTCTTTGGCACAAGGACCACGTTTGCAACCTGTGATATGGTGGCAGAACCGACTGTTAATACTGGTTTGCATTTTTTGTTTGCAAATGTCGCAGTAAGCAAGAGTCTCCATTGACTTTTCTTTTATCCAACAAAGGAAAGGGTGAAAAGAACAGAAAAAGACATTTTTCAAGATTTTCTGAGTAATGGGGTGTAGATTATGGAAAGGGAAGGTGTTATCACCCTTTCCATCCGTGGTTTTCCACGGGCTCTTAGGTACTTTCTTATTTTTGAAAACTACTTGTGTGTTTGAAAATGCCTTAGTGTGGAGATTCGCTTTATGATAACCCTTGTATCAGCCCTCAAGAGTGTGATAAAGCATTTTTTTGAAAAGTGTTTTGAAAGTGTAGTGTGTAAAAAGAATTGTTTGAGCAAGTACCTAACATTTATCTACCTACTCGAAAAAAGTTTGTTCTTTTCCTCCTATCCTTTAGGCAGTGCTATCCTACTATTAGTGAGTAGGTAGCCCTAGTCGTTGGATGTTTGAGGGACTATCGAAAGGGACGTACAATCACTAAAGGCAATTGGGTAAAAACTCTTAGTAACTTTCCTAAAGCCCTAAGATCACTTTTTTAACCGAGGCAACAGTCGAGAGGGTCATCGAGGGACTAGTGATTCTTAGACTCAAGGACACCTACTAAAAATTCTCGCGTTTCGAGAATTATAACCGTTATTTTCCGAGGCAACCGAAGTAGGAGATACCCTAGGGGTGAGCATGTGCAAGTGTGCTTGATTTTGTTCATTTATCTTGTGTATTTAGGGTTATCTATGTTCAATTAATCGTTATCTTTCAAGCAATCCTATTAACCATTCATCTAAGCAGTTTATAATGCAGGAAAATAAATTACAGAAAAAATAAAGTTCCTAACTATTACAGGGCCTTGGGGCAATTACATAATTAATGACTGAAAAAGAAAGTGCGGAAATTATAAACCCTAATTAAATTATTACAAACTGGGCGCAGTTACATCAATAATAAAAAAAAGAGTAATCGAACGACAAAAGAATAACGCGCGAGAATTAAAACTGGAAAGAAGTTCAAAACCCTAAAAATCTAATTTGCTCATTGAAAATATTTTTTGGGATTTTTCATGAAAAAGATTTGAAATTTAAACTAATCTTCTAATTAATTTTAATTAATGAAAATAAATTGAAATTAATTAAATTAATTAATTGGATAAATTATTAATAATAAAAAAAATTAATTCTGAATAAAAACTAATATTTTTGATATTTTTGAAGAAAAAGATTTTTGCAATTAAACCTATGTTCTAATTGATTTTATTTTAAAGAAACAAATCAAAATAATTATATTAAATTAATTTACAAAATTAATTTCAATAAAAAACAAAAATCCTATTTTTTGTGATTTTACTGATTTTTAATGATTAAATAAAAAAATGATTTTTCTGAAATAATTAAAAAAACAAAGAAATTAAATAAATAATAATAAAAGGAAAAAAAGAATGGGCCTGGTACTGAAGCATTTGGGGGTTGCAAAGTGGAATTTTCCAGGCCCAGATTCACAAGCCCAATACCACTTACGCTAGATCTGGTGTTGCTGCCTCTTGGAGGTCCATGGTGGGGACTTCTTGTTAGGAGCGTTGGATCTGGCGCCATGCAGATATGATGGCCTGAGCTGATGGTGCAAGGTGTATGCATGGGCAAGCAGACATACTGGATCTGAAAGAAATATATGAGAAAACATAAAATGCTGGACCTGGGACTCGAACCCAAGTCCTTCCCTTTGCCAAGCTCCTTCTTTACCAACGCACCAACCTGTTCATTCATTACATAATATAAACATAAAATAATATATATTAAATAAATGCCTAGAATTTGTTTTTCATAAAACACGCGCGCGGATTTCAAACGGCCTAATCTTGAGACGCCACGCCATCGTCTTCCCCAGTGGCTGTCGTTTTAGCCCAGAGACTTTTACCTACGGACAAAGTTGTTGCTAAAAACCTGCATATTTCCAAAATATCAACCAAGCAATATAAATTTAATGTAAATACATGGATCGACTGGGTTTGATCTCGTGAATACAATGGTATTCTTCTTTTGGCCTAATTTCGCCTGTAATGAAAAACCCCAAAACGGACCTTGAAACCCTAACAATCGCAGTTGGTCAAACACGCATCAAAACAAGAAATTAATCATTCCAACATGTTCTAAATGATCATATAAACATGAATGCATACTTAAAATTCATTTATAATGCATATATTGGCAAAATCGAATTCAAGAACATGTGTGCAAACCGTGAGGTCGTATTGGATGATTCTAGACGTCTTGATGCGTGTAAATGATCCAATTAGCTTCAAAATGTGCCCAGGAATTGATTACCGCCTTCAGAATGATTTGAATCTCCTTGAAAACCAAAATCTGATTGCCACTTTTTGCCAAAAATTTGGAGTTTCTGGTGTCAATTTCGTGCGGCCAACCCTTCTTTTTTTGGTTTGGGAATGTTATTAGTATATAATGGAATTAATTAGGTCAATAAAACTTGATGCAATCTTGGAGAATTATGGAGATAAAAATTTGTTTTGTCATGGATATATTAAGTTTCTAAAATAGGCCAAATCATGCTCTTTTTGTTCCAATCATCCCTTGCACGAAATATTTGATTTGCCAGCTGATTCTAGACTCATCATGTGGTCATAAAAACAAATCTTGAATTTTATTTTATTATTTCACTATTTTATTTTATTTATTTTGATTTTAATGAATAAAAAATAAAAACAAATAATAAAAATAATGAATTAATGTATGAGTGAGCTCATGGGTTGTGGGACATGTTGGGAACAAGTTTCAAGCATGAAAACATGGGTCCATTTGGAAAAAATTCAAGTTTGGTCATTATTTGATTCATGCACATTTCCAAAAATTTGTCAACTTTAGCAATGCATATCTCTCTCATTTTTAACCCTAAGAGGGTGTTCTTTGACTTTTTAGAGAGCTTAGGATGTCCTCTAAACAAAACTTTTGGTTTCATCTCAATTGGATCTTCCATGTTCATGTAAGGAGCTTTGACCCAAAAGGTGTTTTTGTTGACTTTTTGAAAGGACCTATAATGTATGAACTTGTATCTTTTGATTGAGGCATTTCTTAGACTTGAGGGATGAAGAGGAGTTGTAGGGAATTGGATTCTCTTTAAAATTAGCCTTGGTTTGAAAATGTCTGATAAAGTATGAGAAAGTTATGCTTGGTCAAAGTTTGGTTAACTTTTCCTATAGAAACCCTAATTTGCCATTTTTGACTTTTGATGAGTTAGGAGCATTTCTTGAGGAATCATGATCAACCCTTGATCAAATGATGGATAATACTTAAAAATATTGATGTTGACCAAAAATCTTAAAATTTGACTATATTTGGGTCACAGTTGACTTTTGACCTAATATAGTTGATTTCTAGGCATTTGAGTAGTTGACTGAGCAAACTTGTTGGGCAAGGCATGAAACTTGGTATGGATGATCTTGAGGAAATATTAGGACCATGGAAAGCATTTGAAACCATTGGAGTTCAAATATCTTGATGAAAATGGAAACCCTAGTTGGAGGTTCAATGCCTTAGGAGGAGAGCTTGTCTGGACAATTCTTGGTCATCCTTGGGCAATTGAGAACCTTTAGAGGCATGCCTTGGGTGAAAATGGGAGGGAAAATTTTGGGGTATAATAGCTGCCCCTGTTCAATCTTATTAAACCTGAAGATGTAGATTGGCCGATTTGCCTTTCGTGATCTGAAGGTTGAAGATGATTAAACACTAGAGTGCCCAAAAATTTGCACTCATCTAAAACGATACTTGATTGTGTAGGTAATATCGGGAATGGGTTTATGGATTCCATTTGGAGAGGGTGACGGGAGATCGTCAGAGATGGGCTTAAAGATGCCATCCAGGGAATATGACAGAGAGTTTGTTAGAGATGGGCTTAAAGATGCCATATGGAACAATGTTGATTTCATGAGATATTCCTTTGCGAGAATTCCTACGAATGTTATTGAGGAGGAACCCATTGAGGAATGTTGGTCTCTGCTTGGGAAATAGAGTTTAGGAGCTTCAGTTGTTTGTTACTCTACTGGGGGGTCGTCTCTTGATTGAAGAGACGAAAGTGAACTGCTATTTGGTTAGAATCTAGGCTTCACAGTGACTTGCTGAGGATAACAAGGCTGGTTGTATTTGCAGCGACTTAATGGGGGAATGATATTAAGTTGTTATCTGGTCTTGCCCCAGGATTTGCAGTTTCTTTAACTGGAATAGAAATCAGAAGAATCTTAGGATGGATTCGACTGAACCAGAGAAAGGTCTTAAGTTATCTTCAATTGGAATAAGAATCAGGGAGATATTAGTGGCGATCTGACTGAGCCAGAGAAGGTCTTTTGAGAACGTTGTTCTGAGGAAAAATGTTGAAATAGTCCTTTATTAGAAACCTCTTTTGAGAAGACTACCAGGTCACATAAAAAGTCAACGATATTTTCTGATTTGATCTTTCCCTGAAAAGGTAAAGAGTTAGCCGTATGCAATGCCATGATGTATGAAATGCATTGTGATGATGCTCTCAAAATAAATGAGATTATGTTGTATGAAATGTGCATGCGCATGCCATTATGTATGAACATGGGATACGATTGCAATATTTCTTAGTCTGGGAAAGTAAATCTCTAACTGCTGCTGAAGAGTATAAGGAGGCTGAATCCTTCGTTTCTGCTGGGGATGATGAAAGGATATAATCTTCCAGGGATTTCCTCTTCCTGTTTGAGGATGTTCTTCCGGGGATTGACTATGCTTGAGAATAAACTCCATGGAGAGAGAATGTTTTGCTGAAAGGTTTTACCGATGTAGAGAAATAAACTCTGTTGGGGCATGATCTTCTGCAGTTTAAGAAATAAAATCTATTCACGATGAGGTTTTATAAACTATTTAAGATTATAAAGCTCGACTAGGGAATATAGATTTCAGCTCTTTGAAGGCACTTTGCTGGAGGAAGTATGTGTTGTTTGGGGAAGAAGGGACTAAAACTTTGGTTGTTTCTACTATGTGGGGAACATAGATGTCACTAGGACGCATGTTGAAGATACGGTGATGACTTTGCATCAGGACGTTTCTTCCCCTCTACCTGTTGGAGAAAGTACCTGCGGAGATTTTGTGGATGGATCTATGTCGTGATTGTACTTGAACATGTATTGAATGAGTGTCAGAATGACATCCGTCTTTGGGTCGTATCTGAACTGTATTTGAAACATGTGTTGAATGAGTGTCAGAATGACATCCGTCTTTGGATCGTATCTGAACTGTATTTGAAACATGTGTTGAATGAGTGTCAGAATGACATCCGTCTTTGGATCGTATCTGAACTATACTTGAAACATGTGTTGGATGAGTGTCAAAATGACATCCTTCTTTGGATCGTATCTGAATTGTACTTGAAACATGTGTTGAATAAGTGTCAGAATGACATCCATTTTTGGGTCGTATATGAACTGTATTTTAAACAAGTGTTGGATGAGTGTCAGAATGACATCCGTCTTTGGATCGTATCTGAACTGTACTTGAAACATGTATTGAATGAGTGTCAGAATGACGTCCGTCTTTGGATCGTATCTGAACTGTATTTGAAACATGTGTTGGATGAGTGTCAGAATGACATCCTGTTGTACCCCAATTTTTGCCCCTAATATCCCTTCATCATACAATGTTGGTTTATTCACAACAAGATTACACCAGGGTTCTTGGTTCCCCCTCCCTACCTTGACTTTTGCTTTTTTTGAGGGATTACCAAGCACCTTGACTTATGTTCCTTTTGTGATCTTGAATATTGTTTTGATTTCTTCATTTAACTAATAAAATTCAATGTTGGCTGGTCTTGCTTGTTATCCATGTAGGTGAAGGCAATGAGATTTAACAAGCTACCCCAGGGGTTCATGAGTTTATTTCCATTCCCTAGTCAATGTAGCTTGAGAAGTTCAAAAATCACCATTAGATTGGTTTTGGAAGGATTGGCATGGCAAGGTTGCTTTGGTTCATCAAACTTCAAGGTTATTAGATTTGACTCAAAAGTACAAGGGGTTGATTGGAGAAGTTGTCATGTTTGGACAAGGTTTTGTTCCCATTGGTCACAAGAGCATATTTATCTCAAATTTCAAGATATGGAAGTGGTTTTGGTAGATATGAATCCTCATTATCATCCTCAACAACTTCTATTCACAAAGCAAGAATATTGGTACAAGAAGTTTGTTCAAGCTTGTCAAAGTTCTTCAAATCATTTTCTTGATCTAGAACCTAGGGTTTTGATCTTCAAAGGAGCATATCTTGCTCACCTTTTGGTATTTTTGAATGATTCCAAAGACATCCTTTTCTTTAAAGGATTATCAACAAATCACTTCAAAATTTCCAAAGAGTTTTCATGTGGAAGAAACTTGGTGAAGAAGAAAGATTACAAGTCCTCCAGATGAATCCCCAATTTTCCATGTGTGACTTCAAATGATCATAACTTGGTCAATGTTTATCACCTTGAGCATATTATTTTTCCAAAATGATCTTGAGGATGTGAAATTTATGCCTTCTTTTATGTGCAAAGTGGGAAAATGAATGGAAGTTGCCTTAAAGATGCAAAAGATTATAGGTCATTTCATGAAGTTTTTCCAACTTCAACAAGTCATAACTTGCTCAAATTTTGGAGATTTTGAATGATTCAGGTTTCAAAATGTCATTCAATAGATCTACTTCATGCCATCTTTTTTGATCAAGAGAAAATTCCAAGTGGAAGACCATGTTTGGATGCAAGACATTATAGGTAATTTTTTATGAAGAATTTGAAATATTTCTAAGTATGGAAAGATAACTCTTTTTCTCCAACTTTGACTCAACACAACTTTCAGCTCAAGCATCCATTTAACTCCATTCTTTTTACATTGCAAAGCCTGTAACCTCATCTTTCCAAAGCATCAAGAGTCACGCCTTAAGACTCCTTGAGCTGAGAATGCCATAGTTTCAAAAATTGTAACTTGGAATTGAAGTTCCCTTGCATGTCAGAATTTTAATTTCATGATACAACCTCTAAACCTCAAATTAACACGCGTTTTGGGTCTACACATGATTAGCCAACTTTACCAAGTGGATTAGTGCATCAAAACGCAAGAATTGGATGAGTTTAGATGAAGTTTGGATCACACTTCACTCATGCATCAGGTTTGCACGAATTCCCTCCAAAACGCATCATTCACTCTTGCTTTTGATCCTATTAGCTTCTCCTATAAATACATGAACTATCCCATTCAATTTCCCAAGCTTGGATAGCCAGAATCACCCTGCCAAACTTGCTCCATAACTCAATTTTCTGTAGCTTCAAAAATCCATTCTCGAGCCTTTTTCAATCCAATTTTTCCATCAATTCACCTTCCTTGATCTTCCCTGAAGCTAACCACATAATTACATTCAAGAATCGTGCCCTATACTGCTCCATAGAAGTCCAGTTTCAGAGCTCTGAACTCAACTTCAACAGGTAGAATCTTTCATCAATTCTTCAAATTTCTGATATCATTGTGTTGCTCTCATTTCCTTGGTTCTAGTCGCAACACTTACCTTTTACTGGAAACACGTGTTGACCCTGAAATTTCAAATCCCATTTCAAAACTTTCCTTCCAAATTGCTTGAGCTACAGTTTATATAAATTTGGCACGAGGGTGTGGTTGTCTTCGTCTTGAAGAGACGAAGCGAATGGCATAGGCCTGAGCTTCTGATATTACAGTTTGAGAGACCTGCAATTCGTGATGGCTGGAGGTTGAAGATGACCAACGTGTCATCTTCCAACCAATGAAGGCGCGTCATCTGTATTTTTCAAATCCTGATTTAATTAATGATTCTGTATAATATTCACTAATGACCATGATATGCACAGTGCGCCAGATCCCTTGGATTTGATTACTAATGTGTTTTGACTCTCATCCAATGGTCCCCATATTTTACTTTTATTTTCTTTTTCTGATTTCTATATTTTAATTGTTTTAAATTTCAAAAAATCATAGAAAAATCATTTTTAGTCCAAAAAATCTGAAAAAATTATGAAAAATATTTTTAATTATTCCCTTTCTGATTTTTTTTTTTCAAAATTTAATTTTGTGTTTTGGTATTTTTTATAATTTTTACACTTATTTGATTTGTTTTAAATGTTTAAAAATACTTTTATACATTTTAAAATTCTAAAAAAATTATGGAATGATCCAATGATATTGTGACAAATATTGGTGACCTTATTTTATTTTTGTTTCTGACTTAAATATTTTTTACCATTTTTTGTTTATTTTACCCATTTATTTTAATTTTAAAAATTGTTTCTGACTTTAAAAAATTACCAAGAAATTTGTAAAATTATTTGACCCTTTTTCTGATTTTTCTATGGACTTACTTTTTATTTCTTGATTAATTTGAACATAGTTGATATTTTTCTCTTTATTTTCTATTTTTAAACATTTTTTTAAACCCTTTTATGTGTATTAAAATGTGATATTATTTTGTGACTATTTTCTGGCTGATCTTGGGTTAGATTTTGGATCATGAACTTTATTAACATCATTGGATCCATGGTGTTGAGTTTAACTCCACAAAAAATGGATGAATGATTTTAATAATAGTTTGATTAAAATTTAATTTAAATGTGGTTTGTGTATTTTTTCCCCATCCCTTTTCATCTCATCCCCTTCTTATTGCACTAGATGTTGTTGGAGCATGATCTCTATATCATGTCTCAAAACAAATGGTGCATAGATTGCTATTGACCGGCCTCAAAATAGGTGCGACTTCTATATAAGTCCACTTACGACTACTTAACATAGCGCTAAATTTTGTCCCGATTCGAATAAATGATCATTCATGGCCCAAACTTATGATTGCAAGCCCAAGTATGTTAATTTGATCTCTTTGATCTAATAACCTTAAGATTCATTGTGTGGAGGCTTTGGTTCTACCAATCCTCTAATGGATCTATAACACCTTTGGTCAGCGCATATCACTTAAACACCGTTGATCATTAAATGGTACTTATGAGAATTCCAAATGGATGATATACTTGACAAAAAGCAAATGCAACTTATTGTGTGGAGGCTTTGGTTCTACCAATCCTCTAATGAGTTCCAAATGCAAGCTTCAAGATGGTCATCCAACTAACCACTAATTATTGACTTGTTTTACCTTATGCTTTCATTCTTTTTTTTATGCTTTATGTACCATTTACATTTAGCATTTACATTTCATGCCATTTTCATCTTTGCTCATTAGAGCATTTACTTTCTTTCCATTTTTACTTTGCTCACTTGAGCTTTTCTTTTCCTTTCTTAAGATACTTAATAATCAACATAAACCCTAAAAAATCTTTAATGGTACTTGGACTATTTGGTTACTATCCTTGGCATTATGGAGCATGGGACTTTTTTCTTGGACTTAGGATTAGGAACCTTGGCCTACCTTAGAGACCTTGTGATCTTATCTGATTATTTTGTTTGGAGTTCTTGAGGTTCACCCGTATACAACCGTTACCCTGCCTAATTTTTATGAAGACTTAATACACTTGAACTTTGATTCTCTCAAGAGGTCTAGTATCTTTTCTTGCTTGGTTTCAATCCAAAGAATGAGAATTCTATCTTGGCTCATAATGTCAAGTATTGGATTTTTATTGGTTAGATGGTTCTTATCCCTAGATTTTACCTTATGCTTTAGGATAGTCTCTTCTTCTCCTCCCATCTTCTTTAATTTCAAAATCTTCTTCCTCCTTTTGAAAACTCTTCTTGTTTTTGAACTTGAACCACTTTCATAATAAACTTGGACTTATGTCCATGTATTTTCAAAACATTTTCATAAATAAACCCCAATCAACTTAATGATACCTTGACATTTTTTGTGAGAAGACTAAAAGTCAATCAATCTCATTTCAAACCATCTTGCCATTTTGGATTTTTATCTTTAAAATTTTCTCAAAAGATTAGACTCTTGTCAATCCTTGTAGTAATGAAAATAACTATACTTCTACAATATGTAATGAAGAGAGATATTTTCCACTTGAGTGTTGAGTGAGGCATTGTTGATTTTAAAATCCAAGCCATATCCTCCACTTTGAGATGATGCAAATTCTCCTTTCTCATGGTTGTGGGTAGTAGGTATGTTTTCCACACGGACAATGACGATGATGTTTTATCTCATAAAATTAACCAATGCATTTGTGTTACAAATTTTAAAAGAGGAACTACGTGTACCCTTATCCCCTAATGCACTAAAGGTGGTACGTAGGCACTAAAGATTCGCAACTGCGGCGGGTGCAAAAAATATAAAATAAAATACGCTTCTTTCCACACCTCCACCGTCCACTTTTTATATACAACCGTTTTTATAGCCAAAATATACAGATTTTACAAAGAGGCTTCTGCGGAGTACCATAGATGTTTACGGTTTTAATACCTTCCCTTTGCATAACCAACCCCCTTACCTTGAATATTTCCCCCTCTTTTTGGGTTATCCGCTCATTTACCATTCCTTTGGAAACAATAAAGCGCGATGGAGATTTTTATTTTGATCTGTAAAAGTTTAGTTAGTCCAATGGCTTAGTCTTAAACATTTCTACCTCTACACATCTGTCTTTGGATGTATCTGAACTGTACTTGAAACATGTGTTGAATGAGTGTCAGAATGACATCTGTCTTTGGATCGTATCTGAACTGTATTTGAAACATGTGTTGGATGAGTGTCAGAATAACATCCGTCTTTGGATCGTATCTAAACTGTATTTGAAACATGTGTTGGATGAGTGTCAGAATGAAATCCTTCTTTGGATCGTATCTGAACTGTACTTGAAACATGTGTTGAATGAGGTGTCAGAATGACATCCGTCTTTGGATTGTACCTGAAATGTGCTTAAAAAGGATCTGAATAAGTGTCAGGATAACATCCGTCTTTGGATCGTGCCTGAACTGTTTCTAGAAGAGAAATCTGGAAAAAAGTACCAGGAAAACATCCGTCACTGGATCGTACCTGAACCATTTCTAGAAGAGGACTTGGTTTATTTAGAATGTTTCCGTTGGGAATTCCTGTTCAATTACTTTTGAGAAGAAATCCGCTAGGGAACATTGGTTTCTTGACTACCTGCTGGAAGGAGTAACTGTCGGGACTAAAATGGTTTTTTAGACTTTGCCTCGTTCCTTAAAGTCATGAGCAACTGCCTTTCTGTTTCTTATGCAAATATTTATGAATATAAATCATGTTCAAATGCATATGTCAAGAATAAGTCATTGGGCATTTTTGCAAAACAAAACAGAAAACAGAAAAACAAACAGTTTTGTACTTTTAAAGAAATGATTTGTATTGATTTATGAAGTTTGCCTATAACAGACATTTTGTACAAAGAGGCTGACGTTCTAGTAGGAGAATGCCACCGTGAGAGTGAAAACTATACAAGATAATGTTCAAAGAGAAAAAACCTATGTGTAATAATCCCATTGAGTATCAATTCCGCTATTTCCCCTATGCCTTCGAGTGTCTCATCACTTTGCTACTTGTCCGAAGCTGACTGAATTGATCGGTATCGTTTGAGCTTGATAGTTGACACTGAAGTCTGGTTGCAAGGTGATCCAATGGGACATAGTGATACGCTTCAAATCCCTAACTTTTTCCTGGACCGCCCTTTCAGGTTTTCAGTCCACCGGGATACCCTTTTTTGCCTAAGCCGCCTTTGCAGGTTTTCGACTTGTCAGGTAAACAATTTTTTTTTGTTTTCATCCCTAATTTTTGCCCGAACCCTTTTGGTTTGCCAGGATGCCCTTATTTTTGCCTAGGTCAGTCAACCTAGCGGATCTTTATTCATGCGTAGTATCTTTTCAGTATGTCCGCATTAACAGGATGAGGAAGGTCGTCACCATTCATGGTGGTCAGAATCATGGATCCACCAGAAAATATGCTTTTGATCACAAATGGCCCTTCGTACGTGGGAGTCCATTTGCCCCTGGGATCACCTTGCGGCAGTATGATGCACTTGATCACCAGATCACCCACTTGATACACTTGACATCTGACCTTTTTGTTGAAATCCTTGATCATCCGTTTTTGATACATTTGACCATGACAGACAGCAATAAGATTTTTCTCATCAATCAGATTCAGTTGATCAAGTCGAGTCTGAATCCAATCGTCTTCATTCAAACCCGCATCCTTCGTGATTCTCAAAGAAGGGATATGGACCTCAATAGGCAGGACAACCTCCATACCATATACCAGAGAGTAGGGTGTTGCCCCTGTCGACGTTCGTGTTGAGGTGTGTGATCGGTGGATCTGGAACTGACTGTTTAACGCTGGTTCGCGAAATGTCGCGGAAGCAAGAGTCGCCACCGTCTTTTATTTTCTCCAAATGGAAAGGACAAAAGCACAGAAAAATTCCTTATAGAGATTGCTCTCGGTCCGGGAGGTAGATTATAGAAAGGGAAGGTGTTAGCACCCTTTCTATCCATGGTTATCCATGGGCTCTTAGATACTTGCTCATTTGTGTTTTCAAAATGGTTTGTTTGTTTTTCAACTGTGGGTTTTAAAAAGTTTCTTTGAAAATTCCAGTTCGACTCTTGTATCAGTCCTCAAGAGTGTTTGAAAAATTGCTTTCGAAAGCTTTTTGAAAAGGTGTCGGTGTGAAAAGTATTTTAGATTTGTTTTGAAATTAGAGCAAGCATCTAGAGTCATCTACCTACCCTAAGGAATTCGTCTGTGTAAATGTCCTTAAAGTAGTGCCATCCCACCATTGAGAGGTAGGTAGCACCACCGTTGGAGGTGTTCGGGTCAATTCGAGGTTCGGGATATGGTGATCACCAGAGCAATAGGAAGATACCTTAGAAGCTACCCTCATGCCAGGTTCCCGGATCATGAGGACTTACTAAGACATCCTCTACTCGACGATCACCTTTCGAGGCAAGGCAACAATGAGGCGTACCCTAGGGGTGGTGTGTGATTTGTGTGTCGTTTTCAGATATTTTTGTCTTTTGTCATGTCATGGGTGATCTACGCGTTTGTTTTTATTTTGTCATTCACTCTTGCATGCGATTATTAACAGTTTAAAAGAGCGAGAAATATAAAGTTCCTAAACTATAACAAAGGCGCGGGTCCACATCGCCAAATTAAATCCAGGACCCGATTTGACATAAAATAAAGTGCGAAAGATAAATATTTAATTTACATGGCCTTGGGAGAATTACATTAATATTTAAAAGAAGAAATAAAAATGCGCGAATTGAATTAAAATTGAAAGCGAAGGCGTTGGACCCTTTTTAATGAAATCAAATTATACTATTAAATTAATGAAATTAAAATGAAAAAGAAATTATTTTTGAGGGTTTTTTGTATTTATGGTTTTTTTATGTGAATTAAATGAAATTTAAACCTAATTCTAGCTATTTTTTAATTTATTAAGAAAATATGAAAATTACCTAAAACTAAACTTAATTAATTAATGCAATTTGATTTATAAAAATAATTAATTATTAGTGATGAGAAAATAAAAGAAAAAGTAATTAAAGTAATTAAAACCTAATTCTACAAATTTTAAGTTTATTAAAAATGTTAAATTAACCCTAGAATTTAAAACTAAATTAATTGACAATTTATTTACAAAATAACATTTAACTAAAATATATTTATTTTTGTCCTTTTTCTGATTTTTATCATTTTTTATATTTTTATGAAAATATTAATTCAAAGTCTTAAATGAAAATTAAACAAAAACAAATAAAATAGCAAAACATGAAAAAAGAATAAAAACAAACCATGGGGGGTTCTGTCCCCAATTTGGAGGTATAACTTAGCAATTCAGGCCCAATAGCCTTTGGCCTGGTTGACTTTTCAGTATTCACATGTGTGGACGTTGACTGGGACGTTTCATGGGCCTTGACTCTGGACCATTGGATTGAGATCAATAGGCATGTGGCACGTCTGGATGATGAGTGTATAGTAGGCCTTTGAGGGGAAATTGCATGAGATCACGCTGAAACAAAAAATATTGAACAAGGTGAGGGACCTGGGAATCGAACCCAGGTCCCAGTGCACATGTGACAACGTATCCACCATCTGCGCTATTGGCTTTCTTTGTAGTATTAGTGGACAACAAATAATGTATAGAATAAAACACGTTAATAACATTAACTCAAAAACGCGCTAAAATTTTAAATGGACCTATCGTATGAAGACAAGTCATTGTCTTCCCCGTTTGAGCGTTTGGCCTGAAACAAAAACAAGCAAGATTGCGGGGGTTTTGAACCCCCACTATATGAAATACAGAAAATAGCGAATAGAGATTAAGCCAAAATAAAACGGGCGCGACTAGTGATTCTGGATCGTCCAAGCATGCTGATTTCAATGGTGTAGGTCTCAAGTCTCAATTGTTCCAGAATAAGGAAACCCCAATTCGTGACCTCTGTAACCCTAAGAGACAACAATGGCAATTTCGCGTATGGTGTATAAAAATTCAATCAAACTATATGGTTAGCTTCAGAAAGGTCTCATTAGTATAAATCCACAAAAAAAATGCAATGGGAATGCTTGAAAATTGAAATACGAATATGCATAAAATTGGAAGCAGTTTGAGTTTTGTATACCAATTCTGGGCGTGTAAGGGTTGAAAAACAATACAGTTAGGTTCAGTGAAGCTTTTGCAAGCTATTGCAATTGGTATTTTGCCTTGAAAAGCCTTGGAACCACAATTTCAGTTTTGAAATTTTAGCCAAAAAATGCAAACTTGTTTTTGGTGTTTCTGCGCAGCTTGGAGGTTATGAGCACTAGGGTTTGCATGTATATATATGTATGAGTGTTTTAGGTCAACAAAATAAGCCAAATATCCATGGAATCAATGCTTTTGATTTTGTGATTTTGCATAATCTTTTCAAATCTTTTTTCATGCAAATTTGATACAAATCATGTTCAATTGCCTTGACTCTTTCCAAATCTGATCATGCACGAAATATTGAGTGTATTTCATGCATAAAAAGATTTAAAAACTTAGGTTTGGTATTTTTCATATATTTTAATTAATTAAATGAATTATTAGCAATTAAAAATTCAAATAAATAAATAAAAATGATGAAAAACTTCCCTTTAGGCCAAATGGTCGTGCACATGCTTTGGATGATGATTCTTGGAAGAAAATGTGGCCCATTAGCATTTTTAAGGCATTTGAAGCAAAGTTGACTTTTCAAAATACCCAAAAATTTCCCAACTTCCACAAGGCATATCTTGCTCAATTTGTAAGCTTTGCTCATGTTCTTGGACATTTTGGAAAGGTCTTGAAGTCCTCTAACCAATGTGTTTGGTCCCATGTCATTTTGATTTACCAATCTCAAGTTATGGCCTTTGACTTAAAGTCCCTTTTTGTTGACTTTTGAAAATGACCTATAATGTTGAAATTGATAACTTTTTGTGAGAGCATTTCTTGGACTTGAAGTGTGAAGAGGAGTTGTAGGAAATGTCTTTCTCTTCAAAATGAGCTTTGGATGGACTTTACTGATAAACCATGTGGAAGTTATGCCTTGGTCAAGTTACAGTTGACTTTTTCAACTGTCCAAATATGGAAACTTTTGCATCTTGAGATGTTTTGAGCCAAGCTTTGAGAATCATGATCAAGAATTTATCAAATGATGTTTGTGGCTTCAAAATGAGATGTTGACCAAAAATTTGAACTTTTGACTATCAAATGACCATTTTACTCCTGTAGTTGACTGTTGAGCAATTAGGGTTTTTGACTGTGCAATTTTGTGCTATAAGTCTTGTAACTTGACATGAGGATGCTTGACCATATTTGTAGGCATGTGAGACTTGATTTGACCCTTGGAAACTTCATTTTCTTTGTCAGAACCAAAACCCTAGTTTTTGACTGTTAGGAGGCCCTTGAACTGTGCAACCCTTGGGGAGATTTTGAAGCATGCTCTTTGCAATTCTTGAAGAATATGGGAGGGAAAATTTTGGGGTACAACAGTTGCCCCTGTTCAATCTTCTTAGAACTGAGGATGCAGATTGGCTGACGTGCCTTTCGTAATCCGAAGGTGGAAGATGATTGAACACTAGAGTGCCCAGAAATTTGCGCTCACATAGTAGCAGATGGAGAGAATGGGCTTATAGATGCCATTTGGAGATTGATAGATAGGATGATGGGCTTATAGATGCCATGCTAAGAGATGATGGATGAGTGGATGGGCTTATAGATGCCATCTGGATGTCGATCGCGTAAGAGATTCCTTAGGGAGAGCTTGCGTACCTGAAAAAGAAAAATGATTACCTGACCTGTTACAGGAGCTGGTCCTCAAACTCTTTGTATGGATGTATCCTGACTGGTTACAGGAGCTGAATCTGGAGCTTCAAACGGTGATGAATGAACCAGGGATGGTTACTACCTCGACAGGAACGCTGAGAGAACCTTGGACGATTACTACCTCCACAGTAACGGGGAGAGAATCTGGGACGACTTCAACCTCAACAGTAACATTGAGAGAATTTGGGGACGATTACTACCTCCGCAGTAACGGGGAGAGAACTATAGGCGACTTCAACCTCAACAGTATCATTGAGAGAATCTTGGACGACTTCAACCTCAACAGTAATCATTGAGAGAATCTTGGGCGACTTCAACCTCAACAGTAATCATTGAGAGAATCTTAGGCGACTTCAACCTCAACAGTAATCATTGAGAGAATCTTGGGCGACTTCAACCTCAACAGTAATCATTGAGAGAATCTTGGGCGACTTCAACCTCAACAGTAATCATTGAGAGAATCTTGGGCGACTTCAACCTCAACAGTAATCATTGAGAGAATCTTGGGCGACTTCAACCTCAACAGTAATCATTGAGAGAATCTTAGGCGACTTCAACCTCAACAGTAATCATTGAGAGAATCTTGGGCGACTTCAACCTCAACAGTAATCATTGAGAGAATCTTGGATATCTTCTACTGAGTCTTCATCAGGAAAATCTGTTAGGGGTCGATTTAACTGGACTAGAGAAGGCCTTTGACTGGATAAGAAACAGAGAAATCTTAGGGGCGATTTAACTTCACCGGTCTAGGTCTTGAAATCTTCAACTGGATAAGAAACAGGGAGATCTTAGGGTCGATTTAACTGAACCGGTCTAGGTCTTGAAATCTTCAACTGGATAAGAAACAGGGAGATCTTAGGGTCGATCTGACTGAACCAGAGAAGGCCTTGGACTGGATAAGAAATAGAAAAATCTTAGGGTCGATTTAACTGAACCGGTCTAGGTCTTGAAATCTTTAACTGGATAAGAAACAAGGAGATCTTAGGGTCGATCTGACTGAACCAGAGAAGGCCTTGGACTGGATAAGAAACAGAAAAATCTTAGGGTCGATTTAACTGAACAGGTCAAGGTCTTGAAATGTAGCTGAGAATTTAACTGGATCTTTCCTGAAAGGTAAAGGTCAGTCATATGCAATGCATGATACGGATCAAGCGATGATGTTCTCAACATAAATGAGATTTGTAAGATATGATGCGTATATGCATGCTATAATGTATGGAAGTGCGATGTTTATGAATATTTTTTTTTTCATCTAGGAAAGTAAATCCTTGACGGGTGCCGGGAAGTCATATCCTGGGCTGATGTTGAAGAATAGATTTTGCTTCCGCTGGGGATGATAGTTGCAAGAATACCGGTAGGAGAAGATGACTCCGTTGGGGAATGAACTTGGCGAATGGATTACTCTGCGGGGAGAAAAGTACTCTAGCGATCTTGCTGGGAAGCAATACTCTGCGGGGAGAGAGGTACTTTGTTGAGTTGTTAATAATAACTTGCTGGGGATACCCTTGTTGTGTTGGAAGTGTGGATAGACTTCGCTGGGGACAAGAAGACTTCGTCGAGGACGCTCTTTCCGTGGCTTTTAGCTGAGGATAACCCAGTTATATCCTGGTAAGGAAATAACTCTTTGAATGAAGCCGGGAGACGCGTTTGTGCTCTGCGAGGATAAGCTTCCAGAATCTACTGGGGATAAGCTTACTTCTTGGGGAGATGAATTCCAACTTTCTTGGGGAAACTGGATTGGACTCTCCTGGGGAAGTCTTGAACTGTAACGGGGAAGTGACTCCATTGAATGTTTGATATACCACCGGGGAATAATCTTTAGACCAAGACTGCCAGGGATGCTTGTTAAGAGTGCATGTATACTGCTTGGAGAATGTTGAGATCTGCGGGAAGATACCCAACTTCCTTAAGTTTGATAGTAGCTTTTCTCGGGGAGAATGCACTGACTTGCTGGCTCACTCTCTGGGGAATTAAGGTATCTGGTTATGTTCTTCAGCCTACCTCGGTACCTTGGTGGATGGAACAATTAGATCGCTTAGACGACTCTTTATTGCCCCTGTTTCTGAGATAGAATAGGAAGACCTGTGAGGCGCTGATAGTTGTTGAGGGACCAGCCTTCTTCTGGTAGGCAGGTGACAAGATGACAGGACATAGTCGTACGCTTTGATCCCTAACTTTTGCCTGGACCGCTCTTTCGGGTTTTCGGTCCACCGGGATGCCCATTTTTACCCAAGCCGCCTTTTCAGGTTTTCGACTTGTCGGGTGTACATGTTTTTTTCATTTCATCCCTCATTTTGCCTGAACCCTTTTGGTTCGCCGGGAAGCCCTTATTTTTGCCTAGGTATGTCAACCTAGCGGGTCTTTGATTGTGCGTAGTATTTTTTTTCCGACTATGTCCACGTTCTCAGAATGCAGGGAGTTGCCCCTGTTAGAAGTGTTTTGTCATGCCACCAGAAGGTGTTTGATCAGGCAAGATTCGTTGTTGAAATGCCCCAAGTGACTCAGGCGGAGATTTGCCCCAGGCTATTTTGGCCTTTGGGAGATTCTCCGAATCTTGACTTAACTGCCCCAGATGATGGACAATAGTCATGCCATTCCCCTTGATTGGAAGTGCTTTTGTTCACTAGGTATTCATCGTGCGAATTTTCCTGCTGTTCAAACAAAAAGTCATATGCAAACAAAGTTATGTTAAAAATGCAAAGCTTATGTCTGTCTTGAAGATTTTGAAAATGCATTTTTCATAAAACAAGTGAATGTTTGTAAAACGTGATGTCAACTCGATATTTTACCGTAGGCTTTAAGGAGTCAGGATACCTTTCGTAACAGTATGCTTTCGAACTAACCCATGCTTCAGCTAGGACTTTTAAGGGTTATAGCGTGGCCTGGTTCACGGTTTAAGAAACAAAGGATAAAGGCTCAAATTTTATTTGTACCCACCCGCTCTTCGTGATGTTCTCCAAACCTAAACTCAGCTGATCGTGCGTTAGACCTTGTTTGAGTCCTTGTCTTGACATACCAGTGGTGGTTCGGATGTTGAAAGTTTATTTTGAATAAGCAGTCATCTCTTTTTTGTTGAGGGTTTGTGGGACCTCTTTCTTTTTGATTTTGTTATCCCTGTTTTTTTTGCCTATACTGTTTCTTTTGTGGAGTTACAGTCAGCGGGATGCCCCAGTTTTGTAAGTCTCCTTCATAGGTTTTGACTTATTGGGTTTTGATTTTTGAGATATGATGACTTCCTATCCTTATGATTATTCAGAATCATCATTGTCTTCGTTTTTTTTTGTAAGGACCTCTTTCGGTGCCATTCGTTATGCACTTGGATCAACTGAGAGAACTACCCTGCCCCAGGTTATGATTAAGGGTTTTAATTTTCGAAAAGAAAAACTCCTACTTCTTTGGCTCAAAGGGGTTAACGAGGGATTATCTGCCTTATAACTCCAGTGTTTAGGAATTGAAACAATGCCCGTGCCTCATCAGCGGGGTCTGTTCAAAAGCAAACTATACAGATCGTGGTATCGTTTTCGTCATCCTCCCTCAAGAGGCTTAGAATTATTAATGGAGTGTTGATCATCAGAAAAAATATGAAAATAATTTGCATATAGTGAATACGAGTATATTGCTTCAAAACAGACATATGCGATACATTAATGAAATAACAACGTTTAACATGAGTAAATGTTTAAACAATCAAAGAACAACACAACTTGAACATTCGAATGAACAAAAGTTTTCTAGTCTCAGGGCTTGTCACTTCAAATGGTGAGCCTTGGAGGGATGGTAGAAAACTCAGCCTGACCATCTTGTGTGAAATCCAATGCTCCTTCATCAATCAGGTCCTGAATCTTGTTCTTCAGAGCCCAACACTCATTTGTATCATGTCCTGGACTGGCAGAGTGGTAGGCACACCTTTTGTTGGGATCATAGATAGGAGATGCTGTGTTGGGGTTCCGGGGATGAGCCCTTAATGTGATCAGATTCAACCTCAGCAGGCGTTGTAAAGCTTGAAACAATGACATGTTGAGCTGGGTGAATTGCCTCCTGGGCTTGTCTGGCTGAAGCTGGTGAAGTTGCTGCTGAGTTGGTGACCCTGAAGCCACCTGAGGAGCTCTCCCCCTACCTCCTTGTCTCAAAGATGGTTGAATGATGACTGGACTTTCAACCTTAGATGTTTGCCCCAGTTGGTTACCCCGAAGCAGTTGGTTGACGAGAACCCCGAGCTCATATTGTCTTTGAGTTAAGTCTTGGATGATAGTCACCTGCCCCAGCATCTGGGCTCTCATTGCACCCACTTCGGCTTGCAGATGTTTCAGCCGTTCGTCCTCAGCGCTGTTCCTGACCAAAGTCTCCATGAGAAGTGTCCTTAGCTCCTCCTGCCCTTTGGATAGATTCAGGAGGATCTCCCCGAACCGAGTCTCTTGAGCGAGAAGGTCCTGGTTATATTGTTGGGAAGCCATTGCTGAAATAAACAGCGAGAAAGGTAAGTGACCTGCAACAAGGATACCTGTTATGGTATGCATGCAATGTTTTCAAGGACCTCACGGGGTAGACAAAGAAACTTGTTAGAATTCGAATCTGGTGGCTTGATTGAAGGAACTTCCTGTTGTAGAGAGTCCTTCTTCAAAGGGTCAAAGGCTCACCATATCCAGTGGGTCATAGCCCTTGACAACCTTGGCTAGAGGAAAATAAATCCCCTTTGCCCCTTGCTGGACAGTTGGCTCATCATGACCTGCATCACAAGCCCTTGAGATCCTTGAAATGGGTTAGTCCTTATGTAGGATGCATGCAATGGTATGATGTTATGCTATGCATGGGGTACTGTAGGTAAACCCTGTTATGAGTCCGAATTAAGGACATAAACAAAACCTGCAAGAAATTCAGTAAACCCTGTTGTGAGTCCTAGTTAAGGACTATAAACAAAACCTGCAAGAAATTCAGATATCAGATAACAAGCATGCAAGTAGCCAAGTTGGAAGGCACACAAGTCACACAAGAGAAGCCCTTAAAGTTTAGGCCAGCATGAGGTCTAGGTATTACCCTCTTTCAGTTTGTTGGTTCATACATGTCCTATCAAAAGTAACCGGGTTCTTAGAGGATCCCAATATCATTGACTACCCTCAATCGGTCATAACTCCAGCATCGCAATCTTTTCTTGCGGCCAGAACCATCACGAGAGTTTAGCCTCAATGGGCGTAGCATACTGCTACTGTTCTAATGGCCAAGTTGGGTCATTTAAGGTTCTAAGGTTGTTGGTGCTTAATGACTCCTTGGAAGACCCATATTCTCCTCGTTGCAACACAAGGGATATTGGTACAGACCAAAGTGTCACACCAACGTAGCCACTGTTTCACCCGTGTCGGTCTACGCCGGACAGGTCCCTCACAGCTTATGCTACCTAAACAGGGTATCCCCAGATCCGGGTTAGGATCTATGTAACTCCCATGCAACCCACAAATTTAAAGCAGACAAGTCAATACAATTGAAAACACAGTTATGAACTAACCCTAAGGTACACCTCACTTTAAGTTTATCCCCAGTAGAGTCGCCAGTTCTGTGATCGGTGGATCTGGAACTGACTGTTTAACGCTGGTTCGCGAAATGTCGCGGAAGCAAGAGTCGCCACCGTCTTTTATTTTCTCGAAATGGAAAGGACAAAAGCACAGAAAAATTCCTTATAGAGATTGCTCTCGGTTCGGGAGGTAGATTATAGAAAGGGAAGGTGTTAGCACCCTTTCTATCCATGGTTATCCATGGGCTCTTAGATACTTGCTCATTTGTGTTTTCAAAATGGTTTGTTTGTTTTTCAACTGTGGGTTTTAAAAAGTTTCTTTGAAAATTCCAGTTCGACTCTTGTATCAGTCTTCAAGAGTGTTTGAAAAATTGCTTTCGAAAGCTTTTTGAAAAGGTGTCGATGTGAAAAGTATTTTTGATTTGTTTTGAAATTAGAGCAAGCATCTAGAGTCATATACCTACCCTAAGGAATTCGTCTGTGTAAATGTCCTTAAAGTAGTGCCATCCCACCATTGAGAGGTAGGTAGCACCACCGTTGGAGGTGTTCGGGTCAATTCGAGGTTCGGGACATGGTGATCACCAGAGCAATAGGAAGATACCTTAGAAGCTACCCTCATTCCAGGTTCCCAGATCATGAGGACTTACTAAGACATCCTCTACTCGACGATCACCTTTCGAGGCAAGGCAACAGTGAGGCGTACCCTAGGGGTGGTGTGTGATTTGTGTGTCGTTTTCAGATATTTTTGTCTTTTGTCATGTCATGGGTGATCTACGCGTTTGTTTTTATTTTGTCATTCACTCTTGCATGCGATTATTAACAGTTTAAAAGAGCGAGAAATATAAAGTTCCTAAACTATTACAAAGGCGCGGGTCCACATCGCCAAATTAAATCCAGGACCCGATTTGACATAAAATAAAGTGCGAAAGATAAATATTTAATTTACATGGCCTTGGGAGAATTACATTAATATTTAAAAGAAGAAATAAAAATGCGCGAATTGAATTAAAATTGAAAGCGAAGGCGTTGGACCCTTTTTAATGAAATCAAATTATACTATTAAATTAATGAAATTAAAATGAAAAAGAAATTATTTTTGAGGGTTTTTTGTATTTATGGTTTTTTATGTGAATTAAATGAAATTTAAACCTAATTCTAGCTATTTTTTAATTTATTAAGAAAATATGAAAATTACCTAAAATTAAACCTAATTAATTAATGCAATTTGATTTATAAAAATAATTAATTATTAGTGATGAGAAAATAAAAGAAAAAGTAATTAAAGTAATTAAAACCTAATTCTACAAATTTTAAGTTTATTAAAAATGTTAAATTAACCCTAGAATTTAAAACTAAATTAATTGACAATTTATTTACAAAATAACATTTAACTAAAATATATTTATTTTTGTCCTTTTTCTGATTTTTATCATTTTTTATATTTTTATGAAAATATTAATTCAAAGTCTTAAATGAAAATTAAACAAAAACAAATAAAATAGCAAAACATGAAAAAAGAATAAAAACAAACCATGGGGGGTTCTGTCCCCAATTTGGAGGTATAACTTAGCAATTCAGGCCCAATAGCCTTTGGCCTGGTTGACTTTTCAGTATTCACATGTGTGGACGTTGACTGGGACGTTTCATGGGCCTTGACTCTGGACCATTGGATTGAGATCAATAGGCATGTGGCACGTCTGAATGATGAGTGTATAGTAGGCCTTTGAGGGGAAATTGCATGAGATCACGCTGAAACAAAAAATATTGAACAAGGTGAAGGACCTGGGAATCGAACCCAGGTCCCAGTGCACATGTGACAACGCATCCACCATCTGCGCTATTGGCTTTCTTTGTAGTATTAGTGGACAACAAATAATGTATAGAATAAAACACGTTAATAACATTAACTCAAAAACGCGCTAAAATTTTAAATGGACCTATCGTATGAAGACAAGTCATTGTCTTCCCCGTTTGAGCGTTTGGCCTGAAACAAAAACAAGCAAGATTGCGGGGGTTTTGAACCCCCACTATATGAAATACAGAAAATAGCGAATAGAGATTAAGCCAAAATAAAACGGGCGCGACTAGTGATTCTGGATCGTCCAAGCATGCTGATTTCAATGGTGTAGGTCTCAAGTCTCAATTGTTCCAGAATAAGGAAACCCCAATTCGTGACCTCTGTAACCCTAAGAGACAACAATGGCAATTTCGCGTATGGTGTATAAAAATTCAATCAAACTATATGGTTAGCTTCAGAAAGGTCTCATTAGTATAAATCCACAAAAAAAATGCAATGGGAATGCTTGAAAATTGAAATACGAATATGCATAAAATTGGAAGCAGTTTGAGTTTTGTATACCAATTCTGGGCGTGTAAGGGTTGAAAAACAATACAGTTAGGTTCAGTGAAGCTTTTGCAAGCTATTGCAATTGGTATTTTGCCTTGAAAAGCCTTGGAACCACGATTTCAGTTTTGAAATTTTAGCCAAAAAATGCAAACTTGTTTTTGGTGTTTCTGCGCAGCTTGGAGGTTATGAGCACTAGGGTTTGCATGTATATATATGTATGAGTGTTTTAGGTCAACAAAATAAGCCAAATATCCATGGAATCAATGCTTTTGATTTTGTGATTTTGCATAATCTTTTCAAATCTTTTTTCATGCAAATTTGATACAAATCATGTTCAATTGCCTTGACTCTTTCCAAATCTGATCATGCACGAAATATTGAGTGTATTTCATGCATAAAAAGATTTAAAAACTTAGGTTTGGTATTTTTCATATATTTTAATTAATTAAATGAATTATTAGCAATTAAAAATTCAAATAAATAAATAAAAATGATGAAAAACTTCCCTTTGGGCCAAATGGTCGTGCACATGCTTTGGATGATGATTCTTGGAAGAAAATGTGGCCCATTAGCATTTTTAAGGCATTTGAAGCAAAGTTGACTTTTCAAAATACCCAAAAATTTCCCAACTTCCACAAGGAATATCTTGCTCAATTTTTAAGCTTTGCTCATGTTCTTGGACATTTTGGAAAGGTCTTGAAGTCCTCTAACCAATGTGTTTGGTCCCATGTCATTTTGATTTACCAATCTCAAGTTATGGCCTTTGACTTAAAGTCCCTTTTTGTTGACTTTTGAAAATGACCTATAATGTTGAAATTGATAACTTTTTGTGAGAGCATTTCTTGGACTTGAATTGTGAAGAGGAGTTGTAGGAAATGTCTTTCTCTTCAAAATGAGCTTTGGATGGACTTTTTCTGATAAACCATGTGGAAGTTATGCCTTGGTCAAGTTACAGTTGACTTTTTCAACTGTCCAAATATGGAAACTTTTGCATCTTGAGATTCTTTGAGCCAAGCTTTGAGAATCATGATCAAGCATTGATCAAATGATGTTTGTGGCTTCAAAATTAGATGTTGACCAAAAATTTGAACTTTTGACAGTCAAATGACCATTTTACCCCTGTAGTTGACTGTTGAGCAATTAGGGTTTTTGACTGTGCAATTTTGTGTTGTAAGTCTTGTAACTTGACATGAGGATGCTTGACCATGTTTGTAGGCATGTGAGACTTGATTTGACCCTTGGAAACTTCATTTTCTTTGTCAGAACCAAAACCCTAGTTTTTGACTGTTAGGAGGCCCTTGAACTGTGCAACCCTTGGGGAGATTTTGAAGCATGCTCTTTGCAATTCTTGAAGAATATGGGAGGGCAAATTTTGGGGTACAACAAGGTGCAGTAACCATGAAGAGAAAATGGTAACATCTCATGCCAGCCTTTGTATGTCATTGTCATCTTCTGTACAATTTTCTT
Organism: Vicia faba; assembly: GCA_948472305.1. NCBI lineage: Eukaryota > Viridiplantae > Streptophyta > Magnoliopsida > Fabales > Fabaceae > Vicia > Vicia faba. The sequence goes on from OX451741.1 coordinate 1,291,398,279, forward strand.
AATGTTCTTGTTAGTAGCCTCCATAGTGCCATTCATCTTCGACTGATAAGGGGAAGAATTATGATGCTGGATCTTGAATTATTTGCAGAGTTCGGAGATCATCGTATTGTTGAGATTTATACCATTGTCCATAATGATTCTCTCAGAGAAACCATGCCGATAAATCAGGTTATGCTGGATAAACTGTGCCACAACATTCTTGGTAACAGTAGCAAAAGAGGCAGCCTCAACCCACTTCGTGAAGTAACCAATGGCCACTAGGATGATGTGATGCCCATTGGAAGCGGTAGGTCTAATTCCTCCGATCATGTCAATTACCCACATTGCAAAGGGCCAGGGAGCCGTCAGGACGTTCAAAGGAACCATAAGTACATGCACCTTATCAGCACAACTCTAACATTCGTGACAAGTTCGAGAGTGCTTATAGCAGTCTGTTTCCATAGTGGACCAATAGTATCCTACCCGTAGGATTTTTTTAGCCATGGTATGTCCACTAGAATGGGTTCCAAAGGTACCTTCGTGTAGATATGCCATAATCCTCTCTGCTTCGCTCTTATCTATGCATCAAAGTAGAGTAGAGTCATGGTTGCGCTTGTGGAGGATTCCATTACTAAGGAAGAACATTGCGGAGAACCTTCTCAGAAACTTCTTATCATTGAAAGATGCCCCCTCAGGATATTCTTGAGCCTCGAGATACCTTTTCACTTCATGAAATCAAGGTTTGTATGCTACTTCCTTAGTGTCAATCTTGTAGCAGTATGTTGGTTTGTCCAACCTCTCAATAGTGATTCGGGGAGCCTCATTGTCCCACTTGACCTTGAACATAGATGACATGGTAGCTAGCGCGTCCGCTAACTGATTCTCTTATTGTGGAAAATGTTCAAAGGCTACCTCTTCAAAGTGTGGAAGCAACGTCATCACGTATTCTTTATAAGGGATGAGGTTCGAGTGCTTCGTGTCCCTCTCTCCTTTGATCTGACTTATTACCAAGGCTGAATCCCCGAAAACGCTCAAGAACTTGATCCTTAGGTCAATAGCAGCTTTGAGACCCATGATGCATGATTCATACTTTGCCATGTTGTTGGTATAGTTGAAACATAATCGAGCGGTGAAAGGAGTATGACAGCCCTCAGAGGATATAATTACAGCACCAACGCCATTGCCGAGTGCGTCCGAGGCTCCGTCAAAAACCATAATCCATTGGGATCCTTCTTCAGGTCCTTCATCTGGTCCAGGTTCTTTATAGTCAGTCACTAGCATAATATTCTCGTCCAAGAACTCAAAGTTCATGGACTGGTAGTCATCCACGGCCTGATGAGCCAAATGATCAGCTAGTACACTTCCCTTGATTGCTTTCTGGGTCGTGTATTGGATATCATATTTGGTCAAGATCATTTTCCATCTTACTATTATTTCCGAGAGAGCGGGCTTCTCGAAGATGTACTTGATCAGATCCATATTAGATATCAACAAAGTAGTATGGGTCAACATATACTTTCTCAGTCGGCGAGTAGCCCATGCCAAAACGCAACATGTTTTCTCGGGCAGTGAGTATCTTGTTTCACAATTGGTAAACTTTTTGCTAAGGTATTATGTTGCGTGCTCTTTTCGACCAGACTCGTCATGCTGCCCCATCACACACCCCATTGAATTATCTAACACTGTTAAATACATTACTAAATGTCTTCCTTTGATCAGAGTCATCAGAATTTGTGGTTCCTGAAGGTATTCCTTGATTATTTCGAAGGCAGTATGGCATTCGCCATTCCACTTTACCACTTGATCTTTCTTCAGGAGTTTGAAGATTGGCTCACAAGTAGTAGTTAGATGGAAAATGAACCTGGCAATGTAATTCAGTCGTCCCAAAAAGCCTCTAACCTCCTTCTCAGTGCAAGGAGCCGGCATCTCTTGTATAGCCTTTACTTTTGTAGGATCCACCTGAATACCCTTGTCACTAACAACGAAACTCAGAAGCTTACCAGATCTTACCCCGAAGGTGCACTTGTTTGGATTCAACCTCAGCATGTACGTCTTTAACCTGTCAAATAGCTTTTGCAAATGATCAAGGTGTTCTTCCTCAGTTAGAGACCTGGCTATCATGTCATCAACATAAACCTCTATCTCATGGTGAATCATGTCGTTGAACAAAGCTATCATAGCTCGTTGATAGGTTGCCCCAGCGTTCTTTAACCCAAATGGCATCACTTTGTAGCAGAAAGTGCCCCATTGTATGATGAAGGTTGTCTTCTCCATGTATTCGGGTGCCATCTTGATTTGATTGTAACCATAGAAACCATCCATGAAAGAAAAGATCTTGTGTTGGGTGGTGTTGTCAACCAAAACGTCAATGTGGGGGAGAGGAAAGTCATCTTTGGGGCTTGCCCTATTCAAATATCTGTAGTCCACGCACATCCGTACCTTGCAGTCTTTTTTAGGCATTGGAACTACGTTGGCAACCCATTAGGGATAAGATGTGACAGCTAGGAACCCAACATTGAATTATTTCATAACCTCTGCTTTGATCTTCTCTGACATTTCAGGGCGCATACGAGTACCTTCTGCTTTACGGGAGGGAAATCTTCTTTAGTTGGCAGACGGTGAACCACAATATCCGTATCCAGTCCCGGCATGTCTTTATATGACCATGCAAAGATCTCGACATAATCATGCAACATCTGTATCAACCGCTGTTTGACATTAAGCCCCAGATTTTCACCAAGCTTGACTTCTTTTATGTCTTCCTTTGTGCCCAAGTTTATTTTCTCAATTGGCTCTTCATGAGGATGTATAGCCCTCTCTTCCTGCTGTAACAATCTAGAAAGTTCTCCATGTACCTCACAATCTTCCTCACCTTTGTCCTCATCTTGGTTGATAGGATTTTCAAAGTTATAACCGGCAATAACAAAATTGTTATCAATGGGATCCAGAGTGGATATGGATCTGTAGTCGATACGTGAGTGTCTGTAAGAGCATAGCTGCATAGACAAAGTAAAAGCAGAAAAGAAGAAATCAGAGAGCGCAAAATTTGTATGTATAAACGTCCAATTCTTTATTAATTCCATATGAAAATAAAACATGATAACCCTCACAAATAAAACAATGTGCCCCAGGTAAGACACATGGCCATAAAGTTATATTGTTTATTACATATCCAAAAAAAACAAGAAAGACAATTACTTCTGAACAAAAATAATTGGTACAAAATCTTTTTCCGTCCAATTACTGGGTTCACCATTGGTAGTAGGGAAGATCCAGCTATCCATGTCATTGTCACCATCGCCGTCTTCTAAACCATTGACCCCATGATTGCTGATGCGTATGGGAGGTCTTCCACAACGAGCACGAAGAATAACCCTTTGAGCCCCTGAGGAGAAACCCAAACCAAATTTATCAGTCTTGTATGGAATATCAGGGAGCTGACCCCAAATGGTAGACCCACCTTATTCAATAACCGCTTTTGCATCCTTTAGAGAATCCATCTTCAAGGGAGGTCTGGTTATCTTCAACATATGGGTGACAGTTTCGGTTGCAGCCAGAGTCTAAGGTACCTCTTTGAAATTCTGGCACGGAGTCTCGATGAACTCACCATCCATTTCTACATATCTGAAGGAATTCAGGTGATTGACCATGTATTCTTCTTCCTCATGTACAATGACAATTCTCCCTTTGACTGGGTATTTCATCATCTGATGCAGAGTGGACGTAACAGCTCCCGCCTCATGAATCCAAGGGTGACCTAATAAACAAGAATAGGATAGTCTGATATCTATCACGTAGAAGATAAAGTCGAAAGTTTGATAACAAACCTTGATGGGGACGTCCACCTCCCTGTGCACCATTCTCTTTGAACCTTCAAAAGCCCTCACTACAATATTGCTGGGCTTCAAGGTCAAACCTTCACAGTCTAGTCTATCCAGAGCGTTCTTAGGCAGCACATTCATTGAAGAACCAATATCTACTAGGACATGGGCCAAAGTAGTGGCCTTGCATTCGACAGAGACATGCAATGCATCATTGTGTTTCCTCCCTCTAGGAGTCAGATCAGCATCAGAAAAACCCAACCCGTTATCAGCCGTCATACTGGCCACACAATCTTCAAATTGGTCGGCAGAGCTTCGGAGCACAAAAATAAGGCTAACATAGAGATCTTTGAAGGGTGTTGTACCCCAAAATTTTCCCTCCCATATTTCTCAAAACATGTTAAGAAAGATCCTCAAGTTGCTCAAGGTAGTCCAAGGGTTGGCTAGACAAGTTCTCTCCTAAGGTAGTCTACCCCAAATTAGGGTTTCATGTTGCATCAAGATACTTGAGTCCATGTGGTCCCAAATGATCAAAATTGTCCTAATATGTTCTCAAGATCATCCATGTCAAGTTTCAAGCCCTACAGAAAAAGTTTGCTCAGTCAATTGCTCAAAGGTCCAAAAATCGACTGTGCTAGGGAAAAAGTCAACTATGACCTACATACAGTCAAACTTCAAGATTTTTGGTCAACATCCTCATTTTGAAGTATATTTCATCATTTGATCAAGGGTTGATCATGATTCATCAAGTATTGCTCATAATTCATCAAGACTCAAAAGTTGCTAAATTAGGGTTTTGTAGGAAAAGTCAACTCAACTTTGACCAAGCATAACTTTCTCATACGTTTTGAGAAATGACCCATCCAAAGCTCATTTTGAATAGGATTCAATTCACTACAATCCATCTTCATCTCCCAAGTTCAAAATATACACTCACAAGAAGTTATGAATTTGGACCTTATAGGTCATTTTGAAAAGTCACCAAAAACACCTTTTTGTCAAAGCTTCATACATGAGAATGGAACACAAAATCGAAATGAGACCAAAAGTGTTGATTAGAGGACAGATCAAGCTTTCTAAAAAGTCCAAGAACACCTCCAAAGAGTCAAAATTGAGGAAGTTATGCATTGGTGAAGTTGACCCTTTTTGCAAAATGGCCAAAAGTCAACTATCCCTAAAACTTCAAATTTTGCCAAATGGGCCCAATATGTTTCACTTGTTTTGAGTTGGCAACATAGCCCACGAGCCCTAGCCTTTGCCACTTGTCCATATATTATTTTTATTATTTATTTTGATTTTTATTTGAATTAATTTAATTTAAATCAAAATAAATCATATAAAATCAAAAACATTGAAAACAAAAGATTTGGTGGTTATTCCAGGTCTTAATTTACAAATAGCAAGCATTCAAAATCGTTTAAAGGCATGTGTGCACAAAAAGATTGAAAAAAGCCATGTTTGGAAAGATCTTAAAAGTGAATCAAATCAAATAAAAAATCATTGAAGGAGAAAGATTTGGATGCAGTTATCAACCCTAATGCATTTCTTGGTACATAAGGAGGCAAGGCAGACCTAAAAAGAGGCTAGAGACAGGCGTATGAGCTAGAACAAAATCTGAAAAATGTCAAGAAAAGTGTAAGATCGAAATCCCATTTGGAGGCAGTTTCAGGACCTTTGAACGATCCCAATCGACTCCTGGGACTCTCAGCAAGCTAAAGCAATAAAAAACAAGTCCATTACAGTCCCAAAACGCATTGTAAGTCCATCACGACATACCCCTGTTCTTGAATTCGTATCTCGTAATATAAGCATTGTTAACATGAATTAATTGCATATTCTTGATCTATGGAACATATGCAAACTTTCTGCATCATTCAATTTCATTTATATGGCCTATACTGTAAATCACCATTGCTAGGTTTCAGAGCTTTGTTTTAGGGTTTTTGATTACAGGGAAAATTGGCCTTCGTAAGTGGTACTACCATGTTTAGGAGGACGATACAAACACAACCATGGCATTAGATGTTATTTCCATGGCCTGTGGAAGATTTTGAGAAAGCACAGGTCTGTAGCAACGGACGTTTGTCCGTAGGTATAGGTTAACAAACCTTTAACAAACCTTTGATAATTCTCCACTAACGCATGTTTTTGTATATTATTATTGTTATTTCATTATTGTACAAACAAAAATAGATGGCGTAGTGGTAGCCTACTGGGTGTTAAGGCATTGGAAGGATGGAGGTCAGGGGTTCGATCCTTGCCTCCAGCATTTGCTATTTTCTTATTTTCTTGCAGGTAATCCAATGCGCGTACAAGTCTAAGGCCTACCATACGCTTTCATCATCAATCATGCCAGATGGCCAGATGGCAAAATCTGATGGCCACCACTGAAGGAACACCATAGGCCAAGTCAAACGCATACGCACTGGAATCAAAAGTCAAACTGATCTCACAATTATTGGGCCCAGGAAATTGCTTTTTACACCTCCCAGAATTGTTGATTCAGGCCCATTTCTCACTCTTTATTTCTTTTCTATATTTTATTTTAATTAATTAATTAATTAATTTTACTAACAAATTAAATTATTTTATTTTATTAAAAATCACCAAAAATATTTTTATGTCCAATTAAAATTAGAATATTATTTTTCATCAATAAATTAATTAATTTAATTAGGTTTGATTAAATTAGATAACTTTAACTTATTTTTGCAAATAACTAAAATTAATTAGAATAAATAGGTTTTACTACTAATTTAATTTTTTTTATCTTTTTCCTAAAATAACTAAAAACCAAAAATAGGTATTGTAATTATTTTTACCAATTAATTTAACCACTAATTAATTCTCACATTTAATTTAGAAAAAACTTAGTTCTTTTCTTTTAAAAATATTAAAATCAACAAAAACATTTTTTTCTTCTTCTTTTAATTAGGTTAGGAGGGTCAAAACCCTAGTTTCTCGTCGATCTAATTTCCCTCGCGCGCTTTATTATTATCCAATTATTGTATCTGCTCACAGTTTGTAATAGTTTTAATTAGGACTTTTACATTTATCGCTTTTACTTTTCAAAGGGTTTGTTTTTGGCTATGTAAATACCCGAAGCCTTGTAATAGCGTAGTTTAATTTCCGCATTTTAAATTCCGCAAATTATTAACTGTTAGATGTATGAATAATTAGGGTTTGCATGACAAAGATAAAATGCGCAAAGATAAAATAAACTGAAATTGAATCATTCGCACATGCGCACTCTTAGGGTACACTCCCACTTGGTTGCCTTTGGTAAACGGTCATTGAGTATAGGATGATTTAGTGGTCGTCCTTTTGTCCAAAGATCAAGTTGCCTCGGAAAGGTTGCCTCGGATATTGTTGTCTCGGATAAATGATCTAAGACATTAGGGTTATTACTAAGACGTCCTAACATTGCCTTAGTGACCATACGTCCCTTTCGAATTGACCCTCAAAACTCCAACGAATGTGCTACCTACTCAGTAATAGTGGGATAGCATTGTCTAAAGGAAAGGAATACAGAACGATTCTTTTTTCGAGTAGGTAGATTAGTTCTTAAGTACTTGCTCATTCCAAACAAATTTTTTACACTTACACTCCTTTACAAACAAAGTTTTCAAAAAACACTTCATTACACTCTTGAAGACAGAAGCAAGAGTTAAATCGAAGTTAAAACAAAAACTTTTCAAAGCCTACAAACACAAAGAAAACAATTTTGAAAATGATGAGCAAGTACCTAAGAGCCTGTAGATAACTACGAATAGAATGGGTGCTAATACCTTCCCTTTCTATAATCTACCCCCTGTACTCATAAATATCTCGAAAAAGGAATTTTTCTGTGCTTTTTTCCTTTCTTTGTTGGATAAAATAAAAGACGGTGGCGACTCTTGGTTATCGCGACATTTTGCAAACACAAACGCAAAACGCAAACCAGCAAATTCCTTAACGAAATAGGGAAACACGTCCCGGTTCTGGCCACCGTATCACAAAAGGGTCTTCCCCAGCTGTTCTACCACATTGTAGTCGCTTTTCTTGATAATTTTCAGAATCTCTTCCATCTCCTTCTTGGAAGCCTCTGGGATAGATACTGATTGTGCCTTCGTCTAGACATGCTCAATCAATATGTCTTTGCCCCGAGTCTCGGACGACCCGGTGATAGGGGTGTCAGTAGGGGTAATCACAAGAATTATAGTAGTAGTATCAGCAGGAACAAAAGTAGGAATGATCACAGGACCAGTAACATCTTTTAGAGGAAAAATCTCAGGGTAGAACACTCTTCCACTTCTTGTTATTTTGTTGGTTCCAACAATGTGGACAATGTCGGGATCAGCATTCTCAGAGACCTGGTTTTCATTACCCAGCCAATCTTGCTTGATGTCGTGGTAGTAGACGTCACCCCCATAGTTCTAAGGAACAGTTTTGCCTGAGGAGTAGGGAATTGGCCCTGGCATAATGATTATCAGTGGCGTAACCTTCGGAACAGATGTAATCTTGACAAGCCTTTTGGTGGAGAGCCTGGGAGGATTGGCGAAAATGGTTATTATTGAAACATCTTTGTAAGAAATGGTTAGAACGGGATTCTTCTCAAACAAAATCTCTCTATCATCCATCAGGCGCTGAACACCTGCCTTCAACAAATGACAACCAGTTAGTAGAGATAAACAGAAGTGGCAACCTTCGCCACAACCTGGAAATAAACCGGCCTTAAATAAGTTCCCCTTAACAGTCATAAGAGGACTAACAAGCTCTTCAATAGTAGTAACAAACACATCGTCTTCAATAGCGTTAACACCACGGTCGTGCTTGGGCATAAGAGCAGTGATAACATTTGGAATCTCTGGGGCGTCAAATTCAATTTCCTTCGCCTCGAGAAGGCCGTGTACCTTTTTTTCAAAGCCCAACAGTTGTTTGTATCATGACCTGGACTTTATGAATGAGAAGCACAACGAGCATTTGGATTATAGCGGGGAGAGGTAGTGTTGGGATTCTTCGGAGCTTCCTTCAACGTTACCAGATTAAACTTCAGTAAATGTGGTAAAACTTGAGACATAGTCATGTTTATTCGGCTATACTGTCTTGTCGGCCTTTCTGTTCTAGGCTAATTGTTCCTTTGTTGCACGTGTGCAGGTTTAGGGATCATAACAACCCCTACCGTCGGAAGGTGTTCAGTTCTGTCCTGATTCCTTTGATTGTACACAGCACTAACCTCTTTTTTCCCAGCAAATGGCTTTCTTACTGCACTGGAGGATGCATCCTTTTGGATCTTACCACTCCTAATTCTAGCTTCCACTTTTCCCCCTGTCAATATCAATTCAGTAAAGTCGGTCGAGGAGCTTCTAATCAGGTGATTAAAGAATGGACCAGACAGGGTACCCAGAAACATATCCACTAGCTCCCTATCAGACAGGGGAGGATGGAATCTTCCTGCTAATTCCCTCCACTTCTGAGCGTAGTCTTTAAAGCCCTCGCTCGAACCCATAACCAAACTTTGGACTTGAGTACGGGTGGGAGCAAGGACTGCGTTGTACTGATTTTTCTTATAGAAAGCAGTGGCCAAGTCTTCCCAATTATGAATGTTGGTCCTTTCCAGCTGGTAGAACCAATCTAAATGAGTTCCAGACATACTATCCTAAAATAAGTGGACCCATAAGTCCCTGTCAGCAGTGTGAGGATGTATCTTCCTCACATAATATTAGAGGTGCATTTTGGGACATAAAACCCCATCGTACTTGGCAAACACTGGCACCTTGAACTTTAGATGGATGACAATCCCAGAAACCAAACCCAGCTCTTCAAAATCCAGCCCAAACACTTTCTGAATCTCCATTGCACTCAGACGCTCTTCCAACTATTTGTACTTTTCGTCGTACAGAGGATACTACTCTTCATTGTAATCAGTCTCATTGTCAGATTCCTGCAGACTAGGGTCATCCTCTCTTGTCTCACCCTCTTGGTTATCTCCTTCTTTGGAGGAAGATGTCAGCTCAACCACTTGCCTTAGCGGTCCTTTGAATCTCCTTCCCAGATTTTCCACACCAGCTTCCCTCATTGGCTTCTTGGTCTTGTCTTTAACAATCAGGGCTTTTAGTTCCTCTTGGCCAGAGCCATAATCATCTGTTGGAATTGTGTGTCCTGAGTCTATAAGTTCTTCACAGTTTATTCTAGAGCCATTGCTGAAATAAATAGCGAAGAGGATGAGAAACTTGCTTTGAAACCTGTTTATGCAATGATATGTATGATATATGTATGCAATGTTTTCAAGGATTTCTAAGACTCAAATTTTCTTAAACAAAAAGATAACAAACATTAATTGTATTAAAATGTTTTATTGATCACAATAATGGCTTTTGGGATCACAAGGGAACAAAGCAAAATAAAACCATCCAAGCTAAAGAAAACTCAAGCTTCCCACAAACGCATCCTCTTCGGTGCAATGTAGGCATTTATACTCCTCTCCTCGTAAAGTAACCGGGTGAGCTCTATAACCTTCTTCTCGCTGGCGTAGAATTAGGTTTTGAAAGTGTCTCGTTCTTCTTTAAGTTGGATCCAGGACCTTTGTAACTCTTCAAGATCGGTTGGCATGTCAGGATGAATAACGACGTAAGGGTTGTCTCCTTCTGCAACTGGCTCCATAATCATAGGTAAGATGGCGGGGTAAGGCATCATAATACATTGAGCATGAGCTCGCACCTATTTGAGGTAAGGCTCAAGAGGTATGGAATTCTTGTGCCCCAGTGTCTTGCTATCAACTCAGTTTATCATAGTCAAATGTGATTCCTTGGACGAGTGCGTCGTGAGGACCATCCCTTCTAGCGTAACCAAACTGTCGTAGAGCCAAACAAGGATTATAAGTGATTCCTTCCCTAATGCCTAAGAGAGGGACATTATGGAATTCCCCACAACAATTAATGATGGTAACATTCTCCGAGGATCACGAACACCAATGAATATATGAATGTATAAGGGACTTCATCCTACGAGACCATCTCATACCCTGCTCATTATTCAAGATGGACCGGGGTAGGTGCAAAATAAACCACCTAGCAAGTAGAGGAGTGAAACACAGAAGGGACCCCCTCCTCTTTAGAGTGCGAGTATGCAGAGAGTGTAGAATATCTCCAAGTAAGGTGGGAACTAGATTATGTGATAGAAAAATCTTAACCGCATTCACATCTATGAATTGGTCCATGTTAGGGAATAGTACCATCCCATAGATGAGAAGGGCTAACACCTCCTCAAAAGCTTGTAAGTCCAGGCTATCCCAAAAATAGTGAGTTTTCTCAAATAAGAACTTATCTAGAAATCCTTGGACACCTCCTATGATTTCCTAATTTGCCACTACATCTGACCGTTGTAAAGATAGAGCTTGAGAAATCTCTTCAGGCTTTGGGTCTCTTCTGTACCGTTGAATGGTAGCTGATTAAGGATAGGTACCCCCAATAACTGAGAAAACGCCTCCATAGTAGGCACTAGCTGGTAATCAGGAAAAGTGAAGCAGTGGTGTAACGAGTCAAAGAACTAAAAGAGCACCTTTAACATTTCTTCGTTCAGGGTTGCAGTTACCAAGTTGAGAAGTCGACCATGTTTTTCAGTGAAGGAAGAACTTTCAGGAATCCTGGATGCTAAGTCCTTGAGTTGAGGGTGCACTTTCACAAGGTTAATCTGGATAGTGTTCCTCCGAGCGAATGTCATGTCCTAAAAAATAAGACAAAGATAAGCCCTAGAGAATCCTTGAAATGGTTAGTATGATATGCCATGTTATAATGTCATGATTACGCTAAGAAACCACAGATATAACAAGCACAAGCAAATCACACAAAATACCTTAGGTTTAAGGCTTGCGTGGGTTTTAAGCTGATACCCTCTTGAAGTTGGAATGGTTCAACCTATCCTATAATAGTAACCGGGTTCTAAGGGATCTCAATATCACTGACCTTTCCCAAAAGCTTCGTTCGATAGGCAACTGACTCACAACCAAACAAAACTCAGGAGTCAAATCTCAATGAGTGTAGCGTCGAGTATCTGCCGACTTTGGGAATACACCAAAGACGGCCATCTCACTATGTCCTAATGGCCAAGTTGTTCATTTAAAGGTTCTAAGGTCAGTTGACGCTTTATGACACCACATAGCGGCCTCGTATTCTCCTTGATTAACTCAAGGGCTACCAGTACCAACCAAAGTGTCGCATCAACATAGCCATCACTTCAACCGTGTCGGTTTACCCCGCACAGTTTCCATGATCTATTGCTACTTACCTAAAAGGTTTTTTCCCAGATCCAGGTGTAGGATCTATAACCCAAACAATACCCTTAAAAGTAAAGCAATCAAACAAACAAACAAGTTATAAATGATCTAGACCCTAAGGTAAACCCCAATTTATTATTTTCCCTAGCAGAGTTTCCAGTTCTATGATACGGTGGCAGAACCAACTGTTAATACTGATTTGCGTTTTTTGTTCGTAAATGTCGTGGTAAGCAAGAGTCACCATTGAGTTTTCTTTTATCCAACAAAGGAAAGGGTGAAAAGAACAGAAAAAGACCTTTTTTGAGATTTTCTGAGTAAGGGGGTAGATTATGGATAGGGAAGGTGTGAGCACCCTTTCCATCCGTGGTTTTCCATGGGCTCTTAGGTACTTGCTCATTTTTTAAAACTACTTGTATGTTTGAAAAGTTTTGTTTGAAAATGCCTTAGTGCGGCGATTCGCTTTATGGTAACCCTTGTATAAGTTCTCAAGAGTGTGCTAAAGTGTTTTTTTGAAAAGTGTTTTGAAAGTGTAGTGTGTAGAAAGAATTGTTTGAGCAAGTACCTAACAGTTATCTACCTACTCAAAAAAAATTTGTTCTTTTCCTAATATCCTTTAGACAGTGTTATCCTACTATTAGTGAGTAGGTAGCCCTAGTCATTGGATGCTTGAGGGACTATCGAAAGGGACGTACGGTCACTAAAGGCAACTGGGCAAAAACTCTTAGTAACTGTCCTAAAGCCCTAAGATCACTTTTTTAACCGAGGCAACAGTCGAGAGGGTCATCAAGGGACTAGTGATCTCTTAGACTCAAGGACAACCACTAAGAATTCTCTCATTTCGAGAATTGTGATTGTTATTTTCCGAGGCAACCGAAGTGGGAGATACCCTAGGGGTGAGCATGTGCAAGTGTGCTTGATTCTGTTCATTTATCTTGCTTATTTAGGGTTATCTATGTTCAATTAATAATTATATTTCATGCAATCCTATTAACAATTCATCTAAGCAGTTTATCATACGGGAAAATAAATTGCGGAAAAATAAAGTTCCTAACTATTACAGGGCCTTGGGGCAATTACATAATTAATGACTGAAAAAGAAAGTGCGGAAATTATAAACCCTAATTAAACTATTACAAACTGGGCGCAGTTACATCAATAATAAAAAAATTAATCGAACGACAAAAGAATAACGCGCGAGAATTAAAACTAGAAAGAAGTTCAAAACCCTAAAAATCTAATTTTCTCATTGAAAATATTTTTTTGGGATTTTTTATGAAAAAGATTTGAAATTTAACCTAATCTTCTGATTAATTTTAATTAATGAAAATAAATTGAAATTAATTGGAGAAATCATTAATAATAAAAAAAATTAATTATGAATAAAAACTAATATTTTTGATATTTTTGAAGAAAAATATTTTTGCAATTAAACCTAGGTTCTAATTGATTTTATTTTAAAGAAACAAATCAAAATAATTATATTAAATTAATTTACAAAATTAATTTCAATAAAAAACCTAAATCCTATTTTTGTGATTTTACTGATTTTTAATGATTAAATAAAATAATGATTTTTCTGAAATAATTAAAAAAGCAACGAAATTAAATAAATAATAATAAAAGGAAAAAAAGAATGGGCCTGATACTGAAGCATTTGGGGGGTGCAAAGTGGAATTTTCCATGCCCAGATTCACAAGCCCAATACCCCTTGCGTTGGATCTGGTGTTGTTGCCTTTTGGAGGTCCATGGTGGGGACTGCCTGCTAGAAGCGTTGGATATGGCGCCATGCAGATCTGATGGCCTGAGCTGATGGTGCAAGGTGTACGCATGGGCAAGCAGGTGTACTAGATCTGAAAGAAATATATGAGAAAACATAAAATGTTGGAACTGGGACTCGAACCCAGGTCCTTCCCTTTGCCAAGCGCCTCATTTTCCAACGCACCAACCTGTTCATTCATTACATAATATAAACATAAAATAATATATATTAAATAAATACCCACAATTTGTTTTTCATAAAACACGCGCGTGGATTTCAAACAACCCAATCTTGAGGCGTCACGCCATTGTCCTCCCTGTTGCTAAAAACTTTCATATTTCCAAAATCTCAACCAAGCAATATAAATTTAATGTAAATACATGGATCAACTGGATTTGATCTCATGAATACAATGGTATTCTTCTTATGGCCTAACTTCGCCTGTAATAAAAAACCCAAAAACGGACCTTGAAACCCTAACAATGGTAGTTGGTCAAACATGCATCAAAACAAGCAATTAATCATTCAAACATGTTCTAAATGATCATATACACATGAATGTGTTGTACCCCAAAATTTTCCCTCCCATATTTCTCAAAAAATTGCAAGAAAGACCTCCAAGTTGCTCAAGTTGGTCCAAGAGTTGGTCAGACAAGCTACCTCCTAAGGCAGTCTACCCCAAATTAGGGTTTTGCATTGCATCAAGACCCTTGAGTCCAAATGACCTCAAGTTCTCCCCAATGTCCTAATATGTTCTCAAGGTCATCCATGTCAAGTTTCAAGCCTTGTAGAGGAAGTTTGCTCAGTCAATTGCTCAAAGGTCCAAAAGTCGATTGTGCTAGGGCAAAAGTCAACTGTGACCTATATATAGTCAAACTTCAAGATTTTTGTAAACATTCTAATTTTGAAGGATATTTAATCATTTGATCAAGGGTTGATCATGATTCATCAAGGATTGCTCAAAATTCATCAAGACTCAAAAGTTGCTAAATTAGGGTTTTGTAGGAAAGGTCAACTCAACTTTGACCAAGCATAACTTTCTCATACTTTATGAGAAATGACCCATACAAAGTTCATTTTGAATAGGATTCAATTACCTACAATCCATCTTCATACCCCAAGATCAAGAAATTCACTCACAAGAAGTTATGAATTTGGACATTATAGGTCATTTTTGAAAGTCAACAAAAACACTTTTTTTGCTAAAGCTTATATTTTGAGAATGGAATATCAAAATGAGAAGAGACCAAAAGGGTTGGTTAGAAGACACCTCAAGCTTTCTAAAAAGTCAAATAAAACCTCCAAAAGTTCAAAATTGAAGAAGTTATGCATTGTTGAAGTTGGACTTTTTTGCAAAATTGTCAAAAGTCAACTATCCCCAAAACTTCAAATTTTGTCAAATGGGCCCATTCTTTTCCACTTGATTTGAGCTTGCATAGTTTCCCACGTGTCCTAGCTTCAGCCATGAGCTCATATTTAATTTTTATTATTTAATTTGATTTTTAATTGAATTTATTCATTTTAGATCAAATAAAATCATATAAAATCCAACACTTTGATAACACAAGATCTTTTGGCTATTTCAGGCTTTGATTACAATCATTATCATCATCAAATTCGAATCAAACCAAATCATGTGCAAAAAGATTGGAATTAGGCAAAATTGGAAAGTTTGTAAAGGGAGATAAAATCAAATATGCAAGCATTGATAAGGCAATATTTGGATCAATTTTGTTGACCTAATGCACCGAGCATTACCTAAGGAAGGCAAAGACACGAAAACAAGGGTTGGAAACTATGGAGAGAGGAAGAATAAAAAGTGAAAAAATCACAAAAAGTTAGAGATCAAAGTCCAAGTTAGAGACATTTTCAGAGGTCAAGACTTGTTCCAATCGCTTCCTGGGCATTCACACAAGCCATCCCAATCAAAACCAAGCATTTTCAGACGCCCTAACACACTGTAAGTCGCTCGATAGTCACCCCTGTTCTTGATTTCGCAATTCTGAAATTAGGCATCTTTTTCATGAACTAATACCATATTTTGAATCTACAAAACATTTGCAAGCGATTGGTATTATTCAATTACGTTTATCTGGCCTGAATGGAGAACCACCATATCTAGGGTTCTTCGTTTTGTTTTTAGGGTTTTCTGTTTCAGGTAAAATTGAGACTCAAGAAGAACATGGCTTTGATCAGGAGGCCATGACGAATCAAACCATGCTCTTGGAATGGATTTATATGGCCTGGAGAGAATTTTAGGATAGGCCTGCGCTTTTAGCTGCGGATTCAAATCTGCGGGTATTATTTTACAGGGTTGAGGACAGGGATGAATGCGTGGCATCCCATCATTGGGCCATTCAAACCAAGCCCGCGTTTTTTATTATTTTCTGGCAATAGTTTTGTTTTTATATAATATACATCATTTATATTAATATAACAAATGAAGCAGCGTGTCCCAGTGGTCTACAAGTCAGTTTCCAAGGGGGGCTGGAGGTCAGGGGTTCGATCCCGGCCTCCAGCACTTTGTATTTTCTTGTTTCTTTTCAGGTTATCGTGTGCATACGTTGGTTTGCCCTCCACCATAGTCCTTCATCCACTCAAGCATCAGATGGCCAAAGGCCAGATCTAGTGGTCAAAAAGCTGGAGGTCCACCATGAGCCAAGTCCATGCGTGCATACTGGATCCCAGAAAGTCAAAAAGGCCAGTGTTTTTTGGGCTTAAGAAATTGCTACTCACACCACAAAAACAGGCCCAATTCCTCATTCCCTTCATATTTTATTTAGTTATTTTATTTACTTTATTTTATTTTATTGATTTTTTAACCAATCACAAAATTCTGTTTTATTAAATAAAAATCACAAAAAATGTTTTATTTCAAATCAAATTTTAAACTTTTATTTTTTCTTAATAAATTTATTAATTAATTAGGTTTTAATTAGAAAACTTTAATTCCTTTTGTAAAATAAATAAAATTAATTAGACTTGACTAGTTTTTAACCATTAATTTAATTATTATTATTTCTTTCCTAAATAATTAAAAAAAAACCAAAAATAATTTATTTATTTTTCATTAATTAATTAATTTAATTTAATTTAGTAATTAGTTTAGGATTTATTTCTTTTCCTTAAATAAAAATAACAAAAAAATCAAAAAGCCAATTTTCTTTCAAAAAGGGTCAAAACCCTAAGCTCGTACTCGATTTAATTTCCCGCACGCGTTATTTATTTTCATCATATTAATGTACCTGTTTCCGGAATGTAATAGATAAATAGGACATTTAATTATTTTTATCGCTTTATTTTATTTTTCTAAGGGTTTTGTCTTTGGCAATGTAAATACCCGACGCCTTGTAATTTAATTTCCGCACCTTTTAATTCTGCAAATTATAACTGTTAGATGTTTGATAATAGGGTTTGCATGACAAGACTAAATGTTAATCTTAAAATCAAATTAGATCACCTTTAATATGTACAAAGATAAAAAAATAACTGAAAACGACACACTCACACATGCGCACTCTTAGGGTAAACCCCACTTGGTTGCCTTCGTACACGGTCATTGAGAATAGGTCGTTTTAGAAGTCGTCCTCTTGTCTAAAATATCATAGTCGCCTCAAAACGGTTGCCTCGGATATTGTTTCCTCAAGTAAATGATCTAAGACATTAGGGTTACCGCTAAGGCGTCCTAACATTGCTTTGGTGACCGTATGTCCATTATTCGAATTGACCCTTAAACTCCAACGACGGTGCTACCCACTCATTAATAGTGGGATAGCATTGTCTAAAGGACATTAACATAGAACGATTCCTTTTTCGAGTAGGTAGATGGCTCTTAGATACTTGCTCTTTTAAAAAACAAAATATTTTTCACACTTACACTTTTCGAACAAAGTTTTCAAAACACTTCATACGCTCTTGAGGAAAGAAGCAAGAGTTAAATCGAAGTTTTCAAACAAAAACTTTTTCAAACCCACAAGCATAAAGAAAGAAATTTTGAAAACAAATTGAGCAAGTACCTAAGAGCCCGTGGATAACCACAGATAGAAAGGGTGCTAACACCTTCCCTTTCTATAATCTACCCCCCGGACCCGAGAAATATCTCGAAAAAGGAATTTTTTCTGTGCTTTTTCCTTTCCTTGTTGGATAAAATAAAAGTCGGTGGCGACTCTTGCTTACCGCGACATTTTGCGAAAACAAACGCAAACCAGCATTTCAAAAACAGTCAGTTCTTCCCACCGTATCACATAACTGGGGACTCTGCTGGGGACTCTTATAAGTGGGGTGTACCTTAGGAATAGTTCATAATGTTTTCAATTGCTTGACTTGTATGCTTTATCTTTGTGGGTTTGAATCAGAGTTACTATAGATCCTAACCTGGATCTAGGGGATACCCTTTAGGTAAGTAGCAATAAACTGTGAGGGAACTGTAAAGCGTAGAACGATATGGTTGAAGCAGTAGCTACGTTGGTGTGGCACTTTAGTTTGTACCGATATCCCTTGTGGCGCAACGAGGAGAATATGGGTCTTCTAAGGGGTCATTAAGCACCAACTGACCTTAGAACCTTTAAATTGACCAACTTGGCCATAGAACAGTAGCAGTATGCTACACTCATTGAGACCAAACTCTCGCGATGATTCCGGCTGCAAGAAAAGGTTGCTAAATTGGAATTATGACCGATCGAGGGTGGTCAGTAATATTGAGATCCTCTAGAACCCAGTTACTATTTCTAGGACAGGTTTGAACCAACTGAACTGAAAGAGGGTAGTACCTAGACTCCTTGCCAACCTAAAATCTAAGGGTTATCTGTGTGACTTGTGTGCCCTTACCATGTTTGCTATTTGTGGATACTTGTGGTGTGTTTTCTATCATGACATCATGACATCATGACATTGCATGCATCTTGCATTGGACTAACCTATTTCAAAGACAGGAGGGATTCATCTTTGTTCTGTTTTATAGGTCATGGCACCCATGCGTAGAAACACCATTCGGATCAACTTTGTCCAGATTCCCACTCAGCTTAATGAATTGGTGGAAAAGGTTTCAGATACTACCTCCTTTATCAGAAGACATGGGCACCTCCTTGGTTTGGTCACCTCCAAGATGGATGAACAAATGATGAGTGTCTTAGTCCAATTCTTTGATCCACTGTACCACTGCTTTACTTTTCCAGACTACCTGTTGGTCCCTACCTTGGAAGAGTTCTCTTATCTACTTGGTATCTCTATTCTGGAGCATACCCCGTTCACAGGTTAGGAGAAATTCCTTACGTCGAAGAGATTGCTTCATCCCTCCATCTGACAAAGGTTGAGGTAATGTCTAATTGGGAGACTAGAAGTGGGACAAAAGGCTTTTTGACTAAGTTCTTGGTTGGTAAGGCTAATCAGTTCTGGGACAGTCTTGACTTCTAGGCATTTGAAGACATTTTGGCTCTTCTCATATATGGTTTGGTGTTGTTTCCTAACTCGGATTCTTTCGTCGACATGAATGCAGTGAAGATTTTCATATCCGGTAATCATGTGCCCACTCTCTTGGGTGACATCCTGCACTCTCTTTATGCCCGTACTGCTCGGAAACAGGGAACCCTTATGTGTTGTGCACCATTGCTGGCGAGGTGGTTTATTTCTCACCTCCCCAAATCAGTTTTGAAGAACAAGGAAGGCATGGGCTGGGCCTACAGGGTTATGTCTCTTCCTCATAATGCCATCATCTGGACTATCAAGGGCGTGGAAGATGTGGCTATTATTGATTGCTGTGGGGAATACCCCAATGTTCCACTGCTAGGAACCCATGGAGGAATCACCTATAATCCGTGTTTGGCCTTACGTCAGTTTGGGCGAGCTAGGAGGGAAGGACCTCATGATTTACTGATGCCGAGCATTGTCTTTGACTTCTAAGGGGATAGTGACGAGAAACGCCGCAGGTTCATACGAGCTTGGGATAGAGTACACATTTCTGATCCGCACGAGATAGGTGCGAAGACTTCTCTTCCGATGGAGCCATATCTCCGATGGGTTCGAATCCGTGCCCAAAAGTTGGGAATGCCGTACCAAGCCGTCTTGCCTATAACATTCGAGGTTGCTGATGAAGAAGGGGTTCCTCCTTCCATCCTCCATCCATACATGCCTACTGACATAGGGGCATTAAAGAGATCTTGGATGCAGCTGAGAGAAGAGTGGGATACTTACAGAGAAAAGTATCACGAGCAAGAGCAGAAGATTCAAAGGTTGGCAAGGCAATTGGAGAATGAGAAGATCCTCAACGACTATGTCAGCACCAAAGGGAAACGACCATGGGAGCGCTGATTTCTTTTGATTATTTCTAGTTTTTATTTACTTTTCAATATTTCCTTTTTGTAACGCCTTAAAGGCATCTGTTGAACAATTGAAATTCAAAGTTTATCTAATAAAAGTGTGTTTCATTTTTGTTTATGAATTTGAATCCCTAAAGTCTTTGAAATCATACCATACGCATTTCATTCCCATGCACCTCATAACAGGTACCCTTACAGGTTTTCTCATCTTCTTCGCTGTTTATTTCAGCATCATGTCTTCTGAAACATCCACTGAACAAGCAATTAAGGCTCTACAAGCTCAAAACGCCCAGCTCAAGGAATTGTTCATGAACCTGGCTAAGGGTTAGCAAGATATGAAGACCCTTATCTTGAAAGAGAATAAGAAGAAGACGGTCCTGCTGAATATGGGTCGCAGATTTGGAAACAATTTGCGAGAAGAGCTTGATTTGACCCACTCATCTGGAGGGGGAAATAATCAGGAAGATAGGAGGGCTCCTAGCCCTGTGGTTTCAAACAAAGAGACCGACTTTGACGAAGACCAGTATCCTCCGGCTGAGGATAGATATAAGAAGCTCGAAGACCGGTTGAGCGCGATGGAAGTTCAGAAAGTGCCTGGTCTGGACTTTGGAGACTTGGGTTTGTCATCTGGGGTGGTGGTTCCCCACAAGTTCAAAGCACCAGCCTTTGTTAAGTACGACGGGGTTTCTTTCCCAAAGCGGCACCTCCGTTCGTATGTTAGGAAGATTCAGCCATACACCGCAGACAAGAACCTCTGGATCCACTTCTTTCAAGACAATCTCTCAAGGACTCAGCTTGAATGGTTTTACCAGCTGGAAGGAGCTAGTATCCATAATTGGGAAGATTTGGCCGCTTCTTTCTACAAGCAGTACCAATACAATGCCGACCTCCCTCCCACGCGTACCCAACTCCAGGGTATGTCTATGGGTGCGGGTGAAGGTTTCAAAGATTATGCTCAGAAGTGGAGGGACCTTGCTGGAAGAGTGCAACCTCCCTTGGCTGATAGGGAGCTAGTGGATATGTTTCTGGGGACCTTGTCTGGTCCGTATTTCAACCATCTGATTGGGAGTTCTTCGTCCGGGTTTACAGAGTTAATTATGACCGGGGAAAGAATTGATGCCAACATCAAATTTGGAAAAATACAGAAGGGTGCTTCGTCAGGCACCGAGAAGAAACCTTTTAAGAAAGAATCCAGTGTTGTTTACAGTTCAAAGAGCCATAATAGACCTGAACGCCGCCAAGCAGTCAATGCGGTGGTTATATCAAGACCTGTTGTTGCTCCTCAACACAAAAATCAGCCAAGAGCCGAGAGGCCTCGAAGACAATTCACTCAGCTCAACATGACTTTATCCCAAATTCTGCCGCTGTTATTGAAAACCAACTTGGTGATTCCAAAGGAGGCCCCGAAGAGTCCCAACACAACATCACCGATGTACGATCCGAATGCCCGCTGTGCTTTTCACTATGACAGCCCGGGGCATGACACAGATAACTGCTGGGTCTTGAAGAATAAAGTGCAGGACTTGATTGATGCTAAGGAGATTGAGTTTGAAGCACCTGAAAGACCTAATGTTGTGACTGCTCCTATGCCTAAGCATGGAGTAAATGCTGTAGATGAAGACTCGTTTGTGGTTTCTACGAAAGACATTGTTACTCCATTGATGACTGTGAAGAAGAACCTTCTAGTAGCCGGTTTATTTTCGGGCTGTGGCGAAGGTTGCCATCTGTGTGCCGTATTGCCTACCGGTTTCCATCTTTTGAAGTCAGGTGTCCAACGCCTGATGGATAATAAAGAAATTCTGTTTGAGAATACTGTTGTTCCTTTTGTTCCTGCTGAAGAAGTTGCTATAATCACCATTTTTGACAATTCTTCCAAGGCTTCCTCGAGAAAGCCTGTTAGAATTACATCTGTTCCAAGAATCGCTCCCTTGATCATCACTGTTCCTAGACCTATCCCCTATATATCCAAGAAAGTTATCCCGTGGCATTATGGGGCTGACTTATATCATCACGGAGTTAAGCAAGACTTGAGTGCTGAAGAGGCTGATCCTGACATCAGCAACATTGTTGGATCTAGTAAAGTCACCCGTAGCGGAAGGCTTTTCTCCCCTGGGATCTCTCCACCAACTATTCGGAAACCTGTTGTTATTACACCTGCCAGTGTACCTGCTGCTGTTCCTATTCAAGTTCCAATTCTTACCCCTGTTGCCGAGTCATCTGATACTCGGGGAAAAGGAACCACCGGTGAGCCTGCCCAGGCGGAGGCACCGAAGAAGATTACTATTGAAGCCTCTAGACAAGAGATGGAGGATATTCTGAAGATCATCAAAAAGAGCGACTACAATGTAGTCGAGCAGCTGGGGCAAACCCCATCCAAAATATCTATGTTGTCACTGTTGCTATGCTCAGAAGCCCATGTTAAGGCTCTGATTGCTTTCCTGAAGACTGCGCACGTGCCGCAAGAGACATCAGCTGATCAGTTTAAATATTGCGTGGCGAGTTTAACTGCTGATAATGGGTTGGGTTTCTCCGATGCCGACTTGATTGCCAAGGGGAAGAATCACAATGACGCCATGCATGTCTCCATTGAATGCAGGGGCACTACTCTTGCTCACGTATTGGTGGACACCGGGTCTTCGTTGAATGTGTTACCTAAGAAAGCTCTAGATTGGTTAGACTGTGAAGGGTTGGAGCTGAAACCAAGCAACATTGTAGTCAGGGCCTTTGATGGGTCCAAGAGGATGGTACACGGAGAAGTGGATATTCCAATTAAGGTTGGTTCTCAGGTTTTCGCATCTACATTCTATGTGATGGACATTCGGCCATCTTATTCTTGCTTGCTGGGTCGCCCGTGGATCCACAAAGTTGGGGCAGTAACCTCAACGCTCCACCAGAAGCTAAAGTACCCAGTGAAAGGGAAAATTGTGACAGTACAAGGAGAAGAGGAGTACATGTTGAGCCAGCTCAACTCTTTCCGATATGTAGAGATGGACGGGGAGTTCATTGAGACCCCGTTTCAATATTTTGAAGAGGTGTCCCAGACGTTGGCATCAATTGAAACTGTTGTTGAAGATCCTCCAATGAAGATGGCTTCCCTCAAGGATACCCGGGCTGTTATTGAGAAAGGTGGGTGTTCAAATTGGGGCCAACTCCCTGATTTTGCACATAATACTAACAAGTTTGGTTTGGGTTTCGCTGCAGAAGCTCAAAGGGTTGTTCGGAGTGCACGGATCGGAAGACCTCCCCTGTTCATCAGCAATTCAGGAGTGAATGCTGTTGAAGACGATGTTGAAGAGTCTGAGTTTGACAGTTGGATCTACCCGACTGCCGATGGTGGATTAAGCAATTGGACGACAAAGGACTTCGTCCCAATTTCTTTTATTACCCAATAATGAGACTTTTGTTTTGAATTTTTAACAGACAATGTTTTAAACTCTACGGCCCGGTGTCTTACCCGAGGAATCGTGGCTTCATTTGTGAGGGCTTTATGTGTGTCAGCTACATATATCATTAATAAAAGCATTGAACGTTTCTTGCATTTCAAATTTTGCGCTCCTTGATTTTCTTTTATTGCAAAACAGCTATTTTACACACACTCACATATACAGGTCTACATCCACTCTAGATCTCACTGGTAACGACTCTGATATTGCCAGTTATGACTTCGAAGGTCCGATCAACTTAGCCGAAGACGAAGGTGAAGATGATTGTGAAGTGCTTGGTGAACTTGCTAGACTGCTACTTCAGGAAGAGAGGGCTACTCAGCCGCATGAAGAGCCAGTGGAGACAATAAATGTGAGTACAGAGATAGACAAGAAAGAGGTCAAAATCGGTGCAAATCTGGAGCTTAGTGTGAAGCAATGGTTGATTCAGATGCTGCGTGACTACGTTGAGATCTTTGCCTGGTCTTATGAAGATATGCCTGGATTGGATACCGGTATCGTGGTTCACAAATTTCCTACCAAGGAAGACAGTCCTCTAATGAAACAGAAGGTTTGCCGAATGCGCCCAGAGATGTCTGAGAAAATCAAGGCTAAAGTGATGAAGCAGTTTGATGCCGGTTTTCTAGCAGTTACTTCTTACCCACAGTGGGTGGCCAACGTGGTTCTAGTGCCGAAGAAGGATGGTAAGGTTCGAATGTGTGTTGACTATAGGGATCTGAACAGGGCAAGCCCCAAGGATAATTTCCCTCTACCTCATATCGATATTTTGGTTGACAACACCGCACAACATAAAGTCTTCTCCTTCATGGACGGCTTCTCCGGTTATAATCAGATTAAGATGGCTCCCGAAGACATGGAGAAGACAACATTTGTTACTCAATGGGGTACCTTTTGCTACAAAGTCATGCCTTTCGAATTAAAGAATGTTGGGGCAACGTATCAACGCGCCATGGTCGCTTTGTTCCATGACATGATCCATCATGAGATTAAGGTATACGTCGATGACATGATTGGAAGATCTCAAACTGAAGAAGAGCATCTCGACCACCTTCAGAAGTTATTTGACAGGTTAAAGTTGTACAAGCTGAGGTTGAACCCGATCAAGTGCACCTTCAGGGTGAGATCCGGTAAGCTGTTGGGTTTCATTGTGAGTGATAAAGGTATTCAGGTGGATCCTGCAAAGGTGAAGGCTATACAGGAAATTCCAGCTCCCCGGACAGAAAAAGAAGTCAGAGGCTTTCTGGGACATTTGAACTACATTGCCCGATTCATCTTGCACCTGACTGCTACTTGTGAGCCAATCTTCAAGTTACTAAAGAAAGATCAAGTGGTAAGATGGAATGATGAATGTCAGGCCGCTTTCAAAAGGATCAAAGAATATCTCCAAGAGCCACCTATTCTGATGCCTCCAGTTGAAGGGAGACCCCTGATCTTATACTTAACAGTACTCGACAACTCAATGGGGTGTGTGCTGGGGCAGCATGACGTGTCTGGCCAAAAAGAGCATGTTATTTATTACCTTAGTAAAAAGTTTACCGACTACGAGACCCGATACTCGTTGCTCGAGAAAAATTGCTGCGCTTTGGCATGGGTTGCTCGCCAGCTGAGACAGTATATGCTGACTCACACTACTCTATTGATATTAAAGATGGATCCAATCAAGTATATCTTCGAAAAGCCTGCCTTGTCCGGAAGAATAGCAAGATGGAAGATAATATTGACTGAGTACGACATCCAATACACGACCCAAAAGGAAATAAGGGGAAGTGTGTTGGCAGATCATTTGGCGCATCAGGCAGTGGACGATTACCAGTCTATGAACTTTGAGTTTCCAGATGAGAATATCATGATAGTGACTGACTGTGAAACACCTAGACCGGATGAAGGACCTGAGGAGCGATCCCGATGGTCTATGTACTTTGATGGAGCTTCGAACTCTTTGGGAAATGGCATTGGCACCGTAATCATATCTCCTGAAGGTTCTCATACTCCGTTCACCTCCCGACTATGTTTCAACTGCACCAACAACATGGAAGAGTATGAAGCGTGCATCATGGGTCTTCGAGCAGCAATTGACCTAAGGATTAAGTTCTTAAGTGTATTCGGAGATTCCGCTCTCGTGATCAGTCAGATCAAAGGTGAGTGGGATACGAAACACCCTAATCTTATTCCTTACAAGGAGTATGTGTTGACTTTAGTTATATATTTCAAAGAGATCACCTTTGAACACTTCCCGAGAGAGGAGAATCAGTTGGCGGACGTGCTAGCTACGATGTCTTCTATGTTCAAGGTAAGATGGGACAATGAGGCTCCCCAAATTACCATTGAGAGGTTGGACGAACCTGCACATTTCTCGACATTGAGACTGAAGAGGTAACAGATAAACCCCAGTTTCATGAGGTAAAGAGGTACCTTGAAGCTCAGGAGTACCCCGAGGGTGCATCTGTTAATGAAGAAATTCTTGAGGAGGTTCGCGGTGAAGTTCTTCATCAGCAATGGCATTCTCTACAAGCGTAACCATGATTCAACCTTACTGCGATGTGTGGATAAGAATGAATAAGACAGGATTATGGTAGAGTTGCACGAAGGTACTTTCGTGACTCATTCCAGTGGACACACCATGGCAAAGAAAATCCTACGGGCAGGATATTTTTGGTCCACAAAGGAAGCCGACTGTTATCAGCATTCTCGGACCTGTCATAAGTGCCAAGTCTATGCTGATAAGGTGCATATATCTCCAGTACCTCTGAACATCTTGACTGCTCCTTGGCCTTTTGCAATGTGGGGCATTGATATGATCGGCGAGATCAGACCTACGGCATCCAACGAGCATCGTTTCATCCTGGTAGCTATTGATTACTTTATGAAGTGGGTTGAAGCAGCTTCCTTTGCTACAGTAACCAAGAACATCATGGCACGGTTCATCCGGCACAACCTGATCTGTCGATACGGTGTACCAGAGAGGATCATTACGGAAAATGGTACCAATCTCAACAATAAGATGATCATCGAGCTCTACAAGCAGTTCAAGATACAACATCATAACTCTTCTCCCTACCGGCCGAAGATGAACGAGGCTGTTGAAGCGGCTAATAAGAACATTAAGAAGATTGTGCAGAAGATGACATTGACATACAAATACTGGCACGAGATGTTACCATTTGCTCTTCATGGGTATCGTACCTCAGCACAGACGTCAACAGGGGCAACACCCTATTCCTTGGTTTATGGTATGGAGGCCGTCTTGCCCATTGAAGTTCAGATACCCTCTCTTCGGATTATGAAGGATGCAGGTTTGAGCAAAGATGACTGGATTCAGACACGGCTTGATCAACTGAACTTAATCGATGAAAAGAGACTTACTGCTATTTGTCATGGTCAGACGTATCAAAAACGGATGATCAAGGCATTTAACAAGAATGTTAGACGACAAGAGTATCAAGTTGGGGACCTGGTTATCAAGCGCATCATACTGCCACAAGGTGATCCCAAGGGCAAATGGACCCCTACTTACGAAGGGCCATTTGTGGTTAAGAACATTTTTTCAGGAGGAGCTATTATTCTAACCACCATGGATGGTGACGACCTTCCTCACCCCGTCAATGCAGACATAGTGAAAAAATACTACGCATGATCAAAGACCCGCTAGGTTGACACACCTAGGAAAAAATAAGGGCTTCCCGGCGAACCAAAAGGGTTCGGGCAAAAATAAGGGATGAAAATAAAAAGATCTGTACACCCGGCAAGTCGAAAACCTGAAAAGGCCGCTTGGGCAAAAAATGGTATCCCGGTGGACTGAAAACCCGAAAGGGCGGTCCAGGGAAAAATTAGGGATCAAAAAGTAACACTATGTCTCATTGGATCACCTTGCAACCAGACTTCGGTATCGACTATCAAGCTCGGATGGCACTAATCAATATGATCTACCTTCAACCCAGTAGCAAAGTGATCAGATGCTCGAGGATATAAAGGCAATAGCAGAGTTGGAACCCAGTGGGATTATTCACATGGTTGTTTTGTTTAGTTTTTCATAAATTGTGTAAATTCTATTATTCGGCAGCATTCTCTTACCAGGACGTCAGCCTCTTGTACAAAAATGCCTATTTACAGGACAAACTTCAAAATCAATGCAATTAATTTTTCAGAGAAATTTCAAACTGTTTTTCCTTTATCTGTTTTGTTTTGCAAAGAACGTCCAATGTTCATTTTTGATATATGCATTTGACATTAATTGCTGCTCATAATACTTACATGCGAAACAAAAGACGATTATTGGTAATATCAGAAATAGGGGCAATAAGAATTGTCCAAGTTGTACAGATGCTTTATCCACTAGGTACAAAGGTAGATTCAGCTGAAGAATATGGTTAAGGTGCTTTCACTCCCCACAGAGTAAGACAATAATGATAGCTCTCCCCAGCTGAGACCTGGAACTATGAATCGGTAATATTCTACCCAAGCAGAGTTTATTTACCATCAACACTGAAAGGTCTTAATATTCCCCAGCGGAGTATAAAAATATTCCCCGGTAGAATACAAAATATCCCCAGTGGAGCTTGAAATTTTTCCCAGCGCAGTCTGAAAAAGCTTCCCCAGTGGAATTTGGAGAGTCATCCCCAATAGACTTTGGAAGATTGTCCCCAACAGAACTCAAAGGATTATCCCCATTATATTCTAACAGGTTATCCCCAGTGAAGTCACAATTGAAAGATTATCATCCCCCAGCGGAATTCTTTCCTTTCACAAACAGAAATTCAATCCCCAACAGGATTCAGTATCACCAGCAACGGTAATTCATCCCCAGCGGAACTTATCAGTGGAATCCTCAAAAAAGAGCATCTCTTCTCCACAGAGTAATATCCTCATCAGTTTATTCCCCAATGGAGTTATCCTCTCCTGCAGATTTATTCTCACAATCATCTTCGTTCGCCATCCCCAGCGGAAAATGAAGAATTCAACTCTTTTCTCCAGCAGCTATCTGGGATTTATTTTCCCCAGCTAAAAACATTACATTTCCATACATCATGACACATGCATATACGCATCATACAACACAATCTCATTTATTTTGAGAACATCATTGTTTGATACATATCATGCATTGCATACAACTAACTTTTACCTTTCAGGAAGGATGCGGTTAAATTCTCAGTTATGAAGCTTTTATCCAAGTCAAACTACTGACCGGTTCTTAAATCTCAACCGAATTATCCTCAGTTGAATTACAGATAAGGTCCTAAATCTCGACAAAGTTCCTCTGTAGAATTACTGACAGTTCTTAAATCTCAACATAATTATCCTCGGTTGAATTACAGATAAGTCCTAAATCTCGATGAAGATGTTTCCCTCAGTCGAAGTACTGGCTGGTTCTTAAATCTCAACAGAATTATCCTCAGTTGAATTACATATTAGGTTCTAAATCTCGACAAAATTCCTCCGTCGAACTACTGACAGTTCTTAAATCTCAACAAAATTATCCTCCGTTGAATTACAGACAAGTCCTAAATCTCGATGAAGATGTTTCCCTCAGTCGAAGTACTAACCGATTCTTAAATGTCAACCGAATTATCCTCAATTGAATTACAGATAAGGTTCTAAATCTCGACAAAGTTCCTCCGTCGAATTACTGACAGTTCTTAAATCTCAATAGAATTATCCTCAGTTGAATTACAGATAAGTCCTAAATCTAGATGAAGATGTTTCCCTCAGTCGAAGTACTGACCGGTTCTTAAATCTCAACGGAACTATCCTCGGTTGAATTACAGATAAGGTTCTAAATCTCGACAAAGTTCCTCCGTCGAATTACTGATAGTTCTTAAATCTCAACAGAATTATCCTCCGTTGAATTACAGACAAGTCCTAAATCTCGATGAAGATGTTTCCCTCAGTTGAAGTACTGACCGGTTCTTAAATCTCAACATAATTATCCTCAGTTGAATTACAGATAAGGTTATAAATCTCGACAATTCTCCTCCGTCGAAGTACAGACAATTCCTAAATCTCAGCAGAGTTTTCTCAGTTGAATTACGGGAAGGTTCTTAAATCTTGACGAAGATGTTTCCCCCCAGTTGAATTACAGACAAGTTCTTAAAACTCAGCAGAGATGTTCTCTCAGCTGAAGTACAGACAAGTTCCTAAATCTCAACAAAGATCAGACTTCCCCAGCGGAATCTTCCACAACAACAGGTATGCAAGTTCTCACTAAGGAATCTCTTATGCAATCGACACTCCTGCATATGGCATCTTTAACCCCATCCCCTCTCCAACAATCTCCAAATAAAATCAATAAGCCCATTCCCGACATCACAAGGCTGATACCACTTCATGCGAGTGCAAATTTCTGGGCACTTTAGTGTTCAATCATCTTCCACCTTCGGATCACGAAAGGCATGAAAGCCAATCTACATCCTCAGGTTTAAGAAGATTGAACAGGGGAAGTTGTTGTACCCCAAAATTTGCCCTCCCATATTTCTCAAAACGTTGCAAGAAAGACCTCTAAGTTACTCAAGTTGGTCTAAGAGTTGGTCAGACAAGCTACCTCCTAAGGCTGTCTACCCCAAATTAGGGTTTTGCATTGCATCAAGACCCTTGATTCCAAATGACCTCAAGTTATCCCCAATGTCCTAATATGTTCTCAAGGTCATCCATGTCAATTTTCAAGCCTTGCAGAGAAAGTTTGCTCAATCAATTGCTCAAAGGTCCAAAAGTCGACTGTGCTAGGGCAAAAGTCAATTGTGACCTATATACAGTCAAACTTCAAGATTTTTGTCAACATTCTCATTTTGAAGGATATTTCATCATTTTATCAAGGGTTGATCATGATTCATCAAGGATTTCTCAAAATTCATCAAGACTCAAAAGTTGCTAAATTAGGGTTTTGTAGGAAAAGTCAACTCAACTTTGACCAAGCATAACTTACTCATACTTTATGAGAAATGACCCATCCAAGGCTCATTTTGAATAGGATGAAATTACCTACAATCCATCTTCATACCCCAAGATCAAGAAATGCACTCACAAGAAGTTATGAATTTGGACATTATAGGTCATTTTTGAAAGTCAACAAAAACACCTTTTTTGCCAAAGCTTATATTTTGAGAATGGAATATCAAAATGAGATTAGACCAAAAGGGTTGGTTAGAGGACACCTCAAGATTTCTAAAAAGTCAAATAACACCTCCAAAAGTTCAAAATTGAAGAAGTTATGCATTGTTGAAGTTGGACTTTTTTGCAAAATTGCCAAAAGTCAACTATCCCCAAAACTTCAAATTTTGTCAAATGGGCCCATTCTTTTCCACTTGATTTGAGCTTGCATAGTTGCCCAAGTGTCCTAGCTTCATCCATGAGCCCATATTTCATTTTTATTATTTAATTTGATTTTTAATTGAATTTATTCATTTTAAATCATATAAAATCCAACACTTTAATAACACAAGATCTTTTGGCTATTTCAGGCTTTGATTACAATCATTATCATCATCAAATTCGAATCAAACCAAATCATTTGCAAAAAGATTGGAATTAGGAAAAATTGGAAAGTTTGTAAAGGGAGATAAAATCAAATATGCAAGCATTGATAAGGCAAGATTTGGATCAATTTTGTTGACCTAATGCACTGAGCATTACATAAGGAAGGCAAAGACACGAAAACAAGGGTTGGAAACTGTGGAGAGAGGCAGAACAATAAGTGAAAAAATCAGAAAAAGTGAGAGATCAAAGTCTAAGTTAGAGACATTTTCAGAGGTTAAGACTTGTTCCAATCGCTTCCTGGGCATTCACATAAGCCATCCCAATCAAAACCAAGCATTTTCAGACGCCCTAACACACTGTAAGTCGCACGATAGTCACCCCTGTTCTTGATTTTACAATTCTGAAATTAGGCATCTTTTTCATGAACTAATACCATATTTTGAATCTATAAAACATTTGCAAGCGATTGGTATTATTCAATTGCATTTATCTGGCCTGAATGGAGAACCACCATAGCTAGGGTTCTTCGTTTTGTTTTTAGGGTTTTCTGTTTCAGGTAAAATTTAGACTCAAGAAGAACATGGCTTTCATCAGGAGGCCATGATGAATCAAACCATGCTCTTGGAATGGATTTATATGGCCTGGAGAGAATTTTAGGATAGGCCTGCACTTTTAGTTGCGGATTCAAATCCGCAGGTATTATTTTACAGGGTTGAGGACAGGGATGAATGTGTGGCATCCCATCATTGGGCCATTGAAACCAAGCACGCATTTTTTATTATTTTCTGGCAATAGTTTTGTTTTTGTATAATATACATCATTTATATTAATATAACAAATGAAGCAGCGTGTCCCAGTGGTCAACAGGTCAGTTTCCAAGGCGTTAGGGGCTGGAGGTCAGGGGTTCGATCCCTGCCTCCAGCACTTTGTATTTTCTTGTTTCTTTTCAAGTTATCGTGTGCATACGTTGGTTTGCCCTCCACCATAGTCCTTCATCCACTCAAGTGCCAGATGGCCAAAGGCCAAATCTAGTGGTAAAAAAGCTAGAGGTCCACCATGAGCCAAGTCCATGCGTGCATACTGGATCCCAGAAAGTCAAAAAGGCCAGCGTTTTTTGGGCTTAAGAAATTGCTACTCACACCACAAAAACAGGCCCAATTCCTCATTCCCTTCATATTTTATTTACTTTATTTTATTTTATTGATTTTTTAACCAATCACAAAATTCTGTTTTATTAAATAAAAATCACAAAAAATGTTTTATTTCATATCAAATTTTAAACTTTTATTTTTTCTTAATAAATTCATTAATTAATTAGGTTTTAATTAGAAAACTTTAATTCCTTTTGTAAAATAAATAAAATTAATTAGACTTGACTAATTTTTAACCATTAATTTAATTATTATTATTTCATTCCTAAATAATAAAAAAAAACCCAAAAGTAATTTATTTATTTTTTCATTAATTAATTTATTTTATTTAATTTAGTAATTAGTTTAGGATTTATTTCTTTTCCTTAAATAAAAATAACAAAAAAACCAAAAAGCCAATTTTCTTTCAAAAAGGGTCAAAACCCTAAGCTCGTACTCGATTTAATTTCCCGCACGTGTTATTTATTTTCATCATATTAATGTACCTGTTTCCGGAATGCTATAGATAAATAGGACATTTAATTATTTTTATCGCTTTATTTTATTTTTCAAAGGGTTTTGTCTTTGGCGATGTAAATACCCGACGCCGTGTAATTTAATTTCCGCACCTTTTAATTCCGCAAATTATAACTGTTAGATGTTTGATAGTAGGGTTTGCATGACAAGACTAAATGTTAATCTTAAAATCAAATTAGATCACCTTTAACATGTACAAAGATTAAAAAAAACTGAAAACGACACACTCGCACATGCGCACTCTTAGGGTACACCCCACTTGGTTGCCTTTGTACACGGTCATTGAGTATAGGTCATTTTAGAAGTCGTCCTCTTGTCTAAAAGATCATAGTCGCCTCAAAACGGTTGCCTCAGATATTGTTGCCTCAAGCAAATGATCTAAGACATTAGGGTTACCGCTAAGGCGTCCTAACATTGCTTTGGTGATCGTATGTCCCTTATTCGAATTGACCCTTAAACTCCAACGACGGTGCTACCCACTCATTAATAGTGGGATAGCATTGTCTAAAGGACATTAGCATAGAACGATTCCTTTTTCGAGTAGGTAGATGGCTCTTAGATACTTGCTCTTTCAAAAAACAAAATATTTTTCAAACTTACACTTTTCAAACAAAGTTTTCAAAACACTTCATACGCTCTTGAGGACAGAAGCAAGAGTTAAATCGAAGTTTTCAAACAAAAATTTTTTCAAACCCACAAGCACAAAGAAAGCAATTTTGAAAACAAATTGAGCAAGTACCTAAGAGCCTGTGGATAACCACAGATAGAAATGGTGCTAACACCTTCCCTTTCTATAATCTACCCCCCGGACCCGAGAAATATCTCGAAAAAGGAAATTTTCTGTGCTTTTTCCTTTCCTTGTTGGATAAAATAAAAGTCGGTGGCGACTCTTGCTTACCGCGAAATTTTGCAAAAACAAACGCAAAACGCAAACCAGCATTTCAAAAATAGTCAGTTCTTCCCACCGTATCACAGAATGCATACTCAAATTTCATTTATAATGCATATATTGGCAAAATAGAATTCAAGAACATGTGTGCAAACCGTGAGGTCGTATGGGATAATTCTGGACGTCTTGATGCGTGCAAATGATCCAGTTAGCTTCCAAATGTGCGGAATTGATTACCACCTCCAGAATGCTTTGAATCTCCCTTTAAAGAAAAATCTGATTGCCACTTTTTGCCAAAAATTTGGAGTTTTTGGTGTCAATTTCATGCAGCCAACCCTTCTTTTTTTGGTCTGGGAATGTTATCAGTATATAATGGAATGAATTAGGTCAATAAAATTGGATACAATCTTGGAGAATTATGGAGAAAAAGATTTGATTTTCCTTGGAAATTTTAAGTTTCTAAAATAGGCCAAATCATGCTCTTTTTGTTCCAATCATCCCTTGCATGAAATATTTGATTTGCCAGCTGATTCTAGACTCATCATGTGGTCATAAAAATAAATCTTGGATTTTATTTTATTATTTCACTATTTTATTTGATTTATTTTGATTTTAATGAATAAAAATTCAAACCAAATAATAAAAATAATGAAATAATGTATGAGTGAGCTCAGGGGTCGTGGTCCATGTTGGGAACAAGTTTCAAGCATGAAAACATGGGGCCTTTTGGAAAACATTCAAGTTTGGTCATTATTTGCTTCATGCACATTTCTAAAAATTGGTCAACTTTAGCAATGCATATCTCTCTCATTTTTAACCCTAAGAGGGTGTACTTGGACTTCTTAGAGAGACTAGGATGTCCACTAGACAACCCTTTTGGTTTCATCTCAATTGGATCTTCCATGTTCATGTAAGGAGCTTTGACCCAAAAGGTGTTTTTGTTGAGTTTTTGAAAGGACCTATAATGTATGAACTTGTATCTTTTGATTAAAGCATTTCTTGGACTTGAGGGCTGAAGAGGAGTTGTAGGGAATTGAATCATCTTCAAAATGAGCCTTGGTTGGAAATTTTTTGATAAAGCATGAGAAAGTTATGCTTGGTCAAAGTTTGGTTGATTTTTCCTATAGAAACCCTAATTTGCCATTTTTGACTTTTGATGAGTTAGGAGCATTTCTTGAGGAATCATGATCAAACCTTGATCACATGATGGATAATACTTAAAAATATTGATGTTGACCAAAAATCTTGAAGTTTGACTGTATTTGGGCCACAGTTGACTTTTGACCTAGTATAGTTGATTTTCAGGCATTTGAGCAGTTGACTGAGCAAACTTGTTGGGCAAGGAATGCAACTTGGTACAAATGATATTGAGGACATATTAGGACCATGGAAAGCATTTGAAACCATTGGAGTTCAAACATCTTGATGAAACTGGAAACCCTAGTTGGGGGTTCATTGCCTTAGGAGGAGAGCTTGTCTGGTTAATTCTTGGTCATCCTTGAGCATTTGAGAACCTCTAGAGGCATGTCTTGAGTGACAATGGGAGGGAAAATTTTGGGGTACAACACAACCCATTGAGGATAGGATGTGACAGCCAGAAAACCTGCATCAAAATGTTTCATTACCTCGACTTTTATCTTTTCAGACATGTTAGGTCGCATGCGACGAACCTTTTGCTTAACAGTAGGACAATCTTCCTTCGTTGGCAGACGATGAACCACAATGTCGGTATCCAATCCGAGCATATATTCATATGACCAAGCAAACACCTCAGTGTAGTCATGTAACATATGAACCAATCTGCTCTTGATATCACCTTTTAGGTTGGCGTCGATCTTGACCTCTCTTTTATCTGCCTCAGTACCTAAGTTGATTACTTCGACCGGCTCATCATGAGGTTTAATAGCTTTCTCCTCTTGCACGAAAATCCTGGCTAGTTCCTATGGTATTTCGCAATCTTCCTCGCCTTTGTTTTTGGCTTGGTAAATTGGATGTTCAAAGTCATAACTAGAAATAGTAGAGTCGTTGGCAATGAGATCCGGAGTGGATGAAGATCTGCAAGTGGGTGTGTGTGTGTGTGTGTGTGTGCATGTAAGATACATGGCTATTGAGAAACAAATGTAATAAAGGAAAAGAAAGACAATGAACACAAAAACTTGAATTCCAAAAGGTCCAATGGTTTGTTTTAAATGATCATATGATAAATGAACATGAACAAAACCCTTAACAAATGGACCATAATTCCCCGGGCAAGGCACATGGCTGAAAAGTCATTGTTTTGGAAATTAAGATTACAGACAGAAATTCTTGAATTGACATAAAACAGTAAACAACAATTACTTCTCAATGAAGGATATGGGAGTGAAATCCTGTTCCTTCCAGCTGTTAAGCTTTCCTTCGACCGTAGGGTAGATCCATCCTTCAAAATTGCATTCATCATCTGAATCTTCCACAACATTCACTTCATGATTTCCGATGCAGAGAGGTATCTTTCCCAAGCGAGCGCGCCTGACTTCCTTTTGAGCTTTAATGGTGAAACCCGATCCGAATTTGTCTGCTTTAAATAGAATGTCAGGAAGTTGGCCCCAGATAGTACAGTTTCCATCTTCGACCATGGCACGTCCATCCTTGAGCGAAACCATTCTTGGTACAACTTCATCAATTTTTGATATGTTAGAGGTGATTTTCGTGGAAAAAACCATAGGAGGAACAATTTCGAAGGACTGGGACGGAGTCTCTATGAATTCACCATCCATTTCCACATACTCGAAGGAGTTAAGATGAATTACCATAAATTCTTCATTGCCGTTAATAGTAACGATTTTCCCTTTTACTGGATACTTTAATTTTTTATGAAGGGTCGATGTTACTGCTCCTTCCCCATGGATCCAAGTGCGTCCAAGCAGACAAGAATACATGGGACGTATGTTCATTATGTAAAAGGTAGAATTGAAGATCTGTGAGCCAAATTTAATTGGGAGATCCACCTCTCCATGAACCATTCTCTTAGACCCATCGAAAGCCCTTACGATAATATCGCTTGGCTTCAGCACCAGTCCTTCACAATCTAGCCGGTCCAAAGCACCTTTGGGTAACACATTTAAAGATGAGCCACTATCAACTAAGACATGATCCAGGGTGGTTCCCTTGCATTCAATAGAGATATGTAAGGCTTTGTTGTGGTTCCTTCCATTAGGAGTCAAATCAGCATCGGAGAACCCCAATCCATTGTCAGTCGTTAAACTTGCTACACAGTTCTCAAACTGGTCTGCAGTGGTTTCGTGGGGCACATGGGCTTTCTTTAAGAACTTGATCAGAGCCTAGGCATGAACGTTCGAACAGAGTAATAATGACAGCATGGAAATTTTGGAGGGGGTTTGCCCCAGCTGCTCCACTATTTTAAAGTTACTATTTTTTATGATTTTCAGGATTTCCTCCATCTCTTGATAGGAAGGTTCTTCAATATCAGCATTTTTGGTAGGTACCTCTATCCCAGCAGACTCACCTTCTTTCTCTTTTCCTCTAGTGTTGGCTCTAGACTTGTCATTGGTAATGCGGACGAGAGTAGTTGTAGTAGTGGTGGTGAGATAACAGGAGAAAAGATCCTCCTGGTTCTTGTCACTTTACTAGAACCTGCAATATTAATGACATCAACTTCATCTTTGTTGATCCAAGAATCTTGTTTTATCCCGTGATAATAAACCTTGACACCATAGTTTCATAGAACTGCTTTGTCAGAGGAGTAGGGGATAGGCCCAGCGGTGGTGATTATTAAAGGAGCGATGGTCGGTTCATTTGAAATTCTAATAGGACCCTTTGGGGGGATCCTAAAAGGCTTATTGGAAATTGTCATTATGGACATGTCTTCAGTCTTGTTGGTCAAACTCTTGATGGCAGGAATCTATTCGAATAGAATCTCGCGGCTATTTATCAGGCGTTGCACACCTTCCTTCAACCGCTTGCACCCATTTACTTGTTGATCACAGCAGACACAATCTTTAAAACAGCCAGGGAACACCCCGGCTCTCAGCAAGTTAACCTTCACAATAGTTAACGGAGTTGTCAAATCTCCAATGGAGGAAACAAAAGTAGTATTGTCAATTGCATTAACACCTTTGCCATGATTAGACATTGGTGCGATTATCACATTTGGAGTAGAAGGTGGATCAAATTCAATTGGCTTATTGTCTATCAGATCTTGAATCTTGGTCTTCAACGCCCAGCAATGATCGGTCTCATGTCCAGGATTGTTTGAATGATATGCGCACTTGGAATTAGGATTATATTTTGGTGATGAAGTGTTTGTATTGGATGGTGGATCACGTAGTGTCACTAAGTTGTCCTTCAACAGATGTTGCAAGGATTGGGACAGTGACATGTTAATCCTTGTGAACTGTCTTCGAGGAACTTCATATCGGTGATTATTGGATGATTGCCTTTGAACAGCCAGAGGGTTGGAGATTAACAAAGCATTACTAGAGGGTTGATGATTCTTCTTGGCATGGGCCCTTGCCCCATATACAACATTTTCTTCCTTCTTTCCAGTGAAAGGCTTCTTTATAGTGTTGGATGTGGAAGAAGATGTCATTAGGATTTTTCCACTCTTAATGCCGCTTTCTACCCTTCCACCAGTTAGTATCAGCTCGATGAAACCAGACGAAGAACTGCCAATCAATAGGTTGAAAAATGTGCTGGTCAATGTACCCATGAACATGTCAATTAGTTATCTGTCAGTTAGTGGTGGTTGGACCCTACCAGCAAGATCCCTCCATGTTTGTGCGTACTCCTTGAACCCTTCATTAGTACCCATTTTCATGCCTTGAAGTTGGACTCTTGTTGGTGCCAGATCGGCATTGTATTGATACTGATGATAAAAAGCAGTGGCTAGATCTTCCCATGTGTGGATCTAGAGCTTTTTGTCAGTAGTGTGCGGCTGCATCTTGCGTATGTAAGACCTTAGATAAAGTTTCGGGCAGGAAACCCCATCACACTTAGCGAAGAATGATATTTTGAACTTATGGGGAATGAAGAACCCAGGTACTAAGCCCAACTCACTAAAATCATAACCAGGCACAACTTGAATTTCAACGGCTTTTAGCCTATCCTCCAACTGTTTGTATTTATCCTCAGCCGGAGGATATTTCTCATTAAAGTAGTCTTCATCTTCAGAAGCTTGATCATTTGCAACCCCAGCATGGGTGCTCCTTGCCTTAGTCTTGATTTTCGTCCTCCTCAGATGACTCTTCGACTATCTACACCTGATGAACCGAACCTTTGAATCTCTTACCCATGTTGATGAAGGCCTTCTTTTTAGTCTTCTTTTTAGTTGTTAGCAGTGTCATCATTTCTTGTTGTCCCTTGGCCAGGGCCAGCAAGGTTGCTTGGAAATGTGAATTCTGCGCTTGCAAGTCCTTCACTGTTGGTTCGATATCCATCTTACTGAAATAAACAGTAGAAAGATAGGGAAACCTGTTGTGGAAAACCTGTTTATGTTATGATGCATGAAAATGTGTATTCACATGATTTCAAGGACTTAGAAGGTTTAAATTTGTTTTAGACAAAAGGGAACAAACATTAATTGTATTAATAAGTTCAAATTGATTATAGCATGCCTCTTGGGCTTACATTGAAACAAAAGAAACAAAATGAACTAAAATACAATAACAATGGCTCAAATTTCCTATGGATGCTTCCTCTTTGGAGCGATATAGGAATTCAGGCTCCTCTCCTCATGAAGTTGTCTCGTGAGCTCCAATGTCTTCTTCTCGCTTGCATAAAATCGGGCTTCAAAGGTGTCTCTCTCCTCTTTTAGCTGAATCTAAGATCTTTGCAAATCTTCAAGAGAAGTAGGCATATTAGGATAAAGGACAGTATATGGAACATCTCCTTCGACAACAGGCTCCATGATGATAGGTAAGATGGCGGGGTAAGGCATAACGAGACTTTGAGCACGAGTTCGTACCCACTTAAGATAAGGCTCCAAAGGAATGGAATTCTTATGCCCCAACATCTTTCTATCCACCTTGTTTACCATTCTCCAAGCTCGTATGAACCTTTGACGATAGCCTTGGTCGTCACCCTCGTAATCGAATACTAACCCTTGGATGAGTGCATAATGGGAACCATCTCTTTGTGCATACCCAAAATGTCGTAAAGCCAAACAAGGGTTGTAGGTAATACCTCCCCTAATTCCAAGCAGAGGGACATTAGGGAATTCCCCACAACGGTCAATGATAGTAATGTCCTCCAAGGATCAAGTGACATCATCCTTTGACACCATGTCAAGCCTTGCTCATTCTTAAATGTTGATCGAGGTAGGTGAAAAATAAACCACCTAGAGAGTAAGGGAATGCAACACAAGAGAGTACCTCTTTTCTTCATGGTGCGCGTATGGAAATAATGTAGATTATCTCCAAGCAGGGTAGGTACATGATTACGAGAGAGAAAGACCTTAATAGAATTCACGTCTACGAGTTTGTCCGGATTGGGAAATAGAACCAAACCATAGATTAGAAGGGTCGAGACATCTTTAAAAGCTTGAAAGTACATATCCTCCCAGAATGAACGAGCCTTCTCCAACAGAAACTTGTCTAAGAAACCCTTAACTCCACTTCTTGTCTCCTAATTTGTTATAATGTCGGATCTCTTCAAATGAAAGGCTTCGGCAATGAATTCATGATTTGGAGTCTCCTCTAAACCGGTGAATGGTATTTGATCAAGCACATGCACTCCTAACAGTTGAGATAATTCTTCTAATGTAGGCACCAATTGGTAGTCATGAAAGGTGAAGCAATGATGCATGGGATCAAAGAATTGGAAGAGCACACACATCATTTCTTCATGGACGTTGAAAGTATCCAAGTTGAGAATTCAACCATATTTCTTGGTGAAGGGAGAATATCCAGGCACCCTTGATGCTAATTCTTGGAGTTGAGGATACGCTTTCACAAAGCTGACTCGGATGGTATTCCTACGAATAGAAGTCATGACCTATAAAACAGAACAAACATAAATTCCTAAATCCTTGAAATGGTTAGCGAGAATTATTTATGATGTTATGATGCTTATGATGACATGAATAATAATCACAAACAAAGCACACAAAAGCCTTAGGTTTAGGCTTTCATGGGTTTCATAGGTAAGTACCCTCCTGAAGTTTAGTTGGCTCAACCTGTCCTAGAAAGTAACCGGGTTCTAGGGGATCTCAAAATCACTGACCTTTTCTTTAGGCATTGTCTCAGCATAATCAATCTTTTCTTGCGGCTGAGATATCCCAAAAGTATGATCTCAATGAGTGTAGTATCTAGTATCAACCAATCTTCAGCTTTACACCAAAGTCGGCTATCTCACTATTTCCTAATGGCCAAGTTGTTCAATTAAGGTTCTAAGGTTAGTTAGTGCTTCATGACGCTGCTCAGTGGCCCCTTATTCTCCTCGATTCAACACAATAGATACCGGTACCAACCAATGTGTCACACTAACATAGCCATTTCTTCAAAAATATCAGTCCATGCCATACAATTTCCACAATCTATTGCTACTTACTTAAAAGGTGCCCCAAATCCGGGTGAAGGATCAAAACAAACTCAAACAAGGAACCATAATGTAAAGCAAGCAAGTCAAACAAGAAAAGCAAGTAAATGTGATCTAGCTCTAAGGTAAGCCCACTTTTAAGTCATTCTCCGCAACAAATTCGCCAGTTCTGTAATTCGGTGGGAGAACTGACTCGGGTTGTTTTTGCGTTTGATCGCAATTTTTGCGGATAGCAAGAGTCGCCACCGACTTTTCTTTTATCCAATAAGGAAAGGGTGAAAAGAATAGGAGAGACCTTGGATATTATTTTCTTGAGTTAGGGGGTAGAATATAAAAAGGGAAGGTATTATCATCCTTTTTATCCATAGTTATCTATGGGCTCTTAGTTGCTTGCTAGATCATTTTTGCTGTGTTTGAAAATGTGCTTTGTGGTGAGTTTTGAAAGTATCTTTGAAAAGCGCCTTCGTTGAGGAAAACTTTGCAATGATTCTCGTCTCTATAAGAATGCATACAAAGTGTTGGACTTTTTGAAAATAGTTCAAAGATATGTTGATTTTTTGAAGATGTTTTTGAAAGCGTGAGTGTGGAAATTGTTTTGATTTGAAAGCAAGCAACTAAGAACGTTCTACCTACTCAAAAGTCTTTTTGTTCATTTCTTCCTTCCTTTGATATTGCTATCTTACCATTGATTAGTAAGAAGATTTATCCATGGATGTAAAAGGGATAGGCGTGGGTCATTCGTATAGTCATGAATAACAATGTTGTGAGATATCTTAGCATTTCTCTTGAGGGACTAAGATCATTTGTAAGGCAACACTCGAAGCGTCATCGAGGGACTATGATCTTTTGATTGTTTTTGCTAAGACGTCTCACATGCATATTATGACCATTTTCTCAAGGCAAAAAGTGGAGTTAACCATATACGTGCAAGTGTGCAAAGTGTTTGTTTTTCATGCTTGATTTATCTTGAATTACAAGATTTCTTTCTATGTGCAAAAGAATTTTTTGCAGATATCAATTAAACTCTGGAAGAGTAATCCAGCTGAACATTATCTTCAAAAGAAGTTCTGAATAAATCCAAGAAGATATTTTCAAAGCTCTGACAAATAATCCCAGGAAGTTTTATATATATAGAAATATTTATTTCAGGGGGAGATTCTTATCTCTTATTATATTTTATTTCTATATCTGAATATTTTTTTGTCATAATCAAAAAGGGGGAGATTGTTAGAACAATATTAGTTCTGATCATATATCAGAGTTTTGATGATAACAATAAATTATATTTTAGATAATTTATACTCTGATGAACGTATTTGACTGTTTTAGATAATGTTCTGACAGAAGCATTTTGATGTGCTGAGCTAAAAATTAATGAAGAAGTTCTTTGTTGAAAGAACTATTTGTCTTAAGCGCAACTGTTGTTGCTGGCTCTGGTAAGAAAATTATTTTTAAATGCATCTTCTAACACTTAGCAGGATTCCTTGTTCAGAAGATTACTTGAAAGCAAGTGTTGTTCAGAAGGTTACTTGAAAGCAAGCGCTGATCAAGTTCTTAGCAAGCAAAGAGTTGTTTAGAAGATAAGCAAGCATGTTCTGAATTCAAGATGTTGAAGCAAGTTCTGAAAGAATGTAAAAGCTAACTTGTGTTGTCAAGCTTCAGGAAACATGTTCTTACAAGTGTCGTTTGCTCATTTAATGCAAAGACGGCTGCATGCACTCAAGTGTCTATGCTAGTTCATTGAAAAATGGAATAGTGCAAAGAAATACGCAAGCATTTAATGCTCTCCACTTTTTGAAGGCAGCAACATTCATTTTTTTTCTTACTATATATAGAAGGACATTTATTGTAAGCCAACTAACTAATCAATTCCAAAAAGAAGCAAGAAACTACTTGAAAAATTTTGGGCTCACAAAACTCTTTGTTCATACACTTTGTGCAAATTATTCTAA
Organism: Vicia faba; assembly: GCA_948472305.1. Lineage (NCBI taxonomy): Eukaryota > Viridiplantae > Streptophyta > Magnoliopsida > Fabales > Fabaceae > Vicia > Vicia faba. Next base: position 1,291,441,360 of record OX451741.1, read on the forward strand.
GTGAAAAATCACAGTTGTGATATAGCTTTATTAGAAGCAAATTTTATCTCACTATCTGTAAAGATTAAACTCTTGTAATTGTTCCTTGAGAGACCAAGTTTGGTCATATTTCTCAAGTAGACTAGGACTAGATTTAAATCTTAGTGGTGTTAGTCACTTGTAAGATTACTTGTGCATTTTTAGTCACAACAGTTGTTGTGTGTTTGTAATCAGTTGATTATATTGGATTTAGTCCTTGTTGAGAAAGGAGAAATCACCTTGACGGGTGGACTGGAGTAGTTTGAGTTCAAACGAAACAGGATAAAAATAACCTTGTCTTTCCATTATTGTTGAGCATTGTTAGAAAAGAAAAAAAGAGAAACTTATTCAACCCCCCCCCCCCCCTTCTAAGTGTTTTCTTACCCTTCAATTGGTATCAGAGCTTGACTCTGAGCACAACACTTAACCGTGTCAGGAAAAGATCCAGAAGAAAACGCAATGGCCGCTGAACAAAACAACAATAGTTACAACAAATCTCCTGTATTTGATGGAGAATATTTTGAGTACTGAAAAGACAAACTAGAAAGTTTCTTTTTATGTCATGATAGTGATCTATGGGATATAGTCTTGGATGGTTACACACATCCTATAGAATCATAAGGAAACAAAGTTGATAGAAAAAATATGGATAGATAACAAAAAGCTGATTTTAAAAATCATCATAGAGCTAGAAATATTTTTCTAAATGCTATCTCTAAAGTAGAATATGAAAAAATCACAAATAGAGATACATCGCATGATATGTTTGAGTCTCTTAAAATGACTCATGAAAGAAACGCTCAAGTGAAGGAGTCTAAAGCTCTGGCTCTAGTTCAGAAGTATGAAGCCTTCAAAGTAGAAGAAAGTGAGTCTATAGAAGAAATGTTCTCTAGGTTTTAAACTCTGATCGCTGGTCTGAGAGTTTTGAACAAGGGATATACTAAAGCAGATCATGTTAAAAAGATCATCAGAAGCTTACCCAGAAGATGGGCACCAATGGTCACTGCTTTCAAAGTTTCAAAAGATCTGAACAACGTGTCTTTGGAGGAACTCATCAGCGCTCTCAGAAGTCATGAGATAGAACTTGATGAGCACGAGCATCAGAAGAAAGGTAAGTCTCTTGCCCTTAAATCAATTAAGAAATATGATACCAACGCTTTTCAGGCTGAAGAGGAAAACTCTGAAGAATCAGCGTCAGAAGAAGACAAACTATCCTTGCTCTCCAGAAGGATCAATCATTTGTGGAAGCACAGACAGAAGAAGTTCAGGAACTTCAAGAAATCAGAAGATAAACCAGAATCTTCTGGACACAAAAAGTCAAACAGAAGAGAGATCATCTGTTATGAATGCAAAGAACCTGGTCAATACAAAAGTGATTGTCCAAAACTTCAAAAAGAAAAACCAAAGAAAAAGTTTGGTAAAAAGAAAGGGATGATGGCAACCTGGGATGACTCAGAATCCTCTGAAGATGAATCTGATTCTGAAGATGAGAATCCCAACCTAGCTCTGATGGCTACCATAGCAGATGACTCAGACTATGAGTCATAACCAAGAGAGGTGTTTTTTGAATTCACTAGAAATGAACTTGCTGATAGTTTATCAGAACTTCTGGAAAAATATAGTCAGCTTAAAATCAAATACAAGAAACTCAAGAAGAGTCTTGCATCTGATATTGAGAAACATGAAGCAGAAAAATCTGAACTCTTAGAAAATAATTTTAAACTTAAAGAAGAAATTCAAAATGTTCAAAAAATTTCTAGTTCAGAATCTGTGTCTAGTTCAAAAGATATTCTGAAAGAATATGACTGTAGCTTTCAAAATTTCCTGGCTAAAATCATAGATAGAAGCAAAATGGCTTCAATGATCTATGGAGTTAGTGGGAAAAACAGAAGAGGAATTGGATATGAACCTCCCAAAGGGAAGGAGACATACATACCAAAACCTGTTGCTAAAATGACTTTCACTTACAAACCTCTGAACAAACAATTCAAGTTTGGACACTCACATGATATAAAATATACATCACATTCTGGAAACTCTTATGCTAACCCAAAATTCAAACAAAACTTTAAACACTCTAACCCAAAAGGACCCAAAAAGATATGGGTACCTAAGGATAAAATAATATTTGTTGTAGATGTCCTTAACAGCTCAATTGAGACACCAGTCATGGTACCTGGACTCTGGGTGCTCACGACACATGACGGGAAAAAAGTCTATGTTCCAAAACCTGGAATTTAAAGCTGGAGGAGACGTGAAGTTTGGAGGTAATCAGAAAGGGAAGATTATTGGTTCTGGAACCATTGGAAACGGTAACCTTCCTTCTATCTCTAATGTTTTATTAGTAGAAGGATTAGCTCATAACCTGATGTCCATTAGTCAATTAAGTGACAATGGTTATGACATTATCTTCAATCAAAACTCCTGTAGAGCCGTGAGTCAAATAGATGGATCAATCCTATTTTATGGCAAGAGAAAGAACAACATATACAAAATTGATTTATCAGATCTTAAATCTCATATTGTTAAATGCCTTTTGTCTGTTAGTGATGAGCAATGGGTATGAAACAGAAGATCGGGACATGTCAGTCTAAGAAAAATCTCTCAACTGAATAAATTAAATTTAGTCAGAGGACTTCCTAATCTGAAGTACAACTCAAAAGCTTTGTGCGAAGCATGTCAAAAAGTAAAATTTTCAAAACCTTCCTTTAAATCCAAAAATGTTGTCTCTTCCTCTAAGCCATTAGAATTACTTTATATTGATCTGTTTGGGCCAGCTAAAACTGCATCCATCAGAGGCAAGAAGTATGGATTGGTCATTGTTGATGACTTCAGCAGATGGACATGGGTCAAGTTTTTAAAACACAAGGATGAGTCACATTCTGTGTTCATTGACTTCTGTAACCAAGTGCAAAACGAAAAAGATTTTAAAATCATAAAAGTTAGAAGTGATCATGGTAGTGAATTTGAAAATCATTATTTTGAAAAATATTTTAAAGAAAATGGTATTGTTCACAATTTATCTTGTCCTAGAACTCCCCAACAAAATGGAGTTGTAGAATGAAATAATAGAACATTACAAGAAATGGCCAGAACCATGATCAATGAAACAAATATGGCAAAGCACTCTTGGGCAGAAGCTGTGAACACAGCATGTTACATTCAGAATAGAATCTCTATAAGACCTGTTCTTGAAAAGACTCCCTATGAATTGTGGAAAAACAGAAAACCCAACATTTCTTATTTTCATCCTTTTGGGTGTACTTGTTTTATTCTGAACACTAAAGAAACTCTGAACAAGTTTGATTCTAAAGTACAAAAGTGTTTTCTGCTTGGATATTCTGAACTCTCAAAAGGCTATAGAGTATACAACACATAAACTTTGATTGTTGAAGAATCAATCAAAGTCAGGTTTGATGATAAGCTTGGCCAGCAACAGCCAAAGCAAATTGATTTTTCCGTAGGTACAGAAGATCATCCCTCAAACTCTAAAACATCAGAAGCAAGGGAAGACTCAGAAGATCATCCTCTTGACAATGCTCTGGATAATCTTAGAATTTCTGATCAACCCACTCAGAAAAGGTTTCCTAGAATCTCTTCAGTTCATAAAGAAGACGTAATCATTGGAAGAAAAGAAGATCCCATCAGAACAAGATCCTCTCTCAGAATCAATGAAGAATCATTGTTTGGTTTGGTATCTCTGATTGAGACAACTTCTATTGATGAAGCTCTGGAAGATAATGATTGGATCTTAGCAATGCAAGATGAACTCAATCAATTCTCCAGAAATGATGTATGGGATCTAGTTCCAAGACACAAAGGATTCAACATTATAGGAACCAAATGGGTTTTCAGAAACAGACTGGACGAGCAAGGAGAGGTGATCAGAAACAAAGCACGGCTGGTTGCACAGGGTTATATTCAACAAGAAGGAATTTATTATAATGAAACCTTTGCCCCAGTCGCCAGGTTAGAGTCTATTAGATTATTAATTTCTTTTGTTGTGCAAAATAACATTTCATTATATCAAATGGATGTTAAAAGTGAATTTTTAAATGGCTATATAGAAGAAGAACTTTATGTCCATCAACCTCCCTGATTTAATGATTCAAAAGATCCAGAACATGTTTTTAAATTAAAAAAGTCTTTGTACGGTTTAAAACTAGCTCCCAGAGCTTGGTATGATCGTCTGAGTAATTTCCTTTTAGAAAAAGATTTTACCAGAGGGAAAGTGGACACAACTCTTTTCAGAAAGACATTTAAAAATGATGTTTTAATTTTTCAAATTTATGTTGATGATATAATCTTTGGAACCTCTAATGTCTCCCTTGGAAAAGAATTTTCTGAGACCATGCAGGCAAAATTTGAAATGAGCATGATGGGAGAATTGAAGTTCTTTCTGGGAATTCAAATCAACCAGACTCCAGAAGGTACTTACATATATCAGACGAAGTATGTTAAAGAACTTCTGAAGAAATTTTAGATGTCAGAAAGCAAAGATGCCAAAACACCAATGCATCCAACATGCACTCTGGGAAAAGATGAGATAAGTATGAAGGTAGATCAGAAGCTCTACAGAGGTATGATTGGATCCCTTCTCTATCTGACTGCATCTAGACCTGATATACTATTCAACGTGTGTTTATGTGCTAGATTCCAATCAGATCCTAGAGAATCTCACTTAACTGCTGTTAAGAGAATTCTGCGGTATCTGAAAGGTACTACTAATCTGGGTCTGTGTTACAGAAGATCACATGATTACAGACTAGTAGGTTATTGTGATGCTGACTTTGCTTGAGATAGAATTGAAAGAAAGAGCACCTCTAGAAGTTGCTAGTTTCTGGATGACAATCTTATCTCGTGGTACAACAAGAAGCAAGCAACAATTACACTTTCAACCATAGAAGTTGAGTATATATTTGTTGCTGGATGTAGTTCTCAGATGATTTGGATGAAAAGTCAACTAGAAGATTTTAATCTTTTTGAAAGTAAGATTCCTATCTTCTGTCACAATACTTCTGCTATTTGTCTTTCTAAAAATCCAATTTTACATTCTAAAGCTAAACATATTGAAATTAAATATCATTTTATAAGGGACTATATTCAGAAGGGTATTCTAAATTTAATTTTTGTAAAAACAGACCATCAATGGGCTGACATTTTTACCAAACCCCTTTCAGAAGATAGATTTAAATTTATTTTGAAAAATATTTGTATGGAATTATTTAAGAAAATAAAAGTTTTAATTATTATTAGTGTTATTATTAACTAAGAGAAAAGAAAAAAAAATTAATTAAAATGAATTAATTTAAAAAAACATTAGTTTTTGTTAAACAAAAGAAAAGAAAAGAAATTTAAAAAAAAGATGGGCTTAAAGGGTAAATTGATGTTGGGCCAAAAACAAAAAGGAGAAAAAGGTAAGAATAAAAAAGGGGGGTGCGCTATTTGTTATGGGCTTAATGAGGTTTGGGGGTGCTAGGCCCAAGACAAAAATAAAAGAAGACGAAAGGGGTCAGAATGGAAGGGAGGGGGTAATCTAGTAATTCGTGTGGGCTTAAGGGCTTGGGGAGGACAGACCCAATTGCTCAAGTTCGCAACATTTAGGGTTTGTGGAACAATTAGGGTTTGTTCCTTGTTTTACAGCAGCACCGTTTCTTCGTTCTCTCTTCCACTCACTCAACGCTCAATCGCTCTGATCCTCTTCCGCTCATGGTTGCCGGAACACCCTCTCCCTCTCTCACCTTCTTATAACGATCAATGGCTCTGTTTGACGATATGGTTCGGTCTGTTTTTTGATTTAGCATCTTCTGTTTCGACTTGCTTTCTTTGTTCATGTCTAATTTGTTTAACCTATGGTATTTATGCCTAAAACGCAGTAAAGGGTTTGAAGAGCAGCTTACCTGTGAGATTTTCTAGAAAATGGAGGGGAAAGGGGTTTGAGAGGGTTGTCCCTTGGCGGCCGGAGATGCGGGGAGAAGATGATGGCCAAGCGCGCTTCTGGTGATTTCTTTCCTTTGATGATTATACTTTCTGAAACTTTATTATTGTTTGTTGATTTTGTTGATGATGACTATTGTTCTGAAACTTTTATTTTGTTGGTTTTTGTTGATGATGGCTATTGTTCTGAAACTTTGATTTTGTTGGTTTTTTGTTGATGATGGCTATTGTTCTGAAACTTTGTTACGTCTTTCCTCTTACTTTGAGTTTGAATGATGATGCTGCTAAATGCTTCTGAAACTCCTTCCTCTCTCTTGAATTTGAATGTTGATGGTTTATGCTTTCTGAAACTCTGTTTGATGATGATTGTTGATGATAATTGATGATAATCTCTGAAACCTTGTTGTTGGTATTTTTTAGGCAGTTTTTGTTTACAGTTTGGAAGGCTTGTGCAGGTTGAGAGTTGTGAAACTGTTGTGCTGTTTGGGAATTGTTATGAGGGCTTTTTGAGCTTGTTGCAGTTTCAGGCTTGTTTGAAACTATTATGCATGTTGTGGTTTGTTTGCAGTTTCAGGTTGTTGGCTTGGAATTTTGTGGTTTTAAAACTGTTACAGGTTTTTTATTGCTTGATAACAGGTTTTAACTTGTGAGTTTTCAGGCTTGGCTTGGAGTTTGTGGTTTCTTGGCCCTGTTTGAGAACTGGTTTGGGTTTGTTTGAAACTGATATGCAGTTTCTGGTTTGTGCAATGTTTGCACAAGTTGGCAAGCTTGTGCAGGTTGCTGTTAACAGGCTTTTGTGGTTGTTGTTCTTGCTGTTACACAGGTTTTGGATTTGGCAGTTTCAGGCTTGTGTTTGAACTACTCACATGTTGTTTGTGTGAAACTGTTTGGCAGGCTTTGACTGTGTTCTGCAGTTTGTGTGATTTTTGTTTTGTGAGTTGGTTCACAAGGTTTGGGATTTTTTGTACAGGTTTTGGTGTTTGATAACGGGTTTTGTTGAGAGCTTTGTTTACAGTTTTTCCGTATGTTTGAACTGCTTGAAACTGTTGTATGGTTTTTTTGGAGATTGTTGTCTTGTTTATTTGTTTTGGGAGCTGTTAGGTAGGCTTTTGTAGGTTGTGCTGTTTGGCAGGTTTTGGAGTTTTTGCAGCTTGATGCAGTTTACAGGTTGTGATTTTAATTGTTATGAAGGTTGGGAGATTGGTTGGATAACCAGCTTTTGGAAACTTGGCCAGTTTTTGGACTGTTGGTTTGGTTATGCTAATAGGTTTTGGGTGATTTGCTGCAGTTTTTGGCTATGCAATTTGGCTATGCAGTTTAGCAAGCTTTTGCAGGTTTGGGGTATTTGGCCCTGTTTTTGGCTATGCAGTTTGGCAAGCTTTTTGCAGGTTTTTGGTCTTGCAAGCTTGTTTCTCTTTGAAACTGTTAACAGGTTTTTGATACTTGTTACAGTTTCTTGACCAAAAAATTCTCTCTCCCTCTTTGTGTTGTTTGATGTAGTTATATCCTTTTTTGCTGTTTGTTTTGCAACTTGTGATATATTTTTTGCCAAACTGTACAATCTCCAAAAAGGTGATATCTTTTCTCTCTTTCTCTCTCAATGACAAAACAATTTTTTGCTTTTTCTTATTTTCTGAAAAGTTTTGCCTAAAATCCTGGAAGATGATGAAAAGCTGTGACAAGCCTTTTGGCTTGTTATATGGTTTACCTCCTGCATTTTACATTTGGTCTGCTATTGTCTGCACTTGTACTTTCTAACTGCATTATTTGTACTGTTGTTTATACTTGTGCTGCCTTGGTTCAGTTTGCATCCAGTTTGGTTTGTTGCAATACTTGGTTTGTTGACTTTGTAATGTTGCAATGTTTGGTTTTTGTTACAATGCTTCAGTTTTCCTTTCTGTTTGGTTTGTCATGCTATTTTGTTTTTCAGTTTGGTGCCTTGTTATGTAATGCAGTTTGGCGCCTTGTTGCATTTGAATAAATTTGCTTTGTTTGCATTCTTTATTTTTCTCTTTGTGAACCAAGAAGGGAAATCTTCTTGTGATTTGCAAAGAGGAAAATAAAAACGTGATGAACAATAGCACTTTTGATTCCAGACGGCACACTTTAATGATGAATATTTTCTTTTCTTTTTTTTTTTGTTTGAAAATTCTATTTAACTGACTGTACTAATCCTCTTTTCTTTGTTTTTCTTTCATGTGAGCACAACTTGGGTGATGACAAAGCAGAGGAAGCAGAAGACTTTGAGCATGGGAGCAATGGAGCAATGGAGCAATGGAAGCTTAGGCTTAGATTAGTAATCTAGAGAGATTTTCCATTAGTTGTAATCATTTATTTTTCAATAACTATAAGTTGTAAAAACCTAAAGCATATGAATAATAATTTATCTTTGTATCAACATCTGAAATAAATGAAAAATCTTTGTGAGACAATTTGATGTCCAATAAAATCTTCTACTATCCAATATCTTGCAATTCTTTCTTTGCATCTTCACTTAATCCTTTAAGATTCTCAGATCAAAATAATTGAAATTGCATTCCAACAATTCTAATACAGATGACTTAAACTTTAAGTAATCCAATAACTCTGCAATCTCATAACCTTACAACAACATTCCAATCAAAATACACACTGTGCATTCCAGTAAACAAGCAAACATTTCATTCCATTAACAAAGCAAATGTCTTAACAGACACACATTATTTGGTCAACCTGGATCAGATAAAACCTGAATATTCCAAATGACCATCTCAGCTCCTATCTCCTATCCCAGATAATCAGGCCTTGAGAACAACCAGTAATCTTTCAGTAAGCTTAAAAAAGCGTGAAAACATGTGACAACTAATTGAATTTATGAGGATTATGTTTCTTCTGAGAAATGCGAGAGAAAACCCTAATTCTTGATCTATTGCCAAATAAAATTTGTCTGATCGATTCCTGAGACAATCTTGAAAATATGAGGAAAACCCTAGGGTTGTGATTTCTTGTGAAAAAGGGAGGGCAAATTTTGGGGTACAACAGCTGCCCCTGTTCAATCTTCTTGAACCTGAAGAGTTAGATCGACGAATTTTCCGTTCGCGACTCGAAGGTAAAAGATGATTGGACACTAGAGTGCCCATAAATTTGCACTCGTCAAAGCATATTTTGAGGGAGTGGGCTTAAAGATGCCATTTGGAGATGTGACAAAATCTTGTCGGAGATGGGCTTAAAGATGCCATCCAAGAATGTTTATTGAATTGTATGTTGTAAGTCGAAAGGATGGGTATCAGAAAGGTATCCATGTCTGGAACGTCTCTGAGTTAGGGGTCTGAATAAGCAATAGATTAGCATCCGTGTTTGGAGCATTCGTAAACTGTTTTCATGAGTTGAATCTGAACAAGCGACAGGTTAGCATTCGTGTTTGGAAGCATCCGTAAACTGTTTTCATGATCCTTGAATTTAAAGCTTGTTAATCTTATCCTGAAAAGGGTAAAATATTAGCCGAAACACAAAGTTATGTTGCATGAAATGTATGATGCAATATATGTGTTTTATCAATGTTTATGATATATGAATGCAATGTATGCGCATGTAAGCTGATGAGTTGTCTTGCTGAGGAAAATAAATCCTTAACTGCTTGGAGATGATAAAATCTTTGTCTGTTGTCGGGGAAAATGAATCCTGGACCACTGTTGGAGATTCAAGATTTTTGACAACCTCTGTGGGGAGAAGCTGTACTGTTGGGGAAATCAGGAGTTTGGGTTGTATGCCAATCTACTACGGATTCCTGTTTTGTTGTTTGAGGAGAACTCCGTTGGGGAATATTTGAAAACTCTGTGGGGAATTGAGAATGACAAACTTCATTCTGCTAGGGGAATTTGTGCTGAGAAGTCAAGAACGAAAATCTTCGATCTTCAGGGGATTAAAAACTCTGACAAATTTACGCTGAGAGAAAAGAAGGCTCTGGTAACTTCACCGGAGAATCAAGGATGAGAATCTTGATTTTGTTGGGGAGTAAAAACTCTGTGGGGAATAGCTATATTGTTGGGGAGTAGCTATCCTGCTGGAGAGTAAGCTCAACACTCTGGGAAAAGCTTATTCCTGTTTGGAAGAAGTTCAGGAGTTTAGGTTGTATGCCACTTTGAGAATGAGAATCTTCATTCTGTCGGGAATATCAGGAACTCGGGTTGTATGCCACTTTGCCGGGGAAGCAAGAATGAGAATCTTCATTCAGGCGTTTGGGTCAGGAGGTTGGGTTTATGCCAATCTACTGGGGAAGAAAGAATGAGAATCTTCATTTAGGCATTTTGGGTCAGGAGGTTGGGTGTATGTCAATCTACTGGGGAAGCAGGAATGAGAATCTTCATTCAGACATTTTGGGTCAGGAGGTTGGGAGTATGCCAATCTTCTGGGGTTTCAAGAATGAGAATCTTCATTCTGTTAAGGGTATCAGGAGCTTGGGAGTATGCCAATCTTCTGGGATTTCAAGAATGATAATCTTCATTCTGTTAAGGGTATCAGGAGCTTGGGAGTATGCCAATCTTCTAGGGTTTCAAGAATGAGAATCTTCATTCTGTTAACGGTATCAGGAGCTTTGGAGTATGCCAATCTTATGGGGTTTCAAGAATGAGAATCTTCATTCTGTTAAGGGTATCAGGAGCTTGGGAGTATGCCAATCTTCTGGGGTTTCAAGAATGAGAATCTTCATTCTGTTAAGGGTATCAGGAGCTTGGGAGTATGCCAATCTTCTGGGCTTTCAAGAATGAGAATCTTCATTCTGTTAACGGTATCAAGATCTTGGGAGTATGCCAATCTTCTGGGGTTTCAAGAATGAGAATCTTCATTCTGTTAACGGTATCAAGAGCTTGGGAGTATGCCAATATTTTTGGGTTTCAAGAATGAGAATCTTCATTTTGTTAACGGTTAACTGTTATCTGGTTGATCTCCAGGCTTCAGTGTCTTATATTGCTATCTGGTCAACATCCAGGCTTCACGATACTTTATTTCTTATATGGTCAATGTCCAGTCTTCTGAAGGAAATCAAATGGTTATCCGGTCAACATCCGATTTACCCTTTGATTTTGGGGCCTACTAATATCCAGTTGAATCCGGGCTTCAAAGTAATTGGCCGAGTAAATTGCTATTCGATCAACATCCAAGTTTCACAGTATACCTTACTGTTATCTGGTCAACATCCAGGTTTCACAGTCTTGTATCGTTATCTGGTCAACGTCCAGGCTTCACAATACTTTATTTCCTATCTGGTCAACGTCCAGTCTTCAGAAGGAAATCAAATGGTTATCCGGTCAACATCCGTTTTCCCTTTGATTTTGGGGCCTACTAATATCCGGTTGAATCCAGGCTTCAAAGTAATTGGCCGAGTTAACTACTATTTGGTTAACATCCAAGTTTCACAGTATACCTTACTGTTATCTGGTCAACATCCTGGTTTCACAGTCTTGTATCGTTATTTGGTCAACGTCCAGGCTTCATGATACGAAATTTGTGAGAAATTGATTGCAGCTTTCCTGCAAGGTAAAGGTTAGTGGCATGACATATATCAAACAATGACGTTCTCAAAATAAATGAGGTTGCGTTGTATGATGTCCTGATGTACGGATGTGTAATGTTTTTCAAGATGACCTCTCGCTGGGGAAAATAAATCCCGAACTAGTGATGGAGAAAAGAGTTGGATTCTTCTTCTCTGATAGTGAAAAATCTGGAAGTGAATCAGAATAAATCATTGAGAGATTTATCTGAAACAGTAAAACCCGTAATATCTTCCATTGGAATATCTTCTGTCTCTTTCAAAACTCAAACGTTTCTATGATTTTTGTCTGAAACCATTTTTCATCTCTCAACTCTAAGAGCTCCAACGACTTCCTCTTCTACCCATTCTGAGAACATCCACTCTGAGCAATACATCGTTTCTGAGAGAACAACTATCATTCCTGTGGACAGCTTGGAAGTGTTAAGTGAGTTAATGGTGGATTATGAGAATCTAAGAGATAATGGTTTTGATCTAATTCCTGCTGTTGAATTTCAAGGTTGGGTAAACTTTTTTGACCGTCTTGTTGGTCCAGTTTTTCCACACCCTGTGAAGGAATTCTGGATACATGCAATTGCTACCCCTAAAGTTATCCTCTCTTTCGTAATGGGTAAGGAAATCTCCATTACTGAAAATCAAATCAGAAAGTTGCTAGGTTTTGAAGGACATGGAGTAACGGGTATTTCAAGTGGAAGAATGGAAATGTCAAAGGTCTATTTATAAATTTTTACAAATGGACAAGGATCGTCTAAAGTCAGGGACTTGAAAAATAAGTACAAGATATGGGCAAGAATAACCCATGGATGTATTCACCATAGGAAGGAAACTAGCTCTCAAGACTACATTAATGTTGATCAACAATACTTATTGTTCTGCCTTGGAACAAATGTAAAAATTGATTTGCCTTATCTGTTGTTTGAACATCTCTAGAATCATGTCAAAGAAACTAGGGAAGCTGAAAGGATGAAAAACCTCAAATCCAAAAGGAATTGGATTCCTATGGGTAGATTAATTTCAGACATTCTGACTGAGAATGGTCTGATTGCTCACTTGGATGAAGCTAATCTTCTGGGGGATCTAGAGCCTACTTGTGGAAAGGCTATGACTTGAAAGAATTTAGTGAAAAGGAAAATTATTGACAAGATGCTGGTGGAACCAACTCCATATGTGTCAGCAACTGTTAAGAGAACAAGGATACCAATTGCTGATTTCCCTATGTTCAACTCAGGTGATCATCCATGCACCATCCTGCATTACATTGAAATTTGTAAAGAGACTGAAACACCAATTGATCCGGCTTGGCTCCAAGGAAGAAATCAAGCTGCTCTAGACGTTGTTCTTCAGTAACCTTTGAAGAGGAAAGCGGTTGAAGGACCTTCTGCCATACCTCATAAGAAGAAGAAAAATTGGGTACACCAGCTAAAACTATATCTGTTTATGATTCTGAGAATATATCTACATCTGCTGAACCCCAAACCCTAGAAGACATAGATGTTGATATAGACCTGACGATACCCTCTCATCCTATTGTTGAAAATCCTAAAAGAAATCAAGTTTTATCAGACTTGAGTGACTTTAACTCTGATGAACACTCTGAAACCCAAACAGAACCCTCTCAAACATCTACTGAACACTTTTTTAGACCTCCTCCCAGACCACTATCACCTAGACCACTATCACCCAAACCTACTGGATGGTATGATGCTGGCTCTTGGAGAATACCAGGAATCAATGAACCTCTAGCGACTCTAAAGCCTCCATTCAACCTACCTTCTGAAAACATTTTTGCCTTAAACAGAACACAAACACAAAATCCTACCACAACTGCTGACAACACCATAATCATTTCACCTGACATCACACCTCCAACATCTCCACAACTTCCAACTCCTGACTCACCAGTGATTTCACCTCCTCACATTCCAGAACACCAAACTCATGAACCATCTGAAACATTTGAAACTTCTGAAACTCATGAATCATCTGAACCTCATGATCAATCAGCAACACCTAACCATTTTGACCAACCTGACCATTCAGCCACTCCTGAACCAACAGAAAATCCTGAACAACCTAACTTTTTAAGATTTGTAGTTGACTTTGAATCTCTACAATTTTTGAAAAACAAAACTTTCAAGAAGGATGTCCCAAAACCTGTTCAGTCAGATGTAAATATATTGTTTCATAATTTTTTAACAAAAGTTCAAGCATGGTTGAATCTGCTGAAGGAAGACCGCACCAGAAGTGTGAACCCAGCTGCAACAGATCTTCTATGGGAAACCTTCAAAATAACTTTTGATGCTGAGTCACTGAAGCTGCAAGATTTATGTCACTCTCAGGTGATTGAGAACTTCTCCAAGCATCTGCATGCCTTTCAGTCAGAAGCTGTTGATATTTGGGACAAGAAGTCTTCTCTGATGATTGTTGATGCTCCAGCTGATGAAATGGACATTTCAGAAGATGAATCTGAAGAATCCTCTGAAGAATCAAATCCTATGGAAATTGTTCTGATGAATCAACCTTCTTCAAAAGCTGCACCTGAACCAGTGCCAACTCTTGTGATGGATCTGGGCACTCCGCTTTCAACCTTTGTTCGTTCTGACTCAACGGTTGCTCCAAAGGCTGTTTCTGCTGAAGCTTCTTCATCCTCTGCTCCTACTTCACTTATCATGGATACTCTGAATAAGCTCAAGAGGGAGAATGAAGTCATTCATGAGCGCTTGGATAAGCAAGACCAGACAAACCAAAAGAATGTTATTTGATATCGTTCGCTGTATTACGAAATGAGAGTTTGTGACTAAACGCACATTTTGAATTAACTGAGAGACTACCCTGCCCCAGGTTTGATTAAAGGTTTCAATTTGTGTTAAAACAGAAAACTTCTACTTCTTTGGCTCGAAGGGGTTGACCAGGGATTATCTTCCTTATAACTCCAGTGTTTAGGATTTGAAAGAAACGCCTGTACATTGTCAGCAAGGTCTATCCAAAAGCATACTGTATGGGATTATGGCATTGTTTTCATCATCCTCCCTCTAAAGGTTTGTAACTTTTTGCAAGAGTTAAATGTCATAAAGAAAGTAGAAAGCATAGTTCAAGTATAGTGAAAACGAATGGATGAATTCAAGACAAACATATGCAATGCATTAATGAAACAGAGTTTGACATTAATAGATAATTGTTTGAATAACAAAAGAAATCACAACTTGAAAATTCAAATGAAACAAAAGCCTCTTAGTTCGAACTTGTCATTTCAGGTGGAGAGCCTTCAATAGAAGATTTTCATTTGGCCATCTTGCATGAACTCCAGCGTTGTTTCTTTAACCAGATCTTGAATTTTGTTTCTCAATGCCCAACAGCTATTGGTGTCATGTCCAGGACTGTTGAAATGATACACACATCTCACTTTTGGATTGTACCTTGGGGAGGCTGTGTTGGGACGCCGAGGGGGGGTCCCTTAATACAATCAGCTCGACTTCCAACAAGCATTGCAGCACTTGGGATAATGGCATGTTAATCTCAGTGAAGCGCTTTTCAGATGTATTTTGCTTACGCCAATTACCCTGTTGATGTTGGTGAGGTTGTTGTTGGGCTTGTGACCCTGAAGCAAATCGGGGAGACTTTCCCTTGACTTCTTCTCTCAAGGGAGGCTGAATGATGACTTGATCCTCATCGTAGTTGTTTTCCCCATTTGGTTACATCCATCCTGATGCAGTTTGTTGATGAGGACCTTTAACTCCTCTTGTCCTTGAGCCAGGTTTTGAATAAGAGCCATTTGCCCCACCAGTTGTCCCATCATATGAATTCTCATTGTTGCCATCTCAATCTGTAGCCCTTCCAATTGATCATTCCTGACGCCGCCTAGATTCCCCGTGACCATGCCCCTTGTGAGGAGAGCTTTCACTTCTTCCTGCCCCTTGGACAGGTTCAAGAACATCTCTTGAAGTTGAGCGTTTTGAGTTTGGATATCTTTGATAGTCTTCTCTAGAGCCATCTCTACTGAAATAAACAGCAGAAAGATAAGGAAACCTGGTGTGAATACCTGTTTATGCATATGATGAATGGTATGTATTCATGTAATGCATTCAAGGATTCATAAATTCAAATTTGTTGCAAACAAAAAGAACACACGTCATATTGAGAAGAATTTGTTAGTACATAAATGCCCCATGGCCCAAAATAATACAAAATTCTAATGTAAAAAGACGTTGGGCATCCTCTTCGGTGCTATATAGGTGTTGAGAGTCTGCTCTTCATGGAGTCGATGAGTAAGTTCCAAAACCTTCTTCTCACTGGCGTAGAAGCTGGCTTCAAAAGTATTTTGTTCTTCCTTGAGTTGTATCCAACTCTTTTGCAAATCCTCCAATGATGTTGGCATGTCAGGGTGTAGGAGGGTGTATGGAAACTCTCCTTCCATAACAAGCTCTTTGATCATAGGCAGAATGTAGGGGTAAGGCATCATAAGATTCTGGGCGCGGGTTCGTTACCACTTGAGGTAAGGCTCAAGGGGGATGGAATTCTCGTGCCCTAGTGTCTTACTGTCCACTTTGTTAGGCATCCTCCAAGCTCGGATAAACCTTTGTCGGAGTCCTTGAGCGTCGTCGTCGAAGTTAGAAACCACGCCTGGAATTAGCATGTCATGAGGGCCATCCCTTCGGGTATACCCAAATTGTCTCAGAGCTAAACAAGGGTTGTAGGTAATGCCTCCCCTAATGCCAAGTAGTGGGACATTAGGGAATTCCCCACAACGATCAATGATGATGACATTTTCTATGGACTGAGAATACCAATGATCATCAGAATATGTAATAGTCATCAATCGTTGTGACCACCTCAAGCCTTGCTCATTCTTCAAGACAGATTGGGGAAGGTGAGAAATAAACCACCTTGCTAGAAGAGGAGTACAGCACATGAGAACAACTCTTTTGTTCGTGTGTAAAATGAGTGTAGGATGTCCCCAAGCAATGTAGGCACAGGATTCCGAGATATGAAAATCTTGACAGCATTCACATCTATAAGCTGATCAGGGTTTGGGAAAAAGACCAACCCATAGATGAGAAGTGCTACAATCTCTTCAAAAGCTTGCAGATCTATAGAATTCCAGCAGTCTTGTGCCTTCTCAAACATAAACTTTGCCAAGAAACCTTTGACACCACTTATGGTTTCCCAATGACCTTTGATATCAGATGGTTGCAAGTGTAGGGCTTGAGCAACATCTTTAGGCTTTGGTTTTCTTTTCGTACTATTGTAGGGTAGTTGATGGAGAATAGGAATCCTCAGGAGTTGAAAAAATTCCTCCAATGTAGGCACAAGTTGGTAATCAGGAAATGTGAAGCAGTGGTGTAGGGGGTCAAAGAACTGGAATAGAACTTTCACCATGTCTTCTTGAGAAGTCTACCATGTCTTTCACTGAAGAGAGAATTCTCTGGAATCTTGGAAGTAAGCTCCTTGAGTTGAGGAGGGATTCTCACAAGGTTGACCTGGATTGTTTTTCTGCGGAGTGATTCCATAACCTACAAAACAGGAACAAAGATGAAGATCCAAACCCTTGAAATGGTTAGTGGATGCATATGATGCTTTATGATGTTCATGATGTATGCAAAAGTATATGTACAAGCAAATCACACAAGATCCTAGTTTCAGGCTTGCTTGGGTTTCATAGGTAAGTACCCTCTTGAAGTTTAGTTGGCTCAACCTGTCCTTAAATAGTAATCGGGTTCTAAGGAGCTCAATATCACTGGATTATTTTTTGTGTTCATTGTTTCAGTTTAGCCACTTAACTGGAAACCGAAATATTCCAAAAAATAACCCTCAATTAGCGTAGTATCGAGTATCTACCAACTTTGGACTGCACCAAAGCCGGTCATCTCACTACCCCTAATAAGGCCAAGATGGTCAAGTAAGGTTCTAAAGTCAGTTGATGCTTCACGACACCACGCGGCGGCCCCGTACTCTCTTTGATTCAACTCAAGGGTTACCGGTACCAACCAAAGTGCCACATCAACGTAGCTACTGCTTCAACCATGTCGGTATACCCCACACAGTTCCCTCACAGTTTATTGCTACTTACCTAAAAGGTGCCTCCAAATCCGGGTGTAGGATTTAAAACAAACCCAAACAAGGAACCGAAAAGTAAAGCATACAAGTCAAATAAGATATGCATGTAAAGGTGGTCTAAAACCCTAAGGTAACCCCACTTTTCTAATTGTCCCCAGCAGAGTCGCCAGTTCTGTGATACGGTGGGAGAACTGACTTGAGGTTTTGCATTCGTGCTCGCAAATGTTTTGGTTTAGCAAGAGTCGCCACCGACTTTTTATTTTATCCAAAGGAAAGGTCAAAAAGCACAAGAAAGACCTTTGAGATGTTTTCTTGGGTTCGGGGTAGATTATGAAAAGGGAAGGTGCAAGCACCCTTTTCATCCATGGTTATCCATGGGCTCTTAGTTACTTGTTTAGATCACTTGCTTTGCTTTTCCAATTGTTTGAAATGGTGCTTTGTGTGTGGTTTTAAAAATGTTTTGAAAAGAGTCCATCGTTGTGGAAACCTTTGTAATGATTCTTGTTTGAATATATACAAAGGTGTATTGTCTTTTGAAAATATGTTTCAATGTTTTGAAAGTTTGTTTTGGGAAATATTTTGAAATTGTGTTGTGAGGTGTGTTTGAAAATAGCAAGGATGTTTTGCAAGTTTTGATCAAGTAACTAAGAGTTATCTGCCCTATTTTACTCAAAGATCTTTCTTATATGTTTTTAACCCTTTTGACAGTGTTGTTTTACCATTGCATTTGGTAAATAATCTTGTATTTGGATGTTTAAACGGGACAGGTGTGGGTCATCGTATTGACCATGATAGCAATTGTGCTAAGTATCTTTGGCAAATTTTTGAGGGACTAGATCATTTTTGTATAGGCAACCAAAGTAGCGTCATCGAGGGACAATGATCTTTTGTTTTGTTTTTGTTTTGCCAAAGTACTCAACATGCATAACATGGCCATTTAAAAAGGCAACAAGTGGATGAAACCCTAGGGGTGCAAGTGTGCATTGTGTTGTCAATATACATGCTTTTTTGTCTTTGTATTAGTCAAGTTATTTGTTTGATTTTGGATTTTTGCATACAAACCCTAATCTCTATCATGGCATATTTGAAAGCATAAAATGCGTAAAATAAATCTACATTATTACAACATTTAATATGGGGATGAATCTCAAAAGAATAGTAAAGTCCAAATATTACAACCAAATCGAATTGTCGCAATTCAATATAAAGCTATAACAAATTATGAAATAAAGAAAATCAATAAATTATGAAATGCATGTATTTATTAAAAAGAGATAAACAAAATCTATTCTAAAAAGATTAAAAATTATTTTTATTCTTTGTATGTGTTTTTATTAATTATGTAAATAAAAAGTTTAAAGGAAGAAAATTTAATTAAACAAAATTTCTATTATTTTTGTATTTTTATTAATCAATAAAAAAGGGTTTAAAAAAAACAAAATTAATTAAATTAATTTAAATGCTTTTTGGTATTTTATCAAATGAAACAAGATTAATTAATAAAAGAAGAAAATAAAACTAATTTAAGAAAATCAAAGTTTTAATTATTATTTGTGTTATTATTAACTAAGAGAAAAGAAAACAAATTAATTAAAATAAATTAATTTAAAAAAACATTAGTGTTTGTTAAACAAAAGAAAATAAAAGAAATTAAAAAAAAAAGATGGGCTTAAAGGGTAAATTGATGTTGGGCCCAAAACAAAAAGGAGAAAAAGGTCAGAATAAAAAGGGGGGGTGCGCTATTTGTTATGGGCTTAATGAGGTTTGGGGGTGCTAGGCCCAAGACAAAAATTAAAGAAGACAGAAGGTGTCAGAATGGAAGGGAGGGGGTAAGCCAGTAATTCGTGTGGTCTTAAGGGCTTGGGGAGGACAGGCCCAATTGCTCAAGTTCGCAACTTTTAGGGTTTGTGGAACAATTAGGGTTTGTTCCTTGTTTTACAGCGGTGCCGTTTCGTCGTTCTCTCTTCCTCTCACTCAACGCTCAATCGCTCAATCGCTCTGAGCCTCCTCCGCTCATGGTTTCCGGAACACCCTCTCCCTCTCTCACCTTCTCCTAACGATCAATGGCTCTTTTTGACGGTATGGTTCGATCTCTTTTTTGATTTAGCATCTTCTGTTTAGACTTGCTTGCTTTGTTCATGTCTAATTTGTTTAACCTATGGTATTTATGCCTAAAACGCAGTAAAGGGTTTGAAGAGCAGCTTACCTGTGAGATTTTCTAGAAAATGGAGGGGAAAGGGGTTTGAGAGGGTTGTCCCTTGGCGGTCGGAGATGCAAGGAGAAGATGATGGCCAAGCGCGCTTCTGGTGATTTCTTTCCTTTGATGATGATACTTTCTGAAACTTTATTATTGTTTGTTGATTTTGTTGATGATGACTATTATTCTGAAACTTTTATTTTGTTGGTTTTTGTTGATGATGGCTATTGTTCTGAAACTTTGATTTTGTTGGTTTTTTGTTGATGATGGTATTGTTCTGAAACTTTGTTACTTCTTTCCTCTCTCTTTGAGTTTGAATGATGATGCTGCTAAATGCTTCTGAAACTCCTTCCTCTCTCTTGAATTTGAATGTTGATGGTTTATGCTTTTTGAAACTCTGTTTGATGATGATTGTTGATGATGATTGATGATAATCTCTGAAACTTTGTTGTTGGTATTTTTTAGGCAGTTTTTGTTTACAGTTTGGAAGGCTTGTGCAGGTTGGGAGTTGCGAAACTATTTTGCTGTTTGGGAACTGTTATGAGGGCTTTTTGAGTTTGTTGCAGTTTCAGGCTTGTTTGAAACTATTATGCAGGTTGTGGTTTGTTTGCAGTTTCAGGTTGTTGGCTTGGAATTTTGTGGTTTTAAAACTGTTACAGGTTTTTTATTGCTTGATAACAGGTTTTAACTTGTGAGTTTTCAGGCTTGGCTTGGAGTTTATGTTTTCTTGGCCCTGTTTGAGAACTGGTTTGAGTTTGTTTGAAACTGATATGCAGTTTCTGGTTTGTGAAATGTTTGCACAAGTTGGCAAGCTTGTGCAGGTTGCTGTTAACAGGCTTTTGTGGTTGTTGTTCTTGCTGTTACACAAGTTTTGGATTTGGCAATTTCAGGCTTGTGTTTGAACTACTCACAGGCTGTTTGTGTGAAACTGTTTGGCAGGTTATGACTGTGTTCTGCAGTTTGTGTGATTTTTATTTTGTGAGTTGGTTCACAAGGTTTGGGATTTTTTGTACAGCTTTTGATGTTTGATAACAGGTTGGGTTGAGAGCTTTGTTTACTGTTTTGCTGTATGTTTGAACTGCTTGAAACTATTGTATGGTTTTTTTGGAGATTGTTTTCTTGTTTATTTGTTTTGGGAGCTGTTAGGCAGGCTTTTGTAGGTTGTGCTGTTTGGCAGGTTTTGGAGTTTTTGCAGCTTGATGCAGTTTACAGGTTGTGATTTTAATTGTTATGCAGGTTGGGAGATTGGTTGGATAACCAGCTTTTGGAAACTTGGCCAGTTTTTGGACTGTTGGTTTGGTTATGCTAATAGGTTTTGGGTGATTTGCTGCAGTTTTTGGCTATGCAGTTTGGCTATACAGTTTGGAAAGCTTTTGCAGGTTTGGGGTATTTGGCCCTGTTTTTGGCTATGCAGTTTGGCAAGCTTTTTGCAGGTTTTTGGTCTTGCAAGTTTGTTTCTCTTTGAAATTGTTAACAGGTTTTTGATACTTGTTACAGTTTCTTGACCAAAAAATTCCCTCTCCCTCTTTGTTCTGTTTGATGTAGTTATATCCTTTTTTGCTGTTAGTTTTGCAACTTGTGATAGATTTTCTGCCAAACTGTACAATCTCCAAAAAGGTGATATCTTTTCTCTCTTTCTCTCTCAATGACAAAGTAATTTTTTGCTTTTTCTTATTTTCTGAAAAGTTTTGCCTAAAATCCTGGAAGATGATGAAAAGTTGTGACAAGCCTTTTGGCTGGTTATATCGTTTACCTCTTTCATTTTACATTTGGCCTGCTATTGTCTGCACTTGTACTTTCTAACTGCATTATTTGTACTGCTGTTTATACTTGTGCTGCCTTGGTTCAGTTTGCATCCAGTTTGGTTTGTTGCAATACTTGGTTTGTTGACTTTGTAATGTTGCAATGTTTGGTTTTTGTTACAACGCTCCAGTTTGCCTTTCTGTTTGGTTTGTCATGCTGTTTTGTTTTTCAGTTTGGCGCCTTGTTATGTAATGCAGTTTGGCGCCTTGTTGCATTTGAATAAATTTTCTTTGTTTGCATTCTTCTTTTTGCATTCTTTATTTTTCTCTTTGTGAACCAAGAAGAGCAATCTTCATGTGACTTGCAAAGAGGAAAATAAAAACGTGATGAACAATAGCACTTCTAATTCCAGACGGCAAACTTTAATGATGAATATTTTCTTTTTGTTTTTTTTGTTTGAAAATTCTATTTAACTGACTGTACTAATCCTCTTTTCTTTGTTTTTCTTCCATGTGAGCACAACTTGGGTGATGACAAAGTAGAGGAAGCAGAAGACTTTGAGCATGGGAGCAATGGAGCAATGGAAGCTTAGGCTTAAATTAGTAATCTAGAGAGATTTTCCATTAGTTGTAATCATTTATTTTTCAATAACTATAAGTTGTAAAAACCTAAAGCATATGAATAATAATTTATCTTTGTATCAACATCTGAAATAAATGAAAAATCTTTGTGAGACAATTTGATGTCCAATAAAATCTTCTACTGTCCAATATCTTGCAATTCTTTATTTGCATCTTCACTTAATCCTTTAAGATTCTCAGATCAAAATAATTGAAATTGCATTCTAACAATTCTAATACAGATAACTTAAACTTTAAGTAATCCAATAACTCTGCAATCTCATAACCTTGCAACAACATTCCAATCAAAATACACACTGTGCATTCCAGTAAACAAGCAAACATTTCATTCCATTAACAAAGCAAATGTCTTAACAGACGCACATTATCTGGTCAACCTGGATCAGATAAAACCTGAATATTCCAAATGACCATCTCAGCTCCTATCTCCTATCCGAGATAATCAGGCCTTGAGAACAACCTGTAATCTTTCAGTAAGCGTAAAAAAGCGTGAAAACATGTGACAGCTAATTGAATTTCTGAGAATTAAGTTTCTTCTGAGAAATGCGAGAGAAAACACTAATTCTTGATCTATTGCCAAATAAAATCTGTCTGATCGATTCCTGAGCAAATCTTGAAAATCTGAGAAAAACCGTAGGGTTGTGATTTCTTGTGAAAAAGGGAGGGCAAATTTTGGGGTACAACAGCTGTCCCTGTTCAATCTTCTTGAAACTGAAGAGTTAGATCGACGAATTTGTCGTTCGCGACTCGAAGGTAAAAGATGATTAGACACTAGAGTGCCGATAAATTTTTACTCATAAATGCATAGTTTGAGGGAATGGGATTAAAGATGCCATTTGGAGATGCGACAGAATCTTATCAGAGATGGGCTTAAAGATGCCATCCAAGAATGTTTATTTAATTGTATGTTGTAAGTCGAAAGGATGAGTATCAGAAAGGTATCCATGTCTGGAACATCTCTGAGCTGGGGGTCTGAATAAGCAATAGATTAGAATCCGTGTTTGGAGCATTCGTAAACTGTTTTCATGAGTTGAATCTGAACAAGCGACAAGTTAGCATCCGTGTTTGGAAGCATCCGTAAACTGTTTTCATGATCCTTGAATTTGAAGCTTGTTAATCTTATCCTGAAAAGGCTATAATATTAGCCGAAACACAAAGTTATGTTGCATGAAATGTATGATGCAATATATGTGTTTTATCAATGTTTATGATATATGAATGCAATGTATGCGCATGTAAGCTGATGAGCTGTCTTGCTGAGGAAAATAAATCCTTGACTGCTTGGAGATAATAAAATCTTTGACTGCTGTTGGGGAAAATGAATCCTGGACCACTGTTGGAGATTCAAGATTTTTGACAACCTATGTGGGGAGAAGCTATACTGCTGGGAAAATCAGGAGTTTAGGTTGTATGCCAATCTACTAGGGATTCCTGTTTTGTTGTTTGAGGAGAACTCCGCTGGGGAATATTTGAAAACTCTTTGGGGAATTGAGAATGAGAATATTCATTCTGCTAGGGGAATTTGTGCTGAGAAGTCAAGAACAAAAATCTTCGATCTGCAGGGGATTAAAAACTATGACAAATTTATGCTGAGAGTAAAGAAGGCTCTAGTAACTTCACTAGAGAATCAAGGATGAGAATCTTTATTTTGTTGGGGAGTAAAAACTCTGTGGGGAATAGTTATACTGTTGGGGAGTAGCTATCCTGCTGGAGAGTAAGCTCAAGACTTTGGGAAAAGCTTATTCATGTTTGAAAGAGGTTCAGGAGTTTAGGTTGTATGCCACTTTGAGAATGAGAATCTTCATTCTGTCGGGAATACCAGGAACTCGGGTTGTATGCCACTTTGTCGGGGAAGCAAGAATGAGAATCTTCATTCAGGCATTTGGGTCAGGAGGTTGGGTGTATGCAAATCTACTGGGGAAGCAAGAATGGGAATCTTCATTTAGGCATTTTGGGTCAGGAGGTTGGGTGTATGCCAATCTACTGGGGAAGCAAGAATGAGAATCTTCATTCAGGCGTTTTGGGTCAGGAGGTTGGTAGTATGCCAATCTTCTGGGGTTTCAAGAATGAGAATCTTCATTCTGTTAAGGGTATCAGGAGCTTAGGAGTATGCCAATCTTCTGGGGTTTCAAGAATGAGAATCTTCATTCTGTTAAGGGTATCAGGAGCTTGGGAGTATGCCAATCTTCTGGGGTTTCAAGAATGAGAATCTTCATTCTGTTAACGATATCAGGAGCTTGGGAGTATGCCAATCTTCTGGGGTTTCAAGAATGAGAATCTTCATTCTGTTAAGGGTATCAGGAGCTTGGGAGTATGCCAATCTTCTGGGGTTTCAAGAATGATAATCTTCATTTTGTTAAGGGTATCAGGAGCTTGGGTGTATGCCAATCTTTTGGGGTTTCAAGAATGAGAATCTTCATTCTGTTAACGGTATCAGGAGCTTGGGAGTATGCCAATCTTCTGGGGTTTCAAGAATGAGAATCTTCATTCTGTTAACGGTGTCAGGAGCTTGGGAGTATGCCAATCTTATAGGGTTTCAAGAATGAGAATCTTCATTTTGTTAACGGTTAACTGTTATCTGGTTGATCTCCAGGCTTCACAGTGTCTTGTATTGCTATCTGGTCAACATCCAGGCTTCACGATAATTTATTTCCTATCTGGTCAATGTCCAGTCTTCAGAAGGAAATCAAATGGTTATCCGGTCAACATCCGATTTTCCCTTTGATTTTGGGGCCTACTAATATTCGGTTGAATTTGGGCTTCAAAGTAATTGGCCGAGTAAACTTCTATTTGGTCAACATCCAAGTTTCACAGTATACCTTACTGTTATCTGGTCAACATCCAGGTTTCACAGTCTTGTATCGTTATCTGGTTAACGTCCAGGCTTCAGAATACTTTATTTCCTATCTGGTCAACATCCAGTCTTCAAAAGGAAATCAAATGGTTATCCGGTCAACATCCGATTTTCCCTTTGATTTTGGGGCCTACTAATATCTGGTTGAATCCGGGCTTCAAAGTAATTGGCCGAGTAAACTGCTATTTGGTCAACATCCAAGTTTCACAGTATACCTTACTGTTATCTGGTCAACATCCAGGTTTCACAGTCTTGTATCGTTATCTGGTCAACGTCCAGGCTTCACGATACGAAATTTGTGAGAAATTGATTGCATCTTTCCTGCAAGGTAAAGGTTAGTGGCATGACATATATCAAACAATGACGTTCTCAAAATAAATGAGGCTGCATTGTATGATGTCCTGATGTACGGATGTGTAATGTTTTTCAAGACGACCTCTCGCTGGGGAAAATAAATCCCGAACTAGTGATGGAGAAAAGAGTTGGATTCTTCGTCTCTGATAGTGAAAAATCTGGAAGTGAATCAGAATAAATCATTGAGAGATTTATCTGAAATAGCAAAACCCGAAATATCTTCCATTGGAATATATTCCGTCTCTTTCAAAACTCAAACATTTCTGTGATTTTTGTCTGAAACCCTTTTTCATCTCTCAACTCTAAGAGCCCCAACGACTTCCTCTTCTACCCATTATGAGAACATCCACTCTGAGTAATACATCGTTCCTGAGAGAACAACTATCATTCATGTGGACAGCTTGGAAGTGTTAAGTGAGTTAATGGTAGATTTTGAGAATCTAAGAGATAATGGTTTTGATCTAATTCCTGCTGTTGAATTTCAAGGTTGGGTAAACTTTTTTGACCATCACGTTGGTCCAGCTTTTCCACACCTTGTGAAGGAATTCTGGATACATGCAATTTCTACCCCTAAAGTTATCCTCTCTTTCGTAATGGGTAAGGAAATATCCATTACTGAAAATCAAATCAGAAAGTTGCTAGGTTTTGAAGGACATGGAGTAACGGGTATTTCAAGTGGAAGAATGGAAATGTCAAAGGTCTATTCAGAAATTTTTACAAATGGACAAGGATCGTCTAAAGTCAGGGACTTGAAAAATAAGTACAAGATATGGGTAAGAATAATCCATGGATGTATTCACCATAGGAAGGAAACTAGCTCTCCAGACTACATTAATGTTGATCAACAATACTTGTTGTTCTGCCTTGGAACAAATGTAAAAATTGATTTGCCTTATCTGTTGTTTGAACATCTCTGGAATCATGCCAAAGAGACTAGGGAAGCTGAAAGGATGAAAAAACTCAAATCCAAAAGGAATTGGATTCCTATGGGTAGATTAATTTCAGACATTCTGACTGAGAATGGTCTGATTGCTCACCTGGATGAAGCTAATCTTCTGGGGGAGCTAGAGCCTACTTGTGGAAAGGCTATGACTGGAAAGAATTTAGTGAAAAGGAAAATTATTGACAAACTACTGGTGGAACCAACTCCGTATGTGTCAGCAACTGTTAACAGAACAAGGATACCAATTGCTGATTTCCCTCTGTTCAACTCAGGTGATCATCCATGCATCATCCTGCATTACATTGAAATTTGTAAAGAGACTGGAACACCAATTGATCCGGCTTGGCTCCAAGGAAGAAATCAAGTTGCTCCAGACGTTGTTCTTCAGCAACCTTTGAAGAGGAAAGCGGTTGAAGGACCTTCTGCCATACCTCGGAATAAGAAGAAAAATCGGGTACACCAGCTAAAACTATATCTGTTTATGATTCTGAGAATATATCTACATCTGTTGAACCCCAAACCCTAGAAGACATAGATGTTGATATAGACCTGACGATACCCTCTCATCCTATTGTTGAAAATCCTAAAAGAAATCAAGTTTTATCAGACTTGAGTGACTTTAACTCTGATGAACACTCTGAAACCCAAACAAAACCATCCCAATCAGAACCATCTCACTCAGAACCCTCCCAAACATCTACTGAACACTTTTCTAGACCTCCTCCCAGACCACTATCACCCAGACCACTATCACCCAGACCTAATGGATGGTATGATGCTGGCTCTTAGAGAATACCAGGAATCAATGAACCTCTGGCCACTCTAAAGCCTCCATTCAACCTACCTTCTGAAAACATTTTTGCCTTAAACAGAACACAAACACAAAATCCTACCCCAACTGCTGATAACACCATAATCATTTCACCTGACATCACACCTCCAACATCTCCACAACTTCCAACTCCTGACTCACCAATGATTTCACCTCCTCACATTCCAGAACACCAAACTCATGAACCACCTGAAACATTTGAACCTTCTGAAACTCATGAATCATCTGAACCTCATGATCAATCAGCAACACCTAACCGTTTTGACCAACCTGACCATTCAGCCAATCTTGAACCAACAGAAAATCCTGAACAAGCTAACTTTTTAAGAACTGTAGTTGACTTTGAATCTCTACAATTTTTGAAAAACAAAACTTTCAAGAAGGATGTCCCAAAACCTGTTCAGCCAGATGTAAATATATTGTTTCATAATTTTTTAACAAAAGCTCAAGCATGGTTGAATCTGCTGAAGGAAGACCGCACCAGAAGTGTGAACCCAGCTGCAACAGATATTCTATGGGAAACCTTCAGAAGAACTTTTGATGCTGAGTCACTGAAGCTGTAAGATTTATGTCACTCTCAGGTGATTGATAACTTCTCCAAGCATCTGCATGCCTTTCAGTCAGAAGCTGTTGATATTTGGGACAAGAGTTGTTCTCTGATGATTCCTGATGCTCCAGCTGATGAAATGGACATTTCAGAAGATGAATCTGAAGAATCCTCTGAAGAATCAAATCCTATGGAAATTGTTCTGATGAATCAACCTTCTTCAAAAGCTGCACCTGAACCAGTGCCAACTCTTGTGATGGATCTGGGTACTCCGCTTTCAACCTTTGTTCGTTCTGGCTCAACGGTTACTCCAAAGGCTGTTTCTGCTGAAGCTTCTTCATCCTCTGCTCCTACTTCACTTATCATGGGTACTCTGAATGAGCTCAAGAGGTAGAATGAAGTCATTCATGAGCGCTTGGATAAGCAATACCAGACAAACCAAAAGAATGTTTTTTGATATCATTCGTTGTATTACAAAATGAGAGTTTGTGGCTAAACGCACATTTTAAATTAACTGAGAGACTACCCCGCCCCAGGTTTGATTAAAGGTTTCAATTTATGTTAAAACAGAAAACTTCTACTTCTTTGGCTCGAAGGGGTTGACTAGGGATTGTCTTTCTTATAACTCCAGTGTTTAGGATTTGAAATAAACGCATGTACATCGTCAGCAAGGTCTGTCCAAAAGCATACGGTATGGGATTATGGCATTGTTTTCGTCATCCTCCCTCTAAAGGTTTGTAACTTTTTGCAAGAGTTAAATTTCATAAAGAAAGTAGAAAGCATAGTTCAAGTATAGTGAAAACGAATGGATGAATTCAAGACAAACATATGCAATGCATTAATGAAACAGAGTTTGACATTAATAGATAATTGTTTGAATAACAAAAGAAATCACAACTTGAAAATTCAAATGAAACAAAAGCCTCTTAGTTCGAACTTGTCATTTCAGGTGGAGAGCCTTCAACGGAAGATTTTCATTTGGCCATCTTGCGTGAACTCCAGCGTTGTTTCTTTAACCAGATCTTGAATTTTTTTTCTCAATTCCCAACAGGTATTGGTGTCATGTCCAGGACTTTTGGAATGATACACACATCTCACATTTGGATTGTACCTTGGGGAGGCTGTGTTGGGACGCCGAGGGGGGGTCCCTTAATACAATCAGCTCGACTTCCAACAAGCATTGCAACACTTAGGATAATGGCATGTTAATATAAGTGAAGCTCTTTTCAGATGTATTTTGCTTACGCCGATTACCCTGTTGATGTTGGTGAGGTTGTTGTTGGGCTTGTGACCCTGAAGAAAATTGGGGAGACTTTCCCTTGACTTCTTGTCTCAAGGGAGGCTGAATGATGACTTGATCCTCAACCGTAGTTGTTTGCCCCATTTGGTTACATCCATCCTGATGCGGTTTATTGATGAGGACCTTTAACTCCTCTTGTCCTTGAGCCAGGTTTTGAATAAGAGCCATCTGGCCCACCAGTTGTCCCATCATCTGAATTCTCATTGTTGCCATCTCAATCTGTAGCCCTTCCAACTGATCATTCATGACGCCGCCTAGATTCCCCGTGACCATGCCCCTTGTGAGGAGAGCTTTCACTTCTTCCTGCCCCTTGGACAGGTTCAAGAACATCTCTTGAAGTTGAGCATTTTGAGTCTGGATATTATTGATAGTCTTCTCTAGAGCCATCTCTACTGAAATAAACAGCAGAGAGATAAGGAAACCTGGTGTGAATACCTATTTATGCATATGATGAATGATATATATTCATGTAATGCATTCAAGGATTCAGAAATTCAAATTTGTTGCAAACAAAAAGAACACACGTCATATTGAGAAGAATTTGTTAGTACATAAATGCCCCATGGCCCAAAATAATACAAAATTCTAATGTAAAAAGATGTTGCGCATCCTCTTCGGTGCTATGTAGGTGTTGAGAGTCTGCTCTTCATGGAGTCGACGAGTAAGTTCCAAAACCTTCTTCTCACTGGCGTAGAAGCTGGCTTCAAAAGTATTTTGTTCTTCCTTGAGCTGTATCCAACTCTTTTGCAAATCCTCCAATGATGTTGGCATGTCAGGGTGTAGGAGGGTGTATGGAAACTCTCCTTCCATAACAGGCTCTTTGATCATAGGCAGAATGTAGGGGTAAGGCATCATAAGATTCTGGGCGCGGGTTCGTACCCACTTGAGGTAAGGCTCAAGGGGGATGGAATTCTTATGCCCCAGTGTCTTACTGTCCACTTTGTTGGGCATCCTCCAAGCTCGGATAAACCTTTTTCGAAGTCCTTGAGCATCATTGTCGAAGTTAAAAACCACGTCTGGAATTAGCATGTCATGAGGGCCATCCCTTCGGGCATACCCAAATTGTCTCAGAGCTAAACAGTGGTTGTAGGTAATGCCTCCCCTAATGCCAAGTAGTGGGACATTAGGGAATTCCCCACAACGATCAATGATGATGACATTTTCTCTGGACCGAGAACACCAATGAACATCAGAATATGTAAGAGTCGTCTACCATGTCTTTCACTGAAGAGAGAATTCTCTGGAATCTCGGAAGTAAGCTCCTTGAGTTGAGGAGGGATTCTCACAAGGGTGACCTGGATTCTTTTTCTGCGGAGTGATTCTATAACCTACAAAACAGGAACAAAGATGAAGATCCAAACCCTTGAAATGGTTAGTGGATGCATGTGATGCTTTATGATGTTCATGATGTATGCACAAGTATATGTACAAGCAAATCACACAAGATCCTAGTTCCAGGCTTGCATGGGGTTTCATAGGTAATTACCCTCTTGAAGTTTAGTTGGCTCAACCTGTCCTACAAATAGTAATTGGGTTCTAAGGAGCTCAATATCACTGGATTATTTTTTGTGTTCATTGTTTCAGTTTAGCCACTTAACTGGCAACCGAAATATTCCAAAAAATAACCCTCAATTAGCGTAGTATCGAGTATCTACCAACTTCGGACTGCACCAAAGCCGTTCATCTCACTACCCCTAATAAGGCCAAGATGGTCAAGTAAGGTTCTAAAGTCAGTTGATGCTTCACGACACCACGCGGCGGCCCCGTACTCTCTTTGATTCAACTCAAGGGTTACCGGTACCAACCAAAGTGCCACATCAACGTAGCTACTGCTTCAACCATGTCGGTATACCCCACACAGTTCCCTCACAGTTTATTGCTACTTACCTAAAAGGTGCCTCCAAATCCGGGTGTAGGATTTAAAACAAACCCAAACAAGGAACCGAAAAGTAAAGCATACAAGTCAAATAAGATAGGCATGTAAAGGTGGTCTAAAACCCTAAGGTAACCCCACTTTTCTAATTGTCCCCAGCAGAGTCGCCAGTTCTGTGATACGGTGGGAGAACTGACTTGAGGTTTTGCATTCGTGCTCGCAAATGTTTTAGTTTAGCAAGAGTCGCCACCGACTTTTTATTTTATCCAAAGGAAAGGTCAAAAAGCACAAGAAAGACCTTTGAGATGTTTTCTTGGGTTCGGGGGTAGATTATGAAAAGGGAAGGTGCAAGAACCCTTTTCATCCATGGTTATCCATGGGCTCTTAGTTACTTGTTTAGATCACTTGCTTTGCTTTTCCAATTGTTTGAAATGGTGCTTTGTGTGTGGTTTTAAAAATGTTTTGAAAAGAGTCCATCGTTGTGGAAACCTTTGTAATGATTCTTGTTTGAATATATACAAAGGTGTATTGTCTTTTGAAAATATGTTTCAATGTTTTGAAAGTTTGTTTTGGGAAATATTTTGAAATTGTGTTGTGAGGTGTGTTTGAAAATAGCAAGGATGTTTTGCAAGTTTTGATCAAGTAACTAAGAGTTATCTGCCCTATTTTACTCAAAGATCTTTCTTATATGTTTTTAACCCTTTTGACAGTGTTGTTTTACCATTGCATTTGGTAAATAATCTTGTATTTGGATGTTTAAACGGGACAGGTGTGGGTCATCGTATTGACCATGATAGCAATTGTGCTAAGTATCTTTGGCAAATTTTTGAGGGACTAGATCATTTTT
This sequence comes from Vicia faba, assembly GCA_948472305.1. Lineage (NCBI taxonomy): Eukaryota > Viridiplantae > Streptophyta > Magnoliopsida > Fabales > Fabaceae > Vicia > Vicia faba. The sequence continues at coordinate 1,291,473,027 of OX451741.1, forward strand.
GTATAGGCAACCAAAGTAGCGTCATCGAGGGACAATGATCTTTTGTTTTGTTTTTGTTTTGCCAAAGTACTCAACATGCATAACATGGCCATTTAAAAAGGCAACAAGTGGATGAAACCCTAGGGGTGCAAGTGTGCATTGTGTTGTCAATATACATGCTTTTTTGTCTTTGTATTAGTCAAGTTATTTGTTTGATTTTGGATTTTTGCATACAAACCCTAATCTCTATCATGGCATATTTGAAAGCATAAAATGCGTAAAATAAATCTACATTATTACAACATTTAATATGGGGATGAATCTCAAAAGAATAGTAAAGTCCAAATATTACAACCAAATCGAATTGTCGCAATTCAATATAAAGCTATAACAAATTATGAAATAAAGAAAATCAATAAATTATGAAATGCATGTATTTATTAAAAAGAGATAAATAAAATCTATTCTAAAAAGATTAAAAATTATTATTATTCTTTGTATGTGTTTTTATTAATTATGTAAATAAAAAGTTTAAAGGAAGAAAATTTAATTAAACAAAATTTCTATTATTTTTGTATTTTTATTAATCAATAAAAAAGGGTTTAAAGAAAACAAAATTAATTAAATCAATTTAAATGCTTTTTGGTATTTTATCAAATGAAACAAGATTAATTAATAAAAGAAGAAAATAAAACTAATTTAAGAAAATCAAAGTTTTAATTATTATAGTGTTATTATTAACTAAGAGAAAAGAAAACAAATTAATTAAAATGAATTAATTTAAAAAAACATTAGTGTTTGTTAAAGAAAAGAAAAGAAAAGAAATTAAAAAAAAAAGATGGGCTTAAAGGGTAAATTGATGTTGGGCCCAAAACAAAAAGGAGAAAAAGGTCAGAATATAAAAGGGGGGGTGCGCTATTTGTTATGGGCTTAATGAGGTTTGGGGGTGCTAGGCCCAAGACAAAAATAAAAGAAGACAGAAGGGGTCAGAATGGAAAGGAGGGGGTAAGCCAGTAATTCGTGTGGGCTTAAGGGCTTGGGGCGGACAAGCCCAATTTCTCAAGTTCGCAACGTTTAGGGTTTGTGGAACAATTAGGGTTTGTTCCTAGTTTTACAACGGTGTCGTTTCTTCGTTCTCTCTTCCTCTCACTCAATGCTCAATCTCTCAATCGCTCTGATCCTCCTCCTCTCATGGTTGCCGGAACACCCTCTCCCTCTCTCACCTTCTCCTAACGATCAATGGCTCTGTTTGACGGTATGGTTTGGTCTCTTTTTTGATTTAGCATCTTCTGTTTAGACTTGCTTGCTTTGTTCATGTCTAATTTGTTTAACTTATGGTATTTATGCCTAAAACGCAGTAAAGGGTTTGAAGAGCAGCTTACCTGTGAGATTTTCTGGAAAATGGAGGGGAAAGGGGTTTGAGAGGGTTGTCCCTTGGCGGCCGGAGATGCGAGGAGAAGATGATGGCCAAGCGCGCTTCTGGTGATTTCTTTCCTTTGATGATGATACTTTCTGAAACTTTATTATTGTTTGTTGATTTTGTTGATGATGACTATTGTTCTGAAACTTTTATTTTGTTGGTTTTTGTTGATGATGGCTATTGTTCTGAAACTTTGATTTTGTTGGTTTTTTGTTGATGATGGCTATTGTTCTGAAACTATGTTGCCTTTTTCCTCTCTCTTTGAGTTTGAATGATGATACTGCTAAATGCTTCTAAAACTCCTTCCTCTCTCTTGAATTTGAACGTTGATGGTTTATGCTTTCTGAAACTCTGTTTGATGATGATTGTATATGATGATTGATGATAATCTCTGAAACTTTGTTGTTAGTAATTTTTAGGAAGATTTTGTTTACAGTTTGGAAGGCTTGTGCAGGTTGGGAGTTGTGAAACTGTTGTGCCGTTTGGGAACTGTTATGAGGGCTTTTTGAGTTTGTTGCAGTTTCAGGCTTGTTTGAAACTATTATGCAGGTTGTGGTTTGTTTGCAGTTTCAGGTTGTTGGCTTGGAATTTTGTGGTTTTAAAACTGTTATTGGTTTTTTATTGCTTGATAACAGGTTTTAACTTGTGAGTTTTCAGGCTTGGCTTGGAGTTTGTGGTTTCTTGGCCCTGTTTGAGAACTGGTTTGGGTTTGTTTGAAGCTGATATGCAGTTTATGGTTTGTGCAATGTTTGCACAAGTTGGCAAGCTTGTGCAGGTTGCTGTTAACAGGCTTTTGTGGTTGTTATTCTTGCTGTTACTCAAGTTTTGGATTTGGCAATTTTAGGCTTGTGTTTGAACTACTCACAGGCTATTTGTGTGAAACTGTTTTGCAGGTTGTGATTTTAATTGTTATGCAGGTTGGGAGATTGGTTGGATAACCAGCTTTTGGGAACTTGGCCAGTTTTTGGACCGTTGGTTTGGTTATGCTAATAGGTTTTGGGTGATTCGCTGCAGTTTTTGGCTATGCAGTTTGGCAAGCTTTTGCAGGTTTGAGGTATTTGGCCCTGTTTTTGGCTATGCAGTTTGGCAAGCTTTTTGCAGGTTTTTGGTCTTGCAAGCTTGTTTCTCTCTGAAACTGTTAACAGGTTTTTGATACTTGTTACAGTTTCTTGACCAAAAAATTCTCTCTCCCTCTTTGTGCTATTTGATGTAGTTATATCCTTTTTTGCTGTTTGTTTTGCAACTTGTAATAGATTTTCTGCCAAACTGTACAATCTCCAAAAAGGTGATATATTTTCTCTCTTTCTCTCTCAATGACAAAGCAATTTTTTTCTTTTTCTTGTTTTCTGAAAAGTTTTGCCTAAAATCCTGGAAGATGATGAAAAGTTGTGACAAGCCTTTTGGCTTGTTATATGGTTTACCTCCTGCATTTTACATTTGGCCTGCTATTGTCTGCACTTGTACTTTCTAACTGCATTATTTGTACTGATGTTTATACTTGTGCTACCTTGGTTCAGTTTGCATCCAGTTTGGTTTGTTGCAATACTTGGTTTGCTGACTTTGTAATGTTGCAATGTTTGGTTTTTGTTACAATGCTTCAGTTTTCCTTTCTGTTTGGTTTGTCATGCTGTTTTGTTTTTCAGTTTGGCGCCTTGTTATATAATGCAGTTTGGCGCCTTGTTGCATTTGAATAAATTTGCTTTGTTTGCATTCTTCTTTTTGCATTCTTTATTTTTCTCTTTGTGAACCAAGAAGAGCAATCTTCTTGTGATTTGCAAAGAGGAAAATAAAAACGTGATGAACAATATCACTTCTGATTTCAGACGGCAAACTTTAATGATGAATATTTTCTTTTCTTTTTTTTTTGTTTGAAAATTCTATTTAACTGACTGTACTAATCCTCTTTTCTTTGTTTTTCTTTCATGTGAGCACAACTTGGGTGATCACAAAGCAGAGGAAGCAGAAGACTTTGAGCATGGGAGCAATGGAGCAATGGAAGCTTAGGCTTAGATTAGTAATCTAGAGAGATTTTCCATTAGTTGTAATCCTTTATTTTTCAATAACTATAAGTTGTAAAAACCTAAAGCATATGAATAATAATTTATCTTTGTATCAACATCTGAAATAAATGAAAAATCTTTGTGAGGCAATTTGATATCCAATAAAATCTTCTACTGTCCAATATCTTTCAATTCTTTCTTTGCATCTTCACTTAATCCTTTAAGATTCTCAGATCAAAATAATTGAAATTGCATTCCAACAATTCTAATACAGATAACTTAAACTTTAAGTAATCCAATAACTCTGCAATCTCATAACCTTGCAATAACATTCCAATAAAAATACACATTGTGCATTCCAGTAAACAAGCAAACGTTTCATTCCATTAACAAAGCAAATGTCTTAATAGACCCACATTATCTGGTCAACCTGGATCAGATAAAACCTGAATATTCCAAATGACCATCTCAGCTCCTATCTCCTATCCCAGATAATCAGGCCTTGAGAACAACCGGTAATCTTTCAGTAAGCTTAAAAAAGCGTGAAAACATGTGACAATTAATTGAATTTCTAAGAATTATGTTTCTTCTGAGAAATGCGAGAGAAAACCCTAATTCTTGATCTATTTCCAAATAAAATCTGTCTGATCGATTCCTGAGCCAATCTTGAAAATCTGAGAAAAACCCTAGGGTTGTGATTTCTTGTAAAAAAGGGAGGGCAAATTTTGGGGTAAAACAATATCACTTAAACTCTGGAAGAGTAATTCAGCTGAACATTATCTTCAAAAGAAGTTTTGAAGAAATCCAAGAAGATATTTTCAAAGCTCTGATAAATAATCTCAGGAAGTTGTATATATATAGAAATATTTATTTCAGGGGGAGATCCTTATCTCTTATTATATTTTATTTCTATATCTGAATATTTTTTTGTCATCATCAAAAAGGGGAAAATTGTTAGAACAAGATTAGGTCTGATCATATCTCAGAGTTTTAATGATAACAATAAATTATATTTTAGATAATTTATACTCTGATGAACGTATTTGACTATTTCAGATAATGTTTTGACAGAAGAATTTTGATGTGCTGAGCTAAAAATTAATGAAGAAGTTCTTTGTTGAAAGAACTATTTGTCTTAAGCGCAACTTTTGTTGCTGACTCTAGTAAGACAATTATTTTTAAATGCATCTTCTAACACTTAGCAGGATTCCTTGTTTAGAAGATTACTTGAAAGCAAGTGTTGTTGAGAAGGTTACTTGAAAGCAAGTGTTGATAAAGTTCTTAGCAAGCAAAGAATTATTTAGAAGATAAGCAAGCATGTTCTGAATTCAAGATGTTGAAGCAAGTTTAGAAAGAATGTAAAAGCTAACTTGTCTTGTCAAGCTTCAGGTAACATGTTCTTACAAGTGTCGTTTGCTCATTTAATGCAAAGACGGCTGCATGCATTCAAGTGTCTACGCTAGTTCATTGGAAAATGGAATAGTGCAAAGAAACACACAAGCATTTAATGCTCTCCACTTTTCGAAGGCAGCAACGGTCATTTTGTTCTTACTATATATAGAAGGACATTTATTGCAAGCCAACTAACTAATCAATTTCAAAAAGAAGCAAGAAACTACTTGAAAAATTATGGGCTCACAAAACTCTTTGTTCATACACTTTGTGCAAATTATTCTAAGTGAAAAATCACAGTTGTGATATAGCTTTATTAGAAGCAAATTTTATCTCACTATCTGTAAAGATTAAACTCTTGTAATTGTTCCTTGAGAGACCAAGTTTGGTCAGATTTCTCAAGTAGACTAGGACTAGATTTAAGTCTTAGTGGTGTTAGCCACTTGTAAGATTAGTTGTGTGTTTGTAATTAGTGGATTATAGTGGATTAAGTCCTTGTTGAGAAAGGCGAAATCACCTTGACGGATGGACTGAAGTAGTTTGAGTTCAAACGAACCAAGATAAAAATAACCTTGTCTTTCCATTATTGTTGAGCATTGTTAGAAAAGAAAAAAAGAGAAACTTACTCAACCCCCCTTCTAAGTGTTTTCTTACCCTTCAGGGATTGCAAGAAATTAAATCCTAATTATCTATTACAACCATATAGAAATTGTGAACAATGTACAAGAACAAAAAGGAATATAATGTATAAGGCATGAATGAATAAGAAAATGATTTTGTTTTGACTTTGTTAAAGAAAGGTTTTGATTAATTAAAATAATCATGAAAATAAAATATTTTTTGTGATATTTTTATATATTCATAAAATAAAACTTATAAATAAATAGTGTGCAAAAAATCAACTCGAAAGGAGTTGTTTTGATTTGTTGGAAAATGTTTGAAGTTTGTTAAAAAAAGAAAAGGAAACAAACAAATGATAAAAACTGTTCTGGTCCTGTCAAGGTTTGAACCCAGGACCTTATACATAAATGCCTTTCACGCGCGCTGTTTGTACCACTCGGGTGGTCTATTTCATCTGTTCGCAAGATGACTTTGATTAGGTACAAGATGAACTTGTTTCAGGATGTTTGGAATACCCAGCTTTTACAGGCCATGATGATTCAATTGACAGACTTCTAAAGGCCCCATTTCTCAATCGAAACAAACAAAATGAAAACATCAAATCAAACTAAAACTTTAATATGAATCGAAACACACAAATTTCAAAAAGCCATTGGTCGAAGGCTTGCATAAATTTTTTCAGTATCAAAACTAAAACCTAACTATACCAGCAATGAGAATCAAAACTATAGTCAGCATAATATCTACATCTTTTCTTTTATTTGTATGTACAAATGATGTTTGAATGAAAAGTTCTAAGTTTTAAAAATAACTTACCTCTTGAAGTGCCAATCAAAAGAGCTTCTGTATGACTTCCAGGAAGGATTCGATGATGGGTTAAGCCTACAGGGACCTTCCTAAAGCTATTTCAGTTGTTGCTTTGTCACTGAATTGAAGGTTGGTTAGGAATGGATCGAAGGTTGGTTAGGAGTGAATCGAAGGGTTGACTAACTTCCTTGAGTGGGTTTTTTGAGGTCTTTGGAAGTGTTCGAAGGTTATGGAAGTTGTGAGGGTGAATCGAAAGACTCACTAATGCATAAAGGGGTTTGAGAATTTTTTGAGAGTTTGAGAGTTTGAGAGTTTGAAAGTTTGAGAGTTTGAGAGTTTGAGAGTTTGAAAGTTTGAGAGTTTGAGAGTTTGAGAGTGTTTTTTTTCACACAACCAAAATCTGGACCTTTTATTTGTTAATGGTTTCTCTATTTATAGAGAAAAGGTTTGATAATTTGAACAAAATATGGTTTGGTTGAAATGTGAATATTAAGTTATTTCATATTTTCCAAGATCCCAAGATGAAGTACAAAAGTTATTGGTTTAAAGGGGATGATTTGCATGATTTATGGTGGCGTATAATCAGAATTAAGAAAGGTATGGCCTTAAAATAAATTTTGTACTATCAAGTTTAATTCAAGGAATAAATATTTTGGACAAAGGCTTAATCACCTGGATAATAGCTTAATTCATGGTGTAAGCAATTAATTATGGAGTGAAACACAAGCATTGAGGCCTGCAAAGTAAGATCATGTAGCATGGCCTATGGATTTGATCAGTGTTCTTTCAAAATTTTGTCTTCAACTTGTGTGTCGAAGGGTTTTAGAAATGGATCCAAGCAGGTTGCTTCGAAGGGAGCAAAATGCCCAAACGAAGCTTATGGATTAAACTTGATTGAAGGAGGCCACATGCCCAAACGAAAGATGTAAACCAAACTTGCATCGAAGGAGGCCAAATGCCCAATCAAAGGATGTAAACCAAGCTTGCATCAAAGGAGGCCACATGCCCAAATGAAGGATGTAAACCAAGCATGCATCAAAGGAGGCCATATTCCCAAACGAAGGATGTAAACCAAACTTGCATCAAAGGAGGCCAAGTGCCCAATCGAAGGATGTAAACCAAGCATGCATCGAAGGAGGCCACGTGCCCAAATGAAGGATGTAAACCAAACTTGCATCGAAGGAGGCCAAATGCCAAATCAAAGGATGTAAACCAAACTTGCATCGAAGGAGGCCAAATGCCCAATCGAAGCCTCTGAACCAAAGCTTGCATCGAAAGAGGCCAAATGCCCAATCGAAGCTTGTGAACCAAACTTGCATCGAAGGAAGCCAGATGCCCAATCAAAGAAAACTTGCTCTTCTTTGATTTGATACTTGAGAGCCCAAAATGATCCATGGAAACTTCAGGGGGCATTAAAAATCCAATTTTACTTGTATAAATTCAAACTCTAGTTTTGAGTCATCAGTGTTGAGGAAGTATCTTGAGCTGATCAAACCTTGTGCAATCTTGTCCCAATAGAAATCTTGTGAGAAAATTCTTAAGAAATAAGAGGGAAAATTTTGGGGTACAACATTTACCAATGTGAATCCAAAGAAAGAGTCAGGATTTCTTATCCAATGTGCTTGGACTTTGTTAATGCATCATCTAATGGTTTACCCAAGAGGCCATGAGCTAGGGTATTCATTATCTTCTTGTGTCTATCATCCCCACATGACTTAGGGTTTTTTCCCCTAATAATATAGTCTTCAAGAGAGGTCTTTGTAGAGCTTCTCATCAGTAGACGTCATCATTTCAAAGGGGTTCAACTATTGTTTAAAGCGCAAGTTATTAAAGATACCATGGTTTATTCATGGCACATTAGGGGTTTGGTTCAATGCTCCTTCTCTAGTTAATTATTGCTTAAATCTCAAGACTTATGGCCATAACTTTCATACGAGGATATTCATTCAGATTCTTTTCACAATCTAAGGTTGTGGACACTTGGTACATTACATTTCATCTGAATATTTCCCTTGTGATGCAAATTACCTCCTATGATAATTCATTCAATTAGGGTTTATTTCCCTATATCTGTAAGAAAATTAGGGTTTCCATATGGTTCGAGATGAGGGTATCAATTGAGCATGACTCAAATGTTGTTTTTATTTGAGCATGAAATGGAATTATGATTTGGAGTCTCCTTAACTTATAAGACTATATTTCCATCAACATTCATCAAGAACTTATAAGATTATATTTCCATCAACATTCATCAAGAACCATGGAGTCAAGAATGAGTCATTTTTCTGAGGATTCCTTTGAGGCTTGTGGATCAAATTTTATCTTCTCATGGTTATGCTTACTAAGTGATCAAGACTAGGTGTATTGAAATTTCACAAATTAAAGGTGTAAGGATCAAGGTCTTTGTACAAGATAAGCATGGAAGCATCATTTATTTATCATCCATCAAATTAGGGATTCATTCCCAATTCTTCCATCAATGTTTGATTCAGGGACTTCAGCTAAATATTCAGAATAGCGTGGATACTATATGGAAATCATTTAAAAATAAATAATATAGAGGAGATTTCATCAAAGTTAATGTTCATCAAGTTACATTCAGTATTCATCCAAGTTTTATATCATTAGATCAAAATCCAAATTTTGTTCCTCAAGATTTATTACACCAAATATAAAGCCATTACAAAACTGTCCAAATAAATAATAAAAAAAGCTACATTCAGCCTTTGGTTTCTAATCATAAGTTTCCGTATGCACCAAATTTTGTCTATGTATCTTCAAGTACTCAAACTAACTTGCATTCAGACTTCCCATTCCGCAATCTAGGCCTCTCAAGATACGACCCAACAATGCTTTAATAAGACGACTTCGGTACTGCGACTTGTTGTCCGCTTAGAACTTGCTGCAATATATCAAAGGAAAATAAAAAATCATTAACTCATGAACCAACCTTCTACACATAATTACAGCCCTGAAAAATTTTTATGAAAACAGTTCATAATCGCAAATGACTTAATCCCCAAAACCAGTTTCCTAACAGATTTCTGGTAATGGCTTGATAATAGGAAGTACATGAGGAAAATAAAGAGAGAGTGAAACTCAAAAAATTAGAAACAACATTAAATCATGATAAAACAAAACTCGATTGGATTTCCAGCTTGGCATCAGTACAAAACAATTGAATCAGAAATAAATTCAGAAGATACATTTCGTCCAACTTCATAATATAAGCCAGTTCTGCAGAGCTCATCCCATAATTGTCATAACTTCCTATTTCAAACTAGCTCTAATATAATTGTTCAAACTAACTAACCAACTCTCTAATCATCCTAACCGATTATGCAAGCTCAGCATAACAAAATCAAAATCTAAATGTGGAAAAACTGGAGATAAAAAACACCTCAACATCAATTGACAAAAATAGAAGGATAAAAACCATCTAACTGACTTCTACAACAAAAATCAAAGCCTCTAACTAACACCTAACCGAATTCCCAGCCCAACTCTAACCTCCTAACTGATGCTCACAAACTTCCAGCAAAGATCTATAACAAGAAAAGGTAATAAATTCAAAAAGGGGATTCATTTTTTTACCAATCACACAAACATAAATATAATTTTCACGATTCATTATTCACTAGAAAAAAACTCAGAGACAAGAATCATTCACAAAATCTCAAGATTCAATTATTCAACCTTCAGACAGAAAAAAAATAAAACAAAACTCACCAAGGATCTGATAACTCTCTCAGTACTTCTCTGCAACCTTCTTTGGATCAAGTGCTTCTATCAACTTCAACTTCTCAAAATGCATCATCACCTTCGTTCATGGTAACAACCTTCTTCAATCTTGCGTCACTGCTTCAACATCATCATCACTACAATTTCACATCCACAACAACAACAAAAACTCAATAACACAGAAAACACAAAGTCACTGGAAACGAAAGATTGATTTACAGAGGTAGAAGAAGAACATAGAATAAAAAGAAGAGAAATATTTAGAAGAACTTATGCATCTTCAGAAAAGCACCATAATCTCCGCCGTCTAGGCAGGTTACATGATCTTTTTCCTTTATCTCTCAGCACCACAATATGGTTTAGGACTTGCTAGATATTTCCCCTTTGCTTGTGCCTTAAAATCACACTTCATCATTTGTTCAATCTCCATTTTTATGCATCTTAGGGTTTTCTTCCATGAACTAGATTTGGAGCTCGATGAGAAATCAGGGAAAACAAGTTTGAGATTTGAGTTAGAGCACGCGTGTAAAAATCTATGGTTGCGACAAAGATGATTTTTCATTGGTGATTCGGATCAGAGAACAAGGTTAAGTTTCAGTTTGTGTCGTTCTTGAACGAAAGAGAGAACAAGATCGGGTCTCCATGTGAAGCCGAAATGTATTTTGTTAACCCAACTCAAAAACTGTGTTCGATTTCATCATTTCTTTCTCTCAATATCATTTAATTTAATTTCATTATTATTTTGTTTAGATAGCTGAATTAATAAAAATTTGGTCAATAGCATATTGGATGAGGAATGAATAGAATATGAAGGGATAATGGACCTATCCACCATTGTCCTTGGCCCAAAGGGAAATTTTTGTTAGCTTTCTGATTTGTAAGAAAAACTGTTTGTGGACCAAGCCTAATGAGCTTAGCACAAACTTGCTGCAACATACCTCTGGGCTAGAATCCTGTACCCCCTGTTTCATTCTTTCTTATTGTCTCTTTTAAGTTTCTTGCTCATATTTTTTCCAATCTATTTTTTGTTATATTGGAAAGTAAAAGGACTTGGTTGAAAGTTTCAAAAAGTTTTTGAGCTAACTAAGGGCATAATTGTTTATCAAGAAAACTCAAGGAGATTCTCTATAGAGTCTTCTCTTTGCTTGCAGGGGTTTGAAGAGGTAACAGACCTTTTCTGTTATGTATCATTGTGACTTTGTTTTATTCCTCATTTATTGCATTTCTTTAACCGCTTTCTAGACATCATTAGAAGGAGGAACTTTACTGCTTTCTGATGCCATAAGAAGTAGGAATAGAGATGTATGACGGGGGTCTCCATTCCTGATCATGTCAAGAACCCCTCTGGTTTATTTAAAGACCCGTTTATGGAAATTCCACATTATTTTCCATTGTGTGCTACTTGTGTGTGGTTTGTCTAAAATCCTTCCTTTGTGTAGGTATTTTGCAGGTGTGTTTACATTTTGGCTCACATATGTTACAAATAATAAGTCCTCAAAAGGAGGAGAGCGGGAAGGGGTTAGTAATCAACCCCCACAATTCTGATCGTGTCATCCTTAGCTCGTGACACGTCACGATGCTTCAGAGTCGAGCCTACTCTCGTTATCGAGTCGTCAAGTGGAAAAGGATTTTGCAATCGAACCCCCACGCCTTGTCAGGAGTTCGTATTGGCCGATGCAGTAACGCCTATAATTTAATTATTTTTTTAATTAAATTATTTTTAAATTATTTGTGAAGTATGCATGAGGTTAAGAATTATTGTTATGAGTTGTTGGATTATTATTAATTAATTAATTAGTTGATTAATAATAATTATAATGTGGAATTAAAGGGAATATATGAAACAATATTGGACTTATGCTATTGGTTGGAAGTAGTAAAGTGGGGGTGTAGGTTAGGCCCAAGAGGATTGATATATAAGTAGGAGCTAACACAAAGATTTGTTTTTGTTGGAGAATAAGGATTTCTGTATGCTGACTGGTAGAGCTGCGCAGATGAGGAGCAAGCTGCCCCGTGTCGAGCATAGCGTAGCAAAGTCGTCGACTAGAGTCTTTGGTTGAGTGGCCTTCAATCCAGGTAAGGGTGGGGTTCTAACCTTATAATGGGACTTATGATATGTATTACGTGGGAATTTGTCATTTTATGATTGTTGTGCGCGGATGTTTCTGAATTGATATCGAAGTTGCCCGCTTATTCATGTTGTGGCCGTTGGGAAGAACTGTATGACCGTTTAATGAATTCGTTTTAGGAAGTTGCCAAGTTGTGTGTTGTGGACGTTTTATGTATCGGTGTGACTTCCCGGTTTAATCGATGAGTAGGTTAGTGTAGATTATTGCCTATTGTTGTGGTTGTTAGGTTGTTGTGGTCGTTATGAGGGTATGGTCGTTACGATGTTAGGAATTATTGTTGTGGTCGGTCTTGTATAATGAACGAATTTGTCGATAGCTATATAGTTTCCCATTACTATGTTATTTCGAGCGGTTGGTCGGAAGTTACGAATTATAGTGGTGTGGTCGTTAAGATGTCGTATCGTACATGTGTTGTTGGCCGAATTAATGGTCGGGGAGGATACTGAAGAGGTAGGTATCCAGCGGCATTTTAGGCTGCGAGGCGTGTCGGGAATTATGTGTTGGATCGTCGAGAAGTACTAGGTTACAGGACATGTCGAGGAGCATAAGTTGGTCGTTACCCTGTCTTCTACGTGTGTGTCGAGGAGTACGATTTAGATGTTATGTTGTCCTAGTTGTTATGCATGTCGAGGGGCACGTAGTTCCCTATTCCTTTTTGCCCGTACATGATGTGTTTTAGTCGTTAATCATGCTGTGTGAATTATTGTTCAGTTGTTTTTTGATTATGTTGATGACTGAATTGTTGATTGATGTGATAGACTTATGGCCAATGCTGATTTATGTTGAGTTGTTGTGATATTGTGATTGTTGTTGTGAATTCTCGTTGATAATACGAAGTTGCAGGGAATTTACATGACGATGAATTACCTCTATTTACTGGTAATAATGGTGATGTGGGCTTATTCCTTGCAATGCATGATGATTGTTGTGATTATGTGATAGTGCATTCATTGAGTCACATATATTTTCATACTCTGTGATGGCCTAGATTGGCAAACTGCGAAGAAGGCTTATGCCTTGTTGATGCCTTTATTAATTGGCAATTATTAAGATGGGAGTTCTGCTATATTTTTAAGATGGGAGTTCTTCTCCAATGGTACCACATGCATTCGCATAGTATTGAGTCGCATTCCAAGTTATATAATTGAGTTGTTGTGATGATGAATTAGTTATTGTGTTTTGTTGATAGCCTATTGTGATTGTTGTGATTTATGAGTTGTGAAGTGGTGATTTTTTCATGAACTGATTCTAATGTAATATTTATCATACGTTCTATTATAGTGTTCGATATCTCACCCCTTCTGTTTGAATGTTTCCCTCTGTTGGAAACGTGCGGGTAATCCAGAGTAAAGACGATTTATCTTCAATAGTTCGAGTCAGTGTCATTGCTCTGATACGTAACACTCGGGGGGGGGGGGTAAACGCTTGTTGCTTTAGTATTTTTATTTCAGTTGTTGAACTTTAAGTTGATTGTTGTTAAGTACTTGTTATTCAGAAGTTGCTTCCATGTCGGATAAAGATGTTATTATGATTCCGCTGCATAGTTGTTCAACTTGTTGATTTAAAAGATTGACTTATTTTGATGTTGGTTCATCCAAAGTTTTAAAGTGTTATGTATCCATGTTAAATGCAATGGTATTTAAGTTGAATTTGTGGCATCCTGATTCAGTTGCATAGTTTTTATAACTTTGATTTACATTATATTGTCGGGTAGAATTGGGGTGTTACAAAGTTGGTATCAGAGAAAAGTCGGTCCGTCCGACCAAGTTGTCGAGTCATAGCTTTGTTTAACAATCGAGTATTTTTACCTTGAGTTCTAACCGTTGTTTATGTTGTAGTGATAAGTTAAGATGGCTCGAAGGAATAATGTTGCACTTGCTGCTGCTTTAGAAGCAATGGCTCTTGCTATGGAGAATCAGCCGAATATTGACGAGAATGCTGGATCTCGTAGTTTGGCGTCTTTCCAGAGGGAGAATCTGCCTACGTTCAAGGGAAAGTATGATCCTGATGGAGCATTGGATTTGTTGAAAGAGATTGAGATAATCTTCTGTGTGATGGATTACACTCCAGTGTAGAAGGTTCGGTATGGTACTCATATGCTAGCAGTCAAAGCTGATGGATGGTGGCTAGAGACGTGTCTTAGGTTGCAAGTTGCAGGTGAAAATGTCACTTGGGCTGTGTTACATAGAGAATTTTTGAGGAAGTATTTCCCTGAAGACGTTCATGGTAAGAAGGAAATTGAATTCCTTGAGCTAAAGCAGGGGAGTATGTCTGTTGTAGAGTATGCTCTAAATTTTGCTGAGTTGGCTAAGTTTTATCTGCACTATAGTGGGGAAAATGATGAGTTTTCTAAGTGTATCAAGTTTGAGAATGGGTTGCACCCAGAGATCAAGAAGGCAGTTGGATACCAGAAGATCTGTTTCTTTGTTGATTTGATCGATAGTTGCAGGATTTATGAAGAGGATAATAAAGCTCACTATAAGATTATCAGTGAGAAGAGGGGCAAGCACCAACAGAATCGTGGTAAGCCTTATGATGCCCTAGCTGGTAAAGGTAAACAGAAAGTAGCTCAGGATCAGAGGACAAGTGGGGGAGATGCTCCTGCTGGTGTGGTTTGTTTCAAATGTGGAAAACCTGGGCATAAGAGTAATGTGTGTGCTGCTGAGGTGAAGAGGTGCTTTCGTTGTGGTAAGACTGGACATGCTGTGTCTGAGTGCAAGCATAAGGAAGTGATTTGTTTCAATTGTGGTTAAGAAGGACACATTGGTAGCCAGTGTCAAACCAAAGAAGGCGCAATCCAGTGGTAAAGTGTTCTCTTTGGTTGAGGATCAGACAACTACTGAGGACAGACTTATCAGAGGTACATGTTTCATTAATAGTACTCCTTTAATTACTATTATTGATATCGGTGCTACTCATTGCTTTATTGTTGCTGATTATGTTAAAAGATTGGGTCTTATGTTATCTTCTATAAATGGAGAGATGGTCGTCGACAATCCAGCCAAGGGGTCGGTGACTACTTCTTTTGTATGTTTAAAGTTTCCTTTGTCAATCTTTGATAGAGACTTTGTTGTTGATTTGGTTTGTTTGCCTTTAAGAGGGTTGGATGTCATTCTGGGTATGAAGTGGTTAGAGCATAACTATGTTTATATTAATTTTTATAATAATTCTGTGAGGTTTTCTACTCCTGAAGAAGAGGAAGACAATCTGTTGTCTGCTAGACAGTTGAGGAAGTTGATGCAAGAAGAAGCGCATATGTTTTTATTGATGGAATCGCTATCTGTCGAGAATCAATCTATAATTGAGGAATTGCAGGTGGTGAGTGAATTTCCTGAAGTTTTCCCTGATGAAATTCCTGATATACCGCCAGAGAGGGAAGTTGAATTTTCTATTGATCTTGTACCTGGTACCAGACCTATGTCTATGCCACCATACATGATGTATGCATCTGAATTGTCAGAGCTAAAGAAGCAATTGGAAGAGTTACTTAAAAAGAAGTTTGTGAAACCAAGTGTATCGCTGTGGGGAGCTCCAGTGTTGTTAGTAAAGAAGAAAGATGGAAGTATGAGGCTTTATGTTGATTATAGAAAGTTGAATAAAGTGACAATTAAGAACAAGTATCTGCTTCCAAGGATAGATGACTTGATGGATCAATTGGTGGATTCTCGTGTATTTAGGAAGATAGATTTGAGATTGGGTTATCATCATATTAAAGTGAAGGATGAAGATATTCAAAAGACGACTTTCAGAATGTGTTATGGACATTATGAGTATTCGGTGATTCCTTTCGGTGTTACCAACATGCCAGAAGTATTCATGGAATACATGAATCACATCTTTCATACTTATTTGGATCGATTTGTAGTGGTGTTCATTGATGATATTTTGATTTACTCTAAGTAAGAAGAAA
This sequence comes from Vicia faba, assembly GCA_948472305.1. NCBI lineage: Eukaryota > Viridiplantae > Streptophyta > Magnoliopsida > Fabales > Fabaceae > Vicia > Vicia faba. The sequence continues at coordinate 1,291,489,026 of OX451741.1, forward strand.
AGCATGCAGAACACTTAAGAATAGTATTGCAAGTCTTGAAAGAGAAGAAGTTGTATGGAAAGCTATCTAAGTGTGAATTTTGGTTAAGGGAGGTTAGTTTTCTTGGTCATGTGATCTCAGGTAGTGGCATTGTTGTAGACCTATCAAAAGTAGATGTTGTGTTGCAATGGGAAACTCCAAAGTCGGCTACCGAGATTAGAATATTTTTGGGATTAGTTGGTTATTATAGGAGGTTTATCGAAGGTTTTTCTAAGTTGGCACTTCCATTGACTAAGTTGACTTGTAAAGGTAGAGCTTTTGTGTGGGATGTCTATTGTGAAGAAAGTTTTGTGGAATTGAAGAAAAGATTGACATCGGCTCCAATTTTGACGTTACCTAATCAAGTAGAGCCTTTTGTGGTATATTGTGTGTTGTACCCCAAAATTTGCCCTCCCATATTCTTCAAGATTTGCAAAGAGCATGCTTCAAAATCTCCTCAAGGGTTGCACAGTTAAGGGCCTCCTAACAATCAAAACCTCTTTTCACACCGACACCTTTTCAAAAAGTATTCAAAAGCGATTTTTCAAACACTCTTGAGGACTGATACAAGAGTCGAACTGAAATTTTCAAAGAAACTTTTTCAAACCCACTAACCTTGAAAAGCAAACAAACAATTTTGAAAACACAAATGAGCAAGTATCTAAGAGCCCATGGATAACCATGGATAGAAAGGGTGCTAACACCTTCCCTTTCTATAAATCTACCTCCCGAACCGAGAGCAATCTCTATAAAGAATTTTTCTGTGCTTTTGTCCTTTCCGTTTGGAGAAAATAAAAGACGGTGGCGACTCTTGCTTCCGCGACATTTCACGAACCAGCGTTAAACAGTCAGTTCCAGATCCACCGATCACAGAACTGGCGACTCTGCTGGGGACATTTACTTAAAGTGAGGTGTACCTTAGGATAGTTCATAACTGTGTTTTCAATTGTATTGACTTGCTTGCTTTAAATTGTGGGTTGCATGGGAGTTACATAGATCCTAACCCGGATCTGGGGATACCCTGTTTAGGTAGCATAAGCTGTGAGGGACCTGTCCGGCGTAGACCGACACGGGTGAAGCAGTGGCTACGTTGGTGTGGCACCTTGGTCTGTACCGGTATCCCTTGTGTCGCAACGAGGAGAATATGGGTCTTCTGAGGAGTCATTAAGCACCAACAGATCTTAGAACCTTAAATGACATAACTTGGCCAATAGAACAGTAGCAGTATGCTACGCCCATTGAGGCTAAACTCTCGTGATGGTTCTGGCTGCAAGAAAAGATTGCGATGCTGGAGTTATGACCGATTGAGGGTAGTCAGTGATATTGGGATCCTCTAAGAACCCGATTACTTTTGATAGGACAGGTATGAACCAACAAACTGAAAGATGGTAATACCTAGACCTCATGCTGGCCTAAACTTTAAGGGCTTGTCTTGTGTGACTTGTGTGCCTTACTATGTTTGCCTTTGTAAATATTTGTGGTGTGCTTTATCATAACATCATAACATCATGAGCATTGCATGCATTGTGCATAAAGACTGACCATTTCAAAGACAAGAGGGTTTCACCTTTGCTCTATTTTGTAGGATATCATGATGCCTATGCGAAGGAATACTATCCGGTTCAACTTTGTTCACCCACCTGAGTTGCTTGAAGAGTTGGTTAGCAGGATTCCAAATACCACTTCCTTCATCCAGAGGCATGGTTCTCTTCTCAGTTTAGTCACTGCAAAGCGGGATCAACAGTTGATGAGTGTCCTAACCCAGTTCTATAACCCTCTGTACCAGTGCTTCACCTTTCAAGACTTCCAGCTGGTCCCTACCCTAGAAGAGTTATCTGATTTGCTTGGTATCCCTATCTTGGATCAGACTCCCTTTACTGGTTGGGAAAAGACCCTCAGGCTTGAGGAGGTTGCTGCAGCTCTTCCTTTGACCCATCAAGAAGTAATGGATAACTGGGTGACTAGAAGCAGGGTTAAGGGTTTCTTGGCCAAGTTTCTAGTTGGTAAAGCTAACAGTTTCTAGAATGACTTGGACTTTAGGGCATATGAAGACATCTTGGCTCTCTTGATCTATGGGCTAGTCTTGTTTCCTAATCCTGACAACTTCATCAATGTCACTGCCATAAGGATCCTCATGTCTCAGAATCCTGTGCCCACTCTCTTGGGTGACATCCTGCAACAACTTTATGCTCGTACTGCCCGAAGACGAGGAACTCTATGGTGTTGTATCCCTTTGTTGGTGAGGTGGTTTATTTCGCACCTCCCTAAGTTCGTGCTGAAGAACCAAGAAGGAAGAGGTTGGGCTCACAGGTTAATGTCTCTCACTGATAAGGACATCATTTGGACTTTCAGAGGTTTGGATGAGATAGCTGTTATTGATCGTTGCGGGGAATATCCTAATGTTCCTTTGATTGGTACTCAAGGAGGAATCTCTTACAATCCATGTCTAGCGCTCCGTCAGTTTGGAAGGGCCGGAAGAGCAGGGCCTCATGAGATGCTGGTGCCTCACATCAGTTTTGAGTTTCAGGTGGGTAGTGACGAGCTGCGTCGTAGGTTCATCAAGGCTTGGGACAGAGTTCACAAAGCTGACCCACAAGAGTTAGGACCAAAGACTTCTCTACCTATGGAAGCCTACTACAAATGGGTTCGCATCCGTGCTCAGAAGTTAGGTATGCCATATGAAGCTGTCAGACCTATCATTCTTGAGTATCCTGACAAAGAGGGGGCTCCTCCAATTGTCCTCCCTCCTCAGATACCTACTGATTATGAGACATTAAAGATGTCTTGGTCGCAACTGCGAGAAGAACGGGATTCTTATCGGGAAAAGTTCAACGAGCAGGAATTGAAGATCCAGAAGCTGACAAAGCAGTTGGAGAATGAGAGGGCTCTGAATGATTACATTCGTACTGAGAAGAGGAGACCATGGGATCAATAAGGAGCTCTGGATGTTTTTTACAGTTTTATTTCCTTTTTCAGTATTTCCCTTTCTATGTAACGCCTAAGGGCAACCTGTTGAACAATTTAAGTTTCAAAGTTGAATCTAATGAAGTGTGTTCCTTTTATTTACAAAGTTGATTCCCGATTGTCTTTGAAAACATAAATCATACGCATTCCATTCATCATGTGCATAGCAGGTTTTCTTCTTTTCAGGTTGCTTATTGTTCTTCGCTGTTTATTTCAGCATCATGAACCCTGACTCATCATCAACCGAGATGTCTATCAAGGCCCTTCAGGCGCAGAACGCGCAATTTCAGGAGCTGATCATGGGTTTGACTCAAAGCCAAGAAGAACTGAAGGCTTTACTCCTGAAGAAGGAGAAGAAGAAGAAGAAGAGAACTGTTCTTTTCAACTCGGGCCGAAGGTTTGGCAACACTCTGCAGAATGAAGAAGCTGGTTCTTCTGTAGGCAAGGGCAGTCCCCAGGGGGGAAAGGCTTCAAGTCCAGTAGTCTCTGACGACGAGACTGACTTTAATGAGGAACAGTATCCTCCTGCTGAAGACCGGTATAAGCAGTTGGAAGACAGACTGAATGCAATGGAGATCCAACAAGTGCCTGGGCTGGATTTTGGAGACTTGGGCTTATCTACTGGTGTGATTATCCCTCACAAGTTTAAGGCACCATCTTTCACCAAGTATGACGGGGCGTCTTGTCCCAAGCTACACCTCAGATCTTATGTGCGGAAGATTCAACCGTACTCAGTGGACAAGAATTTGTGGATCCACTTCTTCCAGGAGAGTCTTTCAGGGACTCATCTCGAATGGTTCTATCAGCTGGATGGGACCAAGGTTCGTAACTGGGAGGAGTTGGCTACTGCTTTTTATAAGCAGTATCAATATAATGCCGACCTTGCTCCTACACGTACCCAACTCTAGGGTATGTCGCTAGGATCAAGCGAAGGTTTCAAAGAGTATGCACAGAAGTGGAGGGATCTGGATGGCAGGGTGCAGCCTCCGTTAACTGACCGTGAGCTGGTGGATATGTTCTTGGGGACCCTATCTGGGCCATTTTTCAATCATCTTATCGGGAATTCGTCGGCAGGGTTTACTGATCTTATTCTGACTGGGGAGAGAATAGAGGCTGGAATGAAGTCCGGAAAAATTCAGAAGGGTGCATCTTCAAGTGCTGAGAAGAAACCCTTTAAAAAGGAGGCCAGTGCTGTGTATGGGCCTAGGAGGCAAGAGAAACCAGAACGCCGCCAATCTGTCAACGCGGTGATGATTGCAAAACCTGCTGCCGCTCCTCGGCAAACCAATCCACCCAGGGATGAAAGACCCAGAAGAGAGTTTACCCGTCTAAGCATGACTCTATCACAAATCTTGCCGCAGTTGCTATCCACCAATTTGGTGACTGTCAGGGAGGCCCCGAAGGTTGTGAATACTGCCTCTCCCAAGTACAATCCAAATGCCCGCTGTGCTTATCATTCCGATAGCCCGGGGCATTCCACTGATGATTGCTGGGCCTTAAGGAACAAGGTGCAGGACCTTATCGATGCCAAGGAGGTACAGTTTGAGGCACCTGAGAAGCCCAATGTGGTGACTGCTCCCATGCCTAACCATGGAGTGAATGCTATCAGGGAGGATGATGAAGTGGATGAAGCTGAGTTCGACAGCTGGATTTATCCGACGGCCGACAGTGGACCTAGCAATTGGATTGCAAAAGACAACCTACCTGTTACTTTTGTTACGGAGTAATGAATTCCTATGATTTTGTTATTTGTAATAAACAGTGAATTAAAACTCTATGGCCCGGTGTCTTACCCGGGGCACCGTGGTTTCATTTGTGAGGGTATATTAATTGTCATTTCATATATCATGAATAAAGACCTTGGACGTTTTCTCGCATTTCAAATCTTATGCTCCTTTTCTGTATTTCCTTTCATTATATTGCAAAACAGCTGTATTTACACACACTCACTCATACAGGTTTCAATCCACTCTAGATCTCACTGGTAACGACTCTGCTACTGCCAGTTATGACTTCGAAAATCCGATCAACTTAGCCGAAGACGAAGGTGAAGATGATTGCGAAGTGCCTGGCGAGCTTGCAAGACTGTTACTCCAGGAAGAGAGGGCAATTCAACCACATGAAGAGCCGGTGGAAACGATAAATCTGGGTACTGAGACGAACAGAAAGGAAGTTAAGATTGGTGCCAACCTAGAGCTCAGCGTGAAGCAACTGTTGACTCAGATGCTACATGATTATATGGAGATCTTTTCCTGGTCCTACGAAGACATGCCCGAGTTGGATACCGACATTGTGGTCCATCACTTGCCTACCAAAGAAGACTGCCCTCCGGTCAAGCAAAAGGTCCGCCGCATGCGTCCAGTGATGTCTGAGAAGATCAAAGCCGAGGTTATGAAACAGTTTGATGCCAGTTTCCTTGCAGTGACTTCTTACCCTCAGTGGGTTGCTAATGTGGTGCCAGTACCAAAGAAAGACGGTAAGGTCAGAATGTGCGTTGACTACAGAGATCTGAACAGGGCCAGCCCCAAGGATGACTTCCCTCTACCTCACATTGATGTTCTGGTTGACAATACTGCTCAGCATAAGGTGTTCTCTTTCATGGATGGTTTTTCAGGGTATAATCAGATCAAGATGGCTCCGGAAGACATGGAAAAGACTACCTTTGTTACTCAGTGGGGCACCTTCTGCTACAAGGTCATGCCTTTTGGATTGAAAAATGCTGGGGTAACCTACCAACGTGCCATGGTTTCTTTATTTCATGACATGATCCATCATGAGATTGAAGTGTATGTCGACGACATGATCGCAAGGTCCCAGACTGAGGAAGAACACCTAGATCATCTGAAGAAATTGTTTGACCGTCTGAAGTTGTACAAGCTGAGGCTGAACCCGAACAAGTGCACCTTCGGGGTAAGATCTGGAAAGTTGCTAGGCTTTGTTGTAAGTGACAAGGGTATTCAAGTGGACCCTGCCAAGGTTAAAGCTATTCAAGAGATGTCGGTTCCTAAGACAGAGAAAGAGGTCAGAGGCTTTTTAGGACGCCTGAATTACATCGCTCGATTCATCTCGCATCTAACCGCTACTTGTGAGCCAATCTTCAAGCTGCTGAAGAAAGATCAGGTAGTACGTTGGAATGATGAATGTCAGGCTGCTTTTGACAGAATCAAAGAGTATCTCTAAGAACCACCCATCCTTATGCCACCGGTTGAAGGGAGACCTCTGATACTATACCTGACAGTACTTGACAACTCAATGGGGTGTGTGCTGGGGCAGCATGACGAGTCTGGCCGAAAAGAGCATGCCATTTATTACCTTAGCAAAAAGTTTACCGACTGTGAGACCCGATACTCACTGCTCGAGAAAACTTGTTGCGCTTTGGTATGGGCTGCTCGCCGGCTGAGACAGTATATGCTGACGCACACTACCTTGTTGATCTCAAAGATGGATCCTATAAAGTACATATTTGAAAAGCCTGCTTTGTCTGGGAGAATAGCAAGGTGGAAAATGATCTTGACAGAATACGACATCCAATACACAACCCAGAAAGCCATCAAAGGAAGTGTATTGGCAGACCACTTGGCACATCAGGCAGTAGACGACTATCAGTCAATGAACTTCGAGTTTCCAGACGAGAGTATCATGATAGTGACTGATTGTGAAGTACCTGGACCGGATGAAGGACCTGAGGAAGGATCCCGATGGTCTATGCACTTTGATGGAGCCTCCAACGCTTTGGGTAACAGTATCGGCGCTGTGATCATATCCCCCCAAGGCACTCATACTCCACTCACTGCCCGGCTATGTTTCAACTGCACCAACAACATGGCGGAGTATGAGGCATGCATCATGGGTCTTCAAGCTGCGATAGACCTAAGGATCAAGTATCTGAATGTCTTCGGAGATTCCACTCTCGTGATCAATCAGATCAAAGGAGAGTGGGATACGAAACATCCGAATCTTATTCCTTACAGAGAATGTGTGTTGACCTTGATCCCCCACTTCACAGAGATAACCTTTGAACACTTTCCGAGAGAGGAGAATTAGTTGGCGGACGCGTTAGCTACGATGTCTTCTATGTTCAAGGTCAAATGGGACAATGAGGCTCCCCGGATCATCATCTGGAAACTGGACGAACCGGCATACTGTTGTGATCTTGAGACTGAATTGGTGACTGAGAAGCCTTGGTACCATGAGGTAAAAAGATACTTGGAAGCTCAGGAGTACCCTGAAGGTGCATCTGTCAACGATAAGAAGTTTCTGAGAAGGTTCGCAGCGAATTTCTTCCTTAGCAACGACATTCTGTATAAGCGAAACCATGATTCGACCTTACTGCGTTGTGTGGACAAGACAGAAGCAGAAAGGATCATGGAAGAGCTACATGAAGGGACCTTCAGAACACATTCCAGTGGACACACTATGGCAAAGAAAATCCTTCGGGCAGGGTATTTCTGGTCCACAATGGAAGCCGACTGTTACCAACACTCCCGGACATGCCATAAATGCCAGATATATGCAGACAAGGTGCATGTTCCTCCAGTTCCTCTGAATGTCTTGACAGCGCCTTGGCCGTTTGCAATGTGGGGCATAGATATGATCGGTGAGATTAAACCTACAGCGTCCAATGGGCATCGCTTCATTCTGGTGGCGATTGATTACTTCACGAAGTGGGTTGAAGCAGCTTCCTACACTACGGTAACCAAGACTGTTGTGGCACGGTTCATTCGGCACAACCTGATCTGTCGATACGGCGTCCCATAAAGGATCATTACAGACAACGGTACCAACCTCAATAACAAGATGATCACTGAGCTCTGCGAGCAGTTTAAGATACAGCATCACAACTCTTCTCCTTATCGACCGAAGATGAATGGGGCTGTAGAGGCAACAAATAAAAATATCAAGAAAATCGTGCAGAAGATGACAGTGACTTATAAAGATTGGCACGAGATGTTACCGTTCGCTCTACATGGGTACCGTACCTCAGCCAGGACGTCAACCGGGGCAACTCCTTTCTCCTTGGTCTACGGTATGGAGGCAGTCTTACCGATCGAAGTGCAGATACCCTCTCTCCGGATAATGAAGGATGCAGATCTGAACGAAGATGATTGGTTCCAGACACGACTTGATCAGCTAAACTTAATTGACGAAAAGAGACTTGCTGCTATTTGTCATGGTCAGACGTACCAAAAACGAATGATCAGGGCATTTAACAAAAAGGTCAGACCACAAGAATATCAAGTTGGGGATCTGGTAATCAAACGCATCATCCTACCTCAGAGTGATCCAAGGGGAAAATGGACCCCTACGTACAAAGGGCCATTTATGGTTAAACATGTGTTCTCAGGAGGAGCCATGATTCTAACCAACATGGATGGTGACGACCTTCCTCACCCCGCCAATGAAGACATAGTGAAAAGATACTACGCATAATAAAGACCCGCTAGGTTGACATACCTAGGCAAAAAATTAGGGCTTCCCGGCGAACCAAAAGGGTTCGGGCAAAATGAAGGGATGAAATGAAAAAATCTGTACACCCGGCAAGTCGAAAACCTGAAAAGGCGGCTTGGGCAAAAATGGGTATCCCGGTGGACTGAAAACCCGAAAGGGCGGTCCAGGCAAAATTTAGGGATAAAGCATAATACTATGTCTCATCGGATCACCTCGCATCCAGAATCCGGTATCAGCATCAAGTTCAGACGGCATTGATCAATCAGCTTCATCCTCGACTAGGTCATCAAGTGATGAGACGCTCGGAGATATAAGGGCGATATCAGAGTTGGAACCCAGTGGGATCATTCATTTCACACAACTGTTTTATTTTCTTTTGTACAAAATTGTATAAACTCTCGTGTTCAGCGGCGTTCTCTTACTAGGACGTCAGCCTCTTGTACATAAACGCCTATTTTACAGGCAAATTCAAAAATCAATACAAAAATCACTTTTCAGTTAAAATTGCCAATTGTTTTTTTTTCTTTTCTGTTTTGTCTTGCGAAGAACGTCCAAGGTTCAATTTGTGATATATGCATTTGACACTAATTGCTAAACTCATAAATATTTGCATATGAAACAAAGGATTAATTACAGGTAACATTAGAAATAGGGGCAATAATGAGCGGTCTAAGCGATCTAATTGTTCTGTCCACCAAGGTACCAAGGTAAGTTCGGCTGAAGAACATAACCAGCATATCTTAATTCCCCAGAGAGTGCGTCATCAAGTCAATACACTCTCCCAAAGCAAAGTTATATTATCAGCCTTAAGGAAGTTGGGTATCCTCCCGCAGATCTCAACATTCCCCAGCATAATATACGAACGTTCCTAACAAGCATCCCCGGCAGTCTTGATCTAAGATTGTTCCCCGGCGGTATATCAAACATTCAATGGAGCCACTTCCCCGGCATATCAAATCAATTTCCCCAGGAGAGTCCAATCCAGTTTCCCCAGGAAAGTTGGAAACCATCTCCCTAAGCAGTAAGCTTATCCCTAGTAGATTCTGGAAGCTTATCCCCGTAGAGCACGAACGCGTCCCCCGGCTTTATTCAAAGGTTATTTCCCTACCAGGATATAACTGGGTTATCCTCAGCCAAAAGCCACGGAAAGAGCGTCCTCGGCGAAGTCTTCTTATCCCCAGCGAAGTCTATTAACACTTCCAACATAACAATGATATCCCCAGTGAAGTTACCATCAACATTCCAGCAAAGTACCTCTCTCCCCACAGAGTATTGCTCCCCAGCAAGATCACTAGAGTACTTTTCTCCCCGCAGAGTAATCCATTCGCCAAGTCTATTCCCCAACGAAGTTATCTTCTCCTACCGGTATTCTTGCAACTATCATGCCCAGCGGAGACAACAAAGCACTATTCTCCAACATCAGCCCAGGATATGACTTCCCGGCATCCGTCAAGGATTTATTTTCCTAGGACGAAAACATACGTTCATAAACATCACATTTCCATACATTATAGCATGCATATACGTATCATATCTTACAAATCTCATTTATGTTGAGAACATCATCGCTTGATTCATATCATGCCTTGCATATGACTGACCTTTACCTTTCAGGAAAGATCCAGTTAAGTTCTCAGTTATATTCCAAGACCTAGCCTGGTTCAGTTAAATCGATCCTAAGATTTTCCTGATTCTTATCCAGTCAAAGGCCTTCTCTGGTTCAGTCAGATCGACCCTAAGATCTCCATGATTCTTATCCAGTTGAAGATATTTCAAGACCTTGTCCGGTTCAGTTAAATCGACCCTAAGATTTTCCTGATTCTTATCCAATCAAAGGCCTTCTCTGGTTCAGTCAGATCGACCCTAAGATCTCCCTGATTCTTATCCAGTTGAAGATATTTCAAGACCTTGTCCGGTTCAGTTAAATCGACCCTAAGATTTTCCTGATTCTTATCCAATCAAAGGCCTTCTCTGGTTCAGTCAGATCGACCCTAAGATCTCCCTGATTCTTATCCAGTTGAAGATATTTCAAGACCTTGTCCGGTTCAGTTAAATCGACCCTAAGATTTTCCTAATTCTTATCCAGTCAAAGGCCTTCTCTGGTTCAGTCAGATCGACCCTAAGATCTCCCTGATTCTTATCCTAGTAGAAGACATCCCAGATTCTCTCAGCGTTCCTGTTGAGGTAGTAATCGTCCAAGGTTCTCTCAGCGTTCCTGTTGAGATAGTAATCGCCCCCAGATTCTCTCAGCGTTCCTGTTGAGGTAGTAATCGCCCCAGATTCTCTCAGCGTTCCTGTTGAGGTAGTAATCGCCCAAGATTCTCTCAGCGTTCCTGTTGAGGTAGTAATCGCCCAAGGTTCTCTCAGCGTTCCTGTTGAGGTAGTAATCGCCCCAGATTCTCTCAGCGTTCCTGTTGAGGTAGTAATCGCCCAAGGTTCTCTCAGCGTTACTGTTGAGGTAGTAATCGTCCAAGGTTCTCTCACCGTCCCGTTGAGGTAGTAACCATCCCTGGTTCATTCATAACCTTTTGAAGCTCCAGACCCAATTCCTGTAACCAGTCAGGGCACACCTACAAAGAGTTTGAAGACCAGCTCCTGCAACAGGCCAGGTAATCATTTTCTTTTTCAGGTACGCAAGTTCTCGCTAAGGAATCTCTTACGCAATCGACATCCAGATGGCATCTATAAGCCCATCCACCTATCCATCACCTCTCAACATGGCATCTATAAGCCCATCTTCCTATCCATCAATCTCCAAATGGCATCTGTAAGCCCATTCCCACCACCACATTACTATGTGAGCGCAAATTTATGGGCACTCTAGTGTTCAATCATCTTCTATTTTCGAATTACAAAAGGCACGTCAGCCAATCTGCATCCTCAGGTTTAAGAAGATTGAACAGGGGCAACTGTTGTACCCCAAAATTTGCCCTCCCATATTCTTCAAGATTTGCAAAGAGCATGCTTCAAAATCTCCTCAAGGGTTGCACAGTTCAAGGGCCTCCTAACAATCAAAACCTCTTTTTACACCGACACCTTTTCAAAAAGCTTTCAAAAGCGATTTTTCAAACACTCTTGAGGACTGATACAAGAGTCGAACTGAAATTTTCAAAGAAACTTTTTCAAACCCACTCACCTTGAAAAGCAAACAAACAATTTTCAAAACACAAATGAGCAAGTATCTAAGAGCCCATGGATAACCATGGATAGAAAGGGTGCTAACACCTTCCCTTTCTATAAATCTACCTCCCGAACCGAGAGCAATCTCTATAAGGAATTTTTCTGTGCTTTTGTCCTTTCCGTTTGGAGAAAATAAAAGACGGTGGCAACTCTTGCTTCCGCGACATTTCGCGAACCAGAATTAAACAGTCAGTTCCAGATCCACCGATCATATTGTGATACTTCTAAGATGGGTTTAGGAGGTGTGCTTATGCACAATGATAAGGTAGTTGCTTATGCATCAAGGCAGTTGAGGACTCATGAGAAGAACTATCCTACGCATGATTTAGAGCTTGCTGCAGTTGTTTTTGTGTTGAAGATTTGGAGGCATTATCTTTATGGTTCTAGATTTGAATTATTTCATGACCATGAGAGTTTAAAGTATTTATTTGATCATAAGGAACTGAATATGAGACAACGAAGATGGTTAGAGTTGTTAAATGATTATGATTCCGTTTTGAATTATCATCCAAGAAAAGCGAATGTGGTAGATGATGCGTTGAGTCAAAAGACTTTACATATGTCAGCAATGATGGTTAAAGAGTTGGAATTAATTGAACAATTCAGAGATATGAGCTTAGTTTGGGAAGTGACGCCGCAAAGTGTTATGTTCGGAATGTTGAAGATTAATAATGAATTTCTGGATAGTATTAGAGAAGCTCAGAAGTTAGATGTGAAGCTGATAGATTCGATGGTTGGGATCGATCAGTCTGAGAATAGTGATTTTAAGTTAGATGGAAAGGTGTGTTGAGATTTCGTAATCTGGTTTGTATTCCCGATGATGCAGAGATGAATAAAGTGATTCTTGAAGAGAGCCATAGAAGCAAGTTAAGTATTCATCCAGGAGCTACAAAGATGTATCAAGATTTGAAGAATTTGTTTTGGTGGCCCGGGATGAAGAGTGATGTGACTCAATTTGTGTACGCATGTTTGACTTGTCAGAAGTTGAAAGTTGAACATTAGAAGCCTGTAGGGTTGATGCAACCGTTAGAAGTTCCGGAATGGAAATGGGATAACATTTCAATGGACTTTGTGACGGGATTCCCTAATACTCCAAGAGGACATTATTCGATTTGGATGATTGTTGATAGGCTTACAAAGTCGGCTCATTTTATTCCTATTAACATCAGTTTTCCAGTATCAAAGTTGGCAGAGATTTACACTAGTGTAATTATGAAGTTGCATGGTGTTCTTTTATGTATTGTGTCGGATAGAGATCCGAGGTTTACTTCAGATTTTTGGAAGAGTTTGCAAGAAGCGTTGGGTTCTAAGTTGAGGTTGAGTTCGGCGTATCATTCTCAGACGGATGGTCAGACGGAAAGGACTATTCAATCGTTGGAGGATTTGTTGAGAGCATGTGATCTTGAGCAGGGAGGTTCGTGGGATACTTATCTTCCGTTGATAGAGTTCACTTATAATAAAAGTTACCATTCTAGTATTAGAATGTCACATTTTAAAGCGCTGTATGGTCAGAGATGTAGAACTCCTTTATGTTGGCATGAATCTGGAGAAAGTGTAGTACTTGGACCTGAACTTGTTCGTGAGACTACTGAGAAGGTGAAGTTGATTCGGGAAAATATGAAAGCTTCCCAAAGTAGACAGAAGAGTTATCATGACAAGCGAAGGAAAGATTTAGAATTTCAAGCAGGTGACCATGTGTTTCTGAGAGTTACACCTGTGACTGGTGTTGGGAGAGAATTGAAGTCTAAGAAGCTCAATTTTTGTTTTATTGGTCCATATCAGATTTCAGAAAGAGTTGGGAATGTTACTTATAGATTGGCTTTACCGCCTAATCTTTCGAATTTGCATGATGTGTTTCATGTGTCACAGCTCCGGAAGTATATTTCTGATCCATCTCATGTGATTCATATGGATGATGTACAAGTACGGGATAATCTTACTGTTGAGATGATGCATGTACAAATTATGGACGTGAAATGAAGACTCTGAGGGGAAAAGAGATTTCTTTGGTGAAAGTAGTCTGGTTAGAAGCTGCCAAAGAAAGCATGACTTGGGAGTTGGAAAGCAAGATGCAGGACTCCTATCCCAATTTGTTTGAATGAGGTAAATTTTCGAGGACGAAAATATTCTAAGTTGGGGAGAGTTGTAACGCCCGTAATTTAATTATTTATTTAATTAAATTATTTTTAGATTATTAGTGAAGTATGCATGAGGTTAAGAATTATTGTTATGAGTTGTTGGATTATTATTAACTAAATAATTAGCTGATTAATAATTATTATAATGTGGAATTAAAGGGAATATATGAAATAATATTGGACTTATGCTATTGGTTATAAGTAGTAAAGTGGGGGTGTAGGCTAGGCCTAAGAGGATTGATATATAAGGAGGAGCTAACACAAATATTTGTTTTAGTTAGAGAATAAGGATTTCTGTATGTTGACGGGTAGAGTTTCACAGACAAGGAGCAAGCTGCCTGGTGCTGAGCAGAGTGGAGCAAAGCCGTCGGCTAGAGTCTTTGGTTGAGCGACCTTCAATCAAGGTAAGGGTGGGGTTTTGACCTTATAATGGGACTTATGATGTGTATTACGTGGGAATTGGTTGTTTTATGATTGTTGTGCATGGATGTTTCTGAATTACTATCAAAGTTGCCCACTTATTCATGTTGTGGTTGTTGGGAAGAACCGTATGATCGTTTAATGAATCCATTTTAAGAAGTTGTTCGGTTGTATGTTGTGGACGTTTTATGTATCTGTGTGACTACCCAGTTTAATCAATGAGTAGGTTAGTGTAGATTGTTTCCTGTTGTTGTGGTCGTTAGGTTATTATGGTCATTATGAGGGTATGGCCGTTACGATGTTAGAAATTATTGTTGTGGTCGGTCTTGTATAATGAACGAATATGTCGATAGGAATATAGTTGCCCGTTACTGTGTTATTCCGAGCGGTTGGCCGGAAGTTATGAATTATAGTGGTGTGGTCGTTAGGACGTTGTATCATACATGTGTTATTGGCTGAATTAATGGTCAGGGAGGATACTGAAGAGGTAGGTATCTAGTGGCATTTTAGGTTGCGAGACGTGTCGGGAATTATGTGTTGGATTGTCGAGCAATACTAGGTTGCAGGACATGTCGAGGAGCATAAGTTGGTCATTACCCTGTCTTTTATGTGTGTGTTGAGGAGTACAATTTAGTTGTTATGCTGTCCTAGTTATTAGCTCCCCTTGGCTAAAGCATTTCGCTTATTTTCTTTACCATTTCATGTGTGTGCTCTTTCGAGCTTGTTTTCTCACTTGCTTTCTATACCATGTTTCCTTTGGATGTGCTTGTTCCTTTCGGATGCAAGTTAGACCTTAAGTTGCAAACCATGCATGCTAACTTTAGGTAGACGTTTCCATTTTGTTAATCTAAACCTTAGGACCATCATTGCATGATAACATTAGGATTAGAAATAGACTAGTCTCCCGTGGACTCTTTTCTTCCCCTTTTGCATATGCATTAAAACTAAAACTTTGTTTTTCTTAGCGAATCATAAAACATGCTAATCACACTTAAACCCTTTTCAAGGTAACAAAACACAAACCAATCAAATGTGGCATCTTTCCTTGAGGGCGTAACTCAAAACCATTTTCAGGTGAGGACGTGTTAATTTACTTTTGTGCCAACGTGTGACTCTCCAAAGGTCGAGCTATGGCAGAAGGCGGAATTAATATTGTTCATAAAAAACAAAAAACAAATAAAACATTTGAGCCGAACTACGGTAACTCTGATTCCTCAAAAAGGATACGTAGGCATTGGGGTAGGGCCCAAGCGAGCATAAATTTATTTTCCCTACATTATTTTCTCTTTTCTTTTGCATGAATTCTCCCTCAATAGTACAGTAAGTATAGATTAAACCCACCCATAAGATATATAACAAGAGTAGATACCATAGAGAACTACGGGTGTGTGGGGTGCTAATACCTTCCCCTTGCGTAACAGACTCCCTTACCCGATATATCGATCGCAAGACCGCAAATTCTCCTTTCTTAGGTTTTCTCAATGTTTATGTATCCCTTCATGTGGGATAAAAGACATTTTATGGCAACTTCATTGTCTGATGATTTTCAGCTGGTTGTTTCAGTTGGAGACTTCGCTGGCGATAGATCGACCAATTGCTGGTCCATCTCGGAGTCTCTTCTAGCTCTTAATGTCTTTTCTTTGGGTGTTTATTTTTTATGCTTTCAGTTTATTCATCCATATATGACTAGCTAAGCATATGTATGCATTGCATTTTACTGTTTTCCATATACTACTGTTGTGCTGGATCAGCTTCTTGATTGGGTGGATGTTACTATTGAGGTAAAAGGCTCAGTACTCAGGCCATAGTGCACTAGGACACTAGGAATAGAGTGGAGCATGATGGCTATTGGATGCAGGTCCTCACTAGCATATTCATATGGTCTGTGCTTGGTTGAGGATCAAATGAATTACTATCGACACCCACGTTTGTGGGTAAGGCGGTAGTACTTTTAGGCGGACACGTGATTCCAAGTCACCTTTGTCTTACCCTGACCTAGTCTTTACCCGTGAGTGGGTAGGGGATAATCTTTATAGGTACCGTTGGTGACTATGTTCAGATGGTGACTGTATATTTTGTTGGTGACCATATGGTTATCGAATTTATTTTATGAGTTCCTGACTTGTTTATTTGGAGGTTCTTTCAGGACTTCGATTTTGGTATTCCCAACATGTTCAGAAAATGCTCAGTAGTATCCGATGGTCCAGAAACCTTGATCTTGTACAATTGATGATCTACATGGTACTTGGTTCGTGTATGTGCGGAAGCTATGTCAGACCTTTGATCTGGTGATATTCATATGGTTCAGAGCAGTGCAACAATCATATTCTGAAATGATGGAACTTTGATCCCATGTCTTTGCATACATAATATGGTTAACCACATGCTTAACATACATGTTCGGTTATTTCCACGAAATCATATTTGTAAGTCTTGTGTTGAACTGTTCCATCCCTTACCTGCATAAAGTAAAAATCAAAGCATGTAAATTCTTTGAAAATGACAGAACATGACATGGAACCCATTCATGCACCCCATGCACATTCATGCATCCATAACAGGTACTCGAAGATTGGGGATTCTTATTCAGACTTAGTATTCTCTTTAGAGTTACAAATTTGGATTTCTTACTGTCACATGCTCATAGATCAGATATGGAATAACTCTGTGTGGTATACATGTAAGCTTTAGCCCGTGGTTAGAAATGTTTCTAGAAGGAAGATAATTGATTGAAGACTCAAGTGAGCCGGGTCGTGGAAGCCTTGATGGTGATATCAACAATCCTACACTTATTACAACAATATAGGTTTTCTCTTCTCCTCATCTTTTAGGAATTACTTTTAACCATGGAGTGCTACACAATCTTGAATTCTTAGAATATCTTATCAGCAGGTGGTTCCCATTAACTATGTGAATTCAATGAATTTGTTTTACCAACGAGATTAGAATACGCCTGAAGAAGAGTTGATCTTATATCACTGCTTCATTCTCATTGGTTTCCACACTTGTTTTAGCTTCAGTGGGTTAGACCCCGTACTTCAGTACCTTTTATAAATTCCCTTCCAGATCATGATACCAACGTGAGATATGGTTACCACACTAGGTCATCCGGCTATTCAATCAGGGGAACTCTCCACAACTTTGTGTTCCCTGATTTGTTCGACAACATCCAGTCTTTATCCCCCAAGTGAATTCATTGAGCAAAGTCTTTAAGCAATGATAGTAGAAGCCCGATGAGCACGGTGATGTGATCCCAATCCATTACATCCAATTATTTCCTCACCTGGTGGAAGTTCAATTGGTAAAGCTCAGATCTTTGGGATCCTCCTCCCACTAACATCTCTTCTAATTGCGATACACATGCTAGATGTGTCCCCTGTTCTGGGGCACCCGGTTTTGATATTGAAGATTATAAAGGGGTTGAAGTATAAATCCTAGCATCTGTCTGGTGTCTCTTCCAAAAGTCCAATTCCTATTTGGCCAACTGTCATACTCTTTATCACCAGGTGGAGGTCTCTTCTGTTGTGATAGAAGATAAATTATATTGTTTCTTTGTGACGTAAGATGCTTGGTGGTGCAGTTCATACCAATTCGCTTGGCAAAGCATTCACTAGTTCTCCTAAAAGAATCTTCTATGCATATTATCCCGGGGCACCTGACCATTCGATTGAAGATGGTATGTCATCAAGAGACAAGGTCCAAGATAAGGTCAATTCAATGACGGTTGTGTTCACATCAGATCAGAAGGGGAATTCTCTCGCCCATTTAAGCATCAAGACTGCATAAAGTCGTTAGAACTAAGAAGTCCATAGGGAGTCAAGTCTCCTCAACGATGGCAATCATTGGTTTCTTTACTGCATTTTCATTTACATTCTTACTTGTTTGTTTAAACATTGCTTGCATGTAGAAACCTGTCTATTTTTTAATGAAAATCTTAATGTAATAAGTATACTTGTCTTGAAGTGTTCATTTAGTTTTTATTCATCCATTCGTTATCATTCTTTAAACATTTTACTTGCATATTGATGCCATGTTTCAAAGTCTTATGCTTAGGAAAAGTTTTGAGGGAGGATGACGATAATATAAAAATGAGAAAAAATCTCTAGTTGGTACACTTTTGAGTAAGACCCTGCTAACAATGTGCATTCCTTGTTTCAATTCCTAAACACTGGAGATATAAGGGATTTAGACCCTCGTTAACCCCTCCGAGCCTTCTAAGTAGGAGTTTCTTTTATGTTCAGAAAAAATCCTCATTTTAACCCTAGGACGGGTAATGTTCAATTAATCTTGTCAAGTGTTCATAACTCGTCAAGAGTGCGCATCTAAGAATACAACATTGGTTATCCGTCAAAAGGTTGAGGAAATTAAAAACCATAATGTCTAACTTTCACTTATCAGGAGTGTGCGTCAATCAATGATATCTCAATGGGTATCTCTCGCACATCAAGAAGCCGAGATCAGATGATGATACAACAATGGATATCCCTCATCTACCAAAGACTCAGACAATCCCGATCACTTCCAACAAATCAAAGATGACATAGATATCAACGACTTGTTCAAAAGGGAAAGTATGAATAAGAAAGAAACAAAAAGCCCCGCTAAGTCAAAACTTGACAACAAGTCGCTTAGGCAATAGTTAGGGCATCATGTTGGACTTCCAAATCTAAATTCAAAAGAATTTGTCCATGCAAAACTTAGGGAAAACAAGAAAGAAATTGAAAAGCCTAAAAAGGAAAGAAAAGGATTATCAATAAAAATTCTCATCAAAAGAACAAGGTCGTGTGATCAGACGCCAAAACCAAAAGTTAATGACTATTGTGTCCAACAAACTCCTATGGTTCCTCAACCATCACAAACTCCTCTTTTAAGAGATGAATGCCTGTATCAGGTTAACTGAACTTAGGACTGGAGAACATTATGGAGAATAGGTGGGCAACAAAAATTTTGAGTCTTAAATCTTTTTTCTAAAATCGTGAACCAGGCCACGTTATAACCCTTAAAAGTCCTAAATTAAGCATGGGTCAATTAGAAAGCGTGCTACAATGAGATAACGTTCAACTGACTCCTAAGATGTATGCTTAAATATATGTGTTGACATCATATGCTTGCATTATCTTTCATGAAAAAGAATTTGCAAATGTTGCTCTCTAGCTAGTGATTCGTTCACAACAGAGTTGAGACACCATTTATTCAAAGCTTTTCAAACTTCAGGACTTACATACGTGTTGCATTAAAATTATCATTCTCATAATAAAAATTCTTATGCATACAAAAAACTGATCGATATCAAGTAAGTTTACACAATGAACATCAGTAAAGAGCTCAATCTTGTCAGAGAAGAGAGGCTTGAATACTTTGTTGAAGCAAAAGTCAGTTGTCATAAGAGAAATGACTTATCTAGGGGAACGTTTCCCAGAGATTCTATCAAGCAAAAGCATCTTGGTGCTTTACAATCTGCGTACCCTTTAGGGATGAAGTTAGTAGATTCCACCAATCTGGGGAAATCAAGTTGAGATTCGATCTCTCCGAACTCAGCCGAATCTGGGGAATTCCCTCAAATCTGTCAAATCAGAGGCTATCACGTCGATAAATATCAAGTTTTCATGAATCAGAGTCCATCATGTCGAGAAATCTATTCAGAATTCATTCAACCAGGGGAAATCACGTCGAGAAATCTATTCAGAATTCATTTAACCTGAGGAAATTACGTCGAGATTCGAAAAATCTCTAAGAAATATGTAATCAAGGGTAGTTTATTTCGTGACTCAAGAAATCATGGAAAGCCACCTCATATCATATTGTGCCACATAGATTTGGTCTTCTATTCAGCATAGATCCTCTAAGAGATCTTCCATAGACAGGGGCATTCTCCCTCCAATCTCGCAAAGATGCTCAAGCCAATTATGTTGTACGATACGACTACAATCAAGCTAAAAGCATCATAACGGTCACCCTGACCTGGCCAACACGTGAAGCCTCCTTCATCTTCTACAAACAATTTCAAACCTGATTCCTTAAGTGAATTCGGAAAGTCTGGAGTCATCATTTGAATTGGCACAAGCAAGTGCACGACCCCTGAGAGCTAAAGTGGGGCATCCGAGAGCTAAATCGGGGCACTCGTAAAGCTAAACCTGTGCATTCACAAGTATTCATGTCCATCCTTTTATTCCCAAGTGATTTAAGAGAAAATTCCCCAGTAGAGTAAACTTGGGGGAGTCAAGGGGTTTTGTGTGGTTCAGCATGTGATCTCTGCAAAATTGTCCTATAGACTTTACCTAGTGGAGTAAACTGGGCCATTCGCAATTTTTCATGTCCATATTTTATCCCAAAGTGTTCAAGAGGTAATTCCCCAGTGTGGCATAAACTTGGGGCAGGTATTCGAAGAGATCCACATGGTGTTCAGTACTCGTTCCTCGGCATATTCAATTCTACCATTCTCTCAATGGTTCGGGATGTAGGGAAGTCAGGCCAGATTATCTCTTCCCCAATATTACAATTCAAAATTTAGTGATGTACCTAAAAACTCGCTTCGTCAGCAATTTAATCTTCAGTGGAGTCATCATAATCGTTGGTATCATGAGCTCCCTAGTGCAAATTCTTATCAGTATTCCCAACGATATTTGTTACTGCAGGTTTTCAGCACCGATATGTATTGGCATCCCCGATGATGAGAAATAGTTCCCAATGAGCCTTCGCTTATCCCTGAGAAGTCTATTTCTTCGCATTGCATATAGTAATCACTGCATAACATTGCATCTTCGAAAGCGCGTATTCGATCCATCAGAATGGATCTTTGCGGCAAAAGAAATTCAACCATGCATACGAAGCATAAGCCAGATCAGGTACCTTACACAAAAATTCTGAGTCATTCAAAGACAACAATATATCCCACGAGAGGATATCACTCCCAAACCTTCAACTGACATCCTTTGTTACATCATGATATCCAACTAGCGGTGCCAATGCATTGTACTTCTAAACACCCGTCTGTGTTTAACCTTTCTTCGATACTCATCCATATTGATTCAAACACTCGTATGTGTTTAACCTTTCTTTGATACTCATTTGTATCTTCTTTCGATACTCGTCCGTATTGATTCAAACACTCGTTCGTGTTTAACCTTTCTTTGATACTCGTCCGTATTGATTCAAACACTCGTTAGTGTTTAACCTTTCTTCGATACTCATCCGTATTGATTCAAACACTCGTCCGTATTTAACCTTTCTTTGATACTCATATGTATCTTCTTTTGATACTTGTCTGTATTGATTCAAACACTCGTTCGTGTTTAACCATTCTTCGATACTCGTCTATATCGATTCAAACACTCGTATGTGTTATCTTTTCATTGATACTCGTATGTATCTCCTTTGATACTCGTCTATGTACTTTTTAGACACTCTTCAGTATTATTTCGAACACGCGTGTTGTACCCCAAAATTTTCCCTCTCATTTATCAAATATTTTCTCACAAGATCTCCTTGTGTTCAAGACTGCACACGGATTGATCAGCTCAAGACACCTCCTTATACACTGATGACTGAAATTAGGGTTTAAGATTGCACAAGGATAACTGAACTTTCAATGCCTCATAGGAATTTCATGAATCATTATGGACCCCCAAGATTACTCATGTCAAGTTTCAAGCCTTGGATCACATTTTGGCTCAGTCAATTGAGCAATTAACCTAAAAATCAGCTATATTGGGGAAAAAGTCAACTGTGGCCAATTTACAGTCAAACTTCATACTTTTTTATCCATATCAACATTATAAACTCATATGTATCATTTGATCAATTTTTGACCATAATTCCTCAAGAAATTTGATCAAATCATCAAAAGGGCAAAATGGTCAAAATTAGGGTTTTGACTGAGAAAGGGCAATTTCTGATTTTTGACCTAGAAAATGATTAATTGGTTTAAGGAATGATCTCAATAGTTAAATTGCATCATTTTGACCTAATGGCATGACTCAAAACTTTGCTCAAGATCATTTGATTGATAGTTGATTTTCAATCAACTGATCAAAAGTCAACTGTATATTGAAAAGTCAAACTTTGACTTTTTGGTCAAAATCAAGTGTCAAAAATCACAATTCATCAAAAAATGCCAAAATATGAAACTTGTTCATCAATAAATCAAAAAGTCAAGATTTCATTTTGAAAAGTCAAAGTTTTCAAACTTGGAAATTTTTCTGTGTTGAAAATTTCATGTTTTTTCACAACTTTGAGCCAATTTTTCACCATGATGCAAGATGATTCAAAAGAAACTTTCAACATGAAAGTTGTAGATATACATGATATCTACAAAATTTCTTTATATAAATTCTCCTATAAATTCTTGGATTTCAATTTATTAATTCATGAAGTTATGGTCTTGAAACTAAACACTTAGTGAAAATTTTGCCCTAGTTTAGGTAGGATTTTGACTTAACTTCATGGAAATTTTTCATATAGTTCCAAGGGGAATTTTCAAAAGTGATTCAAAGAGGGGTTGTATAGAACATTAAAATATTTCTAAAATGTCCAAGAACTCCTTGAGATCATTCTTGAGCAAGGAGAATCGAAGAGAGGAAGTTAGGGTTTCAAACTAAAATTATAAGTCAGTTTGTGATGAACAAGAATTCAAATCTCAAACCCATATTGCATAATCTTTGCTTTAAAGGCCTCAAACTTGTTAGGTACTCCATAATTAAATTCTTTCACAGTTGTTAGAGGCTTCAACTCAAGCATTCAATGCAATGCCCATGATTTATGTCCATTTTAGGAAGAAAGTGCACAATGTAATTTTGAAAAAGTAGCTTTATGTATAAAACTTGTTCTTGAGCTTTGAAATTGTTTTCTTCTGATCATAAACGACCTATAACTCAAAAGAAGTTTCTCTCAAGCCTCACAATCACTCAGCCCGTGCTTGTACTTCATCTTGGAACCATACTTTCACCTTTCTTCTAAATCAAGTAACATAGAAATCAGTCTAGAGCTTGTACTTCTGACCCTCTCAAGCACTCAAACCTTCTTATTACTTATGTACAAGTCCTTGGCATCAATACACACGCATGCTTAAGCCCTCAAACACAAAAAAAAACTCAGAACTGTATCACATACTTGCATTCTTGCATAACCTAACCAAAAGCTTGAAACTCACATCTCCCTCGTGCGTTTTCAAGTCTTTTGGTTCCTAAAGCTTCTAAACATCATTTAGAACTCATCCCACACCCTGTTACAAGAATGTAACACCATTAACACCATCCTCCATTTTTAAAAACAGAGCTTTGCACTTGGACTTCTACAGCACGATTCAGCCATCTCCAGTACAAACTAAACATTGCATTGTCCTCAGGAAGATGTTTCTAATATATATTTATGGTTTGACATAAGTTAACAGATGTATAGCCACCCCAGTGGTAAGGCAGCACGGTGGTAACCAAGAGGGTGTGGGTTCAACATCCAGTGCGCTGCCTTTTGATATTTTTTTTCATACTTTTTTCCATTTTTTTGTTTCCTTACAGCGCCTGGGCCCAACTTTGGGCTTTCTCCATTTTTGTTGTACCATACCCCGTGTTTCACTTTCATACATCCTGGCCCATTTTATTTTATTTTTTTATTTTTATTTTCATTATTATTATTATTAGTATTATTATTAATATTTTTTTTATTGTTAGTAATAAAAACCCAAAAAATATTTTATTTATTATTTTTTACACTTATTTATTTTGTTTTGTTTTTTATAAAAAAAATCAAAAGAACAAAAACATTTTCTTTAATAAATTAATTTTCCTTTTTAAAAAAATACTTAGATAATAAATTTTAATCATTATTATATTATTTTGTAAATTAAAATCAATTTAGAATTTAGGATTTTTATTTAATCATTTTTATTTTTCTAATTTAATTAAATTCACCAAAACCCTAAAAAACTTGTTTTCTTTAAGTTGATTTATTTTACTAACTTAATATTAATTTTCTTATTTTTTAGTTAATTATTTTATTTTAATTAATTAGATCAAAAAACCTTTTCATGAAAAAATCAAACAAAAATCACATTTTCTTCTTACTGTCTTTGAGTCGAGTTTTGTCTCGCTTATGTTCCTCATCTTTGAGATTCTTTCAGTTCCTTCATACTGTCTATCTTAGTTGAGATTAGCAAGTGCTCCTAGAATCACGCACTCTAGCCACTTTCACCTTGGGTCGAGCTCAGAGTTTCGCCTCCTCACCCGCGTACGCTTTCTTTTCCAGAGTGACAACTGAACTAAAAGTACAAAAAATGAAAATAAGAGACACAAAAAAATTGTGTTTAGTAATAATAATAATTCAATTTAAGAAATTCAATATATTAGAACTAAATCAAAATTAAAAAGGAACTAAAATTATAATGACTAAAGAAATAAAATGTAAATAAAAGAAAATGGTATTAACTATATATTTTTTCTTTGAGATTTTCTGAATGTAAAATACAACTAAAATAAAGATAACGCTAATCACCAATAATTTTTTGGATTTTTTCAAATAAAGTGATACAAACATATAAATTTAAATAGAATTAATAAAAGACCATATTTTTCATATTTTTCTTTTGAATAAAGAAGTAAAAATAGTAAATAAAAAAATGACATGATGCTAAGTGCTCTTTTTTTTATATATTTTTTTAATGGAAAAGAAATCATGAATAAAACACAATAAAAATAAAAATTTGTCCTAAATTCATAAAACGATTTCTAACGTTTCTATTTTTTTTTTTTGCTTTTCAAAGGATAATCAACTCTTGACTTATGAAGAAAAATTGTAGATAATGTCAAGGAGAATCATATGCAAAAACAACCGCTCAAAAATGTCGAAATTTGAAGTTATGAATTTTTAAAATCTGCTTTGAAAATTGATAAAAAAAATAGGTCAAATCGCTTGTGAACACTTGCAATGTTATGATGCAGATGGGAGGTGATATCTTAGGTCAAACATTGGGGTATGACAGTTTCCCCTATTTAATCGTCTTAAACCTGAAGGCGATATTGGCGTCAGCCTTTCGAGAGTTCAAGGTGGAAGATGATTAAATACTAGGACCCAAAGTTTTCCCTGGAGAAATGGTGTGAGGGTCATTCATTGGTGTGAATGTCTGCTGGGGAAAGACAAACTGGTCTTCTAGTGGACTGGACATGATGGATAAAACATGGTTGAAAAAGGGTAGCTTGTACTGGGGCAACGGTGTCAATACAAGGTTTTTAAGGGAGTGAGTGGTAGAGCGACTGAAAGGATATGGTTGACAATGTCGCGATGACTAAAGGCAAGAAACTTAAAGATAACACAAACGTAAAGTCTGCGGAAGGCTTACGACCCTAAAAACATGGCGCAACAGTAAAATCTATGGGCGACCTACGACCTTAGAAAGATGACGTGATGGTAAGATCTACGGACGATCTACGACCTTAAAAACAAGACGAGGAGAGGGTAAAGCTAAGGTAAGATCTACGGACGATCTACGACCCTAAAGATACGAAGGTAAGATCTACGGACGATCTACGACCTTAAGAGGATGAGAGGGTAATGTCTACGGACGACCTATGAACCAAAAATATAACGCGATGGTAAGATCTACAGACGATCTACGACTTTAAAAATATAATACCATGGTAAGATCTATGGACGATCTACGGACCTAAAAATATAAAACGATGGTAAGATCTACGGACGATCTATGACCCTAAAAAGATACCGCGATGGTAAGATCTACGGACGATCTACGACCTTAGGGGAGATAAAGTGAAGGTAAGATCTATGGACGATCTACGATCCTAAAAAAATAACACGGTGGTAAGATCTACGGACGATCTATGACCTTAAGAGGATGAGAGGGTAAAGTCTACAGACGACCTACGACCCTAGGAAAGATAAAGTGAAGGTAAGATCTTCGGACGATCTACGACCCTAAAAGGACACCACTATGGTAAGATCTACGGACGATCTACGACCTTAAAAAAAAGATGATGAGAGGGTAAAGTCTACGGACGACCTACGACCCTAGGAAGATAAAGTGAAGGTAATATCTACGGACGATCTACGACCCTAGAAAGATGAAGCGATGGTAAGATCTACGGATGATCTATGACTTTAAGAATATGAGGAGGAGAGGGTAAAGTCTACGGACGACCTACGACCCTAAGAGAGATAAAGTGAGTATTGAGAGTTGGGGAGCATGACGTACTAACACCCTGGTTTATTTTAGTTGGTAGTGTAATAACAGATGTTAACTGGGAATTATGAGGATGAAATTTTTTGTGAGGATGTTTTGTTGATTTGGGATTGATCTGGCTCATGCTTCATATGCATTTGAAGTGTGACATGATGATCCATGGATATGTTATGCGTTTGAGGATGCAATGCAGTATGTCGTGATGATTTTTGTATGCAAAATGTCAAAAACTCATTGGGATCTGTTATCCGTCATCTTGAGGTACCAATATGGACTAGTGCTCGAAATTTGAGAGAAAAGAGTTAGCCCCGCCGACTTCACTGGGGAATTAAATCTTGCTGATGAGAAAAGACTTGATCTGACTTCTTCATGTGTTTGGCTTTGTGAATGACTGAATAGAGACATGGATCTCATCGAATGCCTCAAGTCTCTCTGTGTGGGAGGATCGGGCGCTCGGTCGATTGTAAGGAGGTGACGAGGATGACATCTTGGTCTAGGTGACTGTTATGACTTGCTACCTGCACAGAAGAACGAACACTTGAACGCCACAATATTCCCTTGGGATGCCTTCATATCCATGTAATGTAGTGTTTCACATCTTAGCTCGTGATTATTATTGACTTATTGTTTTCAATGCAATGCTTAACAAAGAATTTAAATCACAATTCGCATACGAAAAATAAAGTAAAAGAACATAACAAAGTTTTTTAATGGAAGGGCAAATTTTTATTAATGAGTTCGGCCCGTGAATGGGCATTCATACATAGAAACAACTCCTAAATGAGGAAGTTGCAGAAAATAAAAAAAAATACAACGGGTAAAACGACAATAAGAAAGTCTCGAATTTCCATTAAAACTAATATTGCTATAGTTCTCGCATCCTGGGTGTTGCACCCCAAAATTTAACCTCTTGATTTAGGCTTATGTTTCATGATGAATATCATATTGCATTGCGTTCATACATGGTGATGGGATAAAAATACCTTGGTTATCAAGTATTCCTCAAGCTTTGAAGGTTGTTTGCATTGACATGTTGCTCAAGTAGAATCTTATCATTTAAACCTCTGGATCTTTCAAGCTCAAAATTTATTGCATGTCTCAAGATATTTTATCCATCTCTTTGAATCATCAGAGGATTGAAGTTTGTGTCTGATTACAAGGGGAATCACTCTTTGGATTCACCAGTCAAATTAGGGTTTTGTTTGAGAAAGGCTATTGGCCAATGTACAAGTCTTGATTTGGGGAGCTACAACATCTCATTGGTATTTGAAAAGTCTTTGCATAAGGAATTGGTCATGATGCCCAGAGGATTTGAAGTTTTGAAGATGATTAATCAGTTTCCTAAGGTGTTGACCAAAATTAGGGTTTGAGTTTTTATCAGGATTTCTTGAGAATTTTGAAGTGAAACTTTTCACATGGCCTCTATACATTTGGAAGATCATATGTCTGAAGTTTAGATCATCAATTTTGAAGGGAAGTGGATCAATTGATTCAGAGGGGCAAAATGGTCCTTTTGGTCAAAATCAGTCAAAGTCAAGGTTGACCAAGTGAATTTTTGGCCAACCATCAACTCAAGGATGTACTTTTCATATTTCAAATCCCTTTTGGTCATTGGATCAAAGAGATTGAGGTTTGGGTTGAAACTTGTTCTTGAAGAAACCCTAAAAGTTTCTAATTTTGGAAAATAAGGACTTAATTTCAAAAATTCATATTTTATTCACCTTTGATCAAGAAAATGCAAATGAAGTATGCTTGGAAAGAAAAAAGGATGATATTTCATCTCCTTTTGGTCTCATGTCCAAATTGGCAAGGAATCAAGAATTATGGTCTTTTGAAATCACAAAATTATAGGTCATTTTCCAAAACTAGTGAATTTCAAGCTCAATTTTGAGAAACTTAATGAACTCAATTGCAAAAACTCAAAACTAAGGGATTGTAGATATTTTCAATACATTTCCAAATTGTGCTCATTTGTGTCAAAATTCAAAAGTATGAGCAAGTTATGAGTTTTGGAATTTTGGAGCATTTTATTGAAATTTGGCAAATGTGCAAAATGACCAATTCATGGGAACTCAAGTTTCAGCCATTCTATTTGTTTCTAATCCAGCCCATGACCTATTTATGACTTGCTAAGGCCCATAATGACAGCTATTTCGTGCCCCATGGACCATAGTGTTTGCTTGGTTACAAAAATGATAAACTTGCTCAATTTGGCAAATTGATCCACACAACTCTCATTTCAAATGATCATGACCTGGAACTTTGAGGATCTATTTCTGAGATTATTTAGCTCATAAAATGCAAGGAAAATTAAGAAACGCACGAGAAAACAGCTGAGACCCATGTGCACCCATCTTTTGGCCAAATCTTCCAAACTTGCCCCTGAACAGTTTTGAGGATCAATTTCCTCTTCTAACCTTCTCTACTCACACTATATAATGCATTGCAAGCCTCATTTCACAGAGGACACGCTTCATTCATCACAAATCCAAATTTGAACTTTTTTTGCTGTTGCTGAAGTTTTCTTCAATTCTCTCATCTTCTTCGCGCATTCATCAAATTTCCTGTGGATTCATATTCCTTGAAATGTGTAGATCAAGACCATGGAGTTTGTTAGCTTCTAGAACTAAGGAATCGAGGTTTCCAGTTTCACATTGAGGTGAGATCTTTGAACTTTGATTTGCCTTGTTTAGCATGATTTAATGAATTATTTCATATCCATGATGTATTAGCTGGCCAGACAAATAGGTCTGAGGTATACTTTGTATTTGATTTGAGCTTGAATCATGTTTTGGAGTTTCTGAAACTCTGTGTACAAATTGTTTTCTTGAGTTTTCATGAGATTCGTACTGGACCTATACTTGATGATGTTGTTTAATTCGAGTTGCTATGGATTCCTTGTCATGCTAGCTTTAATTTGCCCTTGATTTCATAAAAAATGGTGTGAAATTGAGTATGTTATGTTGATCTGAACATGAGCCCTAAACCTGAGAGTTGCACGCATTTTTGATTTGTGCAAAGATTGAAGATGATGTGGTGGCACTGTTTGATTGTCCGTTTGAATTTTTGGCTAATTTGAATTATTTGTATTATTTGGCGTTTTGTTTGATTTTATTTTCTGATCAAAACACTTCCAAAAATCATGAAAAAATTACCATAAGCCAATATTATTTTCTAGAATTTGCCATATTTTTTTTGGATTTTTTTAAATGTTTTGATTGGTTAAAAAAATTCATAGGTTTAATTAATTGATTGATCAAAGTTTATTTTTATTTTAATAGTTCCTTTGATCTAAAAATCCACAAAAATTGTTTTAGACTCACAAAATAATGTAAAAATTGATTCTGATTTTGGTTCATTATTTTTTTTATTTTGGATTTAAAACTTAATTTCAAAGGTTATTTGTAACATTTGTTTGTTTGATTTTTAATTTAATATTTCCTTTAATCCAAAAAATTCAAAAAAAATCATGTAAGCTTGTTTTTAGTCATGGAGTCAGAATATAATTTCATTTTTGACCTTTTGTTGATTTTTGGCTAGGGTTTGCATTTTTCCATTTAAATAATAGTTTAACTGTTAATTGTTTGTTTTTTTTTATTTTAATATTTCCTTTAATTCAAAAAATTCACAAAAAATCAGGGATGTGTGTTTTTAGTTCTAATATTTGAATATAGTTTTGGTTGGACATTTTTCTGACATTTTGATTTAAATGTTATTTTGAGATGTGAATATTTGTTAATTGACTAATTGTTTGAATTTAATTTCGTTTTTGGCTCTTCCTTAATTCAAAAAAAAGGGTGAAAAATATATTTTCTAACATTTAGGGTTTCTTGGTGATTTGTATGATCTTGGTTTAATTTGTTTGAATTTTGATCTTACTTAATCAATTTTTGAGATTAAAAGTCAAAAATTAGGGTTTTGTTGCTTATGGTGCAAGTTTCATTTTCAAAAACCACCATGCCCTGGATTTTCAATAGGATTCAAGTCTTGATTAGGGTTCATGAATGTATTGAGGATCTTAAAACCATTTATCTTGATTTTTTTAACTTGGTTTGACATTTTTCCTCAAATTATTTTGAAAACTTGTCTAGTTTGGTAGTTTTGTCAACTAGTCTTGAACTTTGGACTTCACTTGGTCTCCTCCTCAATCATTCATGAACTTAGGGCTTGCATTATTACTTCTATGCCTTTCAAAGATGCTAATATTTTTTTGGTTTGAATTATGGACCATTATTTCCATTTTTGATGTAATTTTGAAGTGAAGGTACCCAATTGATGTTGCATATCTTGTTACAATTTGTTTGATGGCCAATGAACTTGATTAAGGCCTATAATTGGGCACCTAATTATCATTTTGATTATGATTTATTCATGATAGCATCAAACCATTTTTACTCAATGTCCCATGCTTGAATGTTTGAACCTTCTAATGCATTGTGTGGAACCCCTCTCCTATTGTGCTTATGAGTTATGATAATTTATTTAAGAATGTTTTAAATGTATTTGCTACTGACCTTCATGGTCTTTGTTTATATATTTCTCAAGCTCCTATGATCCTTTATTGATATTCAATTGTCAATTCAACATGGTGATAGAAAGGAGCAACATTCCTCTGATTCTTTTGACCTAATCTGTGCATATGCTTGTTTCCTCTTGCCTATCATGTATAATGTTTGATAATTTTCACTATGTTGTCCTCACTTTTTCACCTTATGGAATACTAACTTGGTTGTTGAATATGCGAGGTACTCTGAGAAAGTTTCCATTTTTGACCTGAGGCTTTTGTGTTTCACTTTATTTGTGAAACACAACTTATTATGTTGGCACTGCTATTGTGTTTGGCATATTTAATATTTTATGCAGGATATACATACATGTGATTGTGAATGCTATACATTTCCCATGGGATTTGTTCCTATCTGATAAATTACTTACATCCTGATGGTGTAATTTCTGACTCTATTTGTCTACTGATGCCAGCTTGCTTGAAGTCCTCTGGGTTTCTTTTTATTCTTGCTCAGTTGCTACGGATAGTTATCTGTTTGGTATTGCACTATTTCCTTCCTTCCAGTTTCATTTTGCATAATTCTTTGATTGCATGATGGGACCTCTGTTGCTGATATATGTCAGGAGGCCCTCTGGTTTTTGTCTGATACATGTGTTGTGTTTGCTTTTGATCGATGAGTCACTCAATTTAGAAATTGAGATCACGACTTCGCTCTCAGTGCATGTTCCCTATAGGATGTTTATTGCTTTTCTTCTTTAATTGTTGATCGATGAGTCACTCAATTTATAAATTGAGATCACGACTTCACTCTTAGTGCATGTTCCCTATAGGATGATTATTGCTTTTCTTCTTTAATTGTTGATCAATGAGTCACTCAATTTAGAAATTGAGATCACGACTTCGCTCTCAGTGCATGTTCCCTATAGGATGTTTACTAATTTTCTTCTTTAATTGTTGATCGATGAGTCACTCAATTTAGAAATTGAGATCACGACTTCGCTCTCATTGCATGTTCCCCATAGGATATTGTTGTTAAGCTTCCTCTAACATGTTAACATAGGATAGGATTTTCCTTTATCCTCAACCTTAGTGCTAGGCTAGTTCCCCTTAGTTGTTTTCCTTCCTTTGCATTTTGCATCTTAAAACAAATTTGTTTCTTGGAAAATCATAAGACGTTTCTAATGAACTCAAACCCTTCTTCAAAGTAAAAGATACAAACCAGTCTTGCTTTATCTTGTTATCTCTTAGCCGATGTTTCGCCATCGCACACTTGTTTGAAGCTGATGTTTTACCATCACACATGTTTGTTATCCTACTTTGATTCTCAATATCATTGTTAGATGTGATGTTTCGTCATCCGATTTATTGATGTCTTGCCATCTTTGCCATGATACCTTGATATCTCTTAGCCGATGTTTCGCAATCGCACACTTGTTAGAAGCCGATGTTTTGCCATCGCACATGTTTGATTATCGTACTTTGATTCTTAATATCATTGTTAGGTGTGATGTCTTGTCATCCAATTTATTGATGTTACGTCATCTTTACTATGATATCTTTGTTACCTTTCAGTCGATGTTTCGCCATCGCACATTTGTTTGAAGCTGATGTTTTGCCATCGCATTTGTTTGTTATCCTGCTTTGATTCCCAATATCATTGCTAGGTGTGATGTTTTGTCATCCATTTTATCATTTGATGTTTCACCATCTTTGACATGTTACTTTGTTATTATTTAGTCAATGTTTGATCACCTCATTTGTTTGTTGTTTCATTCAATGTTTTGCCATCTTGACTATCTTTGTTTGTCTTAATTAAAAAACACAAACCAACCAAAACATATAAGCCGAACTACGAATGCTATGATTCCTTACAAGGGATATGTAGGCATTGGGGTAGGGCCCAACCGAGCACAATTTTTATTTCCCTAAATTTTTTTCCTTTTTCCTTTTTCATGCATTCCCTTTTCAGTTGTAAGCCATAGACATAGGATTTGACCACACCCATTAGATTAGACAACAAGAGTGGATACCGTAGAGTACTACGGGCGTGTGGGGTGCTAACACCTTCCCCTCGTGTAACAGAATCCCTTACCCAATGTCTCGGTCGAAAGACTGTGATTTCTACCTTTTCAGGTTTTCTCGATGTTTACCTTTCCCTTTCGACGGGATAAAATACGTTCGGTGGTGACTTCATTGATGTTTCATTAACATCCAGATGACAGGTTCCGACCGCGTTGTTTCACTGGGTCATCCTAGTGTCGTGCTTCCAAAGGATAATAGCTAGATTGATCCATCCCGCATTAGGAGGGTGTACGTGAAGAGTCTTCAGACTGCAGTCTCTCTCTTTTTGTCCCTAATTTTTGCCTGGATCGCCCTTTCGGGTTTTCAATCCACTGGGACACCCATTTTTGCCTAAGACACCCTTTCGGGTTTTTGAATTAGCGGGTTATTCTTTTTTTTTCTTTTTTAGCCCTAACTTTTGCCTAAGCCGCCCTTTCGGGTTTTCGACTTAGCGGGTCCTTTCATGCGTAGTATTTTTTGACTGAGTCTGAATTGACCGGAAGCGGAACGTCTTCCCCATCCATGTTTGTCAGGATTAGA
Source organism: Vicia faba (assembly GCA_948472305.1). NCBI lineage: Eukaryota > Viridiplantae > Streptophyta > Magnoliopsida > Fabales > Fabaceae > Vicia > Vicia faba. The sequence goes on from OX451741.1 coordinate 1,291,522,489, forward strand.
GCACCTCCTGAGAAAGCTTTCTTCACGATGTACGGTCCCTCATAGTTGGGAGTCCACTTGCCGTTTGGATCAGTGTGGATTGGGAGAATCTCTCTTAAGACCAGGTCACCTGAGTGGAACTCTCGAGGTCGAATCTTCTTGTCAAATTCCCTCTTGAGACGTTGTTGGTATAACTGACCGTGACAAATGCCTTCCAGGCGCTTTTCTTCGATGAGATTGACTTGGTCGAGTCTCGTTTGAATCCATTCTGCTTCATTAAGTTTAGTATCCATCAGAACCCTTAAGGAAGGAATCTCCAATTCGACCTAGAGTACCGCATCCATACCATAGACTAGTGAAAACGGAGTTTCCCCAGTGGAAGTATGCACCGAAGTTCGATAGCCATGCTGGGAAAAAGGCAACATCTCATGCCAATCTTTGTATGTTCTCACCATTTTCTGGACGATCTTCTTTATGTTCTTGTTAGCGGCTTCAACTGCCCCATTCATCTTCGGCCGATAGGATGATGAATTATGGTGCTCGATCTTGAACTCTTCACACATTTCCTTCATCATCTTATTGTTGAGATTTGACCCGTTATCAATGATGATCTTGTTAGGAGTTCCATACCGGCATATGATCTCTCTTTTGATGAAACGAGTGACAACTTGCTTGGTCACATTCTTGTACGAAGCCGCTTCCACCCACTTGGTGAAGTAGTCAATAGAAACGAGGATAAACCTGTGTTCGTTTGAAGCGCTCGGCTCGATTCGCCCAATCATATCGATTCCCCACATTGCAAAGGGCCATGGTGAAGTCATCACATTCAAAGGAGTGGAAGGAACATGTATCCTGTCTACGTAAACCTGACATTTATGGAACATTTTGGCATATACACAACAGTCACTTTCCATCGTCATCCAGAAATAACCTGCTCGTAGGATTTTCTTGGCCATGGAATGCCCACTGGCATGATTCCCAAAAGAGCCCTCGTGTATTTCTCGTATAATGGATTCTTCCTCGTGTCTATCCACGCATCTGAGCAGAACCGAATCATAGTTTCTCTTGTACAGAACATCCTCTGACAGTAAAAACTTAGACGCCAACCTTCTGAGAGTCTGCTTATCACAAATAGTAGCACCTTCGGGGTACTCTTGCTTCTCAAGATATCTTTTGATGTCGAAATACCACGGCCTTTCGTCTGATACATCTTCAGTTGTGAGACAATGAGCAAGGAAAATATGTGCTGGCTCCTTGTAACGACAGATCCTTATACTGGGTGCATGATTCAGGTAATTGACTTTGAACATCGCTGCTAAAGTGGCCAGAGCATCTGCCAGTTGATTCGCTTCTCTAGGAATGTGCTCAAAGGTGACCTCATCGAAAGCGGGCAACAACTCAACTATGTAATCCCTGTATGGAACTAAATTAGGGTTCCGTGTATCCCAATCACCCCGTACATGATGTATCACTAAGGCAGAGTCCCCATAAACTTCAAGAATCTTGATCTTCAAATCAATGGCTGCCTCAAGGCCCATCACACAAGCTTCGTATTCAGCGACATTATTCGTGAAATCAAAACATAATATGGCAGTGAAAGGTATGTGAGTATCGCGTGGAGAGGTCAGAACTGCCCCAATACCATGACCCATAGCATTTGACGGACCATCGAACATGAGAGTCTATCGCTCCCCTGGTTCAGGTCCTTTATTGTCATCAAGTTTCATCATATCCTCGTCTGGAAAGTCGAACTTCATGGGCTGATATTCTTCCAATGGCTGGTGAGCAAGATGATCAGCAAGAATGCTACCTTTGATAGCCTTTTATGTGACGTACTGGATGTCATACTCAGAAAAAAGCATTTGCCACCGAGCCAATCTGCCTGTAAGTGTTGGTTTCTCGAAGATGTACTTTATCGGATCCATCTTAGATATCAGAAGCGTAGAATGTGTCTACATATACTGCCTCAAACGTCAGGTTTCCCACGTAAGAGCACAACAAGTCTTCTCAAGTAAGGAATACCTCGATTCACAATCAGTAAACTTCTTGCTCAAATAGTAAATGGCGTGTTCTTTTCGTCCAGTATCATCATGTTGTCCGAGCACACAACCCATATATCCTTCAAGCACAGTCAAATACATAATGAGAGGTCTCCCGGGAATTGGTGGTATGAGTATTGGTGGTTCTTGAAGATACTGCTTAATCTTCTCGAAAGCTTCTTGACAACTCTCATCCCAACAGACATTCTGATTCTTGCGTAACAAGTTAAAGATGGGTTCACAGGTAGCAGTAAGATGGGAAATGAACCGGGCTATGTAATTCAAACTTCCAAGGAAACCACGTACTTCCTTCTCATTTTTCGGTGCCGACATATCTTGTATTGCTTTTACTTTGTTCGGATCTACTTCAATTCCTCGTTGACTCACGATAAAACCAATTAACTTGCCCGACCGAACCCCAAAGGTGCATTTGTTGGGGTTAAGCCTTAACCTGAACTTTTGCAAACGATCAAACAACTTCTTCAAATGAACCAAATGTTCTTCCTCAGCCTGTGACTTCGTAATCATGTCGTCCACATACACCTCGACTTCTTTATGGATCATGTCGTGAAAGAGAGTCACCATAGCTTGCTGATATGTCGCACCAGTGTTTTTAAGACCAAAAGGCATGACTCTATAGCAAAAGGTACCCCAAGGAGTTGTGAAAGCTGTTTTATCCATGTCCTCTGGAGCCATCTTTATCTGATTGTAGCCAGAGAACCCATCCATAAAGGAAAACACTGAAGACTGAGTAGTGTTATCAACCAATACATCAATATGAGGCAACAAGAAATCATCCCTTGGGCTTTCTCTATTCAAGTCTCGGTAGTCAACACACATACGTACCTTACCATCCTTCTTAGGTATGGGCAGAATGTTAGCAATCCAAGGCGGGTAATTTATCACAGATAGAAAACCTGCTTCGAGCTGTTTCTGAACCTCTTCTTTTATCTTCAAAGCCATGTCGGGTCTGGTCCTTCTTGGTTTTTGCTTTACAGGAGGACATTCTGGCTTGAGTGGCAATCTATGCATTACTATATCAGTGTCTAAGTCGGGCATGTCTTCATACGACCAGGCAAAGATGTCAGCATACTCTTGAAGCAATTCAATCAACCCCTTCTTTTCTTCACTTTGCAAGGCGGCCTCTATCTTGACTTCTCTCTTTACCTCTTCAGTACCGAGATTGACGACTTCTGTTTCTTCATGATACGTCTGGATGACCTTCTCTTCCTGTCTCAAGAGCCTGACTAGTTCTTCAGGGACTTCACAATCTTCCTCACTATCTTCATTAGCACGATCGACTGAATTCTCAAGGATATAAGGAGCCATAGCATTATCATTTCCAACGGAGTCCGAGACGGATCTGCATGATCGATGATTTTATGTTTTATTTTTAGAAAGTGCAAAAGAATATTTAGAATATGAAAAGAAAAGTAATTCCATTTTTATTTTGAAAAAGTAAAAGTAAAAGAAAAGACAGAGAACAAAATTGTATGCGAAAGTGTGATTTTTCATTCAATGTTAAATGAAGATTGAAACATGAGGAGCCCCTTCTACAAGCTGTCAGTATGCCTTGGGCAGGACATATGACTTAAAATGGAAATAGAAAATTACACATCAAGGAAAACAACTTCAGGGATGTCCACGGAAATCCAATTGTTGAGCTCCTGGTCCGGTGCAACTTGATAGATAAATCTTGAAATATCTTCATCGTCACCTTCAGCATCTGTGGAGAGTACTTGTCCTTCTTTGCCTACACCAACACTGACGAACACTTCAGAAATTGGGGGAACCTGCTGTCCTTTGAGAGGAACCCAACCAGCTTGCACGGAGGATAATGGCTGATACCCAAGACCAAAACGATCTTTCTTCTCTGGAACTTCAATCAATTTTCCCCAACTGTCATGGGGAGGTCTAGCTTCTATGAGGGCTTTGGCATCCTTCAAAGAGGCCAGGGGTATCTCAGACTTCTTACATTCCACGACGGGGAATTTGTCAACAATAACAATCTCCAGAGCTTGAAAGGGCAACTCTTGTACCTCGCCTTCCACTTCCACATAACGGTAAGTAGTCAGATTATTAATCACTATGTCTTCTTCCCTGCAAACGACGACAATTTGGTCATTCGCAATGAACTTCAGGCATTGATGAAGGGTAGATGTCACAGCTCCTGCTACATGGATCCATGGACGACCCAAAAGGCAAGTATAGGATGGACGGATGTCCATAACATAGAATGACAAATAGAAAGTGTGGGGACCAATCTTGATAGGAAAATCAACTTCTCCATCCATCAATCTTCTCGAACCATCGAATGCTCGAACATTTGGAGTGGAGGGCCTCATCATTACTCCGTCCATATTCAGCTTAAACAAGGTAACCTTAGGCATCACATTGAGTGAAGACCCTGTATCCACCAAAACTCGAGATAAAACAGTGTCCAAACACTTCATAGAAACATGCATCTCTTTATTGTAGGCCCTACCTTCAATTGGGAGTTCATCAGCATAGAAACCCAAACAATTTCCCACAACAATATTGGTGACTATTCCTTCAAACTGGGCCACAAAGATGTCTTGGGTAACATGAGCATAACATAAGGTCTTCAATAAGGCATTGTGGTGGGCCTCGAAACACATTAGGAGCGACAAGATAGAAATATTGGGTGGTGTCTGGTTGAGTTGATCCACTACTTTGTAATCACTCCGCTTGAGAATTCTCAAAAGTTTCTCCGCTTCTTGTCCTACAGAAAGTTCGGGTTAATTATCCATCACTTGCTTTCCCCTGGCCTTAGCTAGAGCTTCACTATTAGTTTCCTTAGGAGGTGGTGGTGGAGGAGAAAAGATCCGACCACTGCGAGTCACGTTACTTGTTCCTGCAATGTTGGTAACATTCTTGTCACCAACCGGAGGGCACTCATACCTCTTTCCATGAATATAGACTACATTATACTCCCATGGGACTGCCTTCGAGTCGTTGCTTGTAGGAGGAATATGAGCTTGAATCATTATGGGGGTAATAGGAACATGAATTGTTAACGGAATATTAGGGGTGGCTGAAAAGCTTCTCAGATAGTAGGGGATTTCCAGGACATCAATCTCTTCTTCTCGGAATACTTTCTCTATCTCTAAGATACCTTCATCGATAAACTGTTGGATGGTCGTCTTCAACTCAGCACATTCTTCTGGTTTGGAAGAACAGGTTAATCATAAGTCATGGAGTTCTTGTAGCACTTCATGCATCAACAAATGTTCTCTGACAGTTTCCAAAGATATCTTAATTTCATCAAACTTTGATACCAAAACCCGTTCATTAACTTCTTCAATAGCATGGACTGTTCCCCCTTGATGAGGAGGCATGGGATTATTTTGAATATTCGGACCAACAGGGTTGAAGTTGATGGCTTTTACATCGATGATATCTTGAACTTTGCACTTGAATGCTCTACAATTTTCAATTGTATGGCCTGGGGCACCAGAATGGAATTTTCAATGAGCATTAATATCATATCCCCTAGGGAGAGGATTTGGCGGTGGACCGAGTTCGCACAATTGAACCATTTTACTAGCAAGTAATTGTGGGAGAAGCTGAGCATAGGACATGGGAATAAGATCAAATATTCTTTCAGGGGCTATCTGTCTTTGAGGAGCTCTCGGGCCTTGGAGATGTTGATTCGGTTGTTGATAAGTTGTAGGAGGTGCAAATTGTTGTTGCGGAACATAATGTGGTTGCGGAGCAAAAGGCCGTTGTTGGGCCATCCAGGGTGCTGGAGTTGTAGCAGCATATACTTGAGGAACAAATTGGTTGGGAATAGCAGCAGGTGTAGGAAAATAAGGGAATCGGACTTGAGGAAATCTGAGAGCTCTTCCTTGGTTTACGGTGATGGCTCTTGTCTCGCCCTCTTTCTTCTTGACAAAACCATAAAATGGTTTCCTATTAATGCATGTATTGTTGTTAGCATTATTAGGAACACCTTGAATAGTCCCAGCCTTAATGCACGTCTCAACGTGTTCACCAATAATGACCATATCAGAAAAAGAAGTAGAAGTGCTACTGAGCATATGCTGGAGATAAGGGCCTCGTAGAGTACCCATAAACAGATCAATCAACTCACGATCCAAGAGAGGAGGTTGGACCCTTACAGCTAGTTCACGCCACCTCTGAGCGTATTATTTGAAAGACTCTTCAGACTTTTGTACCATCCCTTAGAGCTGAGTACGGCTAAGAGCCATGGAAGTATTGTAATGGTAATGTTTCAAAAAAGCATCAACAAGCTCTCCCCAAGTACTGACATGAGATCTTTCCAATTGCATATACCAATCCAATGATGCCCCGGTCAAACTATCTTGAAAGAAATGCACGAGTAAAGGTTCATTTTTAGCATAGGCCGCCATTTTGCGACAATAGGAACGAAGATGAGTCTCTGGGCAAGAAGTTCCTTTGTATTTGTCAAACTCTGGGACTTTGAACTTGGAAGGAATAACTACCCCAGGCACGAGGCACATTGCAGCAGTATTGAATCTGGAAGCCTTGATACCCTCCATGGCTCTAAGTCGCTCTTCGAGAGCATGATACATTTTTGCAGTTTTGGCAACCCCGGCAGCAAGGTTCACTTGGGTTTCATCAAGATCAATAACATCATGATGATCGTCAACATCATTCCTTAGAGCACCGATAGGAGTCTCAACATTTGCATTGTCATTTCTCCCATTAGCAGAAGTGGAAGGAGCAACAGTAGTAAGCTTGGCAACACTTTGGTGTAGTTCTTCTTGACCCTTGATCACGGCATGAAGAGTTTCCATAAGTTGATACATGCGAGTACCCATAGTGTCCATATCCCAACGGAGTGCATTCTGGTTCTCTTCAAAAAGATCCATTAGCCTTTGCTGGTTGCCTCTGATACGGTAAGGATGTGGATGAGTCGTCTTTGTTGTTTACTGGATTCTCTGAGAAAGGGGACCCCAATGAGTTTTTGTTGTGAAAAATAAATGCATGGTAGTATGGATGAATGCTTTATCTTCATTTCTGAGGAGATCCAAAGACTCATCTATCTTTTAAAATTTCCCTTTTTTGAAAATCTATATCAACGAGATTTGTCTTTGGATTTCCCTAGATATGAGATGTATATGATGTCATGGTATGCTATGGCATGAAGTCTCAGCTCCACATATTCTGGATAACCATTGTGTAGTCCGTTGCACAGGCTGAAAGTAACAGGATCAAAAGTCCGATGTCACAGGCATGGAGTCAAAGTAACCGCCCACGAGGTATGTACTAGGGGTTGATCACCTGCCGAACAAGGTTCTAAAGAGTTCTCGAAGTCTACGCTCTTCCTTTGGATATTACCGACGTCTCAATTACTTGGTAATCAGTAATATTTGCAGGAAAAACTTGTCCGAGTGTAATATCGTGTGACAACTACTTCCGGATTACTCCGTTATAGTCTCCGCACTACACCTAAAAGGCCAGGATGGGTTAATGGTTCTACGGCCCTCAGCTTCTCGAGTTCCCAGGACGAAAGCAATGACATCTTCCCGATTACTCGGTAAACATCACTACTTTCAAGGGGACCTCCACTGAGTGGGGGATTTTCATGCCTCCTTCTTTGGGATTACTCCCTCAAAGTTAACATGACTATACCGCCCGTCCTAATCCTATGTGTAACCCAAGTACGAGTATAGGACTTATCAAAAGTAATCACCAAACCCAACATCACAATGTATCCAGAATATGTGAGTAGCAAAAATATATGCAATATATACCAAAGAATAAAATAAATAAAGAAATAAAACAGTAAAGCAAGATAAAGCAAATAAATAAACACCCAAAAAGACAAATAAACAAAACTAGGAGAGACTCTCTAAAGGTCCCCAGCAGAGTCGCCAGCTGAAGCTACCAGCAGAAAACACAGAGCCGCCACCGAACTTTATTTATTCCGAAGGAAGGGGAAATATCGATAAAACCACAAGGGAATGGATAAGATGGTCTTGCGGCCAAGATAAAGGGTAAGGGAGTCGGTTATGCGGGGGGAAGGTATTAGCACCCCTCACATCTGTTGTACTCAACGGGATCCATTTTGTTAGTTTGTCTTAAAGGGTGTGTTTATCTACAATTATGCTTGCTTAAAGGGAAATGGATGGTTTTTGATTATTGCGTTCGTGAGGGTTTCGCGACCCTTTGCCTACGTATCCAATGAAGGAATCAGAACATCGTAGTTCCTCTAGAAAAAGGTTTGTTTGTTTGTGTTTTTTAGTGGGCGACGTTAGCGCACGCATTCTAGCAATAGGCACAGCCGGTATCGCGGTAGAACGAAGATAACATGCCCCTGGGGGGAGTTTTACCTGGTTGAGTGTTTTTTGCGAGTTTTAAACGAATTCAAGTAATGATTAAATGTTTTGAATTTTTGATTTGATTAAAAAAAGGTTTGTTTGGCTAAAAGTGGATGCGGATGAGATTTCGAAGATACGACGACCTAATGCAGAAGTTTCGACTTAAAAGGTGTGAGTCTAAAAATTGAATCTTTGGGGAAATTATCTTAAGTTTAGCAAAATGGTATAAAAAATGAATGAGGGTATTCGCACGATCGTATTACTTATGGAGTTAACAAAACATTTACCTTGGATGTGAGACGGACGAAAGATACAACGATTTAAGGCTCGAGAATGAAATTATTATAGCGATGATTGAACAATTAAATAAATAAAGAAAATTAAATTATACTAGCATGCATTTTCGGACAAAAATTAAATAAACGATTAGTTTATAAGCATGTATTTAAACAAAAATTAAATAAAAGATTAGCATGTATAATTAATAAACAACAAAATTTAATAAAGACTAATTTGATAATATGTATTTAAAAAAAATCATAATAAAAATCAAATAAAAGATTAATTTAATAAAAAATGACATGTTTTATATTTTTATCAAGAAAAAATTATAAAAAGGAACTAAGTTAATGTTGTTTATCATGTATTAATAAAATGGGAAATAATAGCTAGCAGAAACAAGAAAAAAACGGAAAAATAGCCTAGGTGAGAGTTGAACCCGGATCCTCTAGATTACTGCAAATATGCCTTGCCAATTGAACTGAGTTATTTATTCGTTATAATAATGATTTAATTAAAACATAAGGGGAAACGGTAATTGGATTGGGCCAGCAGCCCAATGGGCTGACCCGGTTTGGATAAGGGAAAGGAAAGGTTTTGAAAATCCTAATTCATTAGGAGATTGGGGCGCCGTTGAGCTGTCCATTTCTTCAGGAGTTAACATTACATTCACTTCATAAGTAGTACAGTTTAAATTAGAACAATTTCACAAAGTTGTCACAGTTATAGCCTCTATGTTGAGATTAAAATACATCAAAACTAAATTCAACAGAGTCATCACAGTTATTTCCAAAGTATCTCAGTTATTCAAACAAAATAGGTGGAATTGATAATTACCGATATAGTGAGGTGCTGAGATAGACTCGAATAGAGGGATTCACAGAAATGATATTGATAGCATCGCAGAAGCTGAACAAAAACGGTGATGATGATTCGTTGATGGTGCTTCGGTGTTCGATAATGGCAGAGGATTGTTGATGTCGAGTGCGCGGAGGGAATAAGTTGATGGTAGGATCAGTTTGAAAGGGAGATAGGCGATGGAGTATGAGGGGAGTAAGTCGGACGAATAGATGAAGGTGACAAAAGGTCGAAAAGCGGTTGCGAAAGGTGGTTGGACAGGGAAGGCAGTTCATAGGTAAATGTCCAAAACTGCCCTGCGTTCTGCTCCCAGACTTCCACTGGATTCTCTCAAGAAAAATCGCGCTCAAGGTTTGAATCTTTATTTCGTGATTTTTAACGATCCTAACTCTGTTTTTTTTACTTTTAATTTAAGAGTTAAGATAACAGACACTGTCATTTTTTTATTTGTTATGGAATACTCGTGTTTTTTTTAAATATGGCAGTAGTGACAATGTTGGAACAATAATAGTTGAGATTCAATATGTAAGGAGTAAAATAGAGATATCGATTCAAAGAAAAGTGTGAAATTTATGATAGCTAGTTCCGTTCGGACAGAAACAACAACAACAACCGTAAAGCAAAAACGAAGGAAGAAAAGAATTACCGAGTCGGAGTTCCTCCGAAGGGTCTTCGTACTTCTCAGGTAGATTTGTTTGAATCCTTTCTTCTGGTCAAATTCGTCTCGAAATTGCTTGTAAGTTTGAAATTTTATAGTTGGTATTTTCTTGCAGAAACTTGATCTTGCTTCTATTTTTTATAGTGAACGTATGATAGAATCGGAGGGAAAATTTGGTGAGTTTGAACATATGCAATACCCTGTTTTCGACACTTTTTGATGCAGTTTCTTGCCCTTCTATTTTGGTGTAATGTTTGTCTTGATATAGTGTAGATTTTGGACTAGTGTTCACAGGTTTTGGACTGTTATCTTGCAGGTTCTTGGTTGTGGAAATAGGGCAGCAGTAACACAGCAGCAATGCTGAAATTTTGGACCGATTCTTTCAGCATATTGCAACATATCATTGGTTTCTCCTTGGACAAATTTGGCAAGAGTTGAAGCAAATTTTGGACAGTTGTGTTTAGATGTGCAGCATGAAAAAATGAAAAGAGATGGGATAAAATTGTTGTTGTAAACTGTGACCATCCTCCAACTTTATATTTTCTTTCTTTTTGGATAAAACAAAATTAACAATAAGAAAAATAGTAATAATAATTAACCAAAAAAAAGGAAATTGTTAGTGACAACTAAACTAAAAGTACAAAAAATGAAAATAAGAGACACAAAAAATTGTGTTTAGTAATAATAATAATTCAATTTAAGAAATTCAATTAATATTAGAACTAAATCAAAATTAAAAAGGAACTAAAATTATAATGACTAAAGAAATAAAATGTAAATAAAAGAAAATGGTATTAACTATATATTTTTTCTTTGAGATTTTCTGAATGTAAAATACAACTAAAATAAACATGACGCTAATCACCTATATTTTTTTGGATTTTTTCAAATAAAGTGATACAGACATATAAATTTAAATAGAATTAATAAAAGACCATATTTTTTATATTTTTCTTTTGAATAAAGAAGTAAAAATAGTAAATAAAAAAATTACATGATGCTAAGTGCTCTGTTATATATATATATATATATATATATATATATATATATATATATATATATATATATATATATATATATATATATATATATATATATATATATATATATATATATATATATATATATATATATATATATATATATATATATATATATATATATATATATATTGTAAGTGCCTTCGTTTGGGATTGGCTCATCTCTTGTAAAACAAATAGCAACAATAATGTAATGTAATGTACAATAGGAACAACCTGAAAATTCTATTGTAAATGCCTAAACATGCTCTGGAACAACATGTCTCAAGAGATGTCATAACATCATACCAGACATCAAGCTACTGAACTGTCAAGACTGATGCAGTTCTGTTCCTAAAGTTATGCAGAATATTCTGCCAAATAGAATGCATAACAAGTAGCGAAAATTGAAGGCATACGTGGAGCCCTAGAAGATTCAATCAGAAGCTAAGGATAAGGAGAAAAGCTCGATTGAAGACCTAACTTGTAGCAGAAGTTTTCTGCTTATTTTATGCAGGTTGTTAGAGCTGCATTGCTGTTATGTGAAGGCTCAAATCCAGCTGGGTAAAGAGGGTTATAAATAGAAGCATTGTAACCTAATTTAGAAGGAGTTCGCTGATTGACAAGATGTAATCACTTAGGGCTAGTTGTGAACCACCCGGGCTGTGGGATGGTCACCATACTCCTTGAAACCTGTAGGTTAAAGGATGTATGCATTGTACTTGATTGAAGCTTTTAAGCATGATCAAGATGTGTAATGGAAGTGTATCTTCTGAACAGTTTAAGTACTATAGAAAGTTATCACTGCGGTGATTGAGGGGGAGTGAGAGGGGTCTCATATCTAGGATTGGATCTTAGGTAAAAGTGTCATTAGGTAGTGATTAAGTGAGAAGGCTGTCAACGGGTGTGTTGGCTGTAGGGTCTTTGAATTGATACTACTAATAGTGAACTTTATCCCTGGCTTGGAAGCCCCCAGATGTAGGTTGGTTGAACCGAACTGGGTGAACAATTCTGTGTGTTATTTACTTTCTGTATTGGTTATTTACCTTGATGTCACAGCATTCCTCGTAACATCAATGTATAAGATTAACCTTAACTGTTCTAAACTTCATTAAATCAGAACCTGCGTGTTGCTGGCTCTGTTAGTCCAGTGACTGTTGTAGAACAGATATCAAAAGTACAACCTATTCTACTTGTACAGCGCTTAATGTCATATCAGAGGTCTTAACATTCCATTAGACATTCTGAGTCTGTGACATTCCCGGAATTTCAATTGGTATCAGAGCAGGCATCCTGTCTGTCTCTGGATGAGATCCATGGGGGATACTTTCCGGTTGTGTACAAGGTAGAATATTGTTTGAACCAGTAGTGTTCATATTGTTTGGTCCCTAGGAGTGGAGGATGGACCAATTTGGGAGAAAGTAGATCAGCAATGTTGAAGGAAGATGAAAGTATTTGAACAAATTCAAAGACCTCATGTGGGAGTGAAGATTTTGGAGTGCATTGTTCAACCTGTACAAAGAAGAATATTATCAAAACCTTCATGCGGGAGTGAAGATATTGATAAGGTATCATCTGTGTGTATAAAGCTTCCTTTTAACCAGGCTGTAGAGTTGGGTCTAGGAAGTTGCTTGGTGAAGAAGCAAACAACTTGTAGGATTGATTTATTTTCAATCCTTATGTGTCATGCTTGCTATATGGAGTAAGCATTGTGTAGGTTCTGTTGAAGTACTGCTATTCCGCTGCATAGCTTCTGATACAACGCCTAAAGTGAAAGAAGAACTCTAGGGTTATTATTTTCAACAGAATTTGTAAGCAGATTTTGCAATCTATCAATAATGTCCTCAAGTCCACTCATAAAGGCAAGGCATTTATTATTAGTGTTGATGAGTATCAATTGATCAATGATTCTCGTATACGTCTACAAGCTGCTTGAAGATTATCAAGGATGATGTGTTCAAGGAGATGGAACTGATATGCTTGAGGATGTTAGAACATCATGCAACTGCCAGTTGAAGAACAGATGTTCTGGGTGCTAAACATTTGTAGTGCGAATACATATGTTTGGAACCTACTCCTGATCTGGAAGAGGAGACATCTGGTTTGAAATAATTGATCAAGGGAGTATATGTACTGAGCTAAAAGCACTTAAAAGGACTTTAAAGTGTGATTTCCAGGTTTCCCCTCATATGATTTCTGTGTCTTCAGCCAAGTAAATATACTTAACAAATATGAAGAAGTAATCAGTCATGATCATCTAGTATGATTAGATAATGGAAGCAGAATCTTTATGTGATAAATATGTGAAGACATCAGTTGTTGAGGAAAGACAGATAAGTTCCAGATTTAGTGAACATCCTCATGATTGATAATGAAGTTTCTTCTAGTACAAGTTACAGAATGTGGCAACCTGAAACTTGTACAGCAAGTAAACTAAGGACTCTTAATTTGAAACCTGTGGCAAATTCCAAATGAAGAGCACTTACTATGTGTCTAAAGTAAAGAGCTCAACACTGTATGATCAAGCTGATATGAAAACGAGTTCATCTTACCTTGTTCTATAAGATGCTTGAGTTTATTTCTCATGATCTTAGTGATTTCCTAAGAGGATAGGAATAGAACAGGGTATGTCTACCAATCACATAAACTGCAGCATGTGAAGGAGAATTCACTTAAGTCTCTACAAAGTCAAATGGTGGATATCTACACTTTGACAAGTCATCCCCATCACCTAGGATGTACTTGTTAGTTGAGTATGGTACGATTAACTCCTTGTACTGTTCAAGGGTCAAGGTGAAGGTGATTCATGCTAGTTGCTGCATGGTTATGTGGTTGTTGTGGGTCTGATCATAAAGGATGTAAGAAAAGTGTGCTTTGATTGCTTTGGATGTTCATCCAAAACCATAGTATAAGCCAGGTTCATATGGTTGAGATCAATGTCAGATTTGATGGTGCAACATCATCTCAAACGAAGGGCCGCTTCAGCAGTTGGTTTTTCATGCATGGAGCAGAAGATTGTTAGAATAATTATCCTACCTTGAGAAGATGGCATAATCTAACTAATAATGAATACTTTGACGGGAGACTAAGTATTCATTAGGATCTTGCATAAAGATATATATATATAAGCACTTGGATGGGAGACTAATTGTTTGTCTAAATATGTATGCAAGGCTGTATTCTGAACCTATTACTCAGAACTTGGTAGAGAGTTTATTTCTCTCTAAGAATATTCTGGTGAGTAATCACACCTTTCTTATGGGGAATATAAAAGGGCATCAATCCCCTGGATGTTAACTTCAGAATCCAAGCAGATAGGTTCATGCTGTAACATCATTTATTGTTAGAAGTCCGTGGCAGAGACTTGGAACTGTGAATCTTAATATTCTAGTGTGGCAGTTTTATTGTTGGTTTGGAATAAGTAGATTCTACTTGTGTTTAAAAGAAGTATGCTTAACAACGCATAACTACTGTTGTGGTCTGAAGAAATTTACTAGTATTAGCAACTACTAGTAAATATATTATACAGAAGGATGACATGATCAAAGGATAATCCTTCTAGAAAGTCTAAATCTTAGTAAAGCTTGTAAGCACACTAAGAAGGTTGGAGGTTGGTTTCAGACTATGGCTACATGAGAGACATGATAAGTGTGGAAGCACAAGGGCATGAATCAGAGATGTTCTTACTATTCTAAGACTAGTTCAGGGTGCTTGAAGTTACCACCTCAGAGCTAGTGCTACTGGTTTCCACGCCACTGTTTTGATTGGCCTTAACAAGGGAAGTCACTGAGTGTTGCACTTTTCCAATTACAATATACATTGAAGGGAGATTCTGTAATGTTGGACTTAATCTGAAGATCAGAAGTCAGAAGAGGGCAGTGGCATGCTGATGTTTATGTGTTCTGATAATATGACATTGTGAAGTCATGGATAATGTCTCAACAACAGGAGATTGAAGAATTGCTCTTATCAATAGCAAATTCTTAAAAGTATCATAAGTGGCAGTTTTGATACTTTTGGAACAATTTGGAAGATTCAGATCTTATCAATAGCAAATTGGTCTAGCAAATCAGACTTCACTAGCTCCAACAACTACTAGTGAATGGAAGATCAGAAGAATTTAGAGTCTTTTGGGTGTATTGAATCTCAGCAACACAAAGCATGAGTGATGACCATGCTTAAAATCTCTTGCTACTAGCGGGTTAGAGTGCCCCTCTCTGTGCCTAAATGAGAGAAGTAAAAAGAAGGCTGCTGTTGAAAAATGCAAGGTAATGTCTAAGTAAGTGTCATGACATTATCAACGACATTGCAACCTTGGGGAAATCAAGAAGAATACGGGAAAATAACTTCGCCACGTCATTGGTAGTCTGTTTCCTAGAAGGAATAAATCTTCAGTCCCGAAAATGGGTCAAAGGCTGATTTTATTCAGGAATTACTTTGACCAAAATTTATGCATGTATTAGGACTGGATCTTTTTTGTGGTATTGACAGAAACAAACAATACATGCACAGTCAGTCTGAAATGTGCACATGCTCTAACAGGTATCCTTGACCAAGATTTTATATTACCATTTTTTTTGAACCTGGTATCTCCTTATATAACCTCCTGTCACACATTCTTTTCTCTCACAACCATCATGGGGTTTATACGGATTTGGGAAAACTGTTCTTGGATCTGGTTTTGTGAGGGCTTTCTTTGGCAATTTTTGGCCAAAAAGGGGGAGAAAGAGTACTGTTAGAAACTGTCCTCGTTGCAGCAGCTACTACTCAAAATTTTGATCACAAAGACTTGTCACAAACTCAGCAGAAATTCAAATGGCGTGAATTTCTTTGTGACTTGTGATCTGAGTTATGAACACAGTTGTGACCTGTGTTCTGAGTTACAAGGGAGATATTCTGGTCACTCCTTAAAGGTTCTCTGATGCCTCTGAAAGGATAGTTTATCTCCCACGGTCCTCTTTTTCCACCATCAGTGACAAGAAATGGTTCGTGGTCTAAAAGGGAATAAGGTGCATCCTCTTCCTCCTGTGCCACAAGAGGTCCTGAATGGTGAGTATTATTGTTGTATTTGTTTTAGCCAAAATTAGCCAAAGGGGGAGATTGTAAGTGCCTTCGTTTGGGATTGGCTCATCTCTTGTAAAACAAATAGCAACAATAATGTAATGTAATGTACAATAGGAACAGCCTGAAAATTCTATTGTAAATGCCTAAACATGCTCTGGAACAACATGTCTCAAGAGATGTCATAACATCATACCAGACATCAAGCTACTGAACTGTCAAGACTGATGCAGTTCTGTTCCTAAAGTTATGCAGAATATTCTGCCAAATAGAATGCATAACAAGTAGCGAAAATTGAAGGCATACGTGGAGCCCTAGAAGATTCAATCAGAAGCTAAGGATAAGGAGAAAAGCTCGATTGAAGACCTAACTTGTAGCAGAAGTTTTCTGCTTATTTTATGCAGGTTGTTAGAGCTGCATTGCTGTTATGTGAAGGCTCAAATCCAGCTGGGTAAAGAGGGTTATAAATAGAAGCATTGTAACCTAATTTAGAAGGAGTTCGCTGATTGACAAGATGTAATCACTTAGGGCTAGTTGTGAACCACCCGGGCTGTGGGATGGTCACCATACTCCTTGAAACCTGTAGGTTAAAGGATGTATGCATTGTACTTGATTGAAGCTTTTAAGCATGATCAAGATGTGTAATGGAAGTGTATCTTCTGAACAGTTTAAGTACTATATAAAGTTATCACTGCGGTGATTGAGGGGGAGTGAGAGGGGTCTCATATCTAGGATTGGATCTTAGGTAAAAGTGTCATTAGGTAGTGATTAAGTGAGAAGGCTGTCAACGGGTGTGTTGGCTGTAGGGTCTTTGAATTGATACTACTAATAGTGAACTTTATCCCTGGCTTGGAAGCCCCCAGATGTAGGTTGGTTGAACCGAACTGGGTGAACAATTCTGTGTGTTATTTACTTTCTGTATTGGTTATTTACCTTGATGTCACAGCATTCCTCGTAACATCAATGTATAAGATTAACCTTAACTGTTCTAAACTTCATTAAATCAGAACCTGCGTGTTGCTGGCTCTGTTAGTCCAGTGACTGTTGTAGAACAGATATCAAAAGTACAACCTATTCTACTTGTACAGCGCTTAATGTCAGATCAGAGGTCTTAACATTCCATTAGACATTCTGAGTCTGTGACATTCCCGGAATTTCATATATATATATATATATATATATATATATATATATATATATATATATATATATATATATATATATATATATATATATATATATATATATATATATATATATATATATATATTAATGGAAAAGAAATCATGAATAAAACACAATAAACATCAAATTTTTCCTAAATTCATAAAACAATTTCTAACGTTTCTATTTTTTTTTTTGGCTTTTCAAAGGATAATCAACTCTTGACTTATGAAGAAAAATTGTAGATAATGTCAAGGAGAATCATATGCAAAAACAACCGCTCAAAAATGTCGAAATTTGAAGAAGTTATGAATTTTTAAAATCTGCTTTGAAAATTGATAAAAAAATAGGTCAAATCGCTTGTGAACACTTGCAATATAATGATGCAGATGAGAGGTGATATCTTAAGTCAAAAATTGGGGTATGACACAAACTTTAGAAGAATTCTCCCAACTCTTAAGGATTCCAATTCTCAATCAACTACCTTTCAACGGTACAGAAAGAGATCCAAAGCCAGAAGAGATTGCTCAAGCTCTACACTTGCAACCATCTGATAGCACAACTAATTGGGAGAAAAGGAGTGGTGTCAGAGGTTTCTTAGCCAAGTTCTTGTTTGAGAAAGCCCAAAATTGTTGGAACTCCTTGGATTTGCAAGCTTTTGAGGAAATTATGGCTCTCCTCATCTATGGGATGGTTTTGTTTCAAATTCTGACCAACTCATAGATGTGAACGCCGTCAAAATCTTCATGTCTCGTAACCCGGTGCCTACTTTTCTAGGAGACATCCTACATTCTTTTCACACTTTCACTATGAGGAAAAGAGGTATCCTTATGTGTTGTGCTCCTCTCTTGGCAAGATGGTTTATTTTGCATCTTCCCCAATTTGTATTCAAGAATGAGCAAGGTTCAAGGTGGTCACATAGGTTGATGACGCTCAAACATTCAGACATTCATTGGTGTTCCCGATTGATAGAGAATGTTACTATCGTCGATCGTTGTGGAAAATTCCATAATGTCCCCTTACTTGGCATTAGAGGAGGTATCACCTACAACCCCTGCTTAGCCTTAAGACAGTTTGGTTATGCCCGAAGGGATGACCCACATGAGATGCTCATTCAAGGTTTGGTATTTGACTACGAGAACGACGGTCAAGGTCGCCGCCAGATGTTTATCCGAGCTTGGAGGATGTTGAACAAGGTAGATAGCAAGACATTGGGGCATAAGAATTCCATCCCTCTTGAGCCTTACCTCAAATGGGTATGAACTCGTGCTCAAAGTCTTATGATGCCTTACCCCTCCATTCTCCCGGTTATCAAAGAGCCTGTTATTGAAGGATATGTTCCATACACTATCATGCATCCTGACATGCCCACCTCTCTCGAAGACTTACAAAGGGATTGGATACAGCTTAATGGGGAGCGAGATACTTTCGAGGCCCAATTCTACGCCAGCGAGAAGAAGGTGTTGGAACTCACCAAGCAGCTTCATGAGGAGTAGAGTTTGAATGCCTACATCGCACCAAAGAGGATGCGTACAAATTTTTTATCCTAGAGTTTTTGTATTTATTTGTAAGCCCAAAGAAGGCATGATGTACTCAAAATTTGATTTATTAATATAACATTTGTTCATTTTTGGTCTAAAGCAAATTTAAATCTCTAATTTCCTTGAAATCATTGCATATGCATCTACCATTCATCATAACATAAGCAGGTTTCTTACAACAAGTCCCCTCATCTTTCTACTGTTTATTTCAGTAAGATGGATCTCGAGAAGACAACAAAAGACCTTCAGGCGTAGAATGCTCAGTTTCAACATATGTTTTTGACTCTAGCCAAAGGACAAGAGGATTTGAAAACTTTGTTGATTGAAGAAAATAAGAAGAAAGCAAAGAAAGCAACTGGTGTTCTGAATCTAGGAAGAAGGTTCCCAGAGGCAGCCAGAAAGATCTTAGACTTCACAATATCATCTGGTGAAAAAGACAATCAAGAAGGGAAAGGCAAGGAAGCAACTGCCCAGCCAGAATCTGAAGAGGAAGAAGAAGAAGAAGATTACTCTGAAGAGCAGTATCCCCTGGCCGATGACAAATACAAACATCTGGAAGAGCGTCTAAGTGCAATGGAGATTCAGAAAGTGCCCGGGCTGGACTTTAAAGAGCTGGGTTTGGTGTCTTGGATTTTTATTCCACCAAAATACAAGGCACCATAATTTTCTAAGTACGATGGGGTTTCATGTCCCAAGATGCACCTCCGATCTTATGTGAGGAAGATACAACCACATACTGCCGACAGAGATTTGTGGGTCCACTTTTTTCAAGACAGTCTATTCGGGACTCAGCTAAATTGGTTCTATCAACTGCAAAGGGCCAATATCCATAATTGGGAAGACCTTGTCGCTTCTTGCTATAAACAGTATCAATACAACGTAGACCTTGATCCCACTCGTACTCAACTCTAGAGTATGGCTATAATTTCAAGTGAAGGTTTCAAAGACTACGCTCAGAAATGGAGGGACTTAGAAGGAAGAGTCCATCCTCCCCTGTCTGAAAGAGAGCTAGTAGACATGTTTCTGGGTACCCTATCTGGTCCTTTCTTCAATCATCTAATTGGAAGCTCCTCAGTAGGATTCACTGAATTAATCCTGAACGGAGAAAGGGTGAAAGTTGGGATTAAGAGTGGGAAGATCCAAAAAGACGCATGATCCGCTGTTGTAAGAAAACATTTATTAGGAAGAAAGAAGTTGGTGCTGTGTATCCTCAAAGAAATCAAGATAGAACTGAATGTCGTCCAATGGTAGGGGCTGTCATGATCCCTAAGCCTGCACCTACTCAACAAAGGAGCAATCAACCTAGAACAGAAATACCAGTAAGACAGTTTACCCGGATAAATATGACGTTGTCTCAAGTCCTGCCACATTATTGAGATCTAATCTGGTAACTTTGAAGGAAGCCCCGAAGAATCCCAACACTGCATCTCCTTATTACCATTCTAATGCTCGCTGTGCTTACCATTCAAAAAGTCCAGGCCATGATACCAACAACTGTTGGGCTTTGAAAAACAAGGTGCAAGACCTTCTTGAAGCAAAAGAAATTGAATACGATGCTCCTGAAATCCCAAATGTTATCACCGCTCCTATGCCCAAGCATGGCCGTGATGTTAACGCTGTTGAATATGATATGTTTATTACTACTGTTGATGAACTTGCTACTCCTCTCCTGACTGTCAAGAAGAACCTATTGAAGGCCGGTTTATTTCTGGGTTGTGATGAAGGCTGCCACTTATGTTTATCCCTACAAACTGGTTGTCATTTATTAAAAGTAGGTGTCCAACGCTTAATGGGTGACAAAGAGATTTTGTTTGAAAAGACTCTCGTTCCTACCATTTCTTACAATGATGTTTCAATAGTAACCATTTCCACCAATCCTTCCAGGGTCTCCACCAAAAGACCCGTTAGGATTACATCGGTTCCTAAAGTGGCTCCACTGATAATTACTATGCCAGGGCCGGTCCTGTACTCATCAAATAAAATTGTCCCATAGAATTATGGTGGCGACGTCTACTATCACGACATCAAGCAGGATTGGCTGGCTGATGAAGACTCAATTCTTGAGAAGGCTGACCCCGACATCGACAACATTGTAGGAACCAGTAAGATAATCCGAAGTGGTAGAGTATTCTCTCCTGATATTGCTCCTCTAAAAGTTGTCACTGGTCCTGTGATCATCCCTGCTTCTATTCCTGTTGACACTACTACTACTATAGTTCCTATAGTTACCCCTGCTGATACCCCTACCACCGAGTCAACCGAGACTCGTGGAAAAGGCATTTTGGTTGAGCTTGTATGGATTAAGGCACAATCAGTATCTATCCTAGAGGCCTCCCAGAAAGAGATGGAAGAAATTCTGAAAATTATAAAGAGAAGCGACTACAACATAGTCGAACAGCTAGGGCAGACTCCGTCAAATATTTCCATGCTGGCTTTATTATTGTGCTCCGAGGCTCATGTGAAAGCCTTGGTGAAATTTATTAAAAATGCCCATGTACCATAAGAAACCTCTGCTGATCAGTTCCAAGACTGTGTGGCCAGTTTAACCGCTGACAATGGTTTAGGTTTTTCTGATACTGACCTGACACCTAGAGGGAGGAAACATAACGAGGCATTGCATGTCTCTGTCGAATGCAGGGGTAAAACTTTGGCCTATGTCTTGGTTGATACCGGTTTGTCTTTGAATGTTATACCTAAGAAAGATCTTGATAGACTCGACTGTGAAGGTTTGACTTTAAAACCCAGCAACATAGTGGTAAGGGCCTTCGACAGTTCAAAGAGAATGGTGCATGGGGAGGTGGACATCCCCATAAAAGTTGGAAGTCAAACCTTTGATTCAACTTTTTACGTGATGGAAATTCTCCCTTCCTATTCCTGCTTATTGGGCCAACCATGGATTCACAATATTGGTGATGTCACCTCTACATTACATCAAATGCTGAAATACCCAACCAAGGGGAAAATCATTACCGTCCATGGAGAAGAGGAATATATGGTCAGTCACTTGAAATCCTTCAGATATGTGGAATTGGATGGTAAATTCATTGAAACTCCATTTCAGCATTTCGAGGAAGTCCCACAAACTGTAGTAGTAGCCAAGACTGTTTCCCAAGTCCTGAAGATTACAAAACCTCCATTAAAGATGGCTTCTCTGAAAGATGCCAAGGTCGTGATCGAAGAAGGTGGGTGTAATATTTGGGGCCAACTCCCAGATATCCCTTACAAATATAACAAATTTGGTTTGGGTTTCACTTCAGGAGCCCAAAAAGTTGTACGCCGTGCTCGTTCCGGAGGACCACCTTTGAAGATCAGCAATCACAGAGTCAACGCAGTAGAAGATGATGTTGACAGTTGTGACCTGGAAGACTGGATTTTCCCAACCATTAATGGAGGACTCATAAATTGGGAAGCTAAGATTTTGTCCCAATTACTTTTATCCAACAGTAACTATCTTTAAATTTTTGTTGGATCTGTAATAATTAAACAATCCAGACTTTTAAAACCTTATGTCTTACCCGAGGCACAACGGTTCATTTGTAAGGGTTGTTACCTCATTTTCATATGTCATCAATGAATCATGGATGTTTTTGCATAAAAACTTTGTTCTCTGTCTTTCTTTTTCTACATTTTTATTTCTTTCAAAGATAGCTATACTCTTACACATACTCACATTCAAAATGCAGATCTACATCCATTTGGGATCCCATGGGTAATAATTTTGCTATGGCCTTTTGTGACTCTGAAAATATAATCTACCAAGCCGAAGTTGAAGGTGAGGAAGATTGTGATGTTCCATGGGAACTTTCCAGGTTTCTACAACAAGAAGAAAGGACCATAAAGCCCCACGAAGAACCAGTGGACACAGTTAACCTAGGTACCGAAGAGGAAAAGAAAGAAGTCAAGGTGGGTGCAAATATGGAACCCAGTGTCAAGAAGCGTCTAACTGAATTTATACATGATTATGTTGAGGTCTTTGCATGGTCATACAAAGACATGCCCAGACTTGATGCTGATATCATGGTCCATCGTCTACCGACAAAAGAAAACTGCCCTCCGGTAAAACAGAAAGTCTGTCGCATGCGGCCAGACATGTCAGAGAAGATCAAGGCCGAAGTCATGAAACAATTCAATGCCGGATTCTTAGCCGTTACATCCTATTTACAATGGGTCGCCAATGTTATTCCAGTGCCTAAAAAGGATGGCAAAGTACGCAAGTGCATGGACTATAGAGATTTGAATAGGACAAGCCCTAAGGATGATTTCCCGCTCCCCCACATTGATATTCTGGTTGACAATACCGCACAACATAAAGTGTTCTCATTCATGGATGGTTTCTCAGGCTACAATCAAATCAAAATGGCCCCTGAAGAAATGGAGAAAACGACCTTCGTCACACAGTGGGGCACATTATGTTACAAGGTTATGCCATTCGGGTTAAAGAACGCTGGGGCAACCTATCAGCGTGCCATGGTAGCTCTATTTCACGACATGATACATCATGAAATAGAGGTCTATGTGGACGACATGATAGCCATATCTCAAACTGAAGAGGAACATATTGACCATTTTCAGAAACTCTTTGAGAGACTAAAGAAGTACAAACTGAGGTTGAACCTGAAAAAATGCACATTTGGGGTGAGGTCTGGTAAACTCTTAGGCTTCGTCATCAGCGGTAAAGGTATCGAAGTGGATCCTGCCAAGGTGAAAGCAATAAAAGAAATGCTTACTCCTTATACTGAGAAGGAAGTCAGAGGATTCTTAGGGCAGCTAAACTACATTTCCATATTCATTTCTCACTTAACAACTACTTGTGAACCAATCTTCAAATTACTTTAGAAAGATCAAGTAGTCAAATGGAATGATGAATGCCAAGCTTCCTTCGACAAGATCAAAGAGTACCTACAAGAGCCTCATGTTTTGATGCCACAAGTCGAGGGAAGACCCTTGATCATGTATCTAATTGTCTTGGAAAATTCAATGGGGTGTGTGCTGGGGCAGCATGACGAGTCTGGTCGAAAAGAGCATGATATTTATTACCTGAGCAAAAAGTTTACCGACTATGAAACAAGATATTCACTGCTCGATAAAACTTGATGCGCTCTGGCATGGGCTTCTCTCCAGCTAAGATGGTATATGCTGACCCATACTACCTTATTGATATCCAAGATGGATCCAATAAAATACATATTCGAGAAGCCTGCCCTCTCTGGGAGAATAGCAAGGTGGAAGATGATCCTAACAGAATACGACATTCAGTACACTACCCAAAAAGAAATAAATGGAAGTTTACTAGCCGATCACCTTTCTCATCAAGTCGTGGATGACTATCAGCCCATGAAGTTCGAATTCCCAGATGAAGATATCATGATGGTAAACAACTGTGAGGAACTCAGACCATATGACAGACCTGAACAAGGATCCCGATGGACCTTGGTTTTTGACGGAGCCTCTAATGCACTCGGCAACGAAATAGGTGTTGTAATTATATCCCTTGAAGGATGTCATACTGCCTTCACTGCAAGACTTTGTTTTAACTGTACAAATAATATGGCAGAATATGAAGCGTGTATTTTTGGTCTCAAAGCTGCCATAGATTTGGGAATCAAGTCCTTAAGTGTATTTGGAGATTCAGCCTTGGTCATCAGTCAGATCAAAGGAGAGTGGGACACTAAGCACCCTAACCCCATCCCCTACAAAGAACATGTGTTGAATTTAATCCCACATTTTGAGGAGATTACCTTTGAGCATTTCCCGCGAGAAGAAAATCAACTAGCGGACGCGCTGGTCACAATGTCATCCATGTTTAAAATCAAGTGGGGTAACGAGGCTCCACATATCACCATTGAACGGATGGATGAACCAGCTTACTGTCACGAGATCAATACTGAAGAATTAGTGAACCAACCTTGGTTCCATGAAGTCAAGAGGTATCTCGAGGATCAAGAGTGTCCGAAAGGGGCTTCAATCAATGATAAGAAGTTCTTAAAGAGATTCTCTGCTAAGTTTTTCATCAGTAATGGCATCCTCTACAAACGCAACCAACACTCTGTTTTGCTTCGTTGCATAGACAAGGCCGAGGAAGAAAAGATCATGGATGATCTACATGAAGGCACTTTTGGCACCCATTCCAGTGTACATACGATGGCTAAGAAAATCCTATGGGAAGGTTATTACTGGTCTACCATGGAAGCAGATTGCTATCAACATTCACGGACCTGTCACAAGTGTCAGATCTACGCTGATAAAGTGCATGTGCCTCCAGTACCTCTAAATGTCTTGACTGCTCCCTGACCATTCCCAATGTGGGGCATCGATATGATTGGAGAAATCAAACCTACAGCTTCTAATGGGAACCGCTTCATCTTGGTGGCCATTGACTATTTCATGAAGTGGGTTGAGGCAGCTTCTTCCGCTTCCGTTACCAAGAATGTCGTGGCCCGTTTCATCAAACAGAATCTCATGTGTTGATATGGCATCCTAAAGAGAATCATCACAGACAATGGTACGAATCTCAACAATACTATGATCACTGCACTGTACGCGCAATTCAAGATCCAGCACCATAATTCTTCTCCTTACCGGCCAAAGATGAATGGTGTCGTGGAAGCCGCAAATAAGAAAAACAAAAAGATCATACAAAAAATGACAGTAACTGTTGTACCCCAAAATTTTCCCTCTCGTTCTTCAGGAGATCATCCTGGATTCTCAGAATTTCTCTTAAACAAATCCAAGCCCTGAATTATCATTCCTTTTCAAGTAAACCATTTACAAGAGCAAAGTGGTCATTTGCAAGCTCAAAAGTCAAATTTTTTACCTTGAAAAAGTTAAAATCTAAATACTTAGAATTTTTCTAAAAGTGTTTAAGAAAAATGACACTTCAGAACTTCTGAACCAACCTCCAGGCAGAAACGGTCAGAAGTTGCAAACTTGACTCACCACATAACATTCAGTTAGAAGGTGGCTCTTCAGCAGCTACACCAACTCAGTTAGAGGTTGTAAACGTGGTACATCATGTAATCTTCAAACAGAACATGGCTCTTTCAACAGTTACGCAAGTTCAGCCAGTGTTTGCTAGAGAAATGCAAAGAAGGCCACAAAGCCTGAAACTCCTTCAGAACATACCGGGATCAGAAGGTAATGGGATTAGCAAATTGGTTATAACACTGAAGCAGAATCTCTAAGTCCAGAGTTTTCAGAGGCAGATCAAAAGAACATGCTGAAAAGTCTAGAAAACCCTCAGAATTTGCTGAGGCAACAAGAGGCCAAGGTCAGAGTTTGGTTTGCATTGTTTTTTGGTAAAGCAGAACTGCTGGCTCAGGTTTTAGGTAATGATGCAAAATCTCCTATTACAAGATTTCTGATTTTGACAAATCTCATCACCATTTAATGCTCATTAATGCTCACAACCACTTCTGAGCATTCATCCAAGGGGTCTCTCCATGTGTGGCATAATAACACCCTCGTGCAGGCTTAGGCATGGATCTATGCGCTACTTTTCGCCTATGGGTGTCACTTTTCCTTAATCCTCGCTTACTGTTCCAGCCTAGGCTGAAAAGTTGTCCATCATCACAACTTTTCATGAACTTCCTTCAAGGGCAAGTCAGCACATATTGCATGGTATTGGCGCCACTTAAACGTTTAAAAAATTCACAAATCCTTGCCTATAAATAGAGCACCATTGTCTACTGAAAAAGCCCGGTCCAAAACCCAGAAAAAAAATTGCTAGAAGAGGAACAGAAAATTCTAGCAAAAAAACATTGTGAAACTTTGCTAAAATTCCTAGTGTTTCATAACTTTAAACCTCCTGCTTCAAAACTTCATTTGTACCCAATTTTCTTCTTGACTAGAAAACACCCGTACAGTTTCTGACCATATATATATATATACTCTCCATCCACCCATTCAAAAGAGAACCTGTCCAGAACAGCATCAGAGTTAAGACTAGCTCCAATTCACATATTTTTCTTCTAACAGCGAGATAAGCACCTACTGACTCTCACCACACTGCTAAGCATCATCAGATTTGCACTCTCAATAAACACAATGTAAATATCATGCTTCTGATGTTCTTTACGCTCTGAGATTTTTACGCCTCTGCATGCTTAAGTGGAGAATGAATCATCTCAGAACTATCTTGAAGAAACTGAAACTCAGAGTCGGAATTAGCAAAGGCATACTTGCCTCTGATTTTTTTATTTTTGTTTCCCTTTACTTCTGAGGTGCCATGATACCCGCTGAAAGTGCCTTACGCATGTTTTCTGTTTTGGGGAGAAATAATCAAATTGTAGATGTTCTGACTAGCACAGCAGGAAACCAAGTTCTGACTTTGACGCCAGCACTTCCGAGACCTGTTTTATTATCAATGATATCAGAACTTCTGAAATTTTTTTGTGTTCCCAGCAGGGTCAGAACTTATGACTTCCCCACTAACAAATTTTTGTTTTGCAGCACATGGGAGTCAGAACTTCTGACCTCCCCACTAACAAGTTTCTGTTTTGCAGCGCATCAGAGTCAAAAGTTCTGACTAATACATTTTTACTAACAGGTTGATATCCTGCAGAAGGCCTGGGTCAGAACTTCTGACTTCCTCTCAGAAGCGCGTTATCCCTCTCTCTCTTTCTATTTTTCTTCCCCTTGTTATTTTTCTTTATTTTTCTCGTTGGATTCCCCATTTATAAATGTATATCCCCACCCCCTAAATATTGTAATAGCGTAGGATTTTACATTTCCGCATTTTTATTGCTTTCAAATGTAAATGCTAGAAATTAGGATATGTATGGCAAGATAAAATCAATGAAATAGAAAATCCTAATTCAAGATAAAAATGCATGCAATAAAACACACTTGCACACAAACACCCTTAAGGTATCTCCACTTGGTTGCCTAAAATAAAATGGCCATGGTATGCATGCAAAGTATCTTGGCAAAACAAAACAAAATAAGATCATAGTCCCTCGATGACGCTATCAAAAGGTTTCCTAAACAAATGATCTTGGTCCCTCAAACATGCTAAGATACTTGGCAATATTGCTATCATGGTCATACGATGACCCACGTCCGTCCCGTTTAACATCCAAAGATAGGGTTGTTTACCAAATAAATGGTAAATCAACAATGTCAAAGGAATAAAAATACATAGGAAAGACATTTGAGTAGGTAGATAGCTTCTAGTTACTTGATCATTTCAAAACAATCCTTGTTATTTTCAAAAACAAACACATACACATTTCAAAACATTTTCCAAACATCTTTCAAAACATTGAAACATTTTTCAAAAGACAAACATCTTTTTATACATTCTTACGAACGAGAATCATTACAAAGATTGCCTAAACGATGGCATCTTTTCAAAATACTTTCAAAACCACACAAAGCACCATTTCAAACAATTTCAAAGCAAAAGCAAGTGATCTAAACAAAGTAACTAAGAGCCCATGGAAAACCATGGATGAAAAGGGTGCTAGCACCTTCCCTTTTCATAATCTACCCCCCGAACTGAAGAAAACATCTCAAAGGTCTTTCCTGTGCTTTTTCACCTTTCCTTTTGGATAAAATAAAAGTCAGTGGCGACTCTTGCTAACCTTGATATTTGTAAACACAAACGCAAAACCTCAAGTCAGTTCTCCCACCGCATCACAGAACTGGCGACTCTGTTGGGGAATATTGAAAAAGTGGGGTTACCTTAGGGTTTTAGATCACATTTGTATGCTTACCTTGCTTAACTTGTTTGCTTTAAACTTTGGTACTATTGTTTGGGTTTGAATCCTCTACCCGGATTTGGGAATATTATAGGTAAATAGAAATACGTTGTGGAAACTGTGCGGGGTATACAGACATGGTTTAAGCAATAGCTATATTAGTACGACATATTTGTGGGTACCGGTAGCCTTTGAGTCAATCAAAGAGAATACGGGGCCGCTGAGTGATGTCATGAAGCACTAATGGACTTCTAGAACCTTTACTTGACCAACTTGGCCTTTTAGGATGTAGTGAGATGACCGGCTTTGGTGCAGTCCGAAGTTGGTAGATACTCGATATTACACTCATTGAGGGTTGGTTCCTTGGAATATTTCGGTCGCCAGTAAAGAGGCTAAACTGAAACAATGAACAAGGAAACAATCCAAATGATATTGAGCTCCTTAGAACCCGGTTACTATTTCTAGGACAGGTTGAGCTAACTAAACTTCAAGAGGGTACTTACCTATGAAACCCCATGCAAGCCTAAACTAGGAACTTGTGTGATTTGCTTGTACATATATACTTGTGCATAACATCATGGACATCATGAACATCATATGCATTCACTAACCATTTCAAGGATTTTGGAGATTCATCTTTGTTCTTGTTTTGTAGGTTATGGATTCACTTCGCAGGAAAACTGTCCAAATCAACCTTGTAAGAATTCCTCCACAACTCAAGGAGCTAGCTTCAAGGATTCCTGAGAATTATCCATTCACCGAGAGACATGGTCGTCTACTCAACTTGGTCACTTCCAAAACAGAGGAGGATATGATGAAAGTTCTCTTCCAGTTCTTTGACCCTTTGCATCATTGCTTCACATTTTCTGACTATCAACTTGTGCCCACTTTTGAGGAATTTTCTTAACTCTTGAGGATTCCTGTTCTCAATCAACTACCCTTCAACGGTACGGAAAGAGATCCAAAGCCAGAAGAGATTGCTCAAGCCCTGCACTTGCACTCATCTGATGTCACAACCCATTGGGAAACTGGAAGTGGTGTCAAAGGCTTCTTGTCAAAGTTTCTGTTTGAGAAGGCCCAAAGCTGTTGGAATTCTCTAGACTTACAAGCTTTTGAGGATATTGTAGCTCTTCTCATCTAAGGGATGGTCTTGTTCCCTAATCCTGACCAACTCATAGATGTGAGTGCTGTCAAAATCTTCATGTCTCGCAACCCGGTGCCTACATTACTTGGGGATATCCTCCACTCTTTTCACACTCGTACAATGAGGAAAAGAGGTGTTCTTTTGTGTTACACTCCTCTCCTGGCAAGATGGTTTATTTCTCATCTTCCCCAATCAGTCTTGAAGAATGAGCAAGGTTTTAGGTGGTCACAAAGGTTAATGACTCTTACACATTCAAACATTCATTGGTGCTCTCGATCAAAAGAGAATGTTATCATCATTGATCGTTGTGGGGAATTCCCTAATGTCCCTCTACTAGGCATTAGGGGAGGCATCACCTATAACCCCTGCTTGGCTCTGAGACAATTTGGTTATGCCCGAAGGGATGGCCCACATGACTTGCTGATTCAAGGATTGGTTTTCGACTTTGACAACGACGACCAAGGACTCCGTCAGAGATTCATCCGATCTTGGAAGATGCCCAACAAGGTGGATAGCAAGACTCTGGGACACAAGAATTCCATCCCTCTTGAGCCTTACCTCAAGTGGGTACGAACCCGCGCCCAAAGTCTTATGATGCCTTATCCCTCAATTCTCCCAGTGATTATAGAGCCTGTTAAGGAAGGAGAGGTTCCATACACCATCCTACATCCTGACATGCCAACATCACTCGAATACCTACAAAGGAGTTGGATAAAACTCAAGGGAGAGCGCGATGCTTTCGAAGCCCAATTCTACGCAAGCGAGAAGAAGGTTTTGGAACTCACTCGACTACTTCATGAAGAGCAGACTCTCAACACCTAAATTGCACCAAAGAGGATGTGCAATGTCTTTTTATCTTAGAATTTTGTATTATTTTTCCCTAGAGGCATTGGTGTATTTAAATTCTATTTTTATAATGTGCGTCTCTTTTTGTTTAAAAAAAATTTGAATTTTTTAAATCCTTGAAAGCATTGCATGAATACATATCATTCATCATAAAACATAAACAGGTCTTTGCAACAAGTCCCCTTATCTTCCTACCGTTTATTTCAGTAAGAGATGGCTCTAGAACAGATTATCAAGGACACCCAGGCCTAAAACGCTCAACTTCAAGAGATGTTCTTGAACCTATCCAAGGGGTAAGAAGAGGTGAAGGCTCTCCTCACAAGGGGCATAATCATGGGGAGTCCGGAGGTCACCAAGGATGATCAGTTGGTAAGGCTACCAATTGAAATGGAAACAATGAAAGTCTAGATGATGGGACAACTAGTGGTCCAGATGGCTCTTATTCAAAACCTGGCTCAAGGACAAGAGGAGTTAAGGGTCCTCATCAATAAGCTTCGTCAAGATGGATGTAACCAATTGGGGAAAACATCTAGAGTTGGGGATCAAGTCATCACTCAGCCTCCTATGGGACAAGAAGTCAGTTTAAAGGAGAGAAAACCTTCCCAATTTTCTTCCAAGTCACGAGCCCAACAACTACTTCGTCAACATCAACCGGAAAATCAGCAAAGGAAAAGCGAGCCCAAAAGACAGTTTACTAACATCAATATACCATTGTCTCAAGATTTGTAACACATGCTGAGGATGAATCTGATTACACCAATAAGACCTACTCCAAAACCCAAAACTTCTTCTCCTAGCTACAATATGGATGTCAGGTGTGCCTATCATTCTGATAGTCCTGAACATGATACAAACAATTGTTGGGCGTTCAAATACAAGATTCAAAACCTGGTCGACGAGGGGATGCTAGAGTTCACGCAAGATGGCCAAACTGAATTTTTCTGTCGTCCTTCAGGCGCTAACCACCTAAAGTGACAAGTTCAGACAAAGAAGCTTCTTTCATTTGAATTTTCGAGTTGTAATTTCTCTTTTTTTATTCAAACGATTATCTGTTAATGTCAAACTTTGTTTCATTAATGCATTATATTTGTCTTGAATTATTTCATTTTCATTATATTTAAACTATGCTTTTTACTCACTTTATGACATTCAACTCTTGCTAAAAGTTACAAGCCTTTAGAGGGAGGATGATGAAAACAATGCCATAATCTCATACAATATGCTTTTGAACAGACCTTGCTGACGGTGTACAAGCGTTCTTTCAAATCCTAAACACTGGAGTTATAAGGAGGATAATCCCTAGTCAACCCCTTCGAGCCGAAGAAGCATAATTTTTCTGTTTTAACACAAATTGAAACCTTTAATTAAAACCCGGGGAAGGGTAGTCTCTCAGTTAATTTAAACGCGCGTTAAGCCGCAAACTCTCATCTCGTAATAAAACGAATGACATCAAAATTTTTCCTCTGAAATCAAAAGATGGTGATGGTTCCCTATCACATAGGCAGTCATTATCTCTAAAAAAAAAACCACTAAGTCGAAACCTATAAAGGAGACTTAAGAAAACTGGGGCATCCCGTGACCGTAATCTTAAAACAAGAGCAGTCAGGTAAAAGCCAGGGATAATAAATAAAAAAAAGAGTTCACTGCAAATCCTCAACAACATAAAAAATGTTACAAAAATGACTGCCTTCCGACAAATTTGACTTGTCTGAGCCATCACCAAAACGTCATTCCAGACTAAATTGGAGTTCAAACGTACAATTAACTTGAGCTTAGGATTGAAGAACATTGCGAAGAACGGGTGGGTACAAATACACTTTGAGCCTTTATCCTTTGTTTCTTAAACCGTGAACCAAGCCACGT
The DNA here is from genome assembly GCA_948472305.1 of Vicia faba. Taxonomy (NCBI): domain Eukaryota; kingdom Viridiplantae; phylum Streptophyta; class Magnoliopsida; order Fabales; family Fabaceae; genus Vicia; species Vicia faba. Next base: position 1,291,554,967 of record OX451741.1, read on the forward strand.
TAAAACCCTTCAAAAGTCCTAATTGAAGCATGGGTTAGTTCGAAAGCATACTGTTATAAAAGGTATCCTGACTCCTGTAGGACTTTACTCAAAATCCTGAGTTGATTTTTTTTTTCGTACAAAACTTCTTTACTTGCTAAAAAACGCATTTTTCAAAACTTCAAGACAAGCATAAACTTTGCATTACTTGAATATCACTGTTTGCATATGGCTATTTGTTTGACAGTGGAGAAATTCACACAATGAATGTCCAGTGAACGAAACTCTCTCAGTGGACAAAATCAATACAAGAAGCATGACACTCCTCCTATCAACAGAGGTATAAGACATGTCATTTTCCAGCACACCTGGGACAGTCCAATCATGATTCCAAGAAATCTCTCAAGAATTGAAGAGTAACTAGGGGAAGGTCTCCATCTCCATTACTTGGCATATTAAACGCGAATCTCGGCAAAGTGTTATGTATAGTCAAACATTTCCTGGCAAAGCCGCAAACACTCGCTACTAGGGTCAATGACAAATCTCTCCAAAGTTCTTCTCATAGGATGATTCCCAGCAAGAGTTTAACCTTTGAAAACCTCTCCCCAACTTGAGTTTTGTCTCTCTGACTACTACAAATCAAAGGACTACAACTCCTCTTCCCCTACAGACTACTCTACAATCCCCTGCAGACTACTCACAGAGTTTTTGTTATTCCCCGACAGAACAAAAGACTCTCGTCATTAATCCCCAGTGGAAACCATCCAGTTTCTCCAAATTCCCCAGCAAGTTGTATTAAAGTCTGAAAAGCAACCAGATAATAGTTAACTTTAGTTTCTCCCCAACCTAGGATAACTCCCCAGTAGAGTGACAGACGACCCAAAATCCTGAACTTTTTCCAAACAGGAATGAGATTTTCCCCACAGAGTTTTCATTGTTCCCCAACAGAATGAAGATTCTCATTCTTAATTCCCAGTAGAAGTCATTAAAGTTCTCTGGATTCTCCAAGAAGATTTCTCAAGTGGTACATGACATTACTCTTCACAACGGAATTTTTATCAATACTCCAACTTTAAGACATGAAGAATCCATATGTCCCCAGTGCAGTCGCCAAGGATTTCTTATCCTCAGCAGTCAAGGATTTATTTTTCCCGACATCAGTCAAGGATTTATTTTCCTCAGCAATACAGCACGTCAGCTTACATGCGCATACATTACATCCATAAATCATAAACATCGATGAGGCACATTTGTTGCATTATACAACATAACTTTGGGTTTCAGCTAACATTTTACCCTTTTCAGGATAAGATTAACAGCTACTAATAACAATGTTCAAAAATTTTAGATACAGTTCAGACACGCACCAGATATGGATGACATTCTGATATTTATTCCAGATTTCCTTCTAGAGATAGTTCAGATACGCACCAGATACGGATGACATTCTGATACTTATTCCAGATTTCCTTCTAGAGATAGTTCAGATACGCTCCAGATATGGATGACATTCTGATACTTATTCCAGATTTCCTTCTAGAGATAGTTCAGATACGCACCTGATACGGATGACATTCTGATACTTATTCCAGATTTCCTTCTAGAGATAGTTCAGATACGCACCTGATACGGATGACATTCTGATACGTATTCCAGATTTCCTTCTAGAGATAGTTCAGATATGATCCAGATACAGATGACATTCTGATACTTATTCCAGATTTCCTTCTAGAGATAGTTCAGATACGCACTAGATACGGATGACATTCTGATACTTATTCCAAATTTCCTTCTAGAGATAGTTCAGATACGCTCCAGATATGGATGACATTCTGATACTTATTCCAGATTTCCTTCTAGAGATAGTTCAGATACGCACCAGATACGGATGACATTCTGATACTTATTCCAGATTTCCTTTTAGATATAGTTCAGATATGCTTCAGATATGGATGACATTCTGATACTTATTCCAGATTTCCTCTTAGAGATAGTTCAGATACGCACCAGATACGGATGACATTCTAATACTTATTCCAGATTTCCTCCTAGAGATAGTTCAGATATGCACCAGATACGGATGACATTCTGATACTTGTTCCAGATTTCCTCCTAGAGATAGTTCAGATACGCGTCAGATATGGATGACATTCTGATACTTATTCCAGATTTCCTTCTATAGATAGTTCTGATACGCTCCAGATATGGATGACATTCTGATACTTATTCCAGATTCCTTTTGATATAATTCAGATACGCTCTAGATACGGATTCCATCCTGATAATCATTTAGATTTCAAGTTCAGAGATGCTCCAGATACAGATGCCATCCTGATACTCATTCAGATTTCAAGTTCAGATACACTCCAGACACGGACATCGTTCTGGCCCTTATTCAGATTTTAAGTCTCCAGATACAACTCAGATACGTTCTAGACGTGGACACCATTCTGATACTTATTCTCCTGACATACAACTCACGATTCAGCAAACATTCTTAGATGGCATCTACAAGCCCATCTCCAACAAGATTATATCACCTCTCCAAATGGCATCTTTAAGCCCATTCCCTCAATTACACTTTATTGAGTGCAAATTTATGGGCACTCTAGTGTCCAATCATCTTTTACCTTCGAGTCATGAATGGTAAAGCTCTCCAATCTAACTCTTCAGGTTCAAGAAGATTGAACAGGGGCAGCTGTTGTACCCCAAAATTTGCTCTCTCGTTCTTCAGGAGATCATCCTAGATTCTCAGAATTTCTCTTAAACAAATCCAAGCCCTGAATTATCATTCCTTTCCAAGTAAACCATTTACAAGAGCAAAGTGGTCATTTGCAAGCTCAAAAGTCAAATTTTTTACCTTGAAAAAGTTCAAATCTAAATACTTAGAATTTTTCTAAAAGTGTTTAAGAAAAATGGCACTTCAGAACTTCTGAACCAACCTCCGGGCAGAAACGGTCAAAAGTTGCAAACTTGGCTTAGCACATAACATTCAGTCAGAAGGTGGCTCTTCAGCAGCTACACCAACTTAGTTAGAGGATGTAAACATTGTTCATCATGTAATCTTCAAACAGAACATGGCTCTTTCAACAGTTACGCAAGTTCAGCCAGCGTTTGCTAGAGAAATGCAAAGAAGGCAACAAAGCCTGAAACTCCTTCAGAACATATTGGGATCAAAAGGTAATGGGATCAGCAGATTTGTTGTAACACTGAAGCATAATCTCTAAGTCCAGAGTTTTCAGAGGCAGATCAAAATAACATGCTGAAAAGTCTAGAAAACCCTCAAAATTTGCTTAGGCAACAGGAGGCCAAGGTCAGAGTTTGGTTTGCGTTGTTTTTTGGTAAAGCAGAACTGCTGGCTCAGGTTTTAGGTAATGATGCAAAATCTCCTATTACAAGATTTCTAATTTTGACAACTCTCATCACCATTTAATGCTCATTAATTCTCACAACCACTTCTGAGCATTCATCTAAGGGGTCTCTCCACGTGTGGCATAGTAACGCCCTCGTGCAAGCTTAGGCATGGATCTATGCGCTACTTTTCTCCTATGGGTGTCACTTTTCCTTAATCCTCGCTTACTGTTCCAGCCTAGGCTGAAAAGCTGTCCATCATCACAACTTTTCATGAACTTCCTTCAAAAGCAAGTCAGCACCTATTGCATGGTATTGGCGCCACTTAAACGTTTAAAAATTCACAAAGCCTTGCCTATAAATAGAGCACCATTGTCCACTGAAAAAGTCCGGTCCAAAACCCAGAAAAAAATTGCTAGAAGAGGAACAGAAAATTCTAGCAAGAAAACATTGTGAAACTCTGCCAAAATTCCTAGTGTTTCATAACTTTGAACCTCATGCTTCCAAACTTCATTTATACCCAATTTGCTTCTCGACTAGAAAACGCCCATACAGTTTCTGACCATATATATATATACTCTCCATCCACCCATTCAAAAAAGAACCTGTCCAGAACACCATCAGAGTTAAGACTAGCTCCAATTCATAGATTTTTCTTCTTACAGCAAGGTAAGCACCTGCTGACTCTCACCATGCTGCTAAGCATCATCAGATTTGCATGCTCAATAAACACAATTTAAATATCATGCTTCTGATGTTTTTTATGCTCTGAGATTTTTACGCCTTTGCATGCTTAAGTGGGGAACGAATCAGCTCAGAACTGTCTTGAAGAAACTGAAACTCAGAGTCAGAATTAGCAAAGGCATACTTGCCTCTGATTTTTTTGTTTTTGTTTCCCTTTACTTCTGAGGCGCCATGATACCTACTGAAAGTGCCTTAGGCATGTTTTCTGTTTTGGGGAGAAATAATCAAATTGCAGATGTTTTGACTAGCACAGCAGGAAACCAAGTTCTGACTTTGACGCCAGCACTTCCGAGACCTATTTTATTATCAATGATATCATAACTTCTTAAAAAATTTTGTGTTCCCAAAAGGGTCAGTACTTCTGACTTCCCCACTAACAAATTTTTGTTTTGCAGCGCATGGGAGTCAGAACTTCTGACCTCCCCACTAATAGGTTTCTGTTTTGCAGCACACCAGAGTTAGAAGTTTTGACTCATACATTTTCACTAACAAGTTGATATCCTGCAGCAGGCCTGGGTCAGAACTTCTGACTTCCTCTCAGCAGCGTGCTATCCCTCTCTCTCTTTCTCTTTTTCTTCCCCTTGTTATTTTTATTCATTTTTCTCGCTGGATTCCCCATTTATAAATGTATATCCCCCACCCCCTAAATATTGTAATAGCGTATGATTTTACATTTCCGCATTTTTATTGCTTTCAAATGTAAATGCTAGCAATTAGGATATGTATGGCAAGATAAAATCCATGAAATAGAAAATCCTAATTCAAGATAAAAATGCATGCAATAAAACACACTTGCACACAAACACCCTTAAGGTATCTCCACTTGGTTGCCTAAAATAAAATGGCCATGGTATGCATGCAAAGTATCTTGGCAAAACAAAACAAAATAAGATCATAGTCCCTCGATGACGCTATCAAAAGGTTGCCTAAACAAATGATTTTGGTCCCTCAAACATGCTAAGATAAATGGAAATATTTCTATCATAGTCATACGATGACCCACGCCCGTCCCGTTTAACATCCAAAGATAGGTTTGTTTACCAAATCAATGGTAAATCAACAATGTCAGACGAATAAAAATACATAGGAAAGACATTTGAGTAGGTAGATAGCTTCTAGTTACTTGATCATTTCAAAACAATCCTTGCTATTTTAAAAAACAAACACATACACATTTCAAAACATTTTCCAAACATCTTTCAAAACATTGAAACATTTTTCAAAAGACAAACATCTTTGTATACATTCTTACGAACGAGAATCATTACAAAGATTGCCTAAACGATGACCTCTTTTCAAAATACTTTCAAAACCACACAAAGCACCATTTCAAAAAATTTCAAAGAAAAAGCAAGTGATCTAAACAAAGTAACTAAGAGCCCATGGAAAACCATGGATGAAAAGGGTGCTAGCACCTTCCCTTTTCATAATTTACCCCCCGAACTCAAGAAAACATCTCAAAGGTATTTCCTGTGCTTTTTTACCATTCCTTTTGGATAAAATAAAAGTCGGTGGCGACTCTTGCTAACCGTGATATTTGCAAACACAAACGCAAAACCTCAAGTCAGTTCTCACACCGCATCACAGAACTGGCGAATCTGCTGGGGAATATTTAAAAAGTGGGGTTACCTTAGGGTTTTAGATCACATTTGCATTCTTACCTTGTTTGCTTTACACTTTGGTTCTATTGTTTGGGTTTAAATCCTCTACCCGGATTTGGGAAACATTATAGGTAAATAGCAATACATTGTGGAAACTGTGCGGGGTATACCGACATGGTCTAAGTAATAGCTATATTAGTGCGACATATTTGTGGGTACCGGTAGCCTTTGAGTTAATCAAAGGGAATACGGGGCCGCTGAGTGATGTCATGAAGCACTAATGGACTTCTAGAACCTTTACTTGACCAACTTGGCCTTTTAGGATGTAGTGAGATGACCGGCTTTGGTGCAGTCCGAAGTTGGTAGATACTCGATACTACACTCATTGAGGGTTGGTTCCTTGGAATATTTAGGTCACCAGTAAAGAGACTAAACTGAAACAATGAACAAGGAAACAATCCAATGATATTGAGCTCCTTAGAACCCAGTTACTATTTCTAGGACAGGTTGAGCCAACTAAACTTCAAGAGGGTACTTACCTATGAAACCCCATGCAAGCCTAAACTAGGAACTTGTGTGATTTGCTTGTACATATATAATTGTGCATAACATCATGGACATCATGAACATCATATGCATTCACTAACCATTTCAAGGATTTTGGAGATTCATCTTTGTTCTTGTTTTGTAGGTTATGGATTCACTTCGCAGGAAAACTGTCCAAATCAACCTTGTAAGAATTCCTCCAGAACTCAAGGAGATAACTTCAAGGATTCCTGAGAATTCTCCATTCACCGAGAGACATGGTCGTCTACTCAACTTGGCCACTTCCAACACAGAGGAGGATATGATGAAAGTTCTCTTCCAGTTCTTTGACCCTTTGCATCATTGCTTCACATTTTCTGACTATCAACTTGTTCCCACTTTGGAGGAATTTTCTCAACTCTTGAGGATTCCTGTTCTCAATCAACTACCCTTCAATTATACGGGAAGAGATCCAAAGCCAGAATATATTGCTCAAGCCCTTCACTTGCACTCATCTGATGTCACAACCCATTGGGAAACTGGAAGTGGTGTCAAAGGCTTCTTGTCAAAGTTTCTGTTTGAGAAGGCCCAAAGTTGTTGGAATTCTCTAGACTTGCAAGCTTTTGAGGAGATTGTAGCTCTTCTCATCTATAGGATGGTCTTGTTCCCTAATCCTGACCAACTCATAGATGTGAGTGCTGTCAAAATCTTCATGTCTCGCAACCCGGTGCCTACATTGCTTGGGGATATCCTCCACGCTTTTCACACTCGTACAATGAGGAAAAGAGGTGTTCTTATGTGTTGCACTCCTCTCCTGGAAAGATGGTTTATTTCTCATCTTCCCCAATCAGTCTTGAAGAATGAGCAAGTTTGAGGTGGTCACAAAGGTTAATGACTCTTACACATTCAAACATTCATTGGTGCTCTCGATCAAAAGAGAATGTTATCATCATTGACCGTTGTGGGGAATTCCCTAATGTCCCTCTACTAGGCATTAGGGGAGGCATCACCTATAACCCCTGCTTGGCTCTGAGACAGTTTGGTTATGCCCAAAGGGATGACCCACATGACTTGTTGATTCAAGGATTGGTTTTCGACTTCGACAACGACGACCAAGGACTACGTCAGAGATTCATATGAGCTTGGAAGATGCTTAACAAGGTGGATAGCAAGACTCTGGGACACAAGAATTCCATCCCTCTTGAGCCTTACCTCAAGTGGGTATGAACCCGCGCCCAAAGTCTTATGATGCCTTATCCCTCCATTCTCCCAGTGATTATAGAGCCTGTTAAGGAAGGAGAGGTTCTATACACCATCCTACATCCTGACATGCCAACATCACTCGAAGACCTACAAAGGAGTTGGATACAACTCAAGGTAGAGCACGATACTTTCGAAGCCCAATTCTACGCAAGCGAGAATAAGGTTTTGGAACTCACTCGGCTACTTCATGAAGAGCAGACTCTCAACATCTACATTGCACCAAAGAGGATGCGCAATGTCTTTTTATCTTAGAATTTTGTATTATTTTGCCCTAGGGGCATTGGTGTATTCAAATTCTATTTTCATAATGTGCGTCTCTTTTTGTTTAAAACAAATTTGAATTTTTTAAATCCTTGAAAGAATTGCATGAATACATATCATTCATCATAAAACATAAACAGGTCTTTGCAACAAGTCTCCTTATCTTCCTACCGTTTATTTCAGTAAGAGATGGCTCTAGAACAGACTATCAAGGACACCCAGGCCCAAAACGCTCAACTTCAAGAGATGTTCTTGAACCTATCCAAGGGGCAAGAAGAGGTGAAGGCTCTCCTCACAAGGGGCATAATCATGGGAAGTCCGGAGGTCACCAAGGATGGTCAGTTGGAAAGGCTACAAATTGAAATGGCAACAATGAAAGTCCAGATGATGGGACAACTGGTGGGCCAGATGGCTCTTATTCAAAACCTGGCTCAAGGACAAGAGGAGTTAAGGGTCCTCATCAACAAGCTTCGTCAAGACGGATGTAACAAATTGGGGCATACATCTAGAGTTGGGGATCAAGTTATCATTCAGCCTCCCATGGGACAAGAAGCCGGTTTAAAGGAGAGAAAACCTTCCCAATTTGCTTCCAAGTCACGGGCCCAACAACGACTTCGTCAACATCAACCGGAAAATCAGCAAAGGAAAAGCGAGCCCAAAAGACAGTTTACCAGCATCAACATACCACTGTCTCAAGCTTTGCAACACATGCTGAGGATGAATCTGATTACACCAATAAGACCTACTCCAAAACCAAAAACTTCTTCTCCCAGCTACAACATGGATGTCAGGTGTGCCTATCATTCTGATAGTCTTGGACATGATACAAACAATTGTTGGGCGTTGAAATACAAGATTCAAAACCTGGTCGACGAAGCTAGAGTTCACGCAAGATGGCCAAAATGAATTTTTATGTCGTCCTTCAGGGGCTAACCACCTAAAGTGACAAGTTCAGACAAAGAAGCTTCTTTTCATTTGAATTTTCGAGTTGTAATTTCTCTTTTGTTATTCAAACAATTATCTGTTAATGTCAAATTTTGTTTCATTAATGCATTATATTTGTCTTGAATTATTTCATTTTCATTACATTTAAACTATGCTTTTTACTCACTTTATGACATTCAACTCTTGCTAAAAGTTACAAGCCTTTAGAGGGAGGATGACGAAAACAATGCCATAATCTCATACAGTATGCTTTTGAACAGACCTTGCTGACGATGTACAGGCGTTCTTTCAAATCCTAAACACTGGAGTTATAAGGAGGATAATCCCTAGTCAACCCCTTCGAGCCGAAGAAGCATAACTTTTCTGTTTTAACACAAATTGAAACCTTTAATTAAAACCCGGGGAAGGGTAGTCTCTCAGTTAATTTAAACGCGCGTTAAGCCGCAAACTCTCATCTCGTAATACAACGAATGACATCAAAAATTTTCCTCTGAAATCAAAATATGGTGATGGTTCACTATCACATAGGCAGTCATTATCTCTAAAAAAAACCCATTAAGTCGAAACCTATAAAGGAGACTTAAGAAAACTGGGGCATCCCGCTGACCGTAATCTTAAAACAAGAACAGTCGGGTAAAAGCTAGGGATAATAAAAAAAAAGAGTTCACTGCAAATCCTCAACAACATAAAAAAAATATTAAAAAAATAAAAAAATGTTACAAAAATGACTGCCTTCCGACAAATTTGACTTGTCTGAGCCATCACCAAAACGTCATTCCAGACTAAATTGGAGTTTAAACGTACAATTAACTTGAGCTTAGGATTGAAGAACATTGCGAAGAGCGGGTGGGTACAAATACACTTTGAGCCTTTATCCTTTGTTTCTTAAACCGTGAACTAAGCCACGTTACAACCATTCAAAAGTCCTAATTGAAGCATGGGTTAGTTCGAAAGCATACTGTTATAAAAGGTATCCTGACTCCTGTAGGACTTTACTCAAAATCCTGAGTTGATTTTGTTTTCGTACAAAACTTCTTTACTTGCTAAAAAACGCATTTTTCAAAACTTCAAGACAAGCATAAACTTTGCATTACTTGAATATCACTGTTTGCATATGGCTATTTGTTTGACAGCGGAGAAATTCACACAATGAATGTCTAGTGAACGAAACTCTCTCAATGGACAAAATCAATACAAGAAGCATGACACTCCTCCTATCAACAGAGGTATAAGACATGTCATTTTCCAGCACACCTGTGACAGTCCAATCATGATTCCAAGAAATCTCTCAAGAATTGAAGAGTAACTAGGGGAAGGTCTCCATCTCCATTACTTGGGATATTAAACGCGAATCTCGGCAAAGTGTTATGTATAGTCAAACATATCCTGGCCAAGCCGCAAACACTCGCTACTAGGGTCAATGACAAATCTCTCCAAAGTCCTTCTCATAGGATGATTTCCCAGCAAGAGTTTAACCTTTGAAAACCTCTCCCCAACTTGAGTTTTGTCTCTCTGACTACTACAAATCAAAGGACTACAACTCCTCTTCCCCTACAGACTACTCTACAATCCCCTGCAGACTACTCACAAAGTTTTTGTTATTCCCCGACAGAACAAAAGACTCTCGTCATTAATCCCCAGTGGAAACCATCCAGTTTCTCCAAATTCCCCAGCAAGTTGTCTTAAAGTCTGAAAAGCAACCAGATAACAGTTAACTTTAGTTTCTCCCCAACCTAGGATAACTCCCCAGTAGAGTGACAGACGACCCAAAATCCTGAACTTTTTCCAAACAGGAATGAGATTTTCCCCACAGAGTTTTCATTGTTCCCCAACAGAATGAAGATTCTCATACTTAATTCCCAGTAGAAGTCATTAAAGTTCTCTGGATTCTCCAAGAAGATTTCTCAAGCGGTACATGGCATTAATCTTAACAACGAAATTTTTATCAATACTCCAACTTCAAGACATGAAGATTCCATATGTCCCAAGTGCAGTCGCCAAGGATTTCTTATCCTCAGCAGTCAAGGATTTATTTTTCCCGACATCAGTCAAGGATTTATTTTCCTCAGCACATCGGCTTACATGCGCATACATTACATCCATAAATCATAAACATTGATGAGGCACATTTGTTGCATTATACAACATAACTTTGTGTTTCAGCTAACATTTTACCCTTTTCAGGATAAGATTAACAGCTACTAATAACAATGTTCAAAAATTTTAGATACAGTTCAGACACGCACCAGATACGGATGACATTCTGATATTTATTCCAGATTTCCTTCTAGATATAGTTCAGATACGCACCAGATACGGATGACATTCTGATACTTATTTCAGATTTCCTTCTATAGATAGTTCAGATACGCTCCAGATATGGATGACATTCTGATACTTATTCCAGATTTCCTTCTAGAGATAGTTCAGATACGCACCTGATACGGATGACATTCTGATACTTATTCCAGATTTCCTTCTAGAGATAGTTCAGATACGCACCTGATACGGATGACATTCTGATACTTATTCCAGATTTCCTTCTAGAGATAGTTCAGATACGCACCAGATACATATGACATTCTGATACTTATTCCAGATTTCCTTCTAGAGATAGTTCAGATAGGCACCACATACGGATGACATTCTGATACTTATTCCAGATTTCCTTCTAGAGATAGTTCAGATACGCTCCAGATATGGATGACATTCTGATACTTATTCCAGATTTCCTTCTAAAGATAGTTCAGATACGCTCCAGATATGGATGACATTCTGATACTTATTCCAGATTTCCTTCTAGAGATAGTTCAAATACGCACCAGATACAGATGACATTCTGATACTTATTCCAGATTTCCTTCTAGAGATAGTTCAGATACGCACTAGATACGGATGACATTCTGATACTTATTCCAAATTTCCTTCTAGAGATAGTTCAGATACGCTCTAGATATGGATGACATTCTGATACTTATTCCAGATTTCCTTCTAGAGATAGTTCAGATACGCACCAGATACGGATGACATTCTGATACTTATTCTAGATTTCCTTCTAGATATAGTTCAGATATGCTTCAGATATGGATGACATTCTGATACTTATTCCAGATTTCCTCTTAGAGATAGTTTAGATACGCACCAGATACGGATGACATTCTAATACTTATTCCAGATTTCCTCCTAGAGATAGTTCAGATATGCACCAGATACGGATGACATTCTGATACTTGTTCCAGATTTCCTCCTAGAGATAGTTCAGATACGCGCCAGATATGGATGGCATTCTGATACTTATTCCAGATTTCCTTCTATAGATAGTTCTGATACGCTCCAGATATGGATGACATTCTGATACTTATTCCAGATTCCTTTTGATATAATTCAGATACACTCTAGATACGGATTCCATCCTGATACTCATTCAGATTTCAAGTTCAGAGACGCTCCAGATACAGATGCCATCCTAATACTCATTCAGATTTCAAGTTCAGATACGCTCCAGACACGGACGTTGTTCTGGCCCTTATTCAGATTTTAAGTCTCCAGATACAACTCAGATACGTTCCAGACGCGGACACCATTCTGATACTTATTCTCCTGACATACAACTCACGATTCAACAAACATTCTTAGATGGCATCTACAAGCCCATCTCTAACAAGATTATATCACCTCTCCAAATGGCATCTTTAAGCCCATTCCCTCAATTACACTTTATTGAGTGCAAATTTATGGGCACTCTAGTGTCCAATCATCTTTTACCTTCGAGTCATGAATGGTAAAGCTCGCCAATCTAACTCTTCAGGTTCAAGAAGATTGAACAGGGGCAGCTGTTGTACCCCAAAATTTGCCCTCTCGTTCTTCAGGAGATCATCCTAGATTCTCAGAATTTCTCTTAAACAAATCCAAGCCCTGAATTATCATTCCTTTCCAAGTAAACCATTTACAAGAGCAAAGTGGTCATTTGCAAGCTCAAAAGTCAAATTTTTTACCTTGAAAAAGTTAAAATCTAAATACTTAGAATTTTTCTAAAAGTGTTTAAGTAAAATGGCACTTCAGAACTTCCGAACCAACCTCCGAGCAGAAACGGTCAAACGTTGCAAACTTGGCTCAGCACATAACATTCAGTCAGAAGGTGGCTCTTCAGCAGCTACACCAACTTAGTTAGAGGGTGTACACGTGGTTCATCATGTAATCTTCAAACAGAACATGGCTCTTTCAACAATTACGCAAGTTCAGCCAGCGTTTGCTAGAGAAATGCAAAGAAGGCAACAAAGCTTGAAACTCCTTCAGAACATACTGGGATCAGAAGGTAATGGGATCAGCAGATTGGTTGTAACACTGAAGCATAATCTCTAAGTCCAGAGTTTTCAGAGGCAGATCAAAATAACATGCTGAAAAGTCTAGAAAACCCTCAGAATTTGCGTAGGCAACAGGAGGCCAAGGTCAGAGTTTGGTTTGCGTTGTTTTTTGGTAAAGCAGAACTGCTGGCTCAGGTTTTAGGTAATGATGCAAAATCTCCTATTACAAGATTTCTAATTTTGACAACTCTCATCACCATTTAATGCTCATTAATTCTCACAACCACTTCTGAGCATTCATCTAAGGGGTCTCTCCACGTGTGGCATAGTAACGCCCTCGTGCAGGCTTAGGCATGGATCTATGCGCTACTTTTCTCCTATGGGTGTCACTTTTCCTTAATCCTCGCTTACTGTTCCAGCCTAGGCTGAAAAGCTGTCCATCATCACAACTTTTCATGAACTTCCTTCAAAAGCAAGTCAGCACCTATTGTATGGTATTGGCGCCACTTAAACGTTTAAAAAATTCACAAAGCCTTTCCTATAAATAGAGCACCATTGTCCACTGAAAAAGTCCGGTCCAAAACCCAGAAAAAAATTGCTAGAAGAGGAACAGAAAATTCTAGCAAGAAAACATTGTGAAACTCTGCCAAAATTCCTAGTGTTTCATAACTTTGAACCTCATGCTTCCAAACTTCATTTATACCCAATTTGCTTCTCGACTAGAAATCGCCCATACAGTTTCTGACCATATATATATATATATACTCTCCATCCACCCATTCAAAAAAGAACCTGTCCAGAACACCATCAGAGTTAAGACTAGCTCCAATTCACAGATTTTTCTTCTTACATCAAGGTAAGCACCTGCTGACTCTCACCACGCTGCTAAGCATCATCAGATTTGCATGCTCAATAAACACAATTTAAATATCATGCTTCTGATGTTTTTTATGCTCTGAGATTTTTACGCCTTTGCATGCTTAAGTGGGGAATGAATCAGCTCAGAACTATCTTGAAGAAACTGAAACTCAGAGTCAGAATTAGCGAAGGGATACTTGCCTCTGATTTTTTTGTTTTTGTTTCCCTTTACTTCTGAGGCGCCATGATACCTACTGAAAGTGCCTTAGGCATGTTTTCTGCTTTGGGGAGAAATAATCAAATTGCAGATGTTCTGACTAGCACAGCAGGAAACCAAGTTCTGACTTTGACGTCAGCACTTCCGAGACCTATTTTGTTATCGATGATATCATAACTTCTGAAATTTTTTTGTGTTCCCAGCAGGGTCAGAACTTCTGACTTCCCCACTAACAAATTTTTGTTTTGCAGCGCATGGGAGTCAGAACTTCTGACCTCCCGACTAATAGGTTTCTGTTTTGCAGCACACCAGAGTCAGAAGTTTTGACTCATACATTTTCACTAACACGTTGATATCCTGCAGCAGGCCTGGGTCAGAACTTCTGACTTCCTCTCAGCAGCGTGCTATCCCTCTCTCTCTTTCTCTTTTTCTTCCCCTTGTTATTTTTCTTTATTTTTCTCGCTGGATTCCCCATTTATAAATGTATATCCCCCACCCCCTAAATATTGTAATAGCGTAGGATTTTACATTTCCGCATTTTTATTGCTTTCAAATGTAAATTCTAGCAATTAGGATATGTATGGCAAGATAAAATCCATGAAATAGAAAATCCTAATTCAAGATAAAAATGCATGCAATAAAACACACTTGCACACAAACACCCTTAAGGTATCTCCACTTGGTTGCCTAAAATAAAATGGCCATGGTATGCATGCAAAGTATCTTGGTAAAACAAAAAAAAATAAGATCATAGTCCCTCGATGACGCTATCAAAAGGTTTCCTAAACAAATGATCTTGGTCCCTCAAACATGCTAAGATACTTGGCAATATTGCTATCATGGTCATACGATGACCCACGCCCGTCCCGTTTAACATCCAAAGATAGGGTTGTTTACCAAATCAATGGTAAATCAACAATGTCAAACGAATAAAAATACATAGGAAAGACATTTGAGTAGGTAGATAGCTTCTAGTTACTTGATGATTTCAAAATAATCCTTGCTATTTTCAAAAACAAACACATACACATTTCAAAACATTTTCCAAACATCTTTCAAAACATTGAAACATTTTTCAAAAGACAAACATCTTTGTATACATTCTTACGAACGAGAATCATTACAAATATTGCCTAAACGATGGCCTATTTTCAAAATACTTTCAAAACCACACAAAGCACCATTACAAACAATTTCAAAGCAAAAGCAAGTGATCTAAACAAAGTAACTAAGAGCCCATGGAAAATCATGGATGAAAAGGGTGCTAGCACCTTCCCTTTTCATAATCTACCCCCCGAACTCAAGAAAACATCTCAAAGGTCTTTCCTGTGCTTTTTTACCTTTCCTTTTGGATAAAATAAAAGTCAATGGCGACTCTTGCTAACCGCAATATTTGCAAACACAAACGTAAAACCTCAAGTCAGTTCTCCCACCGCATCACAGTAACCTACAAGGACTGGCATGAGATGCTACCATTCACTCTCCACGGTTACCGTACCACGGCGCGCACATCAACAGGGGAAACTCTCTTTTCCTTGGTAAACGGAATGGAAGTTGTCTTACTAATTGAGGTCCAAATACCTTCTCTAAGAATCATAAAGGACGCAGGGTTGGATGAAAAGGATTGGATCCAGACTCGACTTGACCAGTTGGACCTAATTGATGAGAAGAGGCTCGCGGCTGTCTGTCATGGCCAGATGTACCAAAAACACATGATCAAAGCCTTTAACAAAAAGGCCAGACATCAGGTATATCAGGTTGGTGACTTGGTAATCAAGCGTATCATATTACCACAAGGTGATCCAAGGGGAAAATTGACTTCTACATATGAAGGACCGTTTGTGATCAAAAGAATATTCCCTGGTGGAGCAATGATCTTAACCACTATGGATGGCGATGACCTGCCACACCCTGTGAACACAAACATAGTCAAAAGATACTACGCATAAGAGACCCTCTAGGTTGACACACCTAGGAAAAACAAGGACATCCCGGCGAACCAAAAAGGTTCGAGCAAAAATTAGGGATAAAACAAAAAAAATATGTACACTCGACAAGTTGAAAACCCGAAAGGGCGACTTGGGCAAAAAAGGGTATCCCAGTGGACTGAAAACTCGAAAGGGCGGTACAGGCAAAAGTTAGGGAATTAAAGCGTATGACTATGTCCCGTTGGATCACCTTACAGACAACCTTTAGCTTTGACTTACAAAATCAATGGTCCTAATCAATCTAATCAACTTTGGACAAGAAGCTCAGAGACACGAAGGCTATAGCAGAATGGGAACCCCATGCATATCTATCTTTTCTTTGTATCAAATTTTAATTTTTTACGATGACATTCTCTTACTAGGATGTTCGTCTCATTGTACAAAAAAACTTATTCAAGTTAATATAAAGATATTCCTTTGAAAGTGCAAAACTATCTATTTTTCTTTTATTTCCGTGTTTTGTTTGCGAAAATGTCCAATGATTTATTTTGAACATATGCATGTGAACGAGACTACCGCTTACAAATAAGCAAAAAAAAAGAGGAACAGAAAATAGAAATACAATCACTAATGGCTTTAAGAAATAGGATAATATCTTTAGACTATTCCATAAAATACCCCACAATGTGCAGCTTAATGATATCAAGCTCTCTCACATCCCCGACGGAAAAAAAACTTCCAGTTTATCACTCCCCAGTAAAAGTCGCCAAATTTCTCAGGATTCCCTAACAGGTTTTCACAAGTAATACATGGCGTTTCCCTTACAACAAAGTTCATTTCTCTAACAAATAGAAGCTCATCAACTAATCAACACTTCAAAACATGAAGACTTATACTCCACATCCCCAGCAGCAGTCAGGGATTTATTTTCCATAATCCAACAGCATTACAGCAGATTAACTTACATGCCCATACATCACATCCATACGTCATAACATTGACAGCACAAATACATACGGCACAATCTCATTTTTTTAGAACATCATTACACCATGCATTTCATACATCATGACATTGCATACAACTAACCTTTCATCTTTTTCAGGAAAGATCAATCAACAGAAAATCATCGTCAAAATTTCAACAAGTCAATTACAGATCAATTCCCAAGAAAGGATTGATCAACCTTCCACACAAAAGGTGTTTCTTTCAGACTCCTGCCGGTTCAGTTTAAATCTCTTAATGATTTATTATGATTCTTTTCTAGTAGTTGTCTTCTCTGGTTCAGATAAATCTCTCCATGATTTGTTCTGATTCTTCTCCAGATCCATTTTAGGTTCAGATAAATCTCTCAACGATTTATTCTGATTCTTTCCCCCAGACGCTTTCTCTGGTTCAGATAAATCACACAAAGATTACTCTGATTCTTTCCAGTTAAAGAATATTCAAGTTTTCTTTTGGTTCAGTTTAAACCCCTCAACAGTTTATCCTGATACTTTCCAAAGGAACCTTCCGGGTTCAGATAAATCTCTCAATGATTTATTTTGGTTCTTTCTCGCAGGCACTTTCTCTGGTTCAGATAAATCGCATGAAGATTTACTCTGATTCTTTCCAGTTAAATAATATTCAAGATCTCTTTTGGTTCAGTTTAAACCCCTCAACGGTTTATCCTAATACTTTCCAAAAGGATAATGCGGGTTTAGATGAATCTCTCAACGGTTTATTCTGATTCTTCCCAGTCAAACAACATATAAGACTTCTCCTGGTTCAGATAAATTGCTCCAAAGATTTATTCTGATTCTTTTCAGGTTAAAATCAAGTTCAGACTTAGTCCACTCTCTATCAACAGTCACCTTTAGATGGAATCTACAAGCCCATCTCCAGCAAATCTCCATCATTCCTCCAAATGGCATCTATAAGCCCATTCCCAATCCATCTTCGAGTGCAAATTTCTGGGCACTCTAGTGTCCAATCATCTTCCACCCTCAAGTCACGAATGGAAAACTCGCCAATCTAACTCTTCAGGTTTAAGAAGATTGAACAGGGGAAGTTGTTGTATCCCAAAATTTGCCCTCTCATTTATCAAATATTTTCTCACAAGCTCTCCTTGGGTTCAAGACTGCACAAGGATTGATCAGCTTAAGACACCTCCTTAAACACTGATGACTGAAATTAGGGTTTGAGATTGCACAAGGATAATTGAACTTTCAATGCCTCATAGGACTTTCATGAATCATTATGGACCCCCAAGATTACTCATGTCAAGTTTCAAGCCTTGAATCACATTTTCGCTCAGTCAAATGAGCAGTTGACCTAAAAATTAGTTGTATTGGGGAAAGTCAATTGTGGCCAATTTATAGTCAAACTCCATAATTTTTGATCCATATCAACATTATAAACTCATATGTATCATTTGAGCAAGTTTGGACCATAATTCCTCAAGAAATTTGATCAAATCATCAAAAGGGAAAAATGGTCAAAATTAGGGTTTTTACTGAGAGAGGGCAATTTCTGATTTTTGACCTAGAAAATGGTTAATTGGTTTGAGGCATGATCTCAAGAGTTCAATTGCATCATTTTGACCTAATGGAATTACTCAAAACTTTGCTCAAGATCATTTGATTGATAGTTGATTTTCAGTCAATTGATCAAAAGTCAACTGTATACTGAAAAGTCAAACTTTGACTTTTTGGTCAAAATCAAGTGTCAAAAATCACAATTCATCAAATCATGCCAAAATATGAAACTTGTTCATCAAGAAATCAAAAAGTCAAGATTTCATTTTGAAAAGTCAAAGTTTTCAAACTTAGAAATTTTTCTAAGTGTTGAATACTTCATGTTTTTTCACAACTTTGAGCCAATTTTTCACCATGATGCAAGATAATTCCAAAGAAACTTTTAACATGAAAGTTGTAGATCTCCATGAGATCTACAACATTTCTTTACACACCTTCTCCTATAAATTCTTGGATTTCAAGTTATTAATTCATGAAGTCATGGTCTTGAAACTAAACACTTAGTGAAAAGTTTGCCCTAGTTTAGGCAGGATTTTTACTTAACTTCATGGCAATTTTTCATATAGTTCCAATGGGAATTTTCAAAAGTGATTCAAAGAGGGGCTGTAGAGCACATTAAAAGATTTCTAAAATGTCCAAGAACTCCTTGAGATCATTCTTGAGCAAGTAGAATCGAAGAGAGGAAGTTAGGGTTTCAAATTGAAATTATAAGTCATTTTGTGATGAACAAGAATTCAAATCTCAAACCCATGTTGCATAATCTTTGCTTTACAGGCTTCAAACTTGTTAGGCACTCCATAATTAAATGCTTGCACAACTGTTAGAGGCTTCAACTCAAGCATTCAATGCAATGCCCATGCTTTATGTCCATTTTAGGAAGAAAGTGCACAATGCCATTTTGAAAAAGTAGCTTTATGTACAAAACTTGTTCTTCAGATTTGCAATTGTTTTCTTCTGATCATACACAACCTATAACTCAAAAGAAGTTTGTCTCAAGCCTCACAATCACTCAGCCCATGCTTGTACTTCATCTTGGAACCATACTTTCACCTTTCTTCAAAATCAAGTAACATAACAATCAGTCTAGAGCTTGTACTTCTGACCCTCTCAAGCACTCAAACCTTCTCATTACTTATGTACAAGTCCTTGGAATCAAAACATGTGCATGCTTAAGCCCTCAAACACAAAAAGAAAAACTCAGAACCGTATCACATACTTCCATTCTTGCATAACCTGACCAAAAGCTTGGAACTCACATCTCCCTCGTGCGTTTTCAAGCCTTTTGGTTCCTAAAGCTTCTAAACATTATTTAGAACTCATCCCACACCCTATTACAAGACTGTAACACCATTAACACCATCCTCCATTTTCAAAAATAAAGCTTTGCACTTGGACTTCTCCAGCACGATTCAGCCATCTCAAGTACAAACTAAACATTGCATTAGCTTCCTGTGACCTTAGTGGAGCTATTGTGATCATCACAACACCTTGAGGAGTGCTCAAACTCATAATACGATTTCCAATTTTGAGGTAAGTTTCCTTAACTTGGAACTCTTCATACAAGCATCATTAATGTTTAATTTATGAATGAAAAATGTAGATATCATTGTCCTGAAGCTAACCATGTCTATAGTTTTCATTTATGGAAAAGTTAGGGTTCAGATTAGGGCCATTAAAATTCATGTTTTTCTTTGATCTATAGTTTTAATGCTTTACATTTCTGAAATCGTGAAGAAATTTGTCATAAGATTCATGTTTATACTTTTGCAAATGGATGAGAAATGAGCAAGATGCAGGTGGTCTGGCCAGGTGCAAGGTTGAAGGTGAAGTTTGTCTTCAGGAAGCAGTTTCTAATATATATTCATGGTTTGACATAAGTTAACGAATGTATAGCCACCTCAGTGGTAAGGCAGTACGCTGGTAACCAAGAGGACGTGGGTTCAACACCCAGCGCACTGCCTTTTGTCATTTTTTCATACTTTTTTCCATTTTTTTGTTTCCTTATAACGCCTAGGCCCAACTTTGGGCTTTATCCATTTTTGTTGTACCATACCCCCTGTTTCACTTTCTTACATCCTGACTCATTTTATTTTATTTTTATTTTTTATTTTCATTATTATTATTAGTATTATTATTAATATTATATTTTTTATTGTTAGTAATAAAAACCCAAAAAATATTTCATTTATTATTTTTTACATTTATTTATTTTGTTTTGTTTTTTTATTAAAAAAATCAAAAGAACAAAAACATTTTCTTTAATAAATTAATTTTCCATTTTAAAAAAAAATACTTAGATAATAAATTTTAATTATTATTATATTATTTTGTAAATTAAAATCAATTTAGAATTTAGGATTTTTATTTAATTATTTTTATTTTTCTAATTTAATTAAATACACCAAAACCCTAAAAAACTTGTTTTCTTTAAGTTAATTTATTTTACTAATTTAATATTAATTTTCTTTTTTTTTAGTTAATTATTTTATTTTACTTAATTAGGTCAAAAAAACATTTTCATGAAAAAACCAAACAAAAATCACATTTCCTTCTTACATTTTATATTCTTTCATTTTATCATTATTTTGTACATTTATTCAAAATTTAATATGGTTGTAATAGATAATTAGATTTAATTTTTCTTGCAAATCCCCATTTTTTGTACACCCCCTCCCCAAAAATCATGTAATAGCTTAGTATTTTTATTTTCCGTAATTTAAATGCTTTATATACAAATGCTAGTAATTAGGGTTTTGTATGGAAAGATTAAAATCAACAAATAGAAAACCCTAATCAAGACAAATCAAACATGTAAATCAATACACTTGTAAACTTAGACCCTTAGGGTAAATCCACTTGGTTGCCTTACAAAATGACCATATTACGCGTGTGAGGTATCTTAGAAAAAAACAAACAAGCAAAATATAAGATCATAGTCCCTCGATGACGCTATCCATGTTGCCTTTCAAAATGATCTTAGTCCCTAAAGAAAATGCTAAGATACCTTGCAACATTGCTAATCATGGTCATACGATGACCCACGCCCGTCCCGTCTACATCCAAAGATAGGGTTACTTACCAAATCAATGGTAAGATAACAATGTCAAAGGAAAGAGTAAATGAACATGAAAGACTTTTGAGTAGGTAGAATGTTCCTAGTTACTTGCTCAATTTCAAAACAAAACATCCTTGCTATTTTCAAAACAAACACCTACACTTTCAAAACATCTTACAAACTTGAAAATATTTTCAAAAGATCTAACACTTTGTATACATTCTTACGAACGAGAATCATTACAAAGTTTGCCTAAACAAAGGCCTCTTTACAAAATACTTTCAAAAACCACACAAAGCACATTTTCAAACAAAAGCAAGTGATCTAGCAAGTAACTAAGAGCCCATGGAAAATCATGGATGAAAAGGGTGATGATACCTTCCCTTTTCATAATCTACCCCCCGAACTCAAGAAAACATCTCAAAGGTTTTCCTGTTCTTTTCAGCCTTTCCTTTTGTATAAAAGAAAAGTCGGTAACGACTCTTCCTAACCGCAACATTTTGTGATCAAACGTAAAACAACCAACTCAACTTTCCCACCGCGTTACAACGCGTCTGTGTTGATCTATCACGGATCCACGGTGAAGTATTTCCTTCGACGCTCGTCGTGTTATCTTTAGACGCTCGTCGTGTCATTTACCTTCTATCATCGTGTCGGTTTCCAAACACTCACCGTGTTAACTTCTAAATACTTGTCGTAACATTTTCTAACACTCGTCATGTCAGTTTCTAAACACTCTTCGTGTTAACTTCTAAACACCCATCGTGTCATCTTCTAACACTCGTCGTGTCGACTTCCAAACACTCATCAGTGTCTATTTTTCTCCCAAATTCCCAACAAAATTAATAGCTTGATTCAAATCCTAGTTCTCATATGGTAGTCAGTTCCCATCTAACAATCAATTTAAAACCCAGTTCTCGTCTGGTAGTCAGTTCTTGTTTGACCAATCAATTCAAATTCCAGTTCTCGTCTGGTAGTCAGTTCCCGTTTGACAATCAACTCAAAACCCAGTTCTCGTCTGGTAGTTAGTTCCCATCTGACAATTAATTCAAATACCAATTCCCGTCTGGTAGTTGTTGTACCCCAATTTTTTCCTCTAAGATCCCTTCATCATACCATATTGATTCAATCACAACAAGATCACATTAGGGCTTTTGGTTCTCCTCCTTATCTTTAGCTTTGCTCTTTGAGGAATCACCAAACACCTTGACTTATTTTTATTTTGTGATCATATGTTTTGTTTTAACTTTCCTTTTAATTAATAAAATGCAAATTTGGTTTGTCTTACTTGTTAATAATGTAGGTAAAGGCAATGTGGCTTAGCAAGTAGATCCATGGGTTCATGAGTTTATTTCCATGCCCTAGTCAATAAAGCTTGAGAAATTCAAACCTCACCATTGAAGTTGTTTTGGAAGAAATGGCATGGCAAGGTTTATTTTGGTTCACCATATTTCAAAGTTATCAATATTTATTCAAAAGTACAAGGGGTTGATTGAAGAAGTTGTCTTGGTTGGACAAGGCCTTGTTCCCATTGGTCACAAGTGTATATTTCTCTCAATTCCCAAGATATGAAAGTGGTTTTGGTTGCAATGAGTTCTCATTATCATCCTTAACAACTTCTATCTACAAAGCAAAAGTATTGGTAGAAGAAGGTTTTTTAAAATTGTCAAAGTTCCTCAAAGCATTTTCTTGATCTAGGAGCTAGGGTTTTGAACTTCAAAGAAGTATATCTTGCTCATCTTTTAGTATTTTTGAGTGATTCCAAAGATATCCCTCTCTTTAAAGGGTTATTAACAAATCACTTCAAAAGTTTCAAGGAGTTTTCATATGGAAGAAACTTGATGATGAAGAAAGATTACATGTCCTCCAGATGAAGCCCCAATTTCCCATGTGTGACTTCAAATGATCATAACTTGATCAATTTTTATCACCTTGAGCCCACTATTTTTCCAAAATTATCTTGAGGATGTGAAATTTATTTCTTCTTTTATGTGCAAAGTGAGAAAATGGATGGAAGATGTCCTAAGGATACAAAAGATTATAGGTCATTTCATGATTTTTTTCCAACTTCAACAATTCATAAGTCTCTCAATTTTTGGAGATTTTGAATGGTTAATGTCTCAAAATATCATTCAAGAGGTATATTTCATGCCATATTTTTTTTCAAGAGCAAATTCCAAGAGTAAGGCCATGTTTAGATGCAAAACATTATAGGTCACTTTTGAAGAAAAATTTGAAATATTTCTAAGTATGGAAAGTCAACTTCTTTTTACCAACTTTGACTCATTGCAACATTCATCTCAAGCATCCATTTGATTCCATTATTTTCCCATTGCAAAGCTTGTAACCTCATCTTTCTAAAGCATCAAGAATCATACCCTAAGACCCCTTGAGCTGAGAATGCCATGGATTTGAACTTCGTAACTTCAAACTGAAGTTTCTTCAAAAGTCAGAATTTGAAATCCTTGATTTAGCTTCTAAACAAATTTTTTCTGTGTGTTTTTTCTTCTAAACATGTTTAGTGAACTTCCAAAAGTGATTAGCATAGCAAAACGCGCATTTTGGATGAGTTTTGATCAAAATAGAAGTCACACTTTTCTTGTTTGCAACTTCACACGATTTCCCTCCAAACTTCATCATTTCACACGCTTGAACATTCCATTTGATTCCCTATAAATAAAGGGTCATCCCTCATTCATTTCCTCAAGCTTGAACAACCAAAATCACCCTGCCAAACTCATTCCATAACTCACTTTTCTCCAACTTCGAAATCAGTGTTCAAGCCTTTTTCAATCCATTTTTTCTATCAATTTACCTTCCTTGATCATCCCTGAAGATAACCATACAATTACCTTCAAGAATCGTGACCCATATTGATCCATAGACGTCCAGTTTCAGAGCTCTGCAACTCAACTTCAATAGGTAGATTTCTCCATCAATTCTTCCAAACTTTGATATCATTTTGAAGCTCTCATTGCCTTGGTTCTATTCGCAACACTTTCCTTTAACTGGGAACACGTTTTGGCCATGAATTTTCAAATTCCCTTTCAAAACTTTCCTTCCAAATTGCTTGAGCTACAGTTTATATAAATTTGTAGCGAAGGTGTGGTTGTCTTTGTCTTGAAGAGACGAAGCAAATGGCATAGGTCTCGTGCTCTAATTTTACAGTTTGAATGACCTGGTTTTGAGACTGGTTGGAGGTTGAAGATGACCAACGTGTCATCCTTCAACCAATGAAACTGTGTCATTTGTTCTTTTTGAATTTCTTATTTAATTAATAATCCAGTGTTTTATTCACTAAAGTGTATAACATGCACATCACGCCAGATCCCTTGGATTTGATTACTAACGCGTTTTATAAATTTTCACTTTATTTGAATTGTTTTAAATGTTTAAAAATACTTTTATCCATTTTTAAATTCTTAAGAAAAAAATATGGAATGATCCAATGATATTGTGACAAATATTGGTGACCTCATTTATTTTTTATTTCTGACTTTGTTATTTTTTATCATTTTTGGTTTAATTTATTCATTTATATTAATTTTTAAAAATAGTTTCTGACTTTAAAAAACTACCAAAAATTTTATAAAAATATTTGAGTCCCTTTCTGTTTTTTCTATGGTCTTATTTAATATTTCTTAATTAATTTGAACATAGTTGATATTTTTCTCTTTTATTACTATTTTAAAACATTTTAAAACCCTTTTTAATATATATATATATATATATATATATATATATATATATATATATATATATATATATATATATATATATATATATATATATATATATATATATATATATATATATATATATATATATATATATATATATATATATATATATATATTAAATGCAATATTATTTTGTGATTATTTTCTGGCTGATCTTGGGTCGAATTCTTTATCATGAACTTTGTTAACATCATTGGATCCATGGTGTTGAGTCTAACTCCATAAAAATGGATGAATGATTTTAATAATAGTTTGATTAAATTTTAATTCAAATGTGGTTTGTATATTCTTTCCCATCCCTCTTCATCTCACCCCTTTCTTACTGCACTAAGTGTTATTGGAGCATGATTTTTATATCATGTCTCAAAACAAATGAAGCATAGATGCTATTAACTGGTCTCAAAATAGGTGCGACTTCTATATAAGTCCACTTATGATTGCTTAACATAGCGCTAAATTTTGTCCCGATTCAAAAAAGTGATCATTCGTGGCTCAAACCTATGTTTGCAAGCCCAAGTATGTTAATTTGATCTATTTGATCCAATAACCTTAAGATTCATTGTGTGGAGGCTTTGGTTCTACCAATCCTCTAATGGATCTACAACACTTTTGTTCAACGCGAATCACTTAAACATCGTTGATCATTGAATAGTACTTTTGAGGATCCCAAAATGGATGATATACTTGACAAAAAGCAAATACAACTTGTTGTGTAGAGGCTTTGGTTCTACCAATCCTCTAATGAGTTCCAAATGCAAGTTTCAAGATGGTCATCCAACTAACCACTAATTATTGATAATTGATTTTATTTTGTGTTTTATCATTATGCTTTATGTACCATTTACTTTAGCATTTACATTTCAAGCTATTTTTCATATTTGTTCACTTGAGCATTTATATTCTTGTCATTTTTATTTTGCTCACTTGAGCTTTTCTTTTCTTTCTTAAGATACTTAATAATCAACATGAACCATAAAAATCTTTAATGATACTTGGACTATTTGGTTACTATCCTTGGCATTATGGAGTATTGGACTTCTTGGACTTAGGATTAGAAACCTTAGCCTATGTTGGAGACCTTGTGACCTTAATTGATATTTTGTCTGGAGTTCTTGAGGTTTACTTCAAGACATTGGGTTGTTTGTGTTGTTTTGTGTGTGAGTTATTGTGATTACATACTTTGTTTGTAATCTGGAATTCACCCATATAGAGTCGTTACTCTTCCCAATTTTTGTGAAGACTTAATACATTTAAATTTTGGTTCTCTCGAGAGGTCTAGTATCGTTGCTTGCTTGGTTTCAATCCAAAGAATGGGAATTCTATCTCAATTCATAATGTCAAGAGTTGGCTTCTTGTTGGTTAGATGGTTCTTATCACTAGCTTTTACCTCATGCTTTAGGATAGTCTCTTCTTCTCCTCCCATCTTCTTTTATTTAAAAAACCTTCTCCCTCCTTTTGAAAACTCTTCTTGTTTTTTAAACCTGAACCACTTTCATAACAAACTTGGACCTAGGTCCATGCATTTTCAAACCTTTTTCACAAATAAAATTCAATCAACTTAATAATACGTTGACATTTTTTTTAGAAGACTAAAAGTCAATCAATCTCATTTCAAACCATTTTCCACTCTGGCTTTTTACTTTAAAACCTTTCTCAAAAGATTAGACTCTTTTCAATCCTTGTAGTGATGCAAACAACTATACTTCTACAATATATAGTGAAGAGAGATATTTTCCACTTGGGTGTTGAGTGAGGCATTGTTGATTTTAAAATCTAATCCATATCATCCACTTTGAGATGATGCAAATTCTCCTTTCTCATGATTGTGGGTAGTAAGTATGTTTTCCACACGGACAATGACGATGATGTCTTATCTCATAAAATTAACCAACACACTTGTGTTTTAAAATTTTTAAAGGTGAACTACGAGTACCCTGATCCCCTATTGCACGGAAGGTGGTACGTAGGCACTAAAGCTTCGCAACTTCGGAGGGTGCAAAAATTATTAAGAAAAAATACTTGTTTTCTCACCTCCACCATCTATTTTTTATACAATATTTTATAGCCAAAATATACAGATTTTTCAAAGATGTTCCTGCAGAGTACCGTGGATGTTTAGGGTGATAATACCTTCCCTTTGCATAACCAACCCCCTTACCTTGAATCTTTCCCCCTCTTTTTGGGTTACTCGCTCTTTTCCCATTCCTTTGGAAACAATAAAGCGCGGTAGCGAGTTTTTATTTTGATCTGTATAAGTCTAGTCAATCCAATGGTTTAGTCTTAACATTTCTACGGCTACAGTAGTCAGTTCTCGTCTTACAATCAATTCTAAACCCAGTTCTCGTCTGGTAGTCAGTTCTCATTTTTCGTTCCCCTCCTCCTTTTTTCAGTTAGGTATCTGTTTAGCATACGACGCTATCAGAATTCTAGCTATTGGCCTTTGTTGGGATCAGGGATTGTCCTTAGATCCTACCCCCTTTCAATGTATTGTATCGGATTGAGGGTTGTCCTAATACCTCCCCTCTTGATGTCCTTCCATGGGTTGTAGATTGTCCTGATATCCCACCATCTTGTCATCTTGTCTCGGGTTATGGTTTATCCTGATACATCCCCTCTTGATGTCCTTCCATGGGTCGTGAATTGTCCTGATATCTCACCATCTTGTCGTCTTATTTTGGGTTGTGAGTTGTCCTTATACCTCCCATCTTGATGTCCTTCTATGGATCATGGATTGTCCTGATATCCCACTATCTTATCATCTTGTTTCAGGTCGCGAGTTATCCTGATACCTCTCCTCTTGATGTCGTTTCTCGGGTCGTGGATTATCCTGATGTTCTACCCTGTCATCCTTTAGAGTTATGGATTGTCCCGATATCCTATCCCCCTACGTCTTTCACCATAGAAATTGTTCCTCTCTGAGAACTTTGTATTGGCATCATTCCCTTGATATAGATTATCATTATTCAACTGCACTTTCGCATCACAAACCTTTTCCCTAGTAAAAACGTCCCACAAAAATTAGAATAATACCCATTCACACCATTTTTTCAAGAATCATACCCTAAGACCCCTTGAGCTGAGAATGCCATGGATTTGAACTTGGTAACTTGAAACTGAAGTTTCTTCAAAAGTCAGAATTTGAAATCCTTGATTTAGCTTCTAAACAAATTTTTTCTGTGTGTTTTTGCTTCTAAACATGTTTAGTGAACTTCCAGAAGTGATTAGCATAGCAAAACGCGCATTTTGGATGAGTTTTGATCAAAATAGAAGTCACACTTTTCTTGTTTGCAACTTCACACGATTTCCCTCCAAACTTCATCATTTCACACGCTTGAACATTCCATTTGATTCCCTATAAATAGAGGGTAATCCCTCATTCATTTCCTCAAGCTTGAACAACCAAAATCATCCTGCCAAACTCATTCCATAATCCACTTTTCTGCAACTTCGAAATCAGTGTTCAAGCCTTTTTTAATCCATTTTTTCTATCAATTTACCTTCCTTTATCTTCCCTGAAGCTAACCATACAATTACCTTCAAGAATCGTAACCTATATTGATCAATAGAAGTCCAGTTTCGGAGCTCTGCAACTCGACTTTAATAGGTAGATTTCTCCATCAATTCTTCCAAACTTTGATATCATTGTGAAGCTTTCATTGACTTGGTTATAGTCGCAACATTTTCCTTTAACTGGGAACACAATTTGGCCATGAATTTTCAAATTCCCTTTCAAAACATTCCTTCCAAATTGCTTGAGCTACAATTTATATAAGTTTGTCGCGAAGGTATGATTGTCTTTGTCTTGAAGAGACAAAGCGAATGGCATAGGTCTCGTGATCTAATTTTACAGTTTGAATGACCTGGTTTTGAGACTGGCTGGTGGTTGAAGATGACCAACGTGTCATCCTTCAATCAATGAAACCGTGTCATTTGTTCTTTTTGAATTTCTGATTTAATTAATGATCCAGTATTTTATTCATTAAAGTCCATAACATGCACAGCACGTCAGATCCCTTGGATTTGATTACTAACACGTTTTGACTCTCATCTATTGGTCCACATCTTTTTGGTTTTTATTTTATTTTCTGATTTTTTTATATTTAATTGTTTTAAACTTCAAACAGTCATAGAAATTTCATTTTTAGTCCAAAAAATCTGAAATAATTATGAAAAATATTTTTGATTTTTCTCTTTCTAATTCTTATTTTTTTCACAATTTTATTTTGTGTTTTGATATTTTTTTAGAAATTTTCACTTTATTTGAATTGTTTTAAATGTTTAAAAATACTTTTATGCATTTTTAAATTCTGAAAAAAATATGGAATGATCCAATGATATTGTGACAAATATTGGTGACCTCATTTATTTTTTATTTCTGACTTTGTTATTTTTTTTATCATTTTTTGTTTATTTTACTCATTTCTTTTAATTTTTAAAAATAGTTTCTGACTTTAAAAAATTACCAAAAATTTTATAAAAATATTTGAGTCCCTTTTTGATTTTTCTATGATCTTACTTAATATTTCTTGAATAATTTGAACATAGTTTATATTTTTCTCTTTTATTTCTATTTTAAAACATTTTAAAACCCTTTTTAATATATATATATATATATATATATATATATATATATATATATATATATATATATATATATATATATATATATATATATATATATATATATATATATATATATATATATATATATATATATATATATATATATATATATATATATATATATATTAAATGCAATATTATTTTGTGAGTCTAACTCCATAAAAATGGATGAATGATTTTAATAATAGTTCGATTAAATTTTAATTCAAATGTGGTTTGTATATTCTTTCTCATCCCTCTTCATCTAATCCCTTTCTTACTGCACGAAGTGTTATTGGAGCATAATTTCTATATCATGTCTCAAAACAAATGGTGCATAGATTGCTATTGACCGGTCTCAAAATAGGTGCGACTTCTACATAAGTTCACTTACAATTGCTTAATATAACACTAAATTTTGTCCTGATTCAAATAAATGATCATTTGTGGCCCAAACCTATGTTTGCAAGCCCAAGTATGTTAATTTGATCTCTTTGATTCAATAACCTTGAGATTCATTGTGTGAAGGTTTTGGTTCTACCAATCCTCTAATAGATCTACAACACTTTTGGTCAACGCCGATCACTTAAACATCGTTGATCATTGAATGGTACTTTGAGGATTCCAAAATGGATGATATACTTGACAAAAAGCAAATGCAACTTGTTGTGTGGAGGCTTTGGTTCTACCAATCCTCTAATGAGTTCCAAATGCAAGTTTCAAAATGGTCATCCAACTAACCACTAATTATTGATAATTGATTTTATTTTTTGTTTTTATCTTTATGCTTTATGTACCATTTACTTTAGCATTTACATTTCATGCTATTTTTCATCTTTGCTCACATGAGCATTTATATTCTTGTCATTTTTCTTTTGCTCACTTGAGATTTTCTTTTATTTATTAAGATACTTAATAATAAACATGAACCATAAAAATATTTAATGATACTTGAACTATTTGGTTACTATCCTTGGCATTATGGAGTATTGGACTTCTTGGACTTAGGATTAGAAACCATGGCCTATGTTGGAGACCTTGTGACCTTAATTGATATTTTGTCTGGAGTTCTTGAGTTTTACCTTAAGACATTGGGTTGTTTGTTTGTTTTGTGTGTAGGTTATTGTGGTTACATACTTTGTTTGTAATCTGGAATTCACCCGTATACAGCCGTTACTCTGCCTAATTTTTGTGAAGACTTAATACATTTGATGTTTGGTTCTCTTAAGAGGTCTAGTATATTTGCTTGCTTTGTTTCAATCCAAAGAATGGGAATTCTATCTCCACTCATAATGTCAAGAGTTAGCTTATTGTTGGTTAGATGGTTCTTATCACTAGCTTTTACCTTATGCTTTAGGATAGTCTCTTCTTCTCCTCCCATCTTCTTTAATTTCAAAAATCTTCTCCCTCCTTTTGAAAACTCTTCTTGTTTTTTAAACCTGAACCACTTTCATAACAAACTTGGACCTAGGTCCATGCATTTTAAAACCTTTTCCACAAATAAAATTCATTCAACTTAATAATACCTTGACATTTTTTTTGTAAGAAGACTAACAGTCAATCAATCTCATTTCAAATAATTTTGCCACTCTGGCTTTTTATTTTAAAACCTTTCTCAAAACATTAGACTCTTGTCAATCCTTGTAGTGATGCAAACAACTATACTTCTACAATATGTAGTGAAGAGAGATATTTTCCACTTGGGTGTTGAGTGAGGAATTGTTGATTTTAAAGTCCAAGCCATATCCTTCACTTTGAGTTGATGCAAATTCTCCTTTCTCATGATTGTGGGTGGTAAGTATGTTTTCTACACGGACAATGACGATGATGTCTTATCTCATAAAACTAACCAACACACTTGTGTTTTAAAATTTTTAAAGGTGAACTACGAGTACCCTGATCCCCTATTGCACAGAAGGTGGTACGTAGGCACTAAAGGTTCGCAACCACGACGGGTGCAAAAATCATTAAAAAAATACTTTTTTTCTCACCTCCACCATCTCTTTTTTATACAACATTTTATGGCCAAAATATACAGATTTTTCAAAGAGGTTCTTGCGGAGTACCATGGATGTTTGGGGTGCTAATACCTTCCCTTTTCATAAACAACCCCCTTACCTTGAATCTTTCCCCCTATTTTTGGGTTACTCGCTTTTTTCCCATTCCTTGGGAAACAATAAAGCGCGGTGGCAATTTTTTATTTTGATCTGTATAAGTCTAGTCAGTCCAATGGCTTAGTCTTAACATTTGTACCGCTACAGGAAAAAATGGCGACTTCACTGGCGAAATATTGACCTCTTGCTAGTCCATCCCTAAGTGGGTTAAACCTATCTTTGTTTATATCTGTATATGTGCTATTGTTTATTATATATTATATGTTGTATATCTGTTTGTTTGGATTTTCCTGGTTTTCAAGGTGCTTGGTGATTACTTATAAGTCCTATACCCGGACTTGGGAAAACTTTAAGATAGGACGGGCGGTACAGTCATGTTAACTTTGAGGGAGTAATCCCAAAAAAGGAGGCATGAGATCCCCCACTCAGTGGAGGCCCCTTTGACTGTAGTGTCGTTTACCGACTAATCGGGAAGACGTCGTGCTTTCAACCTGGGAGCCTGGTGAAGGTGAGGACCATAGAATACCTAACCCATCTTGTCCTTTTAGGTGTAGTGCGGAAGCTATGACGAATTAATTCGGAAATAGTTGTCACGCGATACTACGCTCGAACAAGTTTTTCTTGAGAATGTTACTAAATACCGAGTTAATCAGGAAGTTGGTAATATTAGAAGGAAGGATGTAAACTCTGGGAACCTCTAGAACCTTATTCAGCAGGTGATAACTTTTAGACCATACCTTATGGGTAGTACCTTCGACCTCATGCTCGTGACGTTAAACCTATGAACCCTATGTGTGTGATCTTGTGTGTGATTGTTGCATCATGCATCCATGCACTCATAAGCATCTTTTGAAGAAATTTTATTTCAAGGGACTTGAAAGTTGACCATTTGTAAATATCTCAGGTACCTTTTGACCATGGATTCTAGAAAAATAAAGACCGGAAAATACAGTTTCAAGATCCCAAGATAAATGATTTGATCAGTCTAATTCCCAAGATTGAGTGTTATGCAGATTTTCGGAAGAAGTATGGATCCATCATTCCTCTCATGAAGCTTAGGATGAAGGAGGGTATTCTCTCGACCTTGGTCCAGTTCTATGATCCGATGTATCATTGTTTTACTTTCCCCGACTATCAGTTGATGCCTACACTAGAGGAGTATTCTTATCTGTTGGATTTACTTATTACCGATCGTGTTCATTTTACTGGTTTGGAGGGTGAGCCAAAACCACACGAGATTGCTGCTTTGATCCATCTGGGGAAGTCTGAGGTTGAAGCCCATATGACTACTAAAGGAGGGATTAGAGGATTATCAGCTCAGTTCTTATTGGAGTAAGCTCGTTACTTTTCCAGGATGAAGAGTACATTCACTTTTGAGGCCATCTTTGCTCTACTAGCTTACGAGTTGTTCTTATTTCCTAATGTGGACAAGTTTATTGACGTTAATGCTATCAGGATCTTCATGATTGGAAATCAAGTTCCTACATTATTGGGAGATGCTTATTACTCTATTCATCTTCAAAATTCTTATCATGGGGGGATGATTATCTGTTGCACGCCTCTGTTGTACCAGTGGTTTATTTCTCATATGCCTCAGTCTGATGCTTTCAGGGATGTCAGGAAGGAACCGCGTTGGGATCCTAAGATCATGGAACTTACTCACTCAGATATTGATTGGTATCATCAGGCTTACCAGGATGTAGAGATTGTCAACAGTTGTGGTAGTTTCCACAATGTACCTCTTCTTGGTACAAAGGAAGGAATTAACTACGACCATGTTCTTGCACGACGACAACTTGGTTATCCGATGAGGGATAAACCAAATAGTATTCATTTGAGTAGTTTCTTTATGAAGGAGGGAGAAGACTATAAGGAAGCTAGGGAGCAGATTGTGAAGTCCTGGCGTCACATTCATAGGAAGAGTAGGAAAGACTTGGGACCTAGGGGGCTGTTTCTTTGGAGCCTTATCTTCAGTGGGTCCAAACTAGACCTATTCAATTGAAGATGACATATTCTCAGGAAGCACCTATACCTGACTTGATTTTGAAGACCACTCATCCCCTATTGGATGTTGTGGAAGAGCTACACTTTCTTTGGTTAGGATGCAGTAGGAAAAAGATGCTTGGAAGAATAAGTTCCAAACTTTAGAGATTTCCTATAGAGAGGACTTGAAGGAGAAGGACGACTTGTTTGAGATTCTTGAGAGTCGGGCTGTAGAGACAATGGAGATTCAAGGGGATTTATTTTCTCCTAAGCCTCAGTCATATGCTAGTTTCTCACTTCATAATTCAGGTGATTGGAAGGAGGTTGCCACCAGATATGCAGAAGAAAATCATAGGTTGAAGGCTCAGATTGCCAGGCTTATAGGGAAGCGCTAGCGTATAGAGTGATCTCCATCAGCTTTACTTCTTAGGGTTTTAGACTTTATTTTCATCTTGTACTTGGGATTATTGAAACTTGTAATCCATTTTGGTTATTACAATAAAAAATTTCAGTATTTCAAATTTGTTATTACTTTGATATTTGTAATGTGTCTATAAATCTTTAAGTCCCTTGAAATATTAATAAAATAAATCATGTGCATTGCATATCATGCATCATATTGCAAATATTTCTTGCATTTAATATGCATATCCAGGTGTCTTACCAAGCTTCTTTACTTTGTTCAATAAGTTGTCTCACCACTACAATACTCGAGCTAATTTCAGAAGGAAGATGGATAACTTAGAATAAGAGAATCGCGAGATGCGACAACTTGGTTATCTGATGAAGGATAAACCAAACAGTATTCACGTGAGTAGTTTCTTTATAAAGGAGTGAGAAGACTATAAGGAAGCTAGGGGGAAGATTTTGAAGGCCTGGTGTCACATTCATATGAAGAGTGGGAAATACTTGAGACCTAGGGGGATGTTTCTTTGGAGCCTTATCTTCAGTGGGTCCAAACTAGACCTATTCAGTGGAAGATGTCGTATTCTTGGGAAGCACCTATGCCTGACTTGTTTTTGAAGACCACTCCTCCCCTATTGGATGTTGTGGAAGAGCTACAATTTGCTTTGGTCAGGATGCAGTAGGAAAAAGATCTTGGAAGAATAAGTGCCAAACTATAGAGATTTCATATAGAGCGGACTTGAAGGAGAAGGACGACTTGTTTGAGATTCTTGAGAGTCGGGTTGTAGAGACAATGGAGAGGCAATGGGATTTATTTTCTCCTAAGCCTCAATCATATGCTAGTTTCTCACTTCATGATTCAGGTGATTCGAAGGAGGTTGCCACCAGATATGCAGAAGAAAATCATAGGTTGAAGGCTCAGATTTCCAGGCTTATAGGGAAGCGCTAGCGTATAGAGTGATCTCCATCAGCTTTACTTCTTAGGGTTTTAGAATTTATTTTCATCTTGTACTTGGGATTATTGAAACTTGTAATCCATTTTGGTTATTATAATAAAAAAATTTCAGTATTTCAAATGTGTTATTACTTTGATATTTGCAATGTCTCTATAAATCTTTAAGTCCCTTGAAATATTAATAAAATAAATCATGTGCATTGCATGTCATGATTCATATTGAAAATATTTATTTCATTTATTATACATATCCAGGTGTCTTACCAAGCTTCTTTACTTCGTTCAACAAGTTGTCTCACCACTACAATACTCGAGCTAATTTCAGAAGGAAGATGGACAACTTAGAATAAGATAATCGCGAGATGCGACAGCTTGGTTATCTGATAAGGGATAAACCAAATAGTATTCATGTGAGTAGTTTCTTTTTGAAGGAGGGAGAAGACTATAAGGAAGCTAGGGAGAAGATTTTGAAGGCCCAGCGTCACATTCATAGGAAGAGTAGGAAAGACTTGGGACCTAGGGGGCTGTTTCTTTGGAGCCTTATCGTCAGTGGGTCCAAACTAGACCTATTCAGTTGAAGATGCCATATTCTTGGGAAGCACCTATGCCTAACTTGTTTGTGAAGACCACTCCTCCCCTATTGGATGTTGTGGAAGAGCTACAACTTTCTTTGGTCAGTATGCAGTAGGAAAAAGATGCTTGGAAGAATAAGTGCCAAACTTTAGAGATTTCCTATAGAGCGGACTTGAAGGAGAAGGATGACTTGTTTGAGATTCTTGAGAGTCGGGCTGTAGAGACAATGGAGATGCAAGGGGATTTATTTTCTCCTAAGCCTCGGTCAGATGCTAGTTTCTCACTTCATGATTCAGGTAATTGGAAGGAGGTTGCCACCAGATATGCAGAAGAAAATCATAGGTTGAATGCTCAGATTGCCAGGCTTATAGGGAAGCGCTAGCGTATAGAGTGATTTCCATCGGCTTTACTTATTAGGGTTTTAGACTTTATTTTCATCTTGTACTTGGGATTATTTAAACTTGTAATCCATTTTGGTTATTATAATAATAAAAAAAATCAGTATTTCAAATGTGTTATTACTTTGATATTTCCAATGTCTCTATAAATCTTTAAGTCCCTTGAAATATTAAT
This sequence comes from Vicia faba, assembly GCA_948472305.1. NCBI lineage: Eukaryota > Viridiplantae > Streptophyta > Magnoliopsida > Fabales > Fabaceae > Vicia > Vicia faba. The sequence goes on from OX451741.1 coordinate 1,291,591,459, forward strand.
AAAATAAATCATGTGCATTGCATATCATGCATCATATTGCAAATATTTCTTGCATTTATTATGCATATCCAGGTGTCTTACCAAGCTTCTTTACTTCGTTTAACAAGTTATCTCACTACTACAATACTCGAGCTAATTTCAGAAGGAAGATGGACAACTTAGAATAAGAGAATCGCGAGCTGCACGAGGAAGTTTCTCCTCTGAAGGCCGGCATGGCCAATCTCACTGCTCTGATGGAATCTCTGGTGGCTGCTCATAATCAGCCACCGAGTGTTCAACCTCAACGGACAAGGGTTACTATTGAAGCTCATACTGTTCCTGTGTATGTTATTCCAGTTGTTGTTCAGAATCGCATGCCTCAAGGTTATCCATGGGGAATGCCAGAGAACTGTGTGCCTGAAGGTTTCAATGTTGGTCCTCGAGATACTCCATTTGTTCAGACTACTGTTACTTCTGCACCTCATGTGGTTCATGTTACTCTTGTTGCACCTCCTTCGGTGAATATGGTCCCATTTTCTAATGATGATATGTGTCGTCCTTTTCCTCCACCAAGAGAAGGCTTGGGTCTCTATGATAGAATGGATGACTTTCAAGACCCGTTTGATAAGATGCAGAGGGAGATGAAGGCCCTCAGGGGAAAGGAACTGTTCAGGCAGAGTGTGAATGATCTATGCTTGGTCTCGAATGTCAACATACCTACGAAGTTTAAAGTCCCGAAATTCGAGAAGTACAAGGGAAACACTTGTCCTCGTTCTCATCTTGTGATGTATGTAAGAATAATGTCTACCCACACTGATGATCAACGTCTGTTGATTCACTTTTTTCAAGATAGTTTGACTGAAGCTGCGTTGAAGTGGTATATGAGTTTGGACAATGTCAATATCCATACTTTCAACGACTTGGGAGAATCATTTATTAGACAACACAAATACAATGTGGACATGGCGCCTGACCGTGATCAACTCAGGGCCATGGTCCAGAAGGACAGGGTATCATTCAAAGAATATGCACAGAGATAGTGTGAGTTAGCCGCCCAACTGATTCCTCCCATGGAAGAGAAGGATATGACTAAGATTTTCTTAAAGACTCTGCGTGTTTTCTACTATGAGAGGATGGTAGCGAGTGCGCCAAGTTACTTTACTGAAATGGTGGGCATGGGTATCCGCTTAGAAGAGGCTGTAAGAGACGGTCGTTTAACAAAAAGTGAAAATTACGAAAGTACGAAGAAGCCATCCTATGGGTTTGCCAAAAAGAAGGAAGAAGATACAAATATTGTTATGCAAGAGAGGAGGGTTAATCCTTCTGGAAGAAATTATCAGTGTCATCAAGAAGTTGCCTCAGTAACTCTAGTTGTTGGTGTAGCTCCAACCACCGTTGCTTATCAGAGACCATCCCATCAGGGGAATCAAGGGTATAATCAGAGAAGGGAGAGTTATGACCTTATCCTTATGAGCTATACAGAATTACTCCTGGCGTTAATTCAAAAGAAGTTGGTTCATACCAGACCACCCCCCGCTATACCATCACAATTACCTTGGTATTACAAGGCAGACCAAACACGTGCTTTTCATCAGGGAGAACCATGGCACAATGTTGAGAACTGTTATCCTTTGAAGATTGAAGTACAAAAATTGGAGAAGTCTGGTATCTTATCTTTCAAAGATGTTGTCCCTAATGTGAAAGATAATCCTTTGCCCAAGCATGGAGGAGCAAATGCTGTGAACACGGTTTCTGGTTGTCCAAGCGACTTCCGGATTTTTGATATTAAATTGGTTAGATGAGATTTGGTAAAAATGCATGCAAACCTCTGTGAATTTAGCTACTATACGCATGACCATGCTGGTTGTGCTATTTACAATACAGATATACAGGGTTGTGACAAGATAAAGACTGATTTGCAGGAGATGAAGGATGAGGGCCTCATCCACATAATCAGGCCTAAGGCAGAGTATGAAGAGGAAGTAAACACGGTTGCTGTATGTCCTAGAGAGTTTATGATTTTTGATGTGGAACATATGAATGAGGATCTTGTACAATTGCAGGCTACTTTCTGCCACATGGCTGGTCAGGTAGAACATCAGTATGGATCTTGCCGAATTTACTGTTGGGACTACTGAGGATGTTCAATTGTAAGGAAAGGTGTTCAGTTTTTACTGGATAATGGGACTATCAAGGTTATAGGACAAAGGGATGATTACCATGAGGTTAATGAGATTGAGGTTTGTTTGGCTGAAGAGGAGTCGGATGATGAGTATGCCTCTGCGGATGAGTTCTTCTCCTCAAATGAAGATATGTTTTATAGAGATGACTCTGTATTGACTGAATGTGTTGAAGAGGGAGTAAATGTTATTATGCCTTGTTTTTATGCACCTACCCCTTTTGAAGTTGATTATCATAGCAAGCCAACTCTTACTCCATTGGTGGAAGTTCTCATCCAGCAAATGCCTAATGTTGGAAATATTGCTGAGACTAGCAGAGTGACCCGCAACGGTCGTGTATTTGCACCAGTTTTTCATGGGGATGTTAGTACTGGAAAGAAAGTTGTGGAAAGTGTTGAGGAAAATAAGGCATTGGGAGAATCTAATGGAGTTACGCTAGAAAAGGAGGTGGATGATATTTTGAAGATAATCAAGATGGGCGACTACCGAATTGTAGATCAGCTACTGCAGACTCCTTCAAAAATATCTATCTTGGCTTTATTGATGAACTCCTCTGCTCACAGAGAATTTTTGATGAAGGTATTAGACCAAGCTTTCGTGGAAAGTGATATGCCTGTAGACCAATTCAGCAGTGTGGTAGGGAACATTACATCATGTAATAACTTGAGTTTCTGTGAGGATGAAGTGCCCGATGAAGGAAGGAATCACAATCTGGCCCTCCACATCTCTATGAACTGCAAGAACGATTCATTATCCAATGTGTTGATTGATAATGGATCCGCATTGAACGTTATACCAAGGAGCACACTTATGAAGTTGAAATATCAAGGAACGGCCATGCACCCAATTGGAATTATTGTGAAAGCGTTTGATGGATCAAGGAAGTCTGTTATTGGTGAAGCAGACTTGCCTATTCATGTAGGCCCACATTTGTTTCAGATTACTTTCCAGGTCATGGATATTGTACCCGCTTATAGCCGCTTGCTGGAACGACCGTGGATACATGAGGCAGGGGCTGTCACTTCGAATTTACACCAGAAGTTGAAGTTTGTGTGTGAAGGAAAAGTGGTAATTATAAATGGAGAACATGCATTATTGATATCTCATTTGTCCACTTTCAGCATTGTGGAAGCGAATGAAGTTGTTGTTGGAACCCAGTTCCAAGCTTTATCCATTGATAAAATAAGAGGAAATGAGAATTCTATGGCTTCGTTTAAGGATGCTCAGCAGGTTATGCGTAATGGCCATAGTGAAGTATGGGGACAAATTGTTGATCCACCTGTAAACAAGAATAGAACTGGCTTGGGATTCTCTGTGAAGAGTGATAAAGGTAAGAGCATGAAGCTGAAGTCTGTTGCAGGGAAGTATCAAGACATCTTTCATAGTGGATGTTATCTTTATCCAACTGTTTACGGAATTAATGCCATTGTGGAAGATGAAGTAGAGCCAGAAATGCCAAATTATATGACACACGGAGTTAGGGTTCAGAACTGGATCACCATTGATGTTCCCTCTTGCATACATGTTTCAAAGTAATTGGTTTTTGTTAATATTATGGAATATGGTAATCATAAAAAACCTTTCAAAATAAATAATAACTGAAATTCAATCTGCATGATCACTTGTTACATGTGTCAGTTTCTAAAAAGCAATCATAAATCGTATGTGCAGATTAATTAAAAAAACCCGTTGAATACAATGACCCTGCACCCTCTCCCAACTTTGAATGTCCTGTGTATGGGGCCGAAGAAGAAGACTGTGATGAGATTCCAGAAGAGGTCTCACGGTTGCTTGAGCGCGAGGAGAATGCCATTCAGCCATATAAAGAGCCATTAGAAGTAATCAATTTAGGTTCAGAAGAAGATCCGAAGGAAGTCAAGATCGGAGCTTTGTTACATCCTGATGTAAAGAGCAGGTTGATTAATATGTTGAAAGAGTATGTGGATATTTTTTCTTGGTCTTACCAAGATATGCCTGGTCTAGATACAGATATTATGGAGCACCATTTGCCGCTGAAGTCAGAGTGCCCGCCAATCAAACAAAAGTTGCGAAGAACTCACCCAGATATGGCATTGAAGATTAAAGAAGAAGTTCTAAAGCAGATTAATGCTGGTTTTCTTATAACATCAGTGTACCCTCAGTGAATTGCCAATATTGTCCCAGTACTGAAGAAAGACAAAAAAGTTCGCATGTGCATAGATTACAGAGATCTAAATAAATCTAGTCCAAAAGATGATTTCCCATTGCCACACATTGATATGTTAGTGGATAGCACAGCAAAATTCAAAGTTTTCTCGTTCATGGACGGATTTTAAAGGTATAATCAAATAAAAATGGCTCCTGAGGACATGGAAAAAACAACGTTTATCACACCCTGGGGAACATTCTGTTACAGAGTGATGCCCTTCAGGTTGAAGAAAGCTGGTGCAACGTACCAGAGGGCTATGACAACCTTATTCCATGATTTGATGCACAAGGAAATTGAGGTATATGTTGATGATATAATTTCTAAATCCCAGACTGAAGAAGGTGTGGAGGTAGAAATGTGCAAGACTAAGCCATTGGATTGACTAGACTTTATACAAATCAAAATAAAAATCGCCACCGCGCTTTATTGTTTCCAAAGGAATGGGAAAAGAGTGATTAACCCAAAAAGAGGGGGAAAGATTCAAGGTAAGGGGGTTGGTTATGCAAAGGGAAGGTATTAGAACCCTAAACATCTACGGTACTCCGTAGGAACCTCTTTGAAAAATCTGTATATTTTGGCTATAAAAATGTGTTGTATATAAAATGGATGGTGGAGGTGAGAAAAGAAATATTTTTATGATTTTTGCACCCGCCGCGGTTGTGAACCTTTAGTGCCAACATACCAACTTTCGTGCAATAGGGGATCAGGGTACACGTAGTTCCTCTTTAAAAAATTTGAAACACAAGTGTGTTGGTTGATTTTATGAGATAAGACATCATCGCAATTGTCCGTGTGAAAAAACATACTTACCACCCACAATCATGAGAAAGGAGAATTTGCATCATCTCAAAGTGGAGGATATGGCTTGGATTTTAAAATCAACAATGCCTCACTCAACACCCAAGTGGAAAATATCTCACTTCACTACATATTGTAGAAGTATAGTTGTTTGCATCACTACAAGGATTGACAATAGTCTAATCTTTTGAGAAAAGTTTAAAGATAAAAGCCAAAGTGGCAAAATGGTTTGAAGTGAGATTTATTGACTTTTAGTCTTCTCACAAAAAAAGGTCAAGGTATTATTAAATTGATTGAAATTTATTTATGAAAATGTTTCGAAGATGCATGGGCCTAAGTCCAAGTTTATTATGAAAATGTTTCAAGTTTCAAAACAAGAAGAGTTTTTTTTTGAAGGAGGGAGAAGATTTTTGAAATTAAAGAAGATGGGAGGAGAAGAAGAGGCTATCCTAAAGCATAAGGTAAAAGCTAGGGATAAGAACCATCTAACCAACAAGAAGCCAATACTTGACATTATGAGTCAATATATAATTCCCATTCTTCGAATTGAAACCAAGCAAGCAAAGATACTAGACCTCTTGAGAGAACCAAACTTCAAGTGTTTTAAGTCTTCGCAAAAATAGGGCAGAGTAACGGCTGTATACGGGTGAATTCCAGATTACAAACAAAGATCGTAATCTCAATAACCTGCACACAAAACAAACAAACGACCCAATCTCTTGAGGTAAACCTCAAGAACTCCAAACAAAATATCAAATAAAGTCACAAAGTCTCCAAGATAGGCCAAGGTCTCTAATCCTAAGTCCAAGAAGTCCATCACTCCATAATGCAAAGGATAGTAACCATGTAGTCCAAGTATCATTAATGATTTTTATGGTTCATGTTGATTATTAGGTGTCTTTAAAAAGAAAGAAAAGCTCAAGTGAGCAAAATAAAAATGACATAAAAGTAAATGCTCTAGTGAGCAAAGATGAAAATAGCATGAAATGTAAAATGCTAAAAGTAAATGGTACATAAAGCATGGAAATAAAAGCGTAAAGTAAAGTTAATTGTTAGTAATTAGTGGTTAGTTGGATGACTATCTTGAAACTTGCATTTGGAACTCATTAGAGGATTGGTAGAACCAAATCCTCCACACAACAAGTTGCATTTGCTTTTTTTCAAGTATATCATCCATTTTGGAATTCTCACAAGGCAACATGTAATGATCAACGATGTTTAAGTGATTTGCGTTGACCAAAGGTGTTGTAGATCCATTAGAGGATTGGTAGAACCAAAGCCTCCACACAATGAATATCAAGGTTATTGGATCAAAGAGATCAAATTAACATACTTGGGCTTGCAATAATAAGTTTGGGCCACGAATGATCATTTATTCGAATCGGGACAAAATTTAGCGCTATGTTAAGCAATCGTAAGTGGACTTATGTAGAAGTCACACCTATTTTGAGGCCGGTCAATAGCAATCTATGTAATTCATGTTTGGATAAATGATATAGAGATCACCATCCCTTAACATGTAGCACAATTAAAAAAATAAAGGGATAAGATGAAGAGGGAGGGAAATGATAAGCTAATTTGGATCACCATTTCAAAATTCTTTCATCTTTAAATTCAACCGCTCCTCTAGATGGATTAAAGCACTAAACATATCATTAATCCAAAGCACAAAAAATGAATTAAATAATTCACTCTTAGGTAGATTTGAATTGATGAACATTTATCCAACTTCATCTACATCACAAAGTCCATTGAATTTAAAGACAAATTGTACATTTAAAATTGCAATCCAAACCAACAATCAAAAAGGAGTGAGTAGAAAAATCATTTTGGATCAAAGCTGCCCCAAAACAAGGAAAAAAAGTGCATTTTTTCCCTGTGTAAATCGATTGCACTATTGTGTAAATCGATTTACGCAGTACAGTTTTCTAAAAATTGTGCGAAATTGCTTTTGTGCAATCGATTGCACTACAGTGCAAATCGATTGCACACAGTTACAGTAGCAAAAACAACATTTTAAAAGGGCAATTTCTTGTTCAAACTTTCCATCAAACACCTTATTATCATGGATCCACTTGAGCACGAAAATTCCATCAAATTATGAGAAAATAACACCATTGAAATCACAAAATAATGCTCAAAGAATCAATCCTAAAGATCACCAAGAGATCACATTGTGAAAGATGAATTATCCAACTTACCAAAGGTAGATCTAGAGAATTATCAAAACAACATCAAGAATTTGCTTCAATTCAACCACAAGAATCAATTGACCAAGCTTGAATGTAGAGAATTGATGGAGAAAAAGTGTTTGTATGAAGGTTTAGCTCAAAGATTAGTAAGCTTCAATGCAAAGCTTACTAACTTTTTGAAAATGGAGCTTTGAGTGAATTTGGTAGATGGAGAGAATTGAGAGATTTTTTAGCAAGGTGGATTTGGCTATCAAAAGCTTGAAATTTGAATGAAATGAGAGCTCTATTTATAGAGTTTTAGGATTAGGATTAGTGGTAATTTGGTAATTGATTCTTGGAACCAAAATTTGAATTAATAATAACTCTTTCAAAAATTAGAGGCAAAATTTGAATTAATGATAATTCTTTCAAATATTAGAGCCAAAATTTGAATTAATGATAATTAATTTTAAAAATGAAAGATTGGCACTAAAATTTGAATTAATGATACATCTTTCAAAAGTGAAGGAAAATTGGAGCCAAAATTTGACAAGTTTAAAATGCTGATTTTTTTTTTAATTTTCACGTTGTGCAATCGATTGCACTACAGTGCAAATCGATTGTATGGTGTATTTTTTTCAAAAATGGCGCAAAATACACTATGTGCAATTGATTGCACTTTAAGAGCAATCGATTGCATCAGTGAAAAAAATGAAAATTTTTAATTCTTTTTCTTTGCAAATAGAGATTTTAGGAAAATAATACCAGAAATCCTTATTTGTCAGATGCTTCGACTTGGTACCTACAAAACAAAAATATACAAAGACAAAGACAAATATTTTTTGCATTTTGATTAGAAGTTAGTCAACAACACATATACAAAATACACAACCAAGGTGCTTGGAGATTCCTCAAGAGCAAACTTAAAGATAGGAAAAAAGAGGAAGAACCAACCCTAATGTGATCTTGTTATGATCGAGTTGATATGATATGATAGAGGAATCTTAGGGGCAAAAATTGGGGTACAACAGCTGCCCTTATTTAAATGTCTTCTATCCGGAGATACGAAGGTTACAAATCTTTGTGTCGACGCGATTGAAGATGCTTAAATATAAAACAAGCCCTATTTTTGTCTCTAAGATGCCATGCAATGATTATGATTATGGATGCATATGAACAGAACAAAAGAGACGAAAAGTAACACTGGGGATGCCACAAAAATGAAGAAACAAAGGAGCAACCCCACCAGGAAAATAAATCACTGGTGGACCAAAAGAATAGAACCAGAGAGGAGGAAAACAAGCATCGACGTTCACTGCCAATGTCTACCAACGTTCACTGAAGGTAGATAGAAGAAGATATACTGACTCACAGATGACGGTAAACTACCAATTCTATAGTTGAAGGTAGAAGAGAAAATATATAATGCCATCGTCGTTCACTGACGAGGAACTATCATCGTTCACTGATGATAGTAAAAAGATAAGAAACACCGACGTTCACTGTCGATGCACTACCAACGTTCACTGAAGGTAGATTTTGAAAATATCATACCATCGCCGTTCACTGACGAGGAACCACCACCGTTCGCTGATGATAGCAAAAAGATAAGAAACACCGACGTTCACTGCCGATGCACTACCAACGTTCACTGAAGGTAGATTTTGAAAATATCATACCATCGCCGTTCATTGACGAGGAACCACCACCGTTCACTGATGATAGCAAAAAGATAAGAAACGCCGATGTTCACTGCCGATGCACTACCAACGTTCACTGAAGGTAGATTTTGAAAATATCATACCATCTCCGTTCACTGACGAGGAACCACCACTGTTCACTGATGATAGCAAAAAGATAAGAAACACCGACGTTCCCTGCCGATGCACTACCAACGTTCACTGAAGGTAGATTTTGAAAATATCATACCATCGTCGTTCACTGACGAGGAACTACCACCGTTCACTGATGATAGCAAAAAGATAAGAAACACCGACGTTCACTGCTGATGCACTACCAACGTTCACTGAAGGTAGATTTTGAAAATATCATACCATCGCCGTTCACTGACGAGGAACCACCACCGTTCACTGATGATAGCAAAAAGATAAGAAACATCGACGTTCACTGCCGATGCACTACCAACGTTCACTGAAGGTAGATTTTGAAAATATCATATGTTCCCCAAACTTCTGGTGTTTCACCTAGAACGGGTCTCAACTTCTTCATTAACCAAGGAATTCCGCCTGGAAAGGGTAATATGTAAGCTGTCTCGAATAAAGAGACTTCCACTTGCAAAGATTTCACAACGAGCAATTTCTGTGAATTTGAAAGTCTTACCATCCACTGGCGTAAACTGACGGCGGACTGCAAGCTAACCACTCATAGAGGAAATAGCAAAAAAAGTTACATTGACTTGTACAGCGAAGCACGAGTTGCTCAAACAAAGATACCTGTTGCTTGTTATCATGGAGGATTGCAAAAAGAAATGACTTTCTGGGGATAGAAATGTGGCTTCCCAGGGAAAGAGATATAACTTCCTGGGGAAAGAAATATGGCTTCCTGGGGAAATGCCACATTATTCCTGCTGAAGAGATAAAGTCTTCTCGTGCAAAATAAATGCACAAATCAAAGCTCAAAGTCCTCAGAAATCCAGAGTAAATAAAATTGTCATGCAACCACGAATCCAATTAGAAACAAACTGGAGCAAGACAGCCAAAGAAGATACATCCTTTGAGAAATAAAATCAAGAGGGAAAACCAAATCCAACTAAGCAAGGAGCGAACATTGGTCTAAACTTCAACCAGAAAGATCAATCCAAGAAATGTAAAAGCAACTGCGGAAACCAAACCTATTGTCTGTCCTAACTTCACTGAGGAGAAACATAATCCGGATGTAGCTAAATCAAACAGATACCGGGATAGAACATCTTTCTTCCGTTTTCATCGGAGAAACCAGTTTTCCAAAAACAACGTGCCTACTGAAGATTGCAAAACTAGTCTCAAATAAAGCAGACTGACGTCGAGACAACCAAACCTCATTGAGGAATTCAAACCCATTTCCCTGGAGAGAAAAAAACTGAAGATTGAAAACTTTTCATCATGAATACTCATTCCAACAAGAGATGCCCTGGGATAACCTTCCCAGGGAATAACACACAGAATTCCATGGGGAAAACGAATGTTTCACAGTCCGTACTCCTACTAGGGATTTCGATACTGATTGTGAATAAGGCAAATGGAAACCAAATTGTCAAAACATTCACTGGGTAAATCAGGCCCACTTTGAAGGAAGAAAAACATACGGACTTCACTAAGGGAGACAATACTTCATCATCGAGAGCCCTACCGGAGACTTCATGCTGACTTCATTGGGGAGGTCGACACCACATCATCAAGGGGAAACCAAGATACGTTCTTCACTGGGGAAAAAGGACTTCTATCAAATAAACAAGGCCTTCACTGGAAAATACTGGATTGAGTCTTCATATCAACCAAACCTATTCCAACAAAAGATGCCTTGGTGTAGTCTTCCTGGGAAAACAAGAAGTCAACACTAATGCGAATACTGCAAAAAGAGTTATATCTTAGCACACCAAGGGAATAAAACCTTTCATCATATGAGGGAAAACTTCACTGGGGAACCTGGGACAGAGGCTTCTGACCATGCAAACCCAAAATCAAAAGCGAACCAAGACTTGGCCGGGGATCATGGGATCACAAACCTAATATTGTACCTTACGCCAATTGGTATCGCCTTTAATTATCTGAGAAACACACAAAGATTGCGCATATACCAACAAGATGACCTGAGAAAAACCTTCACGAAGGAAGTAAATATTCTTAAAACAACCGGAGTTTGTTCGTTCCAGGGATCGCCATTTTTGTTGTCATTGTTTCATCACAAATCCCAAAGTAAATTGAATTGTTAAGATGTCTTTCTTTTTGAAAAGTCAATTTTGTTTTTTTAATCTTTTTTCTTTAAAAGTTATTATCAGTAATAAATGAAGTCTTTGCAAGCTAAATAAAAATAAGAACACAAAGAATTGGGTAAAAGCTCGAATTTTATTAATAGAATGGTAGTCTGCGAATGGCGAGACTCCATGGATGATTACAAAGTTTGGGAAATGGTAATATATAATGGAAAAGATACATTGAGATACAATGGCCACCATTCCCCTAACAACTTTTGAAGTCCTGAGCAGCAGCTTTTGTTGAAGTATGGTAAGGATCCGAGAAGATTGTTGCTTCAACGATCAAGTCTTGTCTGACGTAGTTACTTGCCAAGAAAAATCCTTAACTTTTGCCTAAGCTGCCCTTGCGGGTTTTCAACTTAACGGGAAATTTATTCTGTTTATGTCTCTAATTTTTTCCTAGACCGCCCTTTCGGGTTTTCAGCCTACCGAGACGCTCCTTTTTGCCTAAGCCGCCCTTTCGGGTTTTCAACTTAGCGAGCTGTTCTTTTATTTCTTTAGGCGAAGTATTTCTTGACTGCGTCAGCATTCATGGGACGTGGGAACTCCTCGCCATCCATAGTTTCAAGAATTAATGCACCACCAGAGAAGGCTTTCTTGACAACATACGGGCCTTCAAAATTTGGAGTCCACTTGCCCCTAGAATCAATGTTAAAAGACATGATCTTCCTAAGCACAAGGTCGCCTTCTCTGAATTCATGAGGTTTGACCTTTTTATCAAATGCTTTCTTCATTCTTTTCTAATATAACAGCCCATGACATAAAGCTGTCATCCTCTTCTCTTCAATCAAATTCAATTGGTCAAACATGTTTTGGACCCATTCAGCCTCTGTCAACTTGGCTTCCATTATCACACGCAACGAGGGAATCTCTACCTCAACAGGGAGTATAGCTTCCATTCCATATACCAGGGAGAACGGGGTTGCTCCTGTTGAAGTGCGGACAAATGTTCGATATCCATGCAGAGCAAAAGGGAGCATGTCATGCCAATCCTTATAAGTAATAACCATTTTCTGGATAATTCTCTTGATATTCTTATTAGCAGCCTCAACAGCCCCATTCATCTTTGGCCTGTATGGAGACAAATTGTGATGGACAATCTTGAATTCTTCACACAGTTCTGTCATCATTTTGTTGTTCAAATTTGAGCCATTGTCAGTGATGATTCTACTCGGCACACCATACCGGCATATCAGATTGTTTTTGATGAAATGCACAACCACTTGTTTGGTAACATTGGCATAAGAAGTAGCCTCTACCCATTTGGTAAAGTAGTCAATCGCTACCAAAATGAAACGGTGTCCATTCGAAGCTTTGGGTTCTATCATCTCGATCATGTCAATACCCCACCTAGAGAAAGGCCATGGGGAGGAAATTACATTGAGAAGTTTCAGAGGCACATGGATCTTATCTGCATAAATCTGGCATTTATGGCACTTCTTTGCAAATTTGCAACAATCAGATTCCATTGTCAACCAATAGTAACCTTCCCTTAGCATCTTTTTAGCCATCGAATGTCCATTAGCATGAGTGCCAAATGAACCTTCATGAATATCATGCATCAACATGTTTGCTTCGTGTCTATCCACGCATCTGAGCAAGACCATGTCATAATTTCTCTTGTATAGCACATTTTCACTGAGGAAGAAACTGCCTGCCAATCCTCTCAATATCTTTCTATCTTTCCTCGATGCACCAATCGGGTATTCCTGAGTCTGAAGAAAATGCTTGATATCATAATACCAAGGTTTTTCATCTGCTACCTCCTCTGTCGCAAACACATGAGCGGGCCTATCCAGCCATCGAACTGTAATATGGGGTATATCATTCCAAGAATTCACTTGATACATGGAAGCCAGAGTTTCCAGAGCATCCGCCATTTGATTTTCATCTCTAGGGATGTGATGGAATTTAACTTTATTTAAGAAGGGTAGCAATCTTCTAGCATAATATTTGTAAGGGATCAAGCCAGGGTGACGAGTATCCCTTTCTCCTTTAATCTGATTTATTACCAAAGTTGAATCACCATACACATCTAGAATTTTGATTCTGAGATCAATAGCTTCCTCAAGACCCATGATGCAAGCCTCATATTCCGCCATATTATTAGTGCAATCAAATGTTAGTCTCGCAGTAAAAGGAATGTGCGATCCATGAGGAGTGACAATCACAACACCAATTCCTTTACCATAAGAATTCACCGCTCCATCAAAAATCATACTCCAATGAGATTCAGGGTCAGGGCCTTCCTCAGGCAATGGTTCATCACAATCTTTCACTTTCAAGAACATCACATCCTCATCAGGGAATTCAAATTCTGCAGACTGATGATCTTCCACCGGTTGGTGAGCAAGGTAATATGCCAACACACTACTTTTAATAGCTTTTTGAGTGCGGTACTCAATATCATATTCAGACAACAACATCTGCCAGCGGGCAATTCTCCCCGTAAGAGAAGGATTCTCAAAAACATACTTGATTGGATCCATTTTGGAGATCAACCAAGTGGTATGATTCAACATATACTGCCGCAAACGCTTTGCCGCCCAGGCCAAAGCACAACATGTCTTTTCTAGCATGGAATACCGCAACTCATAATCAGTGAACTTTTTGCTGAGATAATAAATGGAGAACTCTTTCTTTCCCGTTTCATCCTGTTGTCCCAGAATACAACCCATGGATTTATCTAATATCGTTAGATACATAATCAGCGGTCTTCCTTCTACAGGAGGGAGCAAGATAGGAGGTTCACGCAGATACTCTTTAATACTCTCAAATGCCCTTTGGCAGTCATCCATCCACACACAACCTTGATCTTTCTTTAACAACTTAAAGATCAGTTCACACTTTGCAGTCATGTGGGAAATGAATCTGGAAATATAATTCAAACGCCCGAGGAAACCCCTGACTTGCTTTTCAGTTCTTGGTGCTGGCATTTCTTGAATTGCTCTGACTCTATCAGGATCAACTTCAATTCCTTTCTGGCTAACAATAAAACCCAACAATTTCCCCGATCTAACTCCAAAGGTGCATTTATTTGGATTCAAGCAGAGACGAAACTTCCTCAAACGCTGAAACAACTTCAACAAATCTTTTATATGCCGTTCTTCAGTTTAGGATTTGGCAATCATATCATCAACATATACTTCAATTTCCTTGTACATCAGATCATGGAATAGGGTTGTCATAGCCCTCTGGTACGTTGCACCAGCGTTCTTCAACCCGAAGGGCATCACTCTGTAACAGAATGTTCCCCAGGGTGTGATAAACGTTGTTTTTTCCATGTCCTCTGGAGCCATTCTTATTTGATTATACCCGGAAAATCCGTCCATGAACGAGAATACTTTGAATTTTGTTGTTCTATCACTTAACATATCAATGTGAGGCAATGGAAAATCATCTTTTGGACTAGCTTTATTTAGATCTCTGTAATCTACGCACATGCGGACTTTTCCGTCTTTTTTCGGTACTGGGACAATATTGGCAATCCATTGAGGATACACTGACGTCACAAGAAAACTAGCATTAATCTGCTTTAGGACCTCCTCTTTGATCTTTACTGCCATATTTGGGTGGGTTCTTCTCAACTTTTGTTTAACTGGCGGACACTCTGGCTTTAATGGCAAATGATGCTCAACAATGTCTGTATCTAGACCAGGCATGTCTTGATAAGACCAAGCAAAAATATCCATATACTCTTTCAACAGCTCAATCAACCCGCTCTTCACATCAAGATGCAACGATGCTCCAATCTTAATCTCTTTCGGATCTTCTTCTGAACCCAAATTAATCACTTCCAAAGGCTCCTTATATGGCTGAATGGTATTATCCTTGTGCTCAAGCAACTGTGAGACCTCTTCTGGAATCTCATCATAATCTTCTTCTTCAGCCCCAAACACAGGACATTCAAAGTTGGGAGAGGATGCAGAGTCATTGTATTCAATGGGTTTTTTAATTAATCTGCACATATGATTTATGATTGCTTTTAGAAACTGACACATATAACAAGTGATCATGCAGATTAATTTTCAGTTATCATTTATTTTGAAAGGGTTTTTTATTTGATTACCATTTCCCAAGAAAAAGCAGAAAATAAAGACATATTTTTGGAAGCAAAGACAACTTTTATTAATGATTTTAAAAATCAAAGCAAACGGATAAGCCCGTACAATACTTTCACCTTGGGCAGAGTGAAAGCTTTTCAAAGAAAGAAACAAATTAACAAAACAAATTACTTTGAAATATGTATGCAAGAATGAACATCAATGGTGACCCAGTTCTGAACTCGGACTCCATGCGTCATAAAATTCGGTACTTCCTGCTCTGCTTCATCTTCTTCAACAACATTGATTCCAGAACCAATTGGATGGAGGTAGCCTCCGCTGCGGAAAACATCATGATAACTATTCACAGGAGACTTTGACTTCAAATTTTCGCCTTTGCCATTCTTCGAAGAAAAAACCAAACCAGTTATGTTCTTGTTCACAGGTGGATCCACATGACCAGCAGTACGGCAGAAGGTAGCATGTAACTACACTAGATCCTCATTCAAATGATCCATATCAAAAATTCTGAATTCACCCGGACATACAGAAACCATATTCACTTCCTCTTCATATTCTTCCCTAGGCCTGATTATATGGATTAAACCTTCATCCATCATCTCCTGCAAATCAGCATTTATCTTCTCGCAACCCTGTATATCTGTACTGCAAACAGCACAACCGGTATTGTCATGCGTATAATAACTGAATTTACAGAGATCTGCGTGCATCTTCACCAAATCCCCTCTAACCAGATTAATGTCAAAAGTTTGAAAGTCGCCTGGATAACCGGCCACCATATTTACAGCATTCACTCCCCCGTGCTTGGGTAGAGGATTGTATTTCACATTAGGTCCCACGTCTTTGAAAGATAAAATTCTAGACTTCAACAACCTTTGCACTTCAGTCCTCAAAGGATAACAATTCTCAACACTATGCCCTGGTGCTCCCTGATGAAAGGCACACGTCTGGTCTGCTTTGTAATACCACGACAATGGTGATGGTACAGCGGGAGGTGGTCGTGTCTGGACCAACTTCTTCTGAATCAATGCTGGTAATAGTTCTGCATAGCTCATGGGAATAAGATCATGGTTCTCCCTTCTCTGATTATACCCTTGATTTCCCTGCTGGGATGGTCTCTGATAAGCAACTGTAGTTGGAGCGGCATTCATAACAGGAGTAACTGAGGCGACTTGCTGATGACGCTGATAATTCCTTCTAAGAGCGTTTACCTTTCTCTCTTGCATAACATCATTTGTATCCCCCTCTTCTTTGTAAACCCGTAAGATGGCTTCTTCACACCTCCAGATCCTTCACCCTTTGTCAAACGGCCTTCTCTTACTGCCTCTTCTAGGCGGACACCTATTCCTACCATCTCTGTAAAATCACTTGGGGAACTTGCTACCATTATTTCATAGTAGAAAGCTCCTAGCGTCCTTAGAAAAATCTTGGTCATTTCTTTCTCTTCCATGGGCGGAATCACTTGTGCAGCCACTTCGCGCCATCTCTGTGCATACTCTTTGAATGATTCTCTGTCTTTCTAAACCATGGCCCTAAGCTGGTCACGGTCAGGCGCCATGTCCACATTGTACTTGTATTATTTAATGAATGCTTCTCCCAAATCATTAAAAGTATGGATGTTGACGTTGTCTAAACTCATGTACCATTTCAACGCGGCACCGGTCAGACTATCCTGGAAAAAATGAATCAGCTGACGCTGATCATCAGTATGGGTATACATCCTTCTCACATACATCACAAAATGAGCACGAGGGCAAGTGTTTCCCTTGTACTTCTCAAATTCCGGGACCTTGAACTTAGCAGGCACTTTAATATTCGGGACCAAACACAGCTCATTTACATTCTGCCCGGACAACTCTTTTCCCCTAAGAGCCTTCATCTCTCTTTGCATTCTACCAAATTGCTCTTGGAAATCATCCATTCTGTCATAAAGACCCAAGTCTTCACTCGGCGGAGGGAAAGGAAGACACACATCTTCATTAACAAACGGAACCAAATTCACCGAAGGAGGTGCAGCAGGAACAGTATGCACCACAGGAGGTGCAGGAGTAACAACATTTGGAACCATTGGAGCATCTTGAGGACCCATATTGAAACCTTCAGGTACAAAATTCTCTGGCATTCCCCACAGATAACCCTAAGGCATACGGTTTTGAACAACAGCCGGAGTAGCGGATACAGGAACAGTCAGAACTTCAGTACTTGCCCTTATTGGTTGAGGTTGAACACTCAGTGGCTGATTCTGAGCAACCACCAGAGCTTCCATCAGAGTAGTCAAGTTGGCCAAGCCAGCCTTCAAAGCATAAACTTCTTCACGCAGCTCGCGATTCTCCTGTTCTAAGTTGTCCATTTCTTTTTGAAATTAGCCTGAGTGTTGTAGTGATGAGTCAGCTTGCTGAATGAAGTAAAGAAGCTGGGTAAGGCACCTGGATATGCATAACAAATGCAAAAACATGTGCAATATGATGCATGATATGCAATGTATATGATTATTATTATTTTATCATTTAATATTTCAAGGGATTTAAGATTTACAGACATATTGCAAACATCAAAATAACAACGCATTTGAAGTACTGAAAACTTTTATTATAATAACTTCGAAATGGGTTACAAGTTTTAATGATCCCAAGTACAAGATGAAAATACAATCTAAAATCCTGAGAAAAGGAAATGATAGAGATCAATCTGTACGAATGCGCTTCCCTGTGAGCCTGGCAATCTGAGCTCTCAACCTCTGGTTTTCTTCCACGTGTCTGATGGCAACCTACTTCCAATCATCTGAATCAGGAAGTGAACAAACAACACCTGTTTAAGGCTTAGGAGAAAATAAATCTCCTTTCCTCTCCATAGACTCTACTGCTCGACTCTCAAGGATCTCGATCAAATCATCTCTCTCCTTCAGGTCTGCTCTGTAGGAACTCTCTAAAGTATGGAACTTGTTCTTCCAAGCATCCCTTTCCTGTTGCATCCTAACCAAAGCAAGCTGCAGCTCTTCTAGATCATCTAATAAGGGAGGAGTGGTCTTCACTAACAAATCAGGCATAGGTGTCTCCCGAGTATACGGCATCTTCAACTGAATGGCTCTCGATCAGCCCCACTGAAGATATGGCTCCAAAGAAACAACACCCCTAGGTCCCAAATCCTTCCTACTCTTCTTATGAATGTGACTCCAGGCCTTCGCAATCTGCTCCCTAGCTTCCCTATGGTCTTCTCCTTCCTTCAGAAAGAAACTACTCAGATGAATATTGTTCGGTTTATCCCTCATCGGATAACCAAGTTGTCTCCATGCAAGAACAGGGTTATAGTTAATTCCTCCCTTTGTACCAAGAAGAGGCACATTGGGGAAACTACCACAACTGTCAATAATCTCCGCATCCTGGTAAGCTCGATGATACCAATCAATATCCGAGTGAGTAAGTGCCATGATCTTAGGAGCCCAACGGGGTTCCTTCTTGACATCCCAAAAAGCGTCAGACTGAGGCATATGAGAGGTGAACCACCGATACAACAAAGGCGTGCAACAGATAATCATTCCCCCATGATAAGAATTACGAAGATGAACAGAGTAATAAGCATCACCCAACACTGTAGGAACCGGGTTTCCAATCATGAAAATCTTGATAGCGTTAATGTCGACAAACTTGTCCATATTAGGAAATAAGAATAATCCATAGGCGAGTAAAGCAAAGATGGCCTCAAAAGCAACTATACTTTTCATCCTGGCAAAGTAACGAGCTTTCTCCAATAAGAACTGAGCTGGTAATCCTCTAATCCCTCCTTTGGTAGTCATATGAGCTTCCACCTCATACTTCCCCAGATGAATCAAAGCAGCAATCTCATGTGGTTTTGGCTCACCCTCTAAACCAGTAAAAGGAACGCGATCGATAACAGGTAAATCCAATAGATAGGAATACTCTTCCAGTGTTGGCATCAACTGATAATCGAGAAAAGTAAAGCAGTGATACACCGGATTATAAAACTGGACCAAAGTTGAGAGAAAACCCTCCTTCATCTTCAGCTTCATGAGAGGAATAATGGATCCATACTTTTTCCGAAAGTCTGCAGAACACTCGATCTTGGGAATTAGACAGATCAACTCATCTTATCTTAGGATCCTTGAAACTGTATTTCCCGGTCTTTCTCTTTCCAGAATCCATGGTTTAAAAGTACCTGAGATATTCACAAATAGTCAACCTTTAAATCCCTTGAAATATTGTTTTTTTCAAAAGATGCTTATGAGTGCATGGATGCATGATGCAACAATCACACACAAGATCACACATATAGGGTTCATAGGTTCAACGTCACGAGCATGAGGTCGAAGGTACTACCCACAAGGTATTGGTCTAAAAAGTTATCACCTGCTGAACAAGGTTCTAGAGGTTCTCAGAGTCTACATCCTTCCTTCGGATATTACCAACTTCCCGATTAACTCGGTAATTAGTAATATTCTCAAGAAAGACTCGTCCGAGCGTAGTATCGCGTGACAACTACTTCTGGATTACTCCGTTATAGCTTCCGCACTACACCTAAAAGGCCAAGAGGGGTTAGGTAATCTACGGTCCTCAGCTTCGGCAGGCTCCCAGGTCGAGAGCAGTACGTCTTCCCGATTACTCGGTAAACGACACTACAGTCAAAAGGGCCTCCACTGAGTGGGGGATCTCATGCCTCCTTTTTTGGGATTACTCCCTCAAAGTTAACATGACTATACCGCCCGTACTATCTTAAAGTTTTCCCAAGTCCGGGTATAAGACTTATGAGTAATCACCAAGTACCCTGTAAACCAGGAAAATCCAGACAAACATATATACAAAATATAACACATAAACAACAATAGCACAAATACAGATATAAACAAAGATAGGTTTAACCCACTTAGGGATGGACCAGCAAAAGGTCAATCTCTCCCCAGTGAAGTCGCCATTTTTCTGTGGCGGTAGGAATGTGCAAGACTAAGCCATTGGATTGACTAGACTTTATACAAATCAAAATAAAAATCGCCACCACGCTTTATTGTTTCCAAAGGAATGGGAAAAGAGCGAACAACCCAAAAAGAGGGGGAAAGATTCAAGGTAAGGGAGTTGGTTATGCAAAGGAAAGGTATTAGCACCCTAAACATCTACGGTACTCCGCAGGAACCTCTTTGAAAAATCTGTATATTTTGGCTATAAAAATGTGTTGTATATAAAATGGATGGTGGAGGTGAGAAAAGAAATATTTTTATGATTTTTGCACCGCCGCGGTTGCGAACCTTTAGTGCCTACGTACCACCTTTCGTGCAATAGGGGATCAGGGTACACGTAGTTCCTCTTTAAAAAATTTGAAACACAAGTGTGTTGGTTGATTTTATGAGATAAGACATCATCGCAATTGTCCGTGTGAAAAAACATACTTACCACCCACAATCATGAGAAAGGAGAATTTGCATCATCTCAAAGTGGAGGATGTGGCTTGGATTTTAAAATCAACAATGCCTCACTCAACACCCAAGTAGAAAATATCTCACTTCACTAAATATTGTAGAAGTATAGTTGTTTGCATCACTACAAGGATTGACAAGAGTCTAATCTTTTGAGAAAAGTTAAAAGATAAAAGCCAAAGTGGCAAAATGGTTTGAAATGAGATTGATTGACTTTTAGTCTTCTCACAAAAAAAGGTCAAGGTATTATTAAATTGATTGAAATTTATTTATGAAAATGTTTCGAAGATGCATGGACCTAAGTCCAAGTTTATTATGAAAATGTTTCAAGTTTCAAAACAAGAAGTGTTTTTTTTAAAGGAGGGAGAAGATTTTTGAAATTAAAGAAGATGGGAGGAGAAGAAGAGGCTATCCTAAAGCATAAGGTAAAAGTTAGGGATAAGAAACATCTAACTAACAAGAAGCCAATACTTGACATTATGAGTCAATATAGAATTCCCACTCTTCGGATTGAAACCAAGCAAGAAAATATACTAGACCTCTTGAGAGAACCAAACTTCAAGTGATTTAAGTCTTCGTAAAAATTGGGTAGAGTAACGGTTGTATACGGGTGAATTCCAGATTACAAACAAAGATCATAATCTCAATAACCTACACACAAAACAAACAAACGACCCAATGTCTTGAGGTAAACCTCAAGAACTCCAAACAAAATATCAAATAAAGTCACAAAGTCTCCAAGATAGGCCAAGGTCTTTAATCCTAAGTCCAAGAAGTCCGTCACTCCATAATGCAAAGGATAGTAACCATGTAGTCCAAGTATCATTAATGATTTTTATGGTTCATGTTGATTACTACGTGTCTTTAAAAAGAAAGAAAAGCTCAAGTGAGCAAAATAAAAATGACATAAAAGTAAATGCTCAAGTGAGCAAGGATGAAAATAGCATGAAATGTAAAATGCTAAGAGTAAATGGTACATAAAGCATGGAAATAAAAGCGTAAAGTAAAGTTAATTGTTAGTAATTAGTGGTTAGTTGGATGACCATCTTGAAACTTCAATTTGGAACTCATTAGAGGATTGGTAGAACCAAATCCTCCACACAACAAGTTGCATTTGCTTTTTGTCAAGTATATCATCGATTTTGGAATTCTCACAAGGCAACATGTAATGATCAACGATGTTTAAGTGATCCGCGTTGACCAAAGGTGTTGTAGATCCTTTAGAGGATTGGTAGAACCAAAGCCTCCAAACAATGAATCTCAAGGTTATTGGATCAAAGAGATCAAATTAACATACTTAGGCTTGCAATCATAAGTTTGGGCCACGAATGATCATTTATTCGAATCGGGACAAAATTTAGCGCTATGTTAAGCAATCGTAATGGACTTATGTAGAAGTCACACCTATTTTGAGGTCGGTCAATAGCAATCTATGTACTTCATGTTTGCATAAATGATATAGAGATCACCATCCCTTAACATGTAGCACAATTAAAAAAAGAAAGGGATAAGATGAAGAGGGAGGGAAATGATAAGCTAATTTGGATCACCATTTCAAAATTCTTTCATCTTTAAATTCAACCGCTCCTCTAGATGGATTAAAGCACTAAACATATCATTAATCCAAAGCACCAAAAATGAATTAAATAATTCACTCTTAGGTAGATTTGAATTGATAAACATTTATCCAACTTCATCTACATCACAAAGTCCATTGAGTTTAAAGACAAATTGGACATTTAAAATTGCAATCCAAACCAACAATCAAAAAGGAGTGAGTAGAAAAATCATTTTGGATCAAAGCTGCCCCAAAACAAGGCAAAAAAGTGCATTTTGTCCCTGTGTAAATTGATTGCACTATTGTGTAAATCGATTTACATAGTACAGTTTTCTAAAAATTGTGCAAAATTGCTTCTGTGCAATCGATTGCACACATTACAGTAGCAAAAACAACATTTTAAAAGGGCAATTTCTTGTTCAAACTTTCCATCAAACACCTTATGATCATGGATCCACTTGAGCACGAAAATTCCATCAAATTATGAGAAAATAACACCATTTAAATCACAAAATAATTCTCAAAGAATCAATCCCAAAGATCACCAAGAGATCACATTGTGAAAGATGAATTATCCAACTTACCAAAGGTAGATATAGAGAATTATCAAAACAACTTCAAGAATTTGCTTCAATTCAACCACAAGAATCAATTGACCAAGCTTGGATGTATAGAATTGATGGAGAAAAAGTGTTTGGATGAAGGTTTATCTCAAATATTAGTAAGCTTCAATGCAAAGCTTACTAACTTTTTGAAAATGGAGCTTTGAGTGAATTTGGTAGATGGAGAGATTTGAGAGATTTTTTAGCAAGGTGGATTTGGCTATCAAAAGCTTGAAACTTGAATGAAATGAGAGCTCTATTTATAGAGTTTTAGGATTGGGATTAGTGGTAATTTGGTAATTGATTCTTGGAGCCAAAATTTGAATTAATGATAACTCTTTCAAAAATTAGAGCCAAAATTTGAATTAATGATAATTCTTTCAAATATTAGAGCCAAAATTTGAATTAATGATAATTCTTTTTAAAAATGAAAGATTGGCACTAAAATTTGAATTAATGATACATCTTTCAAAAGTGAAGGAAAATTGGAGCCAAAATTTGACAAGTTTAAAATGCTAATTTTTTTAAAATTTTCACGCTGTGCAATTGATTGCACTACAGTGCAAATCGATTGCACAGTGTATTTTTTTCAAAAATGGCGCAAAATACACTATGTGCAATCGATTGCACTTTAAGAGCAATCGATTGCATCAGTGAAAAAAATGAAAATTTTTAATTCTTTTTCTTTGCAAATAAATATTTTAGGAAAATAATACCAGAAATCCTTATTTGTCAGATGCTTCAACTTGTTACCTACAAAATAAAAATATACAAAGACAAAGATAAATATTTTTTGTATTTTGATTAGAAGTTAGTCAACAAAACATATACAAAATACACAACCAAGGTGCTTGGAGATTCCTCAAGAGCAAACTTAAAGATAGGAAAGAAGAGGAAGAACCAACCCTAATGTGATCTTGTTATGATCGAGTTGATATGATATGATAGAGGAATCTTAGGGGCAAAAATTGGGGTACAACAGAAGGTCATATAGAAGATTTTTTGAAAATGTTTCAGCGTTAGAGGAAGTATCGTCTCCGCTTAAATCCAAATAAATGTACCTTCAATGTTCGATCAGGGAAATTGTTGGGTTTCATTGTTATCCAGAGAGGGATTAAAGTTGACCCTGATAAAGTCAATGCAATTCAAGAAATTCCAGCTCCGAGAACTGAAAATCAAGTCAGAGGGTTCCTCAGGCGTTCGAATTATATTTCCAGATTCATTTCCCACATGACTGCAATGTGTGAACTGATCTTTAAGTTGTTAAAGAAAGATCAAGGTTGTGTATGGACAGATGACTGCCAAAGGGCATTTGAAAGTATTAAAGAATATTTGCTTGAACCTCCTATCTTGCTACCTCCGGTTGAAGGAAGACCATTGATTATGTATCTGACAGTGTTAGATAATTCCATGGGCTTTATTCTGGGACAACAAGATGAAACGGGGAAGAAAGAGTATGCCATTTATTATCTCAGTAAAAAGTTTACTGATTGTGAGTCACAGTATTCCATGCTAGAAAAGAAATGTTGTACTCTGGCCTGGGCGGCAAAACGTTTGCGGCAGTATATATTGAAGCACACTACTTGGTTGATCTCCAAAATGGATCCAATCAAGTACATTTTTGAAAAGCCTTCTCTTACTGGGAGAATTACCCACTGGCAGATGTTGTTATCTGAATATGACATTGAATACCACACTCAAAAAGCTATTAAAAGCAATATGTTGGAAGATTATCTTGCTCACCAACCAGTTGATGATTATCAGTCTGTGAAGTATGATTTCCCTGATGAGGATGTGATGTTTCTGAAAGTGAAAGATTATGATGAACCATTACCTGAGGAAGTTCTTGATCCTTAATCTCGCTGGAGCATGATATTTGATGGAGCTGTGAATGCTTATGGTAAAGGAATTGGTGATGTGATTGTCACTCCACATGGATCACACATTCCTTTTACTTCAAGGTTGACATTTGATTGTACTAATAATATGGAAGAACGTGAGGCTTGCATATGGGTCTCGAGGAAGCTATTCATCTCAGAATTAAAATTCTAGATGTGTACGGCGATTCAGCTTTGGTAATAAATTAGATTAAAGGAGAGTGGGATACTCGTCACCCCTGCTTGATCCCTTACAAAGATTATGCTAGAATATTGTTACCCTTATTTAATAAAGTTGAATTCCATCACATCCCCAGAGACGAAAATCAAACGGCGGATGCTCTGGCCACTCTGGATTCTATGTATCAAGTGAATACTTGGAATGATATGCCTCGAATTATAGTTCGGCGATTGGATAGGCCCGCTCATGTATTTACAATAGAAGAGGTAGTAGATGAGAAATCTTGGTATTATGATATCAAGCATTTTCTCCAGACTCAGGAATACCCGATTGGTGCATCGAATAAAGATAGAAAGATATTGAGAAGATTGGCTGGCAGCTTCTTCCACAGTGAAAATCTATTGTACAAGAGAAATTATGACATGATCTTGCTCAGATGCGTGGATAGACACGAAGCACACATCTTGATGCATGAGATTCATGAAGGTTCATTTGGCACTCATGACAATGGACATTCGATGGCTAAAAAGATGCTAAAGGCAGGTTACTATTGGCTGACAATGGATCTTGACTGTTACAGATTTGCAAAGAAGTTCCATAAATACCAGATTTATGCGGATAAGGTTCATGTGCCTCCGACACTTCTCAATGTTTTTTCTTCCCCGTGGCATTTATCTATGTGGGGTATTGACATGATTGGAATGATAAAACCCAAAGCTTCGAATGGACACTGTTTTATCTTGGTAGAAATTGATTACTTCACCAAATGGGTGGAAGTTGCTTCATATGCTAGTGTTACTAAGCAGGTGGTAGTGCGCTTCATTTAGAATAATCTTATATGTCAGTGTGATGTGACGAGAAGAATTATCACCGACAATGGCTCGAATCTGAACAACAAGATGATGGCAGAACTTTGTGAAGAATTCAAGATTGTCCATCATAATTCATCTCTGTACAGGCCGAAGATGAATGGGGATGTTGAAGCTGCTAATAAGAATATCAAGAAGATCATGCAGAAGATGGTTGTTACTTATAAAGATTGGCATGAAATTCTCCCTTTTTCTTTACATGGGTATCAGACATTTTTCCGCACTTCAACAGGAGCAACCCCATTCTCCCTAGTGTATGGCATGGAAGTTTTGCTCCCAATCGAGGTTGATATTCCCTCTTTGCGTGTGATAATGGAAACCAAGTTGTCAGAGGCTGAATGGGTCCAGAACAGGTTTGACCAATTGAATTTGATCGAAGAGAAGAAAATGACGGCTTTGTGTCATGGGAAGTTATATCAAAAGAGAATGAATAAAGCTTTTAATAAGAAGGTCAAACCTCGTGAATTTAAAGAAGGCGACCTCGTGCTCAGGAAGATCATGTCTTTTAACGCTGATTCTAGGGGAAAGTGGACTCCCAATTTTGAAGGCCCATATGTTTTCAAGAAAGCCTTCTCTGGCGGTGCATTAATTCTTGAAACTATGGATGGCGAGGAGTTCCCACGTCCTATGAATGCTGATTTAGTCAAGAAATGCTTCTCCTAAAGAAATAAAAGAACAACTCAGTAAGCTGAAAACCCGAATGAGCGGTTTAGGAAAAAAGGAGCATCTCGATAGGCCAAAAGCCCGAAAGGGCGGTCTAGGCAAAAATTAGAGATATAAACAGAATAAAATTTCCTGCTAAGTTGAAAACTCGCAGCTTAGGCAAAATTTAGGGACTTTCTTGGCAAGTACCTACATCAGACAAGACTTGATCATTGAAGCAACAATCTTCTTGGGTCCTCACCATACTTTTATAGAAGTTGCTGCTCAGGATTTCAAAGTTATTAGAGGGAATAGTGGTCATTGTATATCAATGTATCTTTTCCACTATATATTACCATTTTCTGAACTTTGTAATTATCCGTGGACTCTCGCCATTCGCAGACTACCATTCTATCAATAAAACTTGAGCTTTTACCCAATTATGTGTAATTCTTATTTTATTCAGTTTACAAAGACTCCATTTATTATTGATAATAATTTTCAAAGCAAAAACATTAAATAACAAAAATTATTTTTCAAAAAGAATGTACAACTTACTTTTACTTTAAATTTTGTGATTCAAGAGGAAAATAAAAGTGGTGATCCCAGGAATGGACGAACTCCAGTAATCTTGGGAAGTTTTGTCTCCCCAGGGAAGGTTTTCTCAGGTTGTTTTCGCTGGTATACACGTGATTTATGTGTATTGAAGACGGTACCAATTGGCGTAAGGTGCAGTATTGGGTTTGTAATCCCAGTGTCCCCAGTCAAGTCTTGGTTCATTTTTATTTTGGGTTTGCATGGTCTGAGGCCTCTATCCCAGATTCCTCAATGAAGTTTTCCCTGATATGACAAAAGGTCTTGTTCCCTTTGTGTACTGAGATGGAACTGTTTGCAAAATGTCGCTCTTTCTACAATATTAGCATTATTGTTGGTATTTATTTCCCAGGCAACTAGACCAGGGCAATATATTTCCTAAGAAGTGTTGAGACAGTTGTCAACCCTTTGGGTTTTCACCCTCCAAGTGTTGGGTTTGATTTAAAATGCCCATGAGTTTGATCTCTTTCTATAATGTTGACTTCTTGATTCCCCAAGAAGGCTATCCCAAGGCATCTCTTGTTGGAATAGGTCTGCATGATATAAAGACTCTATCCAAGATTCCTTAATGAAGGCTTCGTTTATTTGATATAAGTCTTTTCTCCCCGTGCATGCTGAGTCGAACTCATTTACAAAGCATCGCCCTTTTGGCAGTACTTGCATTTTGTTCGATTACCTGATAATCAGGCAAAGGCAATGTTTTATTTAAGAAGTGTTGAAATGGTTATCAACTTTTTTGGGTTTTCTCCCGCCAGGTGCTGGGTTTGATTTAAAATCCCCATAAGATTGATTTCTTGCTGTTATGTTTGACTTCTTAACTCTCCAAGTTGTTATCCCCATGAGGTTTCAAATTTTTCCCCAGAGAAGTTGGTGCAATACTTGCTCTCAATATTGAAGAACGTATCTCTGGTTTCCCCGGTGAAGAACGTATCTTGGTTTCCCCTCTTTGATTTGGTGTTGGCCTCACCAATAAAGTCAACACGAGGTCCCCAGTTGATGTCTCGATGATGAGGCATTATCTCCCCTAGTGAAGTATGTATGATGTTTCCCCAATGAAGTCAGCTCGAAATTCTCAGTTGATGGTTTGCCGATGTGGTTTCCATCTGCCTTATTTGAAATCAGTATTGCAATTCCCAGTAGAAGTACGGACCGTGAAAACATTTTTTTTCCCTATTGAAGTCTGTGAACTATTCCCCGGTAGATCCTGGAGAAGGATGTTATATCCCTATATTTGTGCTGATTTGTTGCTATAGTATGATTATTTTTGGATTATGTTCTTTCCCAGTGAAGTTAAGCCGTGAAATAGGATTTTGTTCCTCAGTTGGTGCTTATCTTTCTTTTGGAATGTTCATCTTGGATGTGATTTAGCCGAGTGTTATTTGTGCCCGAGTTGGTTTTGTTTGTTTATCCCCAGTGTTATATGTCTGTTTTGTCAGCATATACATGATAACACTCATACATTCATACATATATCATGCATAGTTATATTCACATTCGTTAATATTTTGTTGGAATATTACCCTGTTTTGTAGAGTTGTGTTGTCCTCTCTCTGATAGAGTGTCAGCCTTAAGCAGAAAGTGTATATTCTTTCATTTTCCCCACTGAGTTATTCCTCGTGGAAGATTTTTGCTTTAGCCTTCCTGTAAAGCTCTTTGTCTGGATAGATTGGGTTTCCCTCTTGAGTTTATTTCTCAAAGGATGTATTTTGGTTGAATGTTTCACTCCAGTTTATTTCTGGTTTGAATCTTGGGTTCCCAGCAATATTATTACTTTGGATTTCTGCAAGCTTTGAACTTTGGTTTGAGAATGTGCATTTATTTTGGCACGAGAAAGCTTTTATCTTCTCAGCAGGAATATATTGGCATTTCCCCAGGAAGTCATGATATATTCCCCAGGAAGTCATGATTCATTCCCCAAGAAGTCATATTTCTCTCCCCAGGAAGTCATATTTCTCTCTCTCTGAAGTCATGATGCATTCCCCAGGAAGTCATGATTCATTCCCCAGGAAGTCATATTTCATTCTCCAGGAAGCCATATTGCTTTCTCCAGAAAGTCATTTTTATAATCCTTCCAGTAACAACAAGTAGCAGGCCTCTTTATTTGAGACGACTTATAAACTACCCTTTCCAGGCGGAATTCCTTGGTTAAAGAAGAAGTTGAGATCCGTTCTAGGTGAAACACCAGAATTTTGGGGAAAACTTGTTATCTTTTTGCTACCTTCAGTGAATGTTGGTAGTTCACCGTTAGTGAATGTCGGTGCTATGATATATTTTCTCTCTACCTTTAGTGAAAGTTGGTAGGTCACCATCAGTGAACGTTGGTGATTGTTATCTTTTTGCTACCTTCAGTGAACGTTGGTAGTTCACCGTTTGTGAATGTCGGTGCTATGATATATTTTCTCTCTACCTTCAGTGAAAGTTGGTGATTGTTATCTTTTTGCTACCTTCAGTGAACGTTGGTAGTTCACCGTCAGCGAACGTCGATGCTATGATATATTTTCTCTATACCTTCAGTGAAAGTTTGTAGTTCACCATCGATGAAAGTTGGTGATTGTTATCTTTTTGCTACCTTCAGTGAACGTTGGTAGTTCACCGTCAGTGAACGTTGATGTTATGATATTTCTTTTCTCTCTACCTTCAGTGAAAGTTGGTAGTTCATTGTCAGTGAATGTCAATGTTTGTCTCTCTACCTTCAGTGAACATTGGCAGCTCACCGTCAATGAACGTCGGTGTTGTTATTCTTTTCTCTTTCCACATTCAGTGAATGTTGGTAGTTTCTCCTTCATTAAAAGTTGGTGTATCCTTTGACCTTTTACCATCCTTTATGAGTCGGGTCTTTTTGGATTCACCAATGATTTATTTTCCTGGTTGGGTTTCTCTCTTAATCCTTATTTCCTTTGCTACATCCCCAGTGGTGTTTTGCGTCCCTTTGAAGTTGTTCATATGCATTCATACTCATAAGAATTGCATGGCATCTTAGGGCCAAAAATAGGGTTTGTTTTATATTTAAGTATCTTCGATCACGTCGGCATGAATATTTTTAACCTTCATATCTACGGATAGAAGAAACTTAAATAAGGGCAGTTGTTGTACCCCAATTTTTGCCCCTAAGATCTCTTCATCATACCATATTGATTCAGTCACAACAAGATCACATTATGGCTTTTGGTTCTTCTCCGTATCTTTAGCTTTGCTCTTTGAGGAATCACCAAGCAGCTTGACTTGTTTTTATTTTGTGATCATACATGTTTCGTTTTAACTTTCCTTTTAATTAATAAAATTCAAAGTTGGTTTGTCTTAATTGTTAATAATGTGGGTAAAGGCTATGTGGCTTATCAAGTTGATCCATGGGTTCATGAGTTTATTTACATGCCCAAGTCAATAAAGCTTAAGAAATTCAAACCTCGCCATTGAATTTGTTTTGGAATAAATGGCATGGTAAGGTTTATTTTTGTTCACCACATTTCAAAGTTATCATGATTGATTCAAAAGTACAAGGGGTTGATTGAAGAAGTTGTCTTGGTTGGACAAGGCCTTGTTCCCATTGGTCACAAGTGCATATTTCTCTCAATTCTCAAGATATGGAAGTGGTTTATGTTGATATGAGTTCTCATTATCATCCTAAACAACTTCTATCTACAAAGAAAAAGTGTTGGTACAATAAGGTTGTTTAAAATTGTCAAAGTTCCTCAAAGCATTTTCTTGATCTAGGAGCTAGGGTTTTGAACTTCAAAGAAGTATATCTTTCTCATATTTTGGTATTTTTGAGTGATTCCAAAGACATCCTTCTCTTCAAAGGGTTATTAACAAATAACTTCAAAAGTTTCGAGGAGTTTTCACGTGGAAGAAACTTGATGATGAAGAAAGATTACAAGTCCTCCAGATGAACCCCCAATTTCCCATGTGTGACTTCAAATGATCATAACATGGTCAATTTTTATCACCTTGAGCCCACTCTTTTTCCATAATGATCTTAAGGATGTGAACTTTATTCCTTCTTTTATGTGCAAAGTGAGAAAATGGATGGAAGACTCCCTAAGGATACAAAATATTATAGGTTATTTCATGATTTTTTGCCAACTTCAACAATTCATAATTCTCTCAATTTTTGGATATTTTGAATGGTTCAACTCTCAAAGGGTCATTCAAGATGTCTATTTCATGCCATAGTTTTTGTTCAAGAGAAAATTCCAAGAGGAAAGACATGTTTGGATGCAAAACATTATAGGTCACTTTTGAAGAAAATTTGAAATATTTCTAAGTATGGAAAGTCAACTTCTTTTTCCCAACTTTGACTCATTGCAACTTTCAGCTCAAGCATCCATTTGATTCCATTCTTTTCCCATTGCAAAGCTTGTAACCTCATATTTCTAAAGCATCAAGAATCATAGCCTAAGACCCCTTGAGCCGAGAATGCCATGGATTTGAACTTGGTAACTTCAAACTGAAGTTTCTTCAAAAGTCAGAATTTGAAATCCTTGATTTAGCTTCTAAACAAATTTTTTTGTGTTTTTTTGCTTCTAAACATGTTTAGTGAACTTCCAGAAGTGATTAGCATAGCAACACACGCGTTTTGGATGAGTTTTGATCAAAATAGAAGTCACACTTTTCTTATTTGCAACTTCACACGATTTCCCTCCAAACTTCATCATTTCACATGCTTGAACATTCCAGTTGATTCCCTATAAATAGAGGGTCGTCCCTCATTCATTTTCTCAAGCTTGAACAGCCAAAATCACCCTTCCAAACTCATTCCATAACTCACTTTTCTGCAACTTCAAAATCAGTGTTTAGGCCTTTTTCAATCCATTTTTTCTATCAATTTACCTTCTGTGATCTTCCCTGAAGCTAACGATACAATTACCTTCAAGAATCGTGACCCATATTGATCCATAGAAGTCCAGTTTCAGAGCTCTGTAACTCAACTTCAATAGGTAGATTTCTCCATCAATTCTTCCAAACTTTGATATCATTGTGAAGCTCTCGTTGCCTTGGTTCTAGTCGCAACACTTTCCTTTAACTGGGAACACGTTTTGGCCATGAATTTTCAAATTCCCTTTCAAAACTTTCCTTCCAAATTTCTCGAGCTACAGTTTATATAAATTTGTAGCGAAGGTGTGGTTGTCTTCGTGTTGAAGAGACGAAGCAAATGGCATAGGTCTCGTTCTCTAATTTAACAGTTTGAATGACCAGGTTTTGAGACTGGTTGGAGGTTGAAGATGACCAACATGTCATCCTTCAACCAATGAAACTGTGCCATTTGTTCTTTTTGAATTTCTGATTTAATTAATGATCCAGTGTTTTATTCACTAAAGTCCATAACATGCACAACACGCCAGATCCCTTGGATTTGATTACTAACGCGTTTTATAAACTTTCACTTTATTTGAATTGTTTTAAATGTTTAAAAATACTGTTATGCATTTTTAAATTCTGGAAAAAAAATATGGAATGATCCAATGATATTGTGACAAATATTTGTGACCTCATTTATTTTTTATTTCTGACTTTGTTATTTTTTATCATTTTTGGATTATTCTACTCATTTATTTTAATTTTTAAAAATAGTTTATGACTTTAAAAAATTAACAAAAATTTTATAAAAATATTTGAGTCCCTTTCTGATTTTTCTATGGTCTTATTTAATATTTCTTGATTAATTTGAACATAGTTGATATTTTTCTCTTTTATTACTATTTTAAAACATTTTAAAACCCTTTTTAATATATATATTAAATGCAATATTATTTTGTGATTATTTTCTGGCTGATCTTGGGTTGAATTTTTTATCATGAACTTTGTTAACATCATTGGATCCATGGTGTTGAGTCTAACTCCATAAAAATAGATGAATGATTTTAATAATAGTTTGATTAAATTTTAATTCAAATGTGGTTTGTATATTATTTCCCATCCCTCTTCATCTCACCCCTTTCTTACTGCACTAAGTGCTATTGGAGCATGATTTCTATATCATGTCTCAAAACAAATGGTGCATAGATGCTATTAACCGGCCTCAAAATAGGTGCAACTTTTATATAAGTCCACTTATGATTGCTTAACATAGCGCTAAATTTTATCCCGATTTGAATAAATAATCATTTGTGGCTCAAACCTATGTTTGCAAGCCTAAGTATGTTAATTTGATCTCTTTGATCCAATAACCTTAAGATTCTTTGTGTGGAGACTTTGGTTCTACCAATCCTCTAATGGATCTACAACACTTTTGGTCAACGCGGATCACTTAAACATCGTTGATCATTGAATAGTACTTTTGAGGATTCCAAAATGGATGATATACTTGAGAAAAAGCAAATACAACTTGTTGTGTGGAGGCTTTGGTTCTATCAATCCTCTAATGAGTTCCAAATGCAAGTTTCAAGATGGTCATCCAATTAACCACTAATTATTGATAATTGATTTTATTTTGCGTTTTTATCTTTATGCTTTATGTACCATTTACTTTAGCATTTACATTTCATGCTATTTTTCATATTTGTTCACTTGAGCATTTATATTCTTGTCATTTTTATTTTGCTCACTTGAGCTTTTCTTTTCTTTCTTAAGATACTTAATAATCAACATGAACCATAAAAATCTTTAATGATACTTGGACTATTTGGTTACTATCCTTGACATTATAGAGTATTGGACTTGTTGTACTTAGGATTAGAAACCTTAGCCTATGTTGGAGACCTTGTGACCTTAATTGATATTTTGTCTGGAGTTCTTGAGGTTTACCTCAAGATATTGGGTTGTTTGTTTGTTTTGTGTGCAGGTTATTGTGATTACATACTTTGTTTGTAATCTGGAATTCACCCATATACAGCCGTTACTCTGCCCAATTTTTGTGAAGACTTAATACATTTGAAGTTTGGTTCTCTCAATAGGTCTAGTATCTTTGCTTGCTTGATTTCAATCCAAAGAATGGGAATTTTATCTCGACTCATAATGTCAAGAGTTGGCTTCTTGTTGGTTAGATGGTTCTTATCCCTAGATTTTACCTCATGCTTTAGGATAGTCTCTTCTTCTCCTCCCATCTTCTTTTATTTCAAAAATCTTCTCCCTCATTTTGAAAACTCTTCTTGTTTTTTAAACCTGAACCACTTTCATAACAAACTTGGACCTAGGTCCATGCATTTTCAAACATTTTTCACAAATAAAATTCAATAAACTTAATAATACCTTGACATTTTTTTTGTGAGAAGACTAAAATTCAATCAATCTCATTTCAAACCATTTTCCACTCTGGCTTTTTATTTTAAAACCTTTCTCAAAATATTAGACTCTTGTCAATCCTTGTAGTGATGCAAACAACTATACTTCTATAATATATAGTGAAGAGATATATTTTCCACTTGGGTGTTGAGTGAGGCATTGTTGATTTTAAAATTCAATCCATATCATCCACTTTGAGATGATGCAAATTCTCCTTTCTCATCATTGTGGGTAGTAAGTATGTTTTCCACACGGACAATGACGATGATGTCTTATCTCATAAAATTAACCAACACACTTGTGTTTTAAAAATTTTAAAGGTGAACTACGAGTACCCTGATCCCCAATTGCACGGAAGGTGGTACGTAGGCACTAAAGGTTCACAACCGCGACGGGTGCAAAAATCATTAAGAAAAAATACTTATTTTCTCACCTCCACCATCTATTTTTTATACAACATTTTATAGCCAAAATATACAGATTTTTCAAAGATGTTCCTGCGGAGTACCGTGGATGTTTAGGGTTCTAATACCTTCCCTTTGCATAACCAACCCCCTTACCTTGAATCTTTCCCCATCTTTTTGGGTTACTCGCTCTTTTCCCATTCCTTTGGAAACAATAAAGCGCGGTAACGAGTTTTTATTTTGATCTGTATAAGTCTAGTTAATCCAATGGCTTAGTCTTAACATTTCTACGGCTACAATAGTCAGTTCTCGTCTTACAATCAATTCTAAACCCAGTTCTCTTCTGGTAGTCAGTTCTCATTTGTCGTTCCCCTCCTCCTTTTTTCGGTTAGGTATCTGTTTAGCATACGACGCTATCAGAATTCTAGCTATTGGCCTTTTTTGGGATCAGGGATTGTCCTTAGATCCTACCCCCCTTTCGACGTATTGTCTCGGATTACGGGTATTCATAATACCTCCCCTCTTGATGTCCTTCCATGGGTTGTAGATTGTCTTGATATCCCACCATCTTATCATCTTGTCTCGGGTTACGATTTATCCTGATACATCCCCTCTTGATGTCCTTCCATGGGTCGTGAATTGTCCTGATATCTCACCATCTTGTCATCTTATTTTGGGTTGTGGGTTGTCCTGATACCTCCCCTCTTGATGTCCTTCTATGGATCGTGGATTTTCCTGATATCCCACTATCTTGTCATCTTGTTTCAGGTCGCGAGTTATCCTGATACCTCTCCTCTTGATGTCATTTCTCGGGTCGTGGATTGTCCTGATGTTCTACCCTGTCATCCTTTCGAATTGTGGATTGTCCTGATATCCTATCCCCCTACGTCTTTCACCATAGCAATTGTTCCTCTCTGAGAACTTTGTATTGGCATCATTCCCCTGATATAGATTATCATTATTAAACTGCACTTTCGCATCACAAACCTTTTCCCTAGTAAACGCCCCACAAAAATTAGAATAATACCCATTCACACCATTTTTTTCAAAACAAATTTTCCGTATTGGTAATTAATCATCTTTTACCTCAAACGTTCGAAAGGCTCGGTCAATCTCACTTTCACGTTTAAGACGATTAAATAGGAGGACCTGTAATACCCTAAATTTTTCCTACCCTTTCATTTTTTGTCATCTGGATTATGAACCTCATTCTCCTCATATGCATTACTTCCATTAGGTCATCTAATAGATCATGCATCATCAATAAATATGGCATTGGGATTAAGGGTATCGAAGAATTAGGGTTTCTTTATGCCTTTGAGGATCTTATCTTTATTCAGGGGATTCAAGTTGTTTCTTCAATGATCAGGGAAATATTCTATGGTTTTAACTTGTTATGCATCATCAATTAAAGTCTTGGTTACCTTCATCACCTCAAGCTACCTCCATTATCAATGCGCATCAAAGAAAGAATCATGGTTTCTTATCCAATGTGCTTGGACTTTGTTAATGCATCATCCAAGGGTTTACCCAAGAGGTCATGAGCTAGGGCATTCATTATCTTCTCGTGTCTATCATCCCCAGATGGCTTAGGGTTTATTTCCCTAATCATATAGTTTTTAAGAGAGGCATTTGTAGAGCTTGTCATTAGTAGATGTCATCATTTCAAATATAATTTCTCATCATCAATATAATTTCACATCCGCAATAACAACAAAAACTCAATAACACAGAGAAAACACAAAGTCACTGGAAACGAAAGATTGATTTACAGAGGTAGAAGAAGAACATAGAATAAGAAGAAGATAAATATTTATCAGAACTTATGCATCTTCAGAAAAGCACCATAATCCCTACCGTCTAGGCAGGTTACACGATCTTTTTCCTTGATCCCCCAGCGTCACAATGTGGTTCAGGACTTGCTGGATATTTCCCCTTTGCTTGTGGCTTGAAATCACACTTCATCATGGTTCAATCTCCATTCATGAGTGTCTTAGGGTTTTCTTCCATGAACTAGATTTGGAGCTCGATGAAAAATAAAGAAAAAAAAGGTTGAAATTTGAGTTACGGTACGCGTGTAGAAATCTCTGGTTGTGATGGAGATAATTTTGCATTGGTGATTCTGATAAAATAACAAGGTTAAATTTTAGTTTGCGTCGTTCACGAATGAAAGGTATAAGAAGACTGGGTCTCCATGTGAAGTCGAAATGTCTTATGTTAACACAACTCAAAAACGTTGCATTCGGTTTCATCATTTTTTCTCTCAATTTCATTTAATTTAATTTCATTATTATTTTGTTTAGATAATTGAATTAATAAAAAATTGGTCAGTAGCATATTGGATGAGGACTTAATTGAATATGAGGGGATAATGGACCGATCAACCCTTGTCCTTGGCCCAAAGGGAAAATTTTGTTAGTTTTCTGATTTGTAAAAAAAATTGTTTGTGGACCAAGCCTAATGGGCTTAGCACCAACTTGCCGCAGCATACCTCTAGGCTAGAATCCTGCACACCCTGTTTCATTTTTTCTTATTGCCTCTTTTAAGTTTCTTGCTCATATTTTTTTTCCAATAAATTTTTTGTGATATTGGAAAGTAAAAGGACTTGGTTGAAGAGTTTCAAAAAGTTTTTGAGCTAACTAAGCGCATAATTGTTTATCAAGGAAATTCAAGGAGATTTTATGTAGAGTTTTTTCTTTGCTTGCGGAGTTTTGAAGAGGCAACAAACCTTCTTTGTTAGGTATCATCGTGACTTTGTTTTATTACTCATTTATCGCATTTCTTTAACCGCTTTCTAGACAGCATGGGAAGTAGGAAATTTACTACTTTCTGATGCCATAAGAAGTAGGAATAGATATGTATGACGGGGGTCTCCATTGCTGACCATGTCAGGAACCCCTATGGTTTATTTAAAGACTTGTTTAGGGAAATTCTGCATTATTTTCCATTTTGTGCTACTTGTGTGTGGTTTGTTTAAAACCTTAACTTTGTGTAGGTATTTTGCAGGTGCGTTTACATTTGTGCTCGCACATGTTACAAATAATAAGTCCTCAAAAGAAGTCGAGTGGGAAGAGGTTAATAATCAACCCTTGTAATTTCGTTCATGTCATCCTTAGCTCGCGACGCCCCACGATGCTTCAGAGTCGTGCCTACTCTCGTTATCGAGTTGTTAAGTGGAAAAGGGTTTCGCAATCAAACTCCCACGCCTTGTCAGGAGTTCGTATTGGCTGATGCTCATACTCTGTGACTGTTCGTATTGCCTTCTATCACCTACCTCAATCTTCTATATCTTGGTTAGGTATTTAGTCGCTTTGGACATCACATTTTTATTTTACATCCTATTCCCGTTTGTTTGCTTCGGGTGATCCGCTCCCCTTATCTAAAGCATTTCTCTTATTTTATATTTCACTCCCTCTTGTTTGTCTCAGGTGATACGCTCCCCTTGGATAAATCATTTCGCTTCTTTTCTTTACCATTTTATGTGTGTGCTCTTTAGAGCTTATTTGCTCACTTGCTTTCTATACCATGTTCTCTTAGGATGTGCTTGTTCCTTTCAGATGCAAGTTAGACCTTAAGTTGAAAACTATGTATGCTAACATTATATAGATGTTTCCCTTTTGTTAATCCAAACCTTAGGACCATCATTGCATGATAACATTAGGATTGAAATAGGCTAGTCTCCCATGGAATCTTTTCTTCCCCTTTTGCATATGCATTAAAACTAAAACATTGTTTTTCTTAGCAAATCATAAAACATGTTAATCACACTTAAACCCTTTTTCAAGGTAACAAAACACAAACCAATCAAATGTGGCATCTTGCTTTAAGGGAGTAACTCAAAACCATTTTCAGGAGAGGACATGTTAATTTACTTTTGTTCCAACGTGTGATTCTCCAAAGGTCGAGCTGCGATAGAAGGCGGAATTAACATTGTTCATAAAAAACACAAATAAACAAGATGTGTGAGCCGAATTATGGTAACTCTGATTCCTCAAAAAGGATACGTAGGCATTGGGGTAGGTCCCAAGCAAGCACAACTTTATTTTCCCTACATTATTTTCTCTTTTATTTTGTATGCATTCTCCCTCAATAGTACAGTAAGAATAGATTAAACCCACTCATAAGATAGATAACAAGAGTGGATACCGTAGAGTACTACGGGCGTGTGGGGTGCTAATATCTTGCCCTCGCGTAACAGAATCCCTTACCCGATCTCTCGGTCGCAAGATCGCGACTTCTCCATTCTCAAGTTTTCTCGATGTTTACTTATC
Source organism: Vicia faba (assembly GCA_948472305.1). Lineage (NCBI taxonomy): Eukaryota > Viridiplantae > Streptophyta > Magnoliopsida > Fabales > Fabaceae > Vicia > Vicia faba. The sequence continues at coordinate 1,291,630,450 of OX451741.1, forward strand.
CCTTCATGTGGGATAAAAGAAGTTCGAGGGTGACTTTATTGTCTCTGATTTTCAGCCAGTTGTTTCACCTGTGTGCAAAATGTGCTCATGCAATATGTGTTTCCAGTGTTTACATTTACTCTATTTCTTTTTGTCAATATTTTGGCTAAAAAGGGGGAGTAAAGTGTTGTGTCCTGATGTTACATCACATGTCTTGACATATTGATTTAGCATTGTGATAGGATTGTATGCTACTGCTTGTGGGAGAGTAGTTGTTTGTGGTTGCTCAGGTAACTATTTAGGGGGAGAATGCTTGTTCATTATTGTGTGTGTTGAAGTTCCTACTGATGCTTCTCCTGTATGTTCCGTTGCATGTGCTCTGTTGTGTGGGATTTTCTCTTGAGGGGGAGAACTGATTGTGTATGAAAAGGGGAGTACCGTACATGTCTGATTGTACAAGCCTTTAAGTTGTGTTGTGTTTACAGAGATTGCATGATTTCATTTATCTTGTGTTTGTGGTATTATTCCTCTCTCCAGATTAATTGTTCATTGGTTGTTTTAGCCAAAATTTTCCAAAGAGGGAGATTGTTAGGTCTGTGATTTTATGGTTGACAACAAATTTGGTAAAAAAATAGTTGACAACAATTCTATAAACATGTTATGTTTGAGAAGAACATGTATCGCAACCTAATGTTGAGCAAGATGTTATAACATCATGACCAGCTGGTACAACAGTGTATGCAGGTGCTTATTTGACAGATGTTCTATCAGATATTGTAACATGTTACAACAGAACATCATATCAATATAGATGGATATTTATCCTTGAAGATTTGATTGAAAAATATGAGATTCTTTAGGTTTCTTGTACTCATAACAGGCGCAGCCAATCAAGGAATATTAGGAATAATTGGAGATTTGATTTATTTCATAAAAAGGATCTTTGAGACTTTTTAGGAAATATTTGAAAGATTTGTTTTTGTTTCTATTTTCAGGGATTTAAAGCTGAAGATTATATATGTTTGAAGAGTCCAAGCCCAACTACAAAAGTCTATATAAGGAGTAGTCCAAGACCTAGCTTTTAAGCGTAGTTTTTATTGTAAAACCTTGTGAAAAATAAGGGTTTATGGTTTGATAGTTCCTTAGGCTCTCTGTGTTTTTTTGTACGTCCTCATGTATCTTTGATGCATTTGAGTTGACTGATTGTTACTTGTTTATCAAGTTAATTTTCTTCTAGAAGCTTGTAAGCAATAGTTGATTATTGTTCTTAGTGAAACTTTTAAGAAAACTAAGTATTTGTAATTTGGAAGCATGTCCTTGCTTTTTGGTTTCTTGAGACATTCCCTGGGACTGAGAGTGGTTTTTTATCACTGCGGTGATTGAAGGTGAGATGGCGATTTCTCATATCTAGGAGGTGCCTAGGTAGAAGTTGCATGGGGTAGAGATTAGGAAAGAAGTTATAAACGGGGGAGTTTAGCTTTAAACTATTACTATTGATTGTGGATTTCCTTCCTAGCTTGGTAGCCCCAGAGTAGGTGAGTTTGCACTGAACTGGGTTAACAATTCTGTTTCTTCCTTTATTTTTTGCAAGTTATGTTTCTGTATTATTGTTAGTGTTTGTTGTTCTATCAGCAGATGTCATAACACCTGTTGTGACATTATGTATTGTTGAGACAACAGTCTTGACTTCTGATATTATGTGTGTGTAAGAATTTCAAGTTTCATAACCCTAGTGAAGAAATCAATTATGCTTTCATTTTGTTCCATCTGAAGTAATTCATATGTTCTTTTGTGAGTTTATAACCTCTCCTCTTTCAACTTTTCTATGCCTCCAAACAGTTTTTCCAGAATTTCCCATGCTTCTTTTGCTGATTCAACATCACTCGGCTTCTCAAAATTGTCTGAATCAACACATTGATGAATTATAAATAGATATATATAAACTTTCTTTTGCAATTCTTTATGTGCCACCTTTTCTTCATTCGTTGCTTCTTCCGCAAGTGGTGATACACCTTCCTTCACAATATCCCAAAGATCTTAATAACAGAAAACCACCTTCATCTGTTTACACCAATTCTTATCTTTGACTCTTCAAAATCGGAAGACTCGCTGGAAAATGCCCGTTCGGGTGATTCACTCCCATTTCTATTTCTTGCCATGAAACACTCGGCCAGAGCTCTAGATACCAGATGTTGAGAATTACACCAAACCTGCGGAAAATTCCAAATCAATCTTGATGAACAAGATTCGATCAATCCGATTGAAATCCCTTATCACTCTTCACTTGAGTGAATCAACCAAACTTGGTTGCAAGATGATTTTGTGCAGCAATATTAATGGAAGAAGAAAGAAAAATATAATCCAGAAGAAGAAGATTAGGATTTGAACAAAATAAGGAGAATATGAAGATTTTCTACAAAGTTTCTCTCTACTCACAAACTTTTGATTTATTCTGCAACTGCAATTATTCAATGTTATACAAAATAAGCGTTACTCTCTCTATTTATATTTTTAGGTTTTCTTGTTACCCCAAGTCAAAACCTACAACTATAAAAGACCAAAATATCTATTTTAATCTAAATTGAAATCCTGTGTCAGATAACCTACTTTGACACTTCAACATCTAATACAATTCAACGCATATTAGATTATTTCGATAGAACCTTATTTCTGTTGAATAACATATTGCTTCGACACAAGAGATTATAATCTAAACAAATTCAAATAATAATATCACAAATTAAAAACTTTCGGATAATGCTTATATTGAAGGAAAGATGGAGCAAACAAAATTATTATAAAATAAGTATGTCCATATTAACAATGATCAAGTAGATGTTTATATTAAAACAAATATAGAGAATATAAGTTAGTAAAATTATTATGAAAAAATAAATATGTCCACATTAACAAATGAGATGATATTTCTATAAATGGTTGTCCTTCTGCCCAATCATGTTTTGGGGTATCTTTTGACGAAAAAAACTCCTTTTTTAACGTTTCATGAGTGACAAGGCTGCTACAGTATTTTGTACTATCCACTATTCACATTATTGTTTTAGATCTGGAAAAGTAGGAGTTCAGATACATATTAATGGTTAGATAAAGATTGAGCTGTGGAAAAGTGTTTTTACTTTTAATTATTTGTTTAAAAAATAGTAGAAAATTTTTTAATTAGAAATTGAAAAAACAACACAAATAATTATATTTCAGAAGAAAAAAAATACACAAATAATTATATTTTGGAAAAGACTAACATGTAGGAGTCAAGTCAGATGATGCATCCACCTAAAGTTTATATAGAGGTGTCATGTGAGATGGCGCTTAGGTGCAAGACATTTGTCCTAACCCATTTTAGATGGCGTCTAAGTATTATTTAGGGACTAATTTTAATTTTTTTAATATTTTAAATAAAAGACAATAATGAAACGGTTGTGTAATGAAATTTAGATTTTCAATAATCATGAAACTGTTACAAAATATGAATAAAAGTTACATATTATTTATTGTTCCCCTGGAGTCGATAACGACTAGTGGTTCCGCAACCGCGTCCTCACTTAACTCGTATTTCCACTTTAGGCTCATCTTGTTGTGGTTGGATCGATGGCCCCACGTAGTTAATACAATCAACGTCCATAAAATCCATCAGATCACCATCTCTGGAAGTCCCGCTTTCGAGCAGTCAGTTACCCATGTTCTCATAGTTTGTTCTTGGTGGGGGTTAGGTTCCATGGCTGGTTGATAGCAATGGTGATCTGAATAGGAGGGGTAAAAAAGAAATGGGTTGTATGAAGTTTGGTACCCCATGTGATTATGTGATGGTTGATGGTATGTTGGATCGATTAGGGAATACTCTTCAGGTAGGCCAATGTATGGGCTAAGGGGAGATGATGACTGGTCCACATCGGGATGTTGGTTGTATGGTCTTTGTTAAGAGTACTGGAATTGTGTGTGGGGCATGTGGGTGTATTGAGATTGAGGTTGGGATTGGAAATGGGTGTGAGGTATATGGGTGTATTGGTATTGAAGTTGTGATTGGAGTTGAGTGTTTGTGGATCTGTATTGTCGTGGTGATTGGTAGAAGATTGATGTGTGTTGGGTTTGTTGTCGGGGTTGTTGTTGGGTGGTTTATGATTGTTGGTAGTGTTGTTGGGGATTTGAGGGTTGTGCCTATTATGTACGTGGATCAATCAAATACCTCTGATCAGACACAAACATTTCAGGGTTAGTAACTGATTTGTACCAATCAATATATTGATTTGTGTGTCACATATTATTCTGTCGCATTTCATTGTCAAAGAGACACTTAACCACAACGAGGGTCTGTAACGCCCGTTAATTTAATTAAGTATTTAATTAAATTATTTTTAGATTATTTGTTGAAGTTGTGAGATGTTGATAATTATTGGTATAAGTTGTTGTATTATTATTAATTAATTAATTAGTTGATTAATAATAATTATAATGTTGGAATTAATGCAATTTATAATGTTGGGCTTATGCTATTGGTTGGAAGTAGTAAAGTGGGGGTGTAGGTTAGGTCCAATAGGATTGATATATAAGGAGAAGCTAACACAAGGATTTGTTTTAGTTGGAGAATAAGGGTTTTTGTATGCTGACCGGTGGAGCTGCGCAGACGAGGAGCAAGTTGCCCGGTATCGAGCAGAGCGAATCAAGGATTACGATCGAAGCTTTGGTTGAGCGACCTTCAATCCAGGTAAGGGTGGGGTTCTGACCTTATAATGGTATTTATGATGTTTGTTATGGAGAATTGGTCGTAATTGTGATTGTTGCCCGTGATGTTGTTGAACATGTTAAGGGAAGATGCCCGTTCCGTTGTGTTGTGGATGTTTTGTGTTGTCTGCATGACTGCCCGATAGAGTCGATGAGTAGGTTAATTTAGATTGTTGCATGTTGTTATGGTTGTTAGTTTATTATGTTCGTTATGATTGTATGTTCGTTACGATGTTGTAGTGGTTCGAGCAATTGGCAGGAAGTTAGGAATTATTGTTGTAGTCGGTCTTGTATAATGAACGAATCTATCGATAGGAATATAGTTGCTCGTTATTGTGTTATTCTGAGAGGTTGGCCAGAAGTTATGAATTATAGTGGTGTGGTCGTTAAGACGTTGTATCGTGCCTGTGTTGTTGGCCGAATTAGTGGTCAGGGAGGAAACTGAAGTAGTAGGTACTGAGCAGCGTTTTAGGCTGTGGGGCGTGTCGGGGAATGATGCATTAGATTTTTCGAGCAAAATTAGGTTGCAGGACGTGTCGAGGAGCATAGGTTGGTCGTTACCCTGTTTTCCCCTGTGCGTGTCGAGGAGTATGGATTATTGTTAGGTTGTCCTAGTTGTTATGCATGTCGAGGGGCACGTAGTTCCCTATCTCTTTTGTTCGTACATGCTGTGTTTTGGTCGTTACCAGTGTTGTATGGAATTATTGTTAAGTTGTTGTTTGATTATGTTAATGACTAAATCGTTGATTGATGTGATAAGCTTATGGCCAGTGTCAATATATGTTAAGATGTTGTGTTGTTATGATTGATGTTGTGAATTCTAATTGATAATGCAAAGTTGCAGGGAGTTTTACATGATGATGAATTACCTCTATTTACTGGTAATAATGGTGATGTGGGCTTATGCCTTGCGATGGATGATGATTATTGTGAGTATGTGATAGTGCATTCATTGATTCACATACATTTGTATACTTTATGATGGCCTGGATTGGCAAACTTCGGAGAAGGCTTATGCCTTGTTGATGCCTCTATTAATTGACAATTTTTATGATGGGAGTTCTGCTCCATTTTTATGATGGGAGTTTTGCTCCATTTTTATGATAGGAGTTCTGCTCCGTTTTTAAGTTGGGAGTTCTGCTCCAATGATACCATATGCATGTGCATTGTAATTGAGTCGCATTTGATGTTGCATCTTGAGTTGTGGTGAAGATAGATTTGTTGTTGCTTTATGTTGTTGACTTGTTGTGACAGGTATCATCCAAAAGAAGTGAATTAGTTGTTATGTCGTGTTGATGTTTTGTTGAGATTAAAGTTGTTTGAAAGTTGTGAAGTGGTGATTTTATATGAACTGATTCTGATATATTAATTATCATACATTCTATTATATCGTTAGATATCTCACCTCTTCTGTTTGAATGTTGCCCTCTGTTGGTAACGTGCATATAATCAAGAAGAATAGTTATTACATTCGTCAGTTTGAGTCGGTGTTGTCGCTCTGATACGTAGCACTCGGGGCGATGAATGCTTGAAGTTTATTTGTTGATTATTATTTCAGTTGCTGAAGTTTTAAGTTGATTACATAAAATAATTGTTGTCTTGAAGTTGTTTTAGTTGAATAAAAGATATTAAGTGAATTGAAGTTGAGTATGTGGATTCCACTTTTTATCAATAAAAAGTTGTTTGATTTTATAGAATAAATCTGGTTGTTATCGGCTCATCCGAATTAAGTGTTATGTATCTGTTTTATATGCGATTAAATGAAGTTTCATTTTAAGCTTAGAATGTAGCATCCTATTTATGTTGAACTCTGATTTTCTTATTATCCGCCGGGTAGAAATGAGGTGTTACAGGGGTTGCCAAGACAAGAGTATAGGGTTATACTACAATCTCGTTGGTGCGATTGTGAAAAATTTCAAGCCTTTCGTATGCCTTGCACTCATGTCATTGCGGAATGTATGTATACTCATCAAGATGCATTACTAATTCTATCTCCCATTTACAAGGCCAAGACTTTTTCTCAACGTATACAACAATGGGTTTCTAGTGGTAGCAAAACCGTATTATTGTCTTGCATACGAATGAGAAATAGTTTGGCACAACAATCAAATGCAAAGGAATAAAAAGGGTCATCCCAAAAGAAATCGTATCACAACTGAAATGGACTCGCTTGACAAGCTAGAAAGAAAGTTTGGTTTATGTCGTCAGGTGAGACACAACCGAAAAAATTGTCTCACTCGTGCTACTAGCTCGACAACATAAAAATTACATTCACAATATCTGCACTTTTTTTATATCTCAACTGAATTTTTTTCATTATGAACATTTGTTACAACATACCAAACACAAACAAGGCATAAAATGTCATCAAGACTAAAACAACAACATAAACACTAGATAAACCAATAATACATACACCACATAAAAATAACATAAACAACACAATAACATATCTAAGAAACTACAACCGTCAAAACAATTTCATCATATTCGTGCATCATTACCATTACGTCTCTGTCTTTTTTGACTTCCTCCAACCAATTGTGAGGTCTTTCTAGTTGCAAGTGAGGTGGTCGTTCTTCTTCTCTGGATCCTTCTAATTTGTTTGCCAACTTCGATGTCTCTGTATAACCATCGCATCAACTCTCTCTTTAGACGCTTCATGGAATGAATGTGCCAAAATTTCATTTTCAAAGGAGGTTTGGTGGCCGAGAAACTAATGTACCCATCTCTCGTGAAAATCATGGGAGATGTCATGACCAAAAAAACAGAGAGAAAATGAGAAGATAATGTAAGAAAGTGTTAAGAATGTTGGAGAAATAGATGTTTTATTTATAGAAAACATAATTGCATGTAGTAGCCATCTCAGATGGCGTATCCTCCCACAAATATAGAGTATGCATCATCTCACATGGCTTAAGTGCAGTGTATTCTGCATGTGGGATGGCGCCTAAGGCCAAACTTCAAGTGGATGCTCCATCTCACTTGGCTCCTGCATGTTAACTGTAATACGGTGGGAGAACTGACTTTTGGTTATGCATTTTATCGCAAATGTTGTGGATAGAAAGAGTCGCCCCCGACTTTTCTATTATCTAATAAAGGAAAGGGTGAAAAGAACAGGAAATACCTTTGAGAATTTTTCTGAGTTTGGGGGGTAGGTTATGAAAAGGAAAGGTGTTAGCACCCTTTTCATCTATAGTTATCTACGGGCTCTTAATCGCTAGCTCACTTTGAAAATGCTGTGTTTGTGTGTTTTGAAAATATTTTAAAAAATGCCTAAGTGCGACAATTTTATAATGATTCTCGCATCGTTGAGAATGCATACAAAATGTTTATTTTGAAAATATTTGTTAAAAAAGTGTCATTGTATAAAAAAATGTTTTGAAATGTTCGCGAGCAAGCGACTAAGAACTATCTACCTACTCAAAAGTCTTTTGTTCTTTTCCTCTTCCCTTAGATAGTTCTACCCTACCATTGGTTAGTAGGAAGCCCTATCGTTGGATGTTTGAGGGACATGCGCGAGTCATTATACAGTCATAAAGGCAACTCATAGGGCACTTTAGCAATTTGTCGTAAGGGACTAAGATCGTTTACCAAAAGCAGCATTGCAAGGTCATCGTGGGACTACGATCTTTTTAACCTAGGGTGTTTGCTAAAGCGTCCCACATTCGAGGGACATGACTGTTTTCCGAAGGCAACAAGTGAGGTTACCCTAGAGGTACGTGCGTGAATAGCATTTTAGTTCAGTTTATTTATCTTGCATATTAGGGTTATCTAGCGTTTGCTTTTATATATTTCCATACAAGCCTAGTTACTATACAGTAATAAGTAGAAGCACTAAAAATAGAAAAGAAAGATCCTACACTATTACAATGCTTCGGGGACAGGGTACAAACCAAAAAATAGGGGGAAATAAAGAAAGTGATGAAAATCCTAATTAACTATTACAACCTTTAGCAGATAGATAATTGCGAGAACTAATGCGAAAATAAGTAAAGCGCAAAGATTATAGAAATAAAGAGAAATGGAGAAAATGTTTTCTTTTCGTGATCGTTTTGATAAAGAAAATTTGATAACTTAACCTAACTTAATTAATTTTAATTGATTACAAAATAAAAGTTTTATTAGTGAAAACGAAACAACTAAAGCGACCTAATTATTTTTATTAAACAAAATGAAGTTAATTTATTTAATAAAATTTAATCAATTTAATAAAGAAAAAAAATTAATTTGGTTAATTTTAATAAAGAAAAACCTAATTCTAAATTGATTTTAAATTTATTTGAATAAAAATTAATCATGTGAAAAATAGTTAAAACAAAATACAAAAAAAGAAATGAAATGGGCTTGAAGAAGCAAATCCGAGGGGTGTGAAAAGAACATGAATCACTAGGCCCGTTAACCACAACTCAGTATTGCGTGAGATCCAGCATGGCTGGCTCCAAAGGTCACATGATACGCCTGCGAATCTGGAGCGCTAGATCTGGCTTGGTGAATATATGATGGTGATGATAAGAGGCGCATGATACACACGCTAGACCTGCTTGTACTGGATCTGCAAATAAGAGAAAACATGAAAATATAATACCAGGGGCAGGGATCGAACTCGTGCCCTGATACACTAACACCCTTGAAATACACACTTCTACCGCTAGGGTGGCCTTTACATCCGTTCATATAAACCAAACCATAACAATAAATATAATACATGATGTTATTGGTCGGAGAGGCACTGGAGCCCTAGCTTCGGTCGTCTTTTTTGACAACCTGTAAGATATGAAGCCTGCGAAATCGATGCGTTAGTGATATAAAATATCCTAGTACCCCTAATTTGACCCCCTGAATCCAAATATGGATTCAGTTTTGGCCAATAGTTCTTGTATCGTGAGTTTTGAATCAAAGGAAACGATCGGAGCTACTATGGAATTTCATAGTTTTGATTGCATGGGATCATAATATTGATCCAAACCTGTTCAATCATGTCTCAGAAAATTGTTAGTAGCATCAAATATGTTTAAAACAAAACAAAATCAAAGATACAAATTTGCAAAATATTGTAAACCGGTTATGCTATACTGTACAGTTGCATATGCTTAGGATCATGGAAACATATCCAAACCTACCCTTTAGTGTTCCTGTGAGTGATTGGAGTGAAGATGTCGCAATGAGAAGGCTTGTAATGAGAGTTTTGAAACTCGGGTTTTTTTTTAGAAAGTTTGGATAACTTTTTCAATTCTTGAGGCAAGGAGGTGTGTCCTTCATCTGATGTCTTGTTGTGCTTATATAGAGAAAAGAAAAAAAGAAAAAAATATGGTAAGAATCTTACAATAATGGCCATGATCAAAACAAAATCAAACATGTTTTTCAATCTTCCATTTTCAAAGATTCTTTCCATGTTTGGATTTCACACGGTTTAACACAGTTATCAAGTGTTGTCTTGGGCCTCCAAAAAGCCCACATGCCTTATAATATTGCCTCATATTTTATTTGATTTAGTTTTCATTTAAATGAATAAAAATTCAAATAAAAGAAATAAAAATCATCAAAAATATGTGAATGGATTTAGAGGTCCTTTAACACATTGTGAACATGTTTGACCATCAAAAGTTAGGCCCACTAGTTCAAAATTTCAAATTTGCTCACTTTGCACTTCATGCATTTTACCAAAATTTCCCAACTTGCAATGGTCAAAACTCTCTCAATTTTTATCTTTTGAATGTGATCTTTGACTTTTTAGAAAGCTCAAGATGCCCTCTTTAGTTTCTCTTTTGATCATTTTTTCATCTGGAGATTTTATCTTGATGTACGTTGCCTTGACAAAAAGTGTCTTTTTTTAACTTTTGAAATGACATGTAATGTATGGGCTCATATCTCTCAAATGAAGCACTTTTGGGACTTAAGAATACAAATAAAAAGTTGTAGAGAATTGAATATCCTTCAAAATGGGCTTTGGTTAGGGAAAAGTTGATGAAGCATGTGAAAGTTATGCTTGGTCAAAGTTCAGTTGACTTCTCCTAAGGAAACCATAATTTGGCAACTTTTGACTTTTGATGATTTGAGGGCTTTCCTTGAGGAATCATGATCAAACCTTGATCAAATTATGAATATCACTTAAAAATATTAATGTTGACCAAAAATCTTAAAGTTTGACTATATGTTGACCATAATTGACTTTTTATCCAATACAATTGATTTGCAGTCATCTGAGCCATTGACTGTGCAATCTTGTGATGCAAGGCTTGAAACTTGACATGAGCATTCTTAAGGACCTATGCAGAACCATGGAAACCACTTGAGACCTTTGCAACCCAAACTTAATTTAAAAACACAAAACCCTAGTTGCGGACCTATTGCTTAGGAGGGGACATGTCTGATCAATTCCTTGAGTAATCTTGAGCAAATGAGAACCCTAGGAAGATGAGGAGACCTCTTGAAATAATTTGATTTGTAAATGAAAGAGAAAATTTTGGGGTACAACGGCTTCCCCTGTTCAATCTTCTTAAACCTGAAGAGTTAGATTGGCATGTCCGCCATTCGTGACTTGAAGGTAGAATATGATTGAACACTTAAGTGCCCAGAAATTTGCACTCGCATATGCACCAAGTATCACTGTTGGTTGATTATACTGGGAATGGGCTTAAAGATGCCATTTGGAGAGGTGACGGAGAGTCGTCGGAGATGGGCTTATAGATTCCATCCAAGATAACTATTGATAAGAATATCAGACCAAGTCTATGCTCGACTTTGTCTGAGAAGATGTATTTAGAATGAGTCTACACCCCACTTTGTCCGAAAGAATAATCAGAATAAATCTATGCTTGATTTGATCTGAACTAGAAGATGTCTACGCCCGACTTCAACTAAGATGGGTACCAGAAAGAGTCTACGTCTAACTTTTTCCAAAAAGAGCATCAGAAAGAAATCTAAGCTTGATTTCATTTGAACTAGGAGATGTTTACACCCGACTTCAACTAGGAGAGGTACTAGAAAGAGTCTACGTCTGACTTTTCCAAAAAGAGCATCAGAAATAAATCTACGTCTGATTTCATCCGAACTAGAAGATGTTTACGCCTGACTTCAACTAGGAGAGGTACCGGAAAGAGTCTACGCCTGACTTTTCCAAGAGCATCAGAAATAAATATACGCCTGATTTCATCTGAACTAGAAGATGTCTATGCTTGACTTTAACTAGAAAAGGTATCAGAAAGAGTGTACGTCTGACTTTTTCCAAAAAGAGTATCAGAAAGATATCTACGCCTAATTTCATTCGAACTAGAAGATGTCTATGTCCGACTTCAACTAGAAAAGGTACTGGAAATAGTCTACGTCTGACTTTTTCCAAAAAGAGCATCAGAAATAAATCTACGCCTGATTTCATCCGAACTAGAAGATGTTTACGCCCGACTTCAACTAGAAAAGGTACCGGAAAGAGTCTACATCTGAATTTTTCCAAAAAGAGCATCAGAAAGAAATCTACGCCTGATTTCATCCGAACTAGAAGATGTCTACGCGCGAATTCAACTAGAAAAGGTACCGGAAATAGTCTACATATGACTTTTTCCAAAAAGAGCATCAACAAAAAAAGCTACGCCTGCTTTCTTCTAAACTAGAAGATGTCTACGCCCGACTTCAACTAGGAGAGGTGCTCTTTTAGCATGACCTTCTGGGGAAAGTGCTTAAGTAGCTATTGGTCACATATAGCCTCTGAGGAATCGGTTTGTAGATTTTTACCTGAAAATATAAAGAGTTAACTATATGCAACGTCATGATGTATGAAATGCATTGCGTAATGATATTCTCAAAATAAGTGAGAGTGTGTTGTACGCGTTTTGTATGCGTATACTGTGATGCCTTTCAATGATATATGAATGTGAAATGTCGTTGAAGTGTATTAATAACTCCGTGCAACATCTTTGACTGTGAAAATAAATCTCTGAATGTTGCTGGGGATGAAGAATATGTGTATCTTCGATCTTGAGAGGGATTCCTGCTTTCTGTAACACCCTAATTCTACCCGAAAATCATTATAAAAATCAGAAGTTATAAAATTTCTGATAACCGAATCAGGATGCTACAATTACAACTTAAAACAACGACATTCATTGCAGATACATAACACATTAAACTTAGATGAACCAACGACAACATAAATTAATCTTTTAAAACCAACAATTTCCATCACTACGCAGTGGAATCAAATATTCAACTGAAACAACTTCAAATAACAAGTATTTAATTAACATCAACTTAAAGTTCAATCAACTGAAATAATAACAACAATAAAACAGCAAGCGTGCATCCCCCCCCCCCTGAGTGTTACGTATCAGAGCAATGACATCGACTTGAACTACTGAAGGTAAACCTCCTTCACTCTGGATTACCTACACGTTACCAACATCGGGGTAACATTCAAAAAGAAGGGGTGGAATATAGAACAATATAATCGGATGTAAGATAAATATTACAATAGAATTAGTCTATGCAAATCACCACTTAGAAACTTTAACGACATCAATCACAACAAAACTTCAATGGAATATAACAAATAATTTTACAACAAAACGACTCAAATATGTTACATAGAATGCAACTTATTACTATGCACATGCATGTGGTACCAATGGAGCAGAACTCTTAACTTATAAATCTTGCCAATTAATAGAGGCATCAATAAGGCATAAGCCTTTAACTTAATATTTTGCCAATCCATGCCAACTTAGCGAGCATCAGCTCCAACATGATATGCCATGTATGCGACAACATAATTAAATACAACATCAACAACAACAACATATAATAACATTGGCATAAGCCTACAACTCAATAATTAGTAACAACAACGCAACAACTTACACACGCCTATAATGTTATTAACACGTTCCTACTAAAGTACTTCTACTAAATTATTCTACTGCTAAGCCTCATTAATAGTTTTATGCTAAATTAGTGAGACTATTATTTTCCTGCTACTTAAGTCATCTCTACTGCTAATATATTTTGGGTAGTAATACTAATGTGATTCATTCTTTTCTAATCATGCTACATACATTTTTCTGCAACAAAATACTAAGCAACAGACATGCACAGGAAACACAGGAACCAATTAAAGAAACTCTAGCCGTTGGGTTCATGCCCCTCGACATGCAAACCGTGCCCCTTGGCATAGAACATGGTACCGGTCGGCACCCTTCATCAACACACATGTGCCGCTTGGCACATGTCCATAATTCCAGTTTCAGTTCTGCAACTACGTCACAATTTTCTTGCGACCAGTAATTCCTTTCCTTCCCATGATGTCAGACCAACATAACAACTATACCCACATCATTACATGATAATTTTCAACACTCAATTCATCGATTGAATCACTGCCACGTTAACACAATTGCCACAGATACCAAATAATAATTTATTCATACTACAATCACACACAATAGCAGTTTTACACAACCCAATCCTTATGTAACATGCATCATAAACCCAATTATAGAGTCAAAATAACACCCTTACCTTGGATTGAAGGTCTCTCTAAGATTTTCCGATCGAACTCCACTTTGCCTTTTTTCTTCTTTGCTCTGTAAATTCTACGTTCTATTTCTCTCTTCCAACCCTTATTTCTCTTCTTCTTGACAAAAACCTATTTTTCTATTATTATAATTAAACTCAATAATAATAGAATTATTTCTATTGGGCTTAATTCTCACACCCCCTTAATACTACATACCACCATATAAAATAGGCCCACGCGAATATTCTATTAATTCTAACATTACTATTTTTATTAATCAACCAATTAATTAATTAATACTAATCTTAACAACTTATACCAATAATTCTCAACATCTCACAACTTCAACAAATAACTCAGAAATAATTTGATTAAATAATTAATTAAATAAACGGGCATTACAAATCTCCCCCACTTAGAATATTTTTGTCCTCGAAAATTTACCTTGTTCGAATAACTCAGGATAGGAGTCATGCATCTTGCTTCCCAACTCCCACGTCATGATTTCTCTGGCAGCTCCTAGCCAGACTACTTTCACCAAAGCAATCTCTTTACCTCTTAGAGTCTTCATTTCACGATTTGCGATTCGTACAGGCATCGTCTCCACATTAAGATTATCTCGTACTTGCACATCCTCCATATGAATCACATGAGATGGATCAGAAATATACTTTCGGAGTTGTGACACATGGAAAACATCACGTAAATTCGAAATATTAGGTGGTAAAGCCACTCTATAAGCAACATTCCCAACTCTTTCCAAAATCTGATACGGACCAATAAAATGAGAAGTGAGCTTCTTAGACTTCAATGCTCGCCCAACACCAGTCACAAGTGTAACTCTTAAAAACACATGGTCACCTGTCATGATAACTCTTCTGTCTACTTTGGGAATCTTTCATCTTTTCTCGAATTAACTTCACCTTCTCAGTAGTCTCACGAACAAGTTCAGGTCCAAATACTACATTTTCTCCAGACTCATGCCAACATAAAGGAGTTCTACATCTTCGACCATACAACGCTTAAAAAGGTTCCATTCCAATACTAGAATTGTAACTGTTATTATAAGTGAACTCTATCAACGAAAGATAATTATCCCGCAAACCTCCCTATTCAAAAACACATGCTCTCAACAAATCTTCTACCGATTGAATAGTCCTTTCAGTTTGACCATCCATTTGAGGATGATACGCCGAACTCAACCTCAACTTAGAAACCAACGCCTCTTGCAAAATATTCCAAAGATATAAAGTAAACCTCAGATCTCTATCTGAAATAATACACAAAGGAACACCATGCAGCTTCACAATTACACTAGTGTAAATCTTTGCCAACTTTGATACTGGAAAACTGATGTTAATAGGAATAAAGTGAGCCGACTTCGTAAGCCTATCAACATTTATCCAAATTGTATCATTCCCTCTTGAATTATTAGGTAATCCAATCACAAAGTCCATCGAAATGTTATCCCATTTCCATTTTGGAACTTCTAACGGCTGAATCAACCTTGCATGCTTCTGATGTTCAACTTTCGACTTCTGACAAGTTAAACATGTATACATAAACCGAGCCACATCACTCTTCATTATAGGCCACCAAAACAAATTCTTCAAATCCTTATACATCTTTTTAGCTCCTAGATGAATGCTCAACTTGCTTCTATGACTTTCCTCGAGAATCACTTTCTTCATCTCCACATCATCAGAAATACAAATCCGATTACAGAATCTCAACACACCTTGCGCATTTAACTTAAAATCTCTATTCTCAAATTGATCGATTCGAACCATCGAATCTTCCAATTTCATATCCAACTTCTGAGCTTCTTTGATATTGACCATAAATTCATTATTAATCTTCAACATCCCCAACATAACACTTTGTGGTGTCACCTCGTAAACTAAGCTCATATCTCTGAACTGCTCAATTAATTCCAACTCTTTAACCATCATTGCTGACATTTGTAAAGTCTTTCGACTTAGTGCATCATCCACCACATTCTCTTTTCTTGGATGGTAATTCAAACCTAAATTGTAATCCTTTAAGAACTACAACCATCTTCGTTGTCTCATATTCAATTCTTTCTGATCAAATAAATACTTTAAACTCTTATGGTCGCTAAATACTTCAAATCTAGAACCATAAAGATAATGCCTCCAAATATTCAACACAAAAACCACTGCAACAAGCTCTAAATCATGCGTAGGATGGTTCTTTTCAAGAGTCCTCAACTGCCTTTACGCATAAGCAACTACCTTATCATTCTACACAAGCACACCTCCTAAACCCAACTTGGAAGCATCACAATATACCACAAAAGGTTCCCCTAGATTAGGTAATGAAAAAATCAAAGCCGGTGTTAATCTCTTCTCCAATTCTGTAAAACTTTCCTCACATTGAACATCCCACACAAAAGCTCTACCTTTACAAGTCAACTTAGTCAACGGAAGTGCCAACTTAGAGAAACCTTCGATAAACCTTTTATAATAACCAACTAATCCCAAAAAGCTTCTAATCTTGGTATCCGACTTTGGAGTTTCCCATTGCAACACAGTGTGATGCGGTGGGAGAACTGACTTGAGGTTTTTGTGTTTGTGTTCACAAATGTTGCGGTTTAGCAAGAGTCGCCACCGACTTTTCTTTTATCCAAAAGGAAAGGTGAAAAAGAACAGGAAAGACCTTTTAGAGATGTTTTCTTGAGTTCAGGGGGTAAATTATGAAAAGGGAAGGTATTAGCACCCTTTTCATCCATGGTTTTCCATGGGCTCTTAGTTGCTTGCTAGATCACTTTCTTTTGTTTGAATGTGTGCTTGTGATGTGAATTTTGAAAGTATTTTGAAAATGTGACTTTGTAATGATCCTCGTCTCTATAAGGATATGTACAAAGTGTTGTTTTGAAAATAGTTTAAAGAAGTGTTTGTGGGATGCGTTTTTGAAAGTGATTTTGAAAAGGATTTTCTTTGTAATGGCTCTCGTCTCTATAAGAACGCTCACAAAGTGTTGTATTTTGAAAAAATTTCGAAGTGAGAGTGTTTGGTGTATAGAATGTTTTTGTTGTGAGCAAGCAAGCAACTAGGAGCGAATCTACCTACTCAAAAGGTCTTAATTGTTCTTTTCCTCCTCCTTTAGATGTTGCTATCTTACCATTGTTTTGGTGAGAAGCCCCATCGTTGGATGTGGAGGGACAGGCGTTGGGACGTTTGTATAGTCATAGAAGGCAACCTATGGGATGTTTTAGCAATGTCATTTAGGGACTAGATTGTTTACCGAAGGCAACATCGAGGGTCATCGAGGGACTGCGATCTTTTATCGAGAGTCTTTGTTAAAACGCCCATGTTCGAGGGGCATGACTATTTTTCCGATAGGAAACAAGTGAGATTACCCTAAGGGTGTTAGTGTGCAAGTGTGTTTTATTGCATGCATTTTAGTCTTGATTAGGATGATATATTTGTCAGTTTCATAGCTTGTCATACACACCCTAATTACTAGCAATATATGAAAATAATAAAAAGTGAGGAAAGTAAATATCCTACGCTATTACAATCATTAGGGGGTTGGGGTGTACAAATTTATGAATGGGGGTTTGCAAGAAAATAAATCCTAATTATTTATTACAACCATATTGAAATAATGCAAGAAAGAAAAGAGGCCTTGTTTAAAAAAAGGTTTTTTGTGTTGATGGAAAAAAAAGGAATGAATTAGCTTAGTAAAAAAAGGAAATATTTGTATGCCTTTTTATATTTATGAAAAGAGTTTTAACGTTGAAAGTGATAAAAAGGAAAATAAATGAGATACAAGACCAGCGAGTTGCTACAAGCAAAACAAACAGAATCAGAATTTCTGAAGCCAATAGCGCTGTGACTCAGCAAGAGACGTCAGTGGGTATCAAAAGTTCTGAGTTGGTAAACTCTGAGGTCCTACAAAGAACATTAGAGGGGAAACATAAAAGCTCTGGGTGGTATTCAGACAGTGGACCATAAGTCAGAAGTTCTGTATTACACTAAAATAGTGGGTAAACCCCATAAATTCAGTATATTGTCAGCATGTAAAAATCATAAACTCTGAGTGTGTAAGAAAACAGCAAGTGGAAACATCAGAAGTTCAGTATGTTTGACATGTAGGGAGAACTCATAAGTTCTGTGCTATGTTAGAACGGTGAGTGAATCATGGATATTCTATGTGTTAGAATGGTGAATGAAAAAATAGAATTTTTGTGTTACATTTCAACTCTTTCCTTATATCAATCAGCACAATGATAACTTGTTCAGTTTTCAACAAATAGAAAATCAGAAGGATAAAAAAACACAACAGTTTATGGAAGTTTTGATCCTGGTCCTGAGTCTGGCCTTAATCAGTAAGTTATGATCCATAGTTTTTCTACTTACGCAGTGATATGGACAACATCAATACTATGATATTTACATGTTTAATGATGTTCTGAAGGAGAAGATGCAGAGTCAGGGAGACTTACCTTGAACCTGGAGCGTATGTTTGGGACTTGAGTTGCTGCCTTCAGATATTCTGGAGTCAGCAAGAGCAATGAAAGAGGAAATGAAAAGTCCTTTGATTCAAAAGGAAGAACAAAAGTTTGGTTTTCTGTTTTGGGATTTCTGGATTTTTTGTAAAGGGGTTCCACAGATTTCTTTTCTCTCCTTTTATGATTCTCTCTCTCCAAAATCCATCCCCTTGCAAGTGTGATGGAGCCACTTATTTAGAGATGAATTTGTTGTGGTTTTAGGGGGGGGGGGGGGGGGGGAAACAGGTGGGATTTGAACTTTTGGCACATTGTTCCATTTCTTTTTTATCACAGCTTTTTGTATTTAGTGCAAACACAAGATTTGGGAAAATGAAGGCGTGGACTGGATTAACTGCTGGTTAGAGTACTGTATTGTAGCAGTGCAGCAGGTTGTTTAAACGAGGTCTTGGAATTTGATGATGTTCTGATTGAAGAAGATCATAAACTTAACCTCCAAATGCTGAAGGGGCATCTTCTGGTCGGAGCATTGAACATAGCCTCCATATGCTGAAGAATCATGTTCTGACTGAAGCATCATGTTCTGACCAAAGAGCATCACTTCTGCATGTTCTTATTAAGTGTCATGTTCTGAATCGTGTTTTCAACTTCTGACTGCACTTGCATAGAGGCTGGCTCAGAAGTTCTGAAGTATCATATTCTTTAGACACTTAGAAAATTTTCTAAATGTTTAGAAAATTTGATTTTTAAAGTAACTTTTGACTTCTGATTTTTGATGAACCAATTTCATGCCTTTATGAAATATGATTCTTGGAACTTGATTTTTGATTCAAAAGTCATAGTTTGACTCCTTTAGTGTGGAAATTACCATTTTGCCCTTGTGAATGACTTTCTTAGAAAATTTGTAATTCAAGATTTGCAATTGGATGGAAGCAAACCTGGGGGTCCAAGTTGATCCTTTGAGAAATGAGAGGGAAAATTTTGGGGTACAACACACAACATCTACTTTAGATGGATCTACAATAATGCCACTACCTGAGATAACATGACGAATAAAACTAACCTCCTTTAACCAAAATTCATACTTAGATAACTTTGCATACAACTTCTTCTCTTTCAAAACTTTCAATACTATTCTTAAGTGTTCTGCATGCGCTTCTTCCGATTTAGAGTAAATCAAAATTTCATCAATCAACACTACTACAAACCGGTCCAAATAAGTATGAAAGATACAGTTCATGTGTTCCATGAATACTCTCGGCGCATTAGTAACACCAAAAGGAATCACTGAATACTCATAATGTCCATAACGTGTTCTGAAAGCCATCTTCTGGATATATTTATCCTTCACTTTAATCTGATGATATCCCGACCTTAAATCAATCTTACTAAACATACGAGCATCTACAAATTGATCCATCAAGTTATCTATTATTGGAAGCGGATACTTGTTCTTAATTGTTACTTTATTCAATTGTCTATAATCAACACAAAGCCTCATATTTCCATCTTTCTTCTTTACTAGCAACACTGGAGCTCCCCACGGCGATACACTTGGTCTTATAAATTTATTTTCAAGTAACTCCTCCAATTACTTCTTTAACTCTGACAATTCAGATGCAGACATCTTGTATGGTGCCATAGAAACAGGTCTGGTACCAAGTACAAGATCAATAGCAAATTCAACTTCTCTTTTTGGCGGTACCTCAGGAATTTCATCAGGGAAAACTTCAGGAAATTCACGCACCACTTGCAATTCTCCAATTATAGCTTGGTTCTCGACAGATAGAATCTCCATCAACGAGAACATCTGAGCCTCTTCTTGCATAAACTTCTGTAACTGTCTAGCATACAACATGCCATCTTCCTCTTCTTCGGGAGTATAAAACCTCACCGACTTGTTATAACAGTTAATATGAACATAGTTATGCTCTAACCAGCTCATGCCTAGGATCACATCCAACCCTCTTAAAGGAAAACTATAATACGGTGGGAGAACTGACTTGGGTGTTTTGTGTTTTATCGCAATTGTTGCGGATAGCAAGAATCGCCACCTACTTTTATTTTATCCAATAAAGGAATGAGTGAAAAGAACAAGAAATAACTTTTTGAGAATTTTTCTTGAGTTCGGGGGGGGGTAAGTTATGAAAAGGGAAGGTGTTAGCACCCTTTTCATCAGTAGTTATCTACGGGCTCTTAGTTACTAGCTCATTTTGAAAATTCTTTGTTTGAAATGTGTTTGTGATTTTTTTTTAAAGTATTTTTGAAAAGTGCATTCGTTTAGGAAAACTTTGTAATGATTCTCGTCTCTATAAGAATGTACATTAAGTGTTGACTTTTGAACATATTTCATTTTGAAAGTGTTGGTGTGTTTTGAAAGATGTTATTTTGAAAATGTTGTGAGCAAGAAACTATGAACATTCTACCTACTCAAAAGGATCTTAGTTCTTTTCCTCCTATTTTAGATGTTACTATCTTACCATTGATTAATAAGAAGCCCTATCAATGGATGTGAAGGGACGGGCGTGGGTCGTCATATAGTCATAAAAGGAAACCTATGAGACGCTTTAGAAATTTTCATAAGGGACTAAGATCATTTTATTGAAGGCAACGTCAAAGGTTCATCGAGGGACTACGATCTTTTTTTATGGAGGGTCTTTGCTAAAGTGTCCCACATTCGAGGGACATGACAATTTATTCGTAGGCAACAAGCGAGGTTACCCTAGAGGTGTGCACGTGGAAAGTGTTTGATTGCATGCATTTTTGTCTTTGAGATTAGGGTTCTCTAAGATTGATTTTATCTTTCCATACACACCCTAATTACTAACAATTAAATTAAAGCGGTAAATTACGGAAATTAAAATCCTACGCTATTACATCACTTTAGGGGATTGGGGGTTCAAGTTTATAAATAGGGAGATAAAAGTAAATAAAACCTAATTTTACTATTACAACTATATTGAATGAAAATAATAGCAAAAAGTATAAAAAAACAAGATTTTTGATGTCTGGCCTGACACGGGTTGTGTCCTATGACACGGGAACCCGTGTCAGGACCCTGTAATAGATCATGCATGCTTTATTTCTGTCCCAACTAAGCTGACACGGGCCGTATCCTATGACACAGGCACCCGTGTCAGCATCCTGTCCTACCAACTTGTCATATTCTCAGTTCCAGTAGATCTGACACGGGCCGTGTCCTATGACACGGGCACCCGTGTCAGCACCCTGTCCTCCTTTTTGTCACATTTTAAGTTACAGTAGATCTGACACGGGTCATGTCCTGTGACATGGGCACCCGTGTCAGCACCCTATCCTGCATTTTTGTTAGATTTTCAAACAAATGATCTAACACAGGCACCCGTGTTAGCCTTCTGTCTTGGCTTTTCGCTGAGTTTTCTTCTTTTGCTCTATCTTTTTTATATATATTTTGTACACAAAAAGCAAATGATGTATGGATAAAGATATTACAGTTTAGAAAGAAGTATACCTATTGGAGCGAAAAACTTTGAAACACGTATGAATGTCCCCAGGCGCAAAGTGACGATTGATCGAGCTTCTTCTTGAAGTTGCTCCAATCCTTGCTCTGTGTCGTAAAGTTCCAGAATCGCTCTAACTCAGTCAAGTTGCAAAGTACTATTTTTTTTGTTTGTGTTTGGAAGTTGATGATAATGGTGTTACATAAATTATTCTTATGTTTGAACAATCTCTATGTGATGTATATGAGGTGTTTGGATAGTTGGTTTAGGGGAAAGCTTGCAAGGTTGTACAATGGATTGAGGGTTTTTCTGTTTTGTGAATGAAAATAGAGTTGAAGATAAGCAGAGTTTTTTTTGAATGAGCAGAGTTTCCAAATAATTCTGTTTTTTCTCTTCCCTCTTTTCTCTCCAAACTCTTACCTCTTTGTGTGTTGGGAAACAACTTATTTGTAGATGAAGTTGACTGCAATTTGGGAGGGAAATAGATGATTTTTTTGAACTATTTGGGTATACTGTTTTATTGTTTTTTAGATGCAGCTCTTATGTGCTAATTTTGTGCAAATATGGGACTTATATAGTGCAGGTTTGGACAGGGTTAGAGGCAGTGAAGCAGGGCTGTTTTGTAGCAGTTTTGGAGTGGAGTGGTAGCTTGGTGATGGGCTGGCTTTGTACAGGACAGCAGACTGTTTTTTAACATGGTTTTGGGCTAGTAGCAGTAGGCTTGGACTTGGCAGCATATCTGATTTTGGGGCTTTTCTGGACAACAACATTTGAAGCATGATACAAGTCTGGTTTTGTGGACAGATTTATGCAACTTGTAACAAAGACAAGGCATATTTGTGGACAACATAATGGCAAAGTTTGAAGATTGAGTCAAAGGGAAAAGTTCAAACAAGAAAAAGCTCAGGATTTATAACTTGTAATTTTTAACTTAAAAATGCAGCCTTGTTGTTTACTTGAAAGCTTGTAACAACTTGAATTATCTTGAATTGTGGTGAAAATATGTCATGAAGTAATGAAATTAGCATGTATAGAAAACACTTAGAAAAATTTCCAAGTCTTGCAAAGTTTGATTTTTGACTTTCTTGATTTCTTGATGGTCAAATTTCATATTTTGAATTTCTTGATGAAATGTGATCTTGGAAACTCAAATTTGATCAAAAAGTCAAAGTTTGACTTTTTAGTGTACAATTAACTTTTTCATCAGTTGACCAAATTTCATCTATCAATCCACTGGTCTTGGGAGATGAATTGAAATATGCGATTAGATCCAAATGATGTATTTGAATCCTTGAGATCATGTTTCAAACCAATAAGTCATGTACTGGGTCAAAAGTCAAAGATTGGTCATTCTCACTCAAAACCCTAATTTTGACCATTTTGCCCTTTTGATGATTTGAACAATTTTCTTGGAGAATTATGGTCCAATCTTGATAAAATGATACATGTGACTTCAAAATCTTGATATTGGTCCCAAATATTGAAGTTTGACTGTAGGTTGACCACAGTTGACTTTTTTCAAATATAGTTGAATTTAGGTCATCTGATTAATTGACTGAGCGATTTTGTGATCCAAGACTTCAAACTTGACAGGGGAAATCTTGAGGGTCCATAATGATCCATGAAAGTCATTTGAAACATTAGAAGTCCAATTGTCCTTGCGCAAACTCAAACTTAATTTGAGGCATCAGTGTTGAGGAGATGGCTTGACCTAGTCAATATTGTGCAAGCTTGAATCATTGAAGATCTTTGTGAGAAATATCTTGAGAAAAGGGGGGGGGGGATTTTGGGGTACAAAATCTCCCCCTGTTCAATCTTCTTAAACTTGAAGAGTTAGATTGGCGGGTCTGCCATTCGTGACTTGAAGGTGGAAGATGATTGAACACTAGAGTGCCCCGAAATTTGCACTTGATGATGTGTTAGTTGATTGTATAGGGAATGGGCTTAAAGATTCCGTTTGGAGAAGTGATGAAGAGTTTGTCGGAGATGGGATTACAGATGCCATCTAGAGTGACAGAAGAGGTATGTTGTTTGGCTTCTTCACTAGGGAAATAATCTTAACTAGAAGAGGTCTGTTGATTGCCTGTCACTAAACTGGAAGAAGCAAATCTAACCAGAAGAGGTCCTTTGTTCGCCTGTCTTTAACTGGAAGAAGTAAATCTAACCAAAAGAGGTCTTTGTTTTCCTGGTTGACTTTTCCTGCAAGGAAGAGGGTTAGTTGCATGCAGATGTATGCATGGCATAATGATATTCTCAAAATAAATGAGATTGTGTTGTATGCATTTGTCATATATGTAATATGATGTATGAATGTGAAGTATTGTTGAAGTGTAATCTTTGTCTTGGAAAATAAATCCTCGACAAATACTGGGGAGCTTTGGGAAGTTTAGTCCTGGACTGCTGTTGGGGATGAAGAGTATGCACATCTTCAGACCTTGTTTGGAATGTTTCTGCTGGGTATTCCTGTTTTGTTGTTTGAGGAGAAATATGCTGGGGAACACTGATTTTGGATTTTTGCTTGAGGAAACTCTGTGGGGAGTGTTTATTTCTTTCTTGGGGAATAGAGTTCAGGAGCTTTGGTTGTCCATTACTCTACTGGGGAATTATACTTGACTAGGGAGAATTGAAAGTTAGTTTTTATCTGGTCGAAATCCAGGCTTCATAGAAACTTTCGACTTGCTCGGGGTAATAAAGTTAACTGTTATCTGTTCGAAATCCAGGCTTCACAGTAACATATTGTGAAAGACTGTTATCTGGTCGGGTTCCAAGCTTTGCAGAAAATTAGATGAAGCTAAACTGTTATCTGGTCGAATTCCAGGCTTCATAGAAAATTTGAAGTTAATTGTTATCAGGTCGGATTCCAGGCTTCGCAGCAACTTGAAGTTAAACTGTTATCTGGTCGGATTCCAGGCTTCGCAGCAACCTACTGGGGAAGATGAAATTAACTGTCTACTGGGGAAGATTTCAAGAACATTGGTCGTTCATCTCTTTACTCGGGAATTTAATTCTTATATACCATGACTGGGGATGAAAGAGATGGATAACCTTTCGAGGTGTTGTCTGGATGGGTTTCCGATATGGATGTCGAATCATCTAGAGAGAATAAGATTGAATGATGACCGGTCTGGTTCCAGATTCAGTAGCAATTCTCTAGGGATAGTGGTCTGGACTGCCCCTTACTGGAGAGAGAAATTTTTCCGGTGATCTGTAATAGTTAGAGAAATGGACTTAAGCCGAGGAGATTGAACTCCACTGGGGAAATAAGCCCTGTTGAGGGAAATAAACCATGTTGGGGAAATAAACCCTAAACTTTGATGGAGGAATACTCTGCTGAGGAAATACCCTTGCTGGGGAGATGGGCTCTACGGGAGAATATGAGCCTTGCTGGAGAAAGGTAATTCTGCACTGAATTTTACAATGTTGGAGAAATAAACTCAGCTAGGGAAGAGAATTTTTATAAACTTTAATGATGCCATAGTCTCTGATGGAGATTGGGACTTCGTAGGTTGGCGACATTGTCGGGCAAAATATCATATTCCCTCATCCGCTAGGGGGATCTGCTGGTGAAATATATCTTCATTGAAGATGAGCTTGTTAAGACTTCTTTGTGGGGATAATCCCATGGAAGTTTTTCTGCAGGGATAATCTTGTGAGGATTTTTTTCTATGGGGATAGGTGGACAACTTGAACATTATCCCAACTCCTAGAGTCTTGAGCAAATGCTTATTCCTGTTTTTATGCATATACTTATTAACAGTAGTCGTATTCATATGCATATGTTCGTTCAATTTATTTGTTGGACATTTTTGTAAACAAAATAGAAAAAGGTAAATCAAAATTTTGAATTTTGAATTTATACTTCTATTGATAGTTTGCCCATAAACAGGCGGTTTTGTACAAAAAGACAGAAATCCTAGAAAGAGGAAATCGTCGTGAAATGAAAAGAGTACAAAGTGAAAACATAAAACATATAGCTATATGGAAATAATCTCATTGGATTTCAACTCTGTTATCGCCCCCTATGTCTTCAAGGATCTCATTCCTTTCTGTCGAAAGAAATTAACTGAACTGATCTGTATCGTTTGAACTTGACATTGGTAATAAACCTCGTTGTAAGTAATCCAACGGGACATAGTCGTACGCTTTAATCCCTAACTTTTTTCTGGACCTCCCTCTCGGTTTTTCAGCCCACCGGGATACCCCTTCTTGCCCAATCCGCCTTTTCAGGTTTCCGACTTGCTGGGTGTACACTTTTTATATATCCCTAATTTTTTCCTGAACCCTTTTGGTTCGCTGGGATGCCCATATTTTTCCTAGGCCAGTCAACCTAGTGGGTCACTATTTCATGCGTAGTATTTTTTGACTATGTCCATGTTCACAGGGTGCGGGAAATCTTCACCGTCCATGGTAGTTAGTATCATGGCACCTCCTAAAAATATCTTCTTGTCTACAAATGGTCCTTCGTAAGTGGGAGTCCATTTTCCCTTGGGATCACCCTGCAGTAGGATGATGCATTTTATTACCAAGTCACCAGCCTGATATACCTGATGCTTAATTTTCTTGTTGAATGCCTTGATCATACGCTTCTGATACATTTGACTGTGATAGACAGTCGTAAGCCTTTTCTCATCAATCAAATTCAACTGATCCAACCTAGTCTGAATCCACTCGTCTTCGTCTAAGTCTGCATCTTTAATAATTCTCAGAGAAGGAATCTGAACTTCGACGGGTAAGACAACTTCTATACCATAGACTAGAGAGAATGAGGTTGCCCTAGTTGATGTTCGAGCTGAAGTGCGATAGCCATGGAGAGAAAACAGTAACATCTCGTGCCAGTATTTGTAGGTCACAACCACCTTTTGTATAATCTTCTTAATATTCTTGTCGGCGGAGAAGAGTTGTGGTGCTTGATCTTGAACTGCGTGCAGAGTTCAATGATCATAGTGTTCTTTAGATTAGTACCATTATTTGTGATAATCCTCTCGGGGATGCCATACCGACAGATAAGGTTATACCGAATGAACTAGACCACGACGTTCTTGGTAACAAAGGTGAACGAGGCTGCTTCAACCCATTTGGTGAAGTAATCAATGGAGACAAGGATGAAGCGATATACATTAGAAGCAGTAGGCTTGATCTCTCCAATCATGTCAATGCCCCACATCGCAAATGGCCAAGGAGCAGTCAAGATATTTAAAGGTACTGGAGGCACATGTACTTTATCAGCATAGATCTGGCATTTATGACAAGTTCTTGAGTGGTGGTGACAATCAGTTTCCATAGTCGACCAATAGTAACCTTCTCTCAAAATCTTCTTAGCCATAGTATGTCCACTAAAATGGGTGCCAAAGATACCTTCATGCATATCTTCCATAATATTTTCTGCTTCTTTATTATCCATACAACGAAGCATAGTCGAATAATGATTGCGCCTGTATAAAATTTTGTTGCTCAAGAAGAATTTTGTTGAGAACCTTCGTAGGAACTTCTTGTCATTGATCGATGCTCCTTCAGGATATTCTTGAGCCTCAAGATACCTTTTCACTTCATAAAACCAAGGTTTTTCTTCTACTTTGTCAGTATCTACTTTGTAGCAGTGTGATGGTTCGTCTAATCTTTCGGTAGTGATTTAAGGCACCTCATTATCCCATCTGACCTTGAACATAGATAACATTGTAGCCAATGCGTCTGCCAACTGATTTCCTTCTCGTGGGATGTGCTCAAAGATGATTTCCTCGAAGTACGGGATCAAGGTTAACACATGCTCTTTATAAGGAATGAGATTTGGGTGCTTCGTATCCCATTCTTCCTTGATCTGACTGATCACCAGGGCCGAGTCCCCATATACATCCAAGAACTTGATTCTTAGGTCAATAGCATCTTTAATACCCATAATACACGCTTCATATTACGCCATGTTGTTGGTACAATGAAAGCATAATCTGGCAGTGAAAGGCATATGGCTACTCTGAGGAGAGATAATTACATCACCAATTTTGTTGCCAAGTGCGTTGGAAGCTCCATCTAAAACCATAGTCCATTGGGACCTTGGCTCAGGTCCTTCACACGATCCAGGTTCTTCATAAATTGCAACTAGCATAATGTTCTCTTCTGGGAACTCGAAATTCATAGATTGATAATCGTCTACAACTTGATGTGATAAATGATCTACCAGTACACTTCCTTTGATTTCCTTTTGAGTGGTGTACTGAATGACGTATTCTGTCAGGACCATTTTCCATTGGGCTATTCTTCCAGAGAGAGTTGGCTTCTCGAATATGTACTTGATGGGATCCATTTTAGAAATCAATAGATTAGTATGAGTCAACATATATTATCTTAGTCAGCGAGCAGCCCGTGCCAAAGCGCATCGAGTTTTCTCGAGCAGTAAATATCTTGTTTCACAGTCGGTAAATTTTTTGCTAAGGTAGTATATTGAATGCTCTTTTCGACCAGACTCGTCATGCTGCCCCAGTACACACCCCTTTGAGTTCTCCAGTACTGTTAGGTACATGATTAGAGGCCTTCCTTCAATTGGTGGCATCAGAATCGGAGGTTCTTGTAGGTACTCCTTGATCTTGTCGAAGGCTATTTGGAAGTCATTGTTCCACTTTACTACTTGATCTTTCTTCAGCACCTTGAAGATTGGCTCACAAGTAGCAGCCAAATGAGAAATTGAAATTCTTGTATCAGATATTTGATGTCGAAGGAGATGTCATGACACAAATATCTGAGGAAAAAGTAAAGTGTAACAATAATTAAACAGTAAAAACACAAGGGATTGTTAACCCAGTTCAGTGTACAACAATACCTACTCTGGGGGCTACCAAGCCTGGGACAAGTCCATTAAATAGTATCAATTTATAGACCCTCAGTAAACAACCAGTTTACGATCTAATCACTTAATCACTACCTGTGCTATACTTCTACCTAAGACACACCTAGGTATGAGGTCCTCCTCAAATCCCTTCAATCACTTACATTTAAGAAACAACAGAATTAATAAGTTTTAAAGACTTCAATCATTCAATGCTTAAAAGCTTATGAATTATACACAATTAACAACCCAAATAACAACTCAAGTATTAAATCAATACTAGAGTGTTTGAAAATTAAAAGACTTAGACTTCTAAAACATAAAGAAAGTGTTCTTCTTCAAAAGTTGCAGTTGAATGAATAAGGAAGCAGGTCCTTATATATGCGCAGCAGTGGGCTTGGGATGAAAAACAAATATTCAAATCTTTTGAATATTTCCGTGAAAACAGGCCAAGATATAATCCATAAAGATAATTTAAAAAGAAAAATATTCCTCCATATTCTTCGCAACCTATGAGTCATAAATCCTGAATTATGGCGCGCATGAAAACAGGAAACAAAAAACTTAAACTTATATTGGGATGAGTTCAGTTCAGGAGGCAGATGTCAAGACATCTGCTTTGACATCATTCAAAATAATTTGCTTCAAATGTCAATACATTTAGCAAAATATTATCAAGTCATTGTTTTACCAACATTGCTGCCAACAAACACTTACAAACTCCCCCCTTTGGCAAATTTTGGCTAAAACATTATTTGAGCATTATCAGAACATTATCAGAGCATTATCAGAGCAGCAGCATAAGCAAAGCAAGCAAAACAAAGAGAGCTTAGTTAGCAATTAGTTGTTAGCATAGGAAGATGTCAGAACATCTTTTGAGACATAAGGATCCCCCTCAAGTATTAAGCTCCCCATCAATCATTGGTCAGTCAGTGGTCAGTCAGTCGGTTTCTCTCCCCCTTTTTAGTCATAATATGCCAAATAACATGATTCATTCAAGAGAGTATCAGTAATTTAGGTAAAGAACATATAATTCAAAAGTCAAGCCCATGTAAGTGCTAAAAAGAAACAAACGGGTCAGATAAAAAAGCATCAAATAGTCTAAGTGTCTTCAGGACCAGTAGACTTGGCTGAGCCAGAACTTCCTTCCTCACTAGAATCTCCTCCTTCTGAGCTCACTATATCATCAAAGTTGTTGTCCTTCTGCAGCTCCTTGATCATCTTTTCAAAAGTTAGCTTCCTCACTGAACTAACTTTTATCACATCATCTAGTTCTTTGCATGATTCCCTTAATTTAGTGATCATGTCTTCCTTGGTGGAGGTCTTGTTTTCAGCAGATTCGGATGTCAAAACAATGTCTGTGACATGTTTTCCTGAAAAAAGCTTGAAGTGAAGGGTCAAAGAAGACTCCCTATTGCACACTACATCATTACCAATTAGGATACCTGGATGTTGATTAAGAATAATTCCACAGATGAGGGAAGGAAAGGCAATGGGCATCTTAATGGCACAAGTTCATGCATGCTTAATAGTCTGATCAAAGATGTAAGTACCATAATCAAACAGTTTCTTGTTTCCAACAGCATAAATAAACTTTCCTAAGCCAATAGTGATGGTTGAAGTATGATTAGTAGGAACCTAATTAGAAGCTCTAATTCTATGCAAAATAGCATATTTCACACTTAGCTTGCTAACAGGAAGTTTATTCTTCATGGGCCACTCACTCACTTGATTAGTTGTGATGACTCTACACACTTGATTATCTGTTACTTCCAGCTCACAAAAGTCATCTTCAAACCTATCCAGAAATCTATTTATGATAGCAGGGGTAAATTCTACACACCTACCCCTAACATACACCTTTCTATCCTCCTTACTTTTATGATCAACACAGTCAACAAGAATATTAACAATGAATTCCTTAACAAGAGTCTCATAGCATTTGGCAAACCTGGTAAGAGTTTTTATCAATCCAGCATAAGATATCAACTCCATGATTTCTTTGCATTCAAGAGCACCAACTCCCAATTCTCTTTCAAGGGCAATTATTCTTTGAAAAACATACTTCCACTTTTCAGCATTCCTAACAGAATGGAAGGAAATGTTGTCAAGGGGAGCATTAGGAACCCTAATAGAAATCTTCTTGCTTGCATACTTTTTGATAGGAGAGATGTCTTGGACATCTTGCTCGACATCATAGTCAGAGTCAGCTTCTTCAACTACCACAACTTTCTTTTTTACTTTTAGATCTTTTTACATCATCATCATCATCAGTGGAGCTATCAGGTCTAGGTTTTCTTTTGCTAGAGGGAAGAACCACTTTAATTATGGGCTTTGGGGGACCATACATGATTTTCTTCTTGGCAGTCTTGGCAGGGGGTGTGACACTCACATCCTTCACTTTTTGCAATTCCAGGCACTACATTAGTAATGAGCTCATTGTCAGATAGATCATCTACATTAACCACATTCTCAGCATTTTGACCTTCTGCAACCTTGGAGCCAGCAGCATCTTCCTTAGCAGGGGAGTTCTTCTCAACATCTTGTTCAACATCCTCTTCCACTTCCTTTAGAGCAGAAGCAGCAAGCTTATCAAGTTTTCTTTCAGCAGCATCTTTCTTGGATATGGATGATTCGTCAAGAGGGGTAGAAATTACAGGCATAGCAAAACCTTCATTTAATACTCTATCTGATAACCTTCTAATGCTTCTATCAACATTAACAATGTCTTCTTTTGTCCTATCATCAGTAGCAGCAAAAGATTTACCTTTATCATCATTGGATTTTTTTACAGGTGATGATCTGGTTTTCTTGACCTTCTTCTCAAGATGTGGTATAGTTGTTATAGGAGTAACATCAAGTACTCTATCAAGGGAGAGATTTTCAGGGAGGTTGGAAGATTTTGAGGAAGACGATGTATGATTTTGAGATATCTTTAAAAAAAATTGAGCAAAGAGATGAAGAATGACAAGGGTTCTTTTTTTGTATAGGAGAATGAAGATTTGTGAAAGTGGAAAGATGTAATTTCGTAGCGTGTGGGAAAGACTTTGAGACAGTCTAGTAATGATTGTTTTCGAAATTTGATTTACTGAAAACATAAATAATATAATATCACTTTAATGATATTCCCACACACCTTTAATTGCTACAAACCTTCATATAGGCAAATCCCTAATTTTTCTCTTAAGTTCTCAAACTGATTAGCATCCAAAGCCTTAGTGAAAATGTCAGCCAGTTGCAATTCAGTGGCTACATGTTCTAAGGCAACAATATTTTCTTCAACAAGTTCTCTTATGAAGTGATCGAGGATATCAATGTGTTTAATCCTGCTGTGTTAAATAGGATTTTTTTATATGTTTATAGCATTTAGATTGTCACAGAATAATGTCATGACATCTTGTTTGACATTATATTCTGTTAGCATTTGTTTCATCCAAACCAATTGAGAACAACTGCTTCCTGCAGCAATATACTCAGCCTCTGCAGTGGACAGAGACACACAATATTGCTTCTTACTGAACCAAGATATGAGATTATTTCCCAGAAAGAAGCATCCTCCTAATGTACTTTTTCTATCATCAACACGTCCTGCCCAATCAGCATCACAATAACCAATTAAGGTAGAACTAGATCCATGAGAGTATAACATACCATAGTCACTTGTCTTATTCACATATTTAAGAATTCTCTCCACATGTTTGGCATGGCTAACTTTGGGATCAGATTGATATCTAGCACACACCCCTACAGCAAAAGCAATGTCAGGACTACTAGCTGTGAGATATACAAGATTATATATCATACTTCTGTAGAGACTTTGATCCACACTTACTCCTTATAATACGGTGGGAGAACTGACTTGGGTGTTTTGCATTTTATCGCAATTGTTGCAGATAGTAAGAGTCACCACCGACTTTTATTTTATCCAATAAAGGAAAGGGTGAAAATAACAGGAAAGACCTTTTGAGATATTTTTCTTGAGTCTGTGGGGTAGGTTATGAAAAGGGAAGGTGTTAGCACCTTTTTCATCCGTGGTTATCTACGGGCTCTTAGTTGCTTGATCACTTTGAAAATGCTTTGTTTGAAATTTGTTTGTGATTGGTGTAAGTTTGAAAATATTTTGAAAACGCCTTTGTTTCGATAAACTTTATAATGATTCTCGTCTCTATAAGAATGTATACAAAGTGTTGGTTTTTGAAAATAGTTCAAAGAGATATTTGTTTTTGAATATGTTTTGAAAGTGTGAGTGTTGAGATGGTTTTAGTTTGTGAGCAAGCAACTACGAGTGTCCTACCTACTCAAAAGGTCCTTTTCTTTTCCTCTTCCTTTAGATATTGCTACCTTACCATTAATTGATAAGAAGTCTTATCTTTGGATGTGAAGGGACGGGCGTGGGTCGTCGTATAGCCATAGAAGGCAACTTATGAGACGCTTTAGCAATTTTCGTAGGGACTAAGATCGTTTTATCGAAGGCAACATCAAAGGGTCATCGAGGGACTACGATCTTTTTATCGAGGGTCTTTGCTAAAACGTCCCACATTCGAGGGACATGACTATTTTCTGAGGTAAGAAGCGAGGTTACCCTAGAGGTGCG
Source organism: Vicia faba (assembly GCA_948472305.1). Taxonomy (NCBI): domain Eukaryota; kingdom Viridiplantae; phylum Streptophyta; class Magnoliopsida; order Fabales; family Fabaceae; genus Vicia; species Vicia faba. The sequence goes on from OX451741.1 coordinate 1,291,664,035, forward strand.
CGTGTGAAAAGTGTATTTGATTGCATGCATTTTTGTCTTTGAGATTAGGGTTTTCTAACGGTTAATTTTATCTTACCATACACACCCTAATTACTAACAATTATATTAAAGCGATAAATTACGGAAATTAAAATCCTACACTAGTACATCACTTGGGGGATGGGGGTACAATTTACAAATGGGGATGAAACAAGCTTAATTATTACAACCATATTGAATAGCAATGAAGAAAAAATATAGAAAATATATAGAAAATATATAGAAAATATAAAAACAGTGTAAAAGAAAGGAAAAAAATATTTGTTAACCATTATGTATCGACACATGCATCTTTGCATTGACCCATAACCTTTCTTGTTCTTGTAAAACCAAAATCAACTCAGTATGAGTCGATACGTATTGGTATGTGCAGACTCATTTCTTGTTTATGTCGACACATTCGTGTTTTTTGTCGACTCATGCACATTTTGTCTTTTTGTTTTTGGGTCTGGATAGCAGTATGTATCGACACATAAGGCCTTTTGTCAACTCATACCCTATTTTGTCACTAAAATGAGTCGACTCATGTGAGGATGTGTCGACTCATGCTACAGTTTTTTGCCTTAAACATTGTTCTATTGTGTGTACAGGTCAGTTCTCAAAATAGGATTGACAAAAATGAAAAGCAAGTAAATGGTTAGCTTCAAAAGGAAATGATTACTACATTTTATCCTCAAAAATGAATCATTAATGATGCTTGAAATGAAAGGTTCAAAATCAATAAGACTTTCCTTGAGACTGCAATTTTTTTTGAGGTCTAAACCTCTTTTCAGATGTTGTGATGGCTTCAGTGAACCTCCAGGATACTGCTCCAGTCCTTCCTCTGTATTGGAAACTGCTGGACCACTCTCCAACCCAGTCAAGTTATACAATATTTTCTTTCGTTTATGCTTGAAAGGTGATGATAATGGCACTACATAAATTGTTCTTGTGTTTGAATAATCTCTATATGGTATGAAGTGTTTGAATGGTTGGTTTATGGGAGAGCTTGCAAGGTGGAATAATGGGTTGAGGTTTTGTTTTTTTGAATGAAGATAGAGCTGAAGATGAGCAGATGTTACAAGAAAATTTCGGTTAGATTTTTCAAAACTCTCTATTCTCTCTCTAAAAGCCCTCTCAAGAAATCCTCCCTTTGTGTGTTGTGAAAACAGTTTTTTGTAGATGAAGTTGGCTGAGATTTGGGGGGGGGGGGGGAACAAATAAGTTTTGGAACTTTTTGGGTATGTTGTTTCATAGCTTTTGATATGCAGCTCTTATATGTTAATTTGGTGTAAATATGGAGACTGATATAGTGCCGGCTTGGATAGCATAGCAGATTTTGGGAGCAGGTTATGACAATGTTTAGAGGCAGCATAGCAGGACTAGTTTTGCATATACTGTTTTATGTAGGAACAACAGATTTTGGACTGAGATGCTTGGACTGGTTGGTGCAAACTTTGGGCTTTATTCAACAGTAAATTGGACAACATTGTTTGTAGCATGATACAAGTTTGGTTTTGTGGACAGCATAGTGGCAAGGTTTGAGTCAAAGGGAAAAGTTCAACCAAGACAAAGTTTAGGATTTGTAATTTTAACTTTAAAAAATGCAGCTTTGTTGTTTGTTTGAAAATTTGAATTATCTTGAATTATGGTAAAAAAATGCCATGAGGTAATGAAATTAATCATGTATATAAAATACTTAGAAAATTTTTCCAAGTCTTGCAAAGTTTGATTTTTTTTTTTACTTTCTTGATTTTTGATGATCAAATTCCATATTTTGAATTGTCTCAATGAAATGTGATTTTTGAAACTCAAATTCGACCAAAAATCAAAGTTTGACTTTTCAGTGTACAATTGACTTTTTCATTGATGGACCAAATTTTATCTATCAACCCACTGATCTCGGGAGATGAATTGAAATATGTGGTTAGGTAGAAATGATTAATTGAGTCCTTGAGATCATGTTTCAAACCAATATGTCATGTACTAGGTCAAAAGTCCAAGATTGGTCATTCTCAGTCAAAACCCTAATTTGGAGTATCAGTGCTTCAGAGATGATTTTGCCTGATCAATTCCTTGAGAATCCTTGAAAAAGAGAGGGAAAATTTTGGGGTACAATAGCTGCCCCTGTTCAATCTTCTTAAACCTGAAGAGTTAGATTTGTGGGTCCGTCATTCGCATCTTGAAGGTGGAAGATGATTGAACACTAGAGTTCCCGGAAATTTGCACTTGATGATGGGTTGATTGATTGTGTCGGGAATGGGCTTAAAGATTCCATTTGGAGAGGTGATGAATAATTCGTCGGAGATGGGCTTACAGATGCCATCCAGAGTGAAAGAAAAGTTCTTATTGTTTAATGACTTCATCGGGGACATATTCTTAACCAGAAAAGGTCTGTTGATTGCCTGTTATTAACTGGTGGAAATGAATTCTAACTAGAAGGGGTATTTGTCTTATTGATTGACTTTTCCTGCAAGGAAGGAGGTTAATTGTATGCAAATGTATGCATGTCGCAATAATGTTCTAAAAAAATGAGATTATGCTGTATGCATTTGTCATGTATGTAATATGATATATGAATGTGAAATATTGTTGGAGCGTATCTTTGTCTCTTGAAAATAAATCTTCGCTAAATGTCGATAAGCTTTGGGAAATTAAATTCGGACTGCTGTTGGGGATGAAGAGTATGCACGTCTTCAGACCCTGTTTAGAATGTTTCCGCTGGGGATTGCTGTTTTTTTGTTTGAGGAGAACTTTATTGGGGAATTTTGGCTTTGCTGGAGTGTTAATTATCTGCTTGAAAGAAAGAGTTCAGGAGTTTTAGTTGTCTGTTGCTCTAGTGGGGAGTTATCTCTTGATTGGAGAGAAAGGAAGTTAGTTGTTATCTGGTCGGATCCAAGCTTCATAATAACTTGTTGGGGGTAACAAAGTTAACTGTTATCTGTTCGTATTCCAGGCTTCACAGCAACCTACTGGGGAAGGTGAAATTAACTGTTATCTTGTCGGATTCTAGGCTTTGTAGAAAATTACTTGGAAGAATGGAGTTTAACTATTATCTAGCCGGATTCTAGGCTTCGCATAAAGTTGAAGTTAACTGTTATCTGGTCTGATTCCAGGCTTCACAACGACATTTGGGGAGGATAAAGTTGATTGTTATCTGGCCGGATTTCAGGCTTCGCAGTAACTCAAACTGTTATCTGATCAGACTCCAGGCTTTGCAGTAATTGAAGAAGTTAAACTGCTATCTGGTCGGATTCCAGGCTTTGCAGCAACTTAGATGAAATCAAACGGTTATCTAGTCGGGTCCAGTCTTCACAGTAATTTTCTTGAGAGGATAAAGTTGAACTTTTATCTGGTCGGGTCCAGGCTTCACAATAACTTGTTGTTATCTGGTCGGATTCCAGGCTTCACAGTGATTAAAGAAGTTAAACTGTTATCTGGTCGGATCCAGGCTTCACAGTAACTTGCTTGAAAGGATGAAATTAAACTGTCATCTGGTCGGATCCAGGCTTTGCAACAAATTGAAGTAACTGTTATCTGGTCGGTTTCCAAGCTTTGCAGTAACTTACTAAATTTAACTGTTATTTGGTCGGATTCCAGGCTTCACAGCAAATTTCTGAGAGAATGAAGTTAAGTGTTATCTGGTCGAATTCCAGGCTTCACGGTAACTGAGGAAATAGATAAGGTCAATTGCTATCTGGTCGGATTTCAGGCTTCACAACCACTTGCTGAATTTGACTATTATTTGGTCAGATTATAGGCATTACAATAACTTAATGGGAAGGTTGAAGTTGAACTGTTATCTTGTCGGGTCCAGGCTTTACAGCAAATTGAAGTAACTGTTATCTGGTCAGTTTCCAGGCTTCACAGTAACTTACTGAATTTAACTGTTATCTGGTCGGATTCTAGGCTTCACGGCAAATTTCTGAGAGAATGAAGTTAAGTGTTATTTGGTCGGATTCCAAGCTTCACGGTAACTGAGGAAATAGATTAGGTTAATTGCTATCTGGTCGGATTCTAGGCTTTGCAACCACTTGCTGAAGTTGACTGTTATCTGGTCGGATTCCAGGCTTTACAGTAACTTACTGGGAAGGATGAAGTTGAATTGTTATCTGGTCAGGTCCAGGCTTTGCAGTAACTTGCTTTGGAGGAATGGAGTCAACTGTTATCTGGTCGGGTTCCAGACTTCACAATAACTCACTGGGATAGTAACGACTCTGTTGAGAATTGAAATGACTCTACCGGGGATTAAGGGGTTTTGTCCATTGATTTGTGATAGTATGAGGGGCCAACTCAAACTGGGGAACTTGTAGTTTGTTGGGGAAATAAACGATGTCGAAGAGAATTAATTTGACGACCTGCTGGGGAAGTGTTTTCTTTAGGAAGAACTCTGCAAGGTTTCTTAGTTGAGACTACCTCAGCTGAGGAGAGGGTTTTCAAGAGATTGCAACTCTGGCTGGGGATTGCATGAATCCAGCTTTGTGGGGAGAATTTTATTGAAGTATCCCTGTGGGGATATTCCAAATCCTGAAGGAGATGCTTATTGTTGTATTTATGCATACACTTGTTACCAGTTTAATCATGTTCATATGCATATATTTATTCAATTTTAGTCATTGGACATTTTGCACTCAAAACAGAAACAACAAAAGGTTGCACTTCAAAACATATTTGTATTAATCTTTGCCTATAAACGGTGTTTTGATACAAGGAGACATAGATCCTAATAAGATGAACTCGTCGAAAGAATGAAAGGTATACAAAGTGAAACAAAAATAATATCCATGTGGAAGTGACCTCGTTGAGCTCCAACTCCTCTATTGCCCATATGTTTTCGAACATCAACCCTTATCGTCGAAAGAAGTCGATTGAATTGATCTTGGACCATTGAACTTGGACCTTTGTAATAAAGTTGGTTGTAAAGGTTCTGCGGGACATAGTCGTACGCTTTAATCCCTAACTTTTTCCTGGACCGCCCTTCGTGTTTTCAGTCCATCAGGATACCCATTTTTGCCCAAGCCGCCCTTTCGGGTTTTCTACTTGCCGGGTGTACAATCTTTTGTATATATCCCTAAATTTTTCCTGAACCTTTTGGTTCACCGGGATGCCCTTATTTTTGCCTGGGTGCGTCAACCTAGAGGGTCACTTTATGCATAGTATTTTTTTACTATGTTTGCATTCACAGGATGCGGGAAGTCTTCTCCGTCCATAGTAGTTAACGTTATGGAACCACCAGAGAAAACTTTCTTGACAACAAACGGCCCTTTGTATGTGGGAGTCCATTTTCCCCTGGGATTTCCCTATGGAAGAATGATGCGCTTTATTACTAAGTCTTCAGTCTGATATACTCGAGGCTTGGTCTTTTTGTTGAAAGCCTTGATCATACACTTTTGATACATTCGACAATGACAAACAACAACCAATATTTTCTCGTCGATCAAGTTCAACTAATCCAATTTAGTCTGAATCCATTCATCCTCGCCTAGACCTGCCTCTTTCATAATCCTTAGGGAAGGAATCTGAACCTTAACGGGCAGGACAACTTCCATGCCATATACCAAAGAGAAAGGAGTTTCCCCAGTTGACATTCGATTTGAAGTACGGTAGCCATGAAGAGCAAATGGTAGCCTCTCATTCCAGTCTTTATAGGTTACTACCATCTTTTGCACAATCTTCTTTATGTTTTTATTGGAAGCTTCCACTGTGCCATTCATCTTAGATCTGTATGGAGAAGAATTGTGATGTTTTATTTTGAACTGCGTGTAGAGTTCCGTAATCATAGCATTGTTGAGATTGGTTCTGTTGTTTGTGATGATCCTTTCGGGGATACCATAACAGTAAATGAGGTTATGCTTGATAAATCTGGATACAACATTCTTCATTACTGAGGCAAATGAGGTAGCTTCGACCCATTTGCTGAAGTAGTCAATGGCAACGAGGATGAAATGATATCCATTGGAAGCAGTGGGTTTGATTTCTCCAATCATGTCAATGGCCCATATTGCAGATGGCCACGGAGCAGTCATGACATTCAGAGGTATTGGAGGCACTTGAAATTTGCCGGCAGAGATCTGACACTTATGGCAAGTCCTCGGGTGATGGTGACAATCAGCTTCCATTATTGACCAATAATAACCAGCTCTTAGAATTTTCTTGGCCGTAGTGTGCCCACTAGAGTAAGTTCCAAAGATACCATCATGCATGTCTTCCATGATCTTCTATGCCTCCTTCTTGTTTACACACCAGAGTATAGTAGAATCATGGTTGCGCTTGTACATGATTCCATTGCTTAGGAAGAATTTGGCTGAAAATCTTCGCAAAAATTTCTTATCATTGATGGAAGCTCCTTCAGGATACTCTTTCTCTTCAACATATCTCCTTACTTCATGGTACCATGGCTTCTCTGTTTCAGTGTCAAGCTCATAATAGTGCGCAGGTTCGTCAAATATTTCGATTGTAATTCTGGGAGCTTCATCGTCCATAATTGACCTTGAACATGGAAGACATTGTTGCTAGGGCATCTGCCAACTGATTTTCTTCTCTTGGGAAGTGTTTGAAGGTGACCTTCTCAAAGCATGGGATCAGGGTCAACACAAGCTCTTTGTAAGGTATCAGATTAGGATGCTTGGTATCGCATTCTCATTTAACTTGATTGATTACTAGATCAGAATCTCTGTATACGTCCAAGAACTTGATCCTTAGGTCAATGGCAGCCTTTAGACCCAAGATGCATGCCTCGCACTCAGCCATGTTATTTGTACAGTCGAAACACAACCTAGCAGTGAAAGGTGTATGGCAACCTTCGGGAGAAACAATCAAAATGCCAATTTCGTTACCCAAAGCATTATAAGCCCCATCAAAAACCATAGTCCATCGAGATCCTTGTTTAGGTCCATCATACGGTCCTGGCTTTTCGCAGTCAGTTACTAGCATGATATTCTCATCCGGGAATTCAAAGTTCATAGATTGGTAGTCGTCAACCGCTTGATGGGCCAAATGATCTTCCAATACACTTCCTTTTATTGCTTTTTGTGTAGTATATTGGATGTCATATTCGGTCAGGATCATTAGCCATCTAGCTATTCGACCAGAGAGAGTTGGCTTCTCAAAGATATACTTGATGGGATCCATCTTAGAAATCAACAAGGTGGTGTGAGTCAACATATACTACTTGATCAAAAAGTTTACCGACTGTGAAACCAGATATTCACTGCTCAAGAAAACTTGTTGCACTCTGGCATGGGCTTCGTCATGTTGGCCCAGCACGCATCCCATTGAATTCTCTAATACAGTCAAGTACATAATCAGAGGTTTTCCTTCAATCGGAGGCATCAGAATAGGAGGTTCTTGTAAATATTCCTTGATCTTGTCAAAGGATGCTTGGAAATCGTCGTTCCATCTGACTACTTGATCTTTCTTCAAAAGTTTGAAGATTGGCTCACAAGTAGCAGTTAGGTGAGATATGAGTCGAGCAATGTAGTTAAGTTGACCCAAGAAACCTCTGACTTCCTTCTCGAAACAGGGAGCTGGTATTTCTTGTATGCCTTTGACCTTCATAGGATCGACTTCGATGCCTTTGCCACTGATGACAAATCCCATGAGTTTTCCAGATCTCACTCTAAAGGTGCACTTGTTAGGATTCAGCCTCAGCTTTACTCTTTCAGCCTTTCAAATAGCTTGTGTAAGTGATCAAGGTGTTCTTCTTTAGTTTGGAACCTTACAATCATATCTTCCACATAGACCTTTATTTCATGATGGATCATATCATGAAATAAGGCTACCATAGCTTGTTGATATGTTGCCCTTGCATTCTTTAAACTGAACGACATGACTTTATAACAAAAGGTGCCCCATTGTGTAACAAAGGTGGTCTTCTCCATATCCTCGGGAGCCATCTTGATTTGATTATAGCCGTAGAAACCATTCATGAAGGAGAAAACTTTATGTTGAGTTTTGTTGTCAACCAGGACGTCAATATGAGGTAGCGGGAAATCATCTTTGGGGCTTGCCCTATTCAAATCTATATAGTCTACACACATACGAACCTTCCCACATTTCTTCGACACGGGGACCACATTCGCAACCCATTGAGGATATGATGTCACAACCAGGAAACCTTCATTGAATTGGTTCATTACCTCAGCCTTTATCTTTTCAGACATGTCTGGCCGCATACGATGCACTTTTTGCTTGACTGGAGGGAAATATTCTTTTGTTGGTAGACGATGAACCACAATGTCAGTATCCAGCCCCAGCATATCTTCATATGACCAAGAAAACACTTTGACGTAGTCATGCAACATCTGTACCAATCTGCTTTTGACACCGCCTTCCAAGTTGGAGCCGATCTTGACCTCTTTCTTGTCTTCCTCAGTACCTAGGTTGATCACTTCAACTGGCTCTTCATGAGGTTGAATGGCATTTTCCTCTTGCATCAGAAGTCTTGCTATTTCCCTTGGTATTTCACAATCTTCTTCGCCTTCGTCTCCGGCTTGGTTGATTGGATGTTCAAAGTCATAAATGGTAATAGCAGATTCATCGGCAATGAGATCCGGAGTGGATGAGGATCTGTAAGTGTGTGTGTGTGTGTGTGTGTGTGTGTGTGTGTGTGTGTGTGTGTGTGTGTGTGTGTGTGTGTGTGTGTGTGTGTGTGTGTGTGTGTGTGTGTGTGTGTGTGTGTTTGTAAGATACATGGCTATTTTGAAAATACAAATAAGAATAGAAAGACAATGAGTGAAAAATTTGAATGCAAAAGGTCCAACGTTTTTCATTGAATGATCATATGGCATATAAAAATGAACAATCCCTTAACAAATGGACCATGATGCCCCGGGTAAGGCACGTGGTTTAAATTCATTGTCTGTAATTAAATTACATAAAAAGTTCTTAAATTGAGAAAATAGTAAATAATAATTACTCCTTGTTGAAGGAGATGGGAATGAAATCCTTTGCATGCCAATTGTCTAGTTCTTCACCGGCAGTCGGGTAGATCCGTTTATCAAAGTCACTATCATCCTCAGAGTCTTCAATAGCATTCACTTCGTGATTACCAATGTGAAGATATGGTTTTCCTATGCGAGCACGCCTGACCTCCCTTTGAGCTTTGGCAGTGAAACCCAACCCAAACTTGTCTGCTTTGAATGGAATGTCAGGGAGTTGTCCCCAAATTGTACTGCTTCTATATTCAACCGCGGTGAGAGCATCTTTCAACGACACCATTCTTGGCGCAACTTCATCAGTTTTTAGAATATCATAAGAGATTTTGGTGGCGGAAACCATGGGAGGAACCACTTTGAAAGTTTGGCAAGGAGTCTCTATAAACTCACCGTCCATCTCCACATACTTGAACGAATTCAAGTGGATAACCATGAATTCTTCTTCACCACAAACAGTAACAATCTTCCCCATTGACTGGGTATTTCAACTTTTGGTGAAGGGTGGATGTCACTGCTTCTGCCCCGTGTATCCAACAGCGCCCAAGTAAACAAGAGTAAGCGGGACAGATGTCCATCACGTAGAAAGTAGAATTGAAAACTTGTGAACCAACTTTAATCGGGAGATCAACTTCTCCAAACACCATCCTCTTGGATCCATCAAAATCCATCACAATTATGTTACTGGGCTTTAATACCAGACTTTCGCAATCTAACCGGTCCAAGGCACCTTTGGGTAAAACATTTAAAGAGGAACCAATATCAACTAGGACATGGGCCATGGTAGTTCCTTTGCACTCAATAGAGACATGCAAAGCCTTGTTATGATTCTTTCCAACTGGTGTCAAGTCCGCATCAGAGAACCCCAATCCATTGTCGGCAGTCAGACTCGCCACACAGTTTTCAAATTGATCGGTTGTGGTTTGTTGTGGAACATGCTCTTTCTTCAAAAATTTGATTAAAGCTTAGGCATGAGGATCGGAACAAAGCAACAAAGACAGCATAGAGATTTTGGAGGGGTTTTCCCCAGTTGTTCTACTATCTTGAAATCACTCTTTTTTATGATCTTCAAGATTTCTTCCATCTCTTGGGGGGAAGGTTCCTCAGTGGTAACATCTTTGGCTGGATCCTCCGTTCTGGAAGGCTCAACTACTTTCTCTTTACCCCTAGTGTCAGTACTAGGCTTATCAATTGTAATGCGGACAGATGTCGTTGTAGTATTTGGCGGTGAAATGTTAGGAGGGAACATTCTCCTCGTTCTTGTTACCCTGCTAAAACCAACAATATTTGTAACATCATCCATTTTGTCTTCATTGATCTAGGAATCTTGCTTAATTCCATGATAGTAAACTTCAACACCACAATTCCAAGGGACTACTTTGTCGGAGGAGTAAGGAATCGGCCTTGGAGCAGTAATTATCAAGGGAGCAATCATTGGTTCATTGGTAATCCTAATAGGACCCTTTAAAGATATCCTAAGAGGCTTGTTGGAAATGGTTATGATGGAAACGTATTCAGTTTTATCGGTCAAACTTTTGATGGTCGGAGTTCTTTCGAACAGGATTTCATGACTATTGATCAGGCGTTGAACACCTTCATTCAGCCATTTGCATTCATTAACTTGTTCGGCGCAACAAATATAGTCTTTCAAATAGCCAGGGAAAACCCCAGCTCTTAGAAGATTCTCTTTAACAACGGTCAGGGGACTGGTCAAATCTTCAACGGAGGAAACAAAAACAGTGTTTTCAATTGCATTGACACCTTTGCCATGATTTGGCATTGGTGCAGTTATAACATTTGGAGTTGCAGGTGGATCAAACTCAATAGTCTTATTGTTGATAAGATCTTGAATTTTTTTTAGAGCCCAACATTGATCAGTATCCTGCCCATAGCTATTGGAATTATATGCGCATTTGGAATTAGGATTGTACTTCGGTGATGAAACATTGGAATTTGATGGTGGATCACGCAATGTTACTAAGTTGGCCTTCAACAAGTGTTGCAAGGCTTGGGATAACAACATGTTAATCCTCGCGAACTGTCTTCTTGGGATCTCATGTCATTAATGATTGGTTTGTTGTGGTTGTCTTTGAGTAGATGGAGGGTTGGAGATCAAAACAGCATTAATAGATAAACGGTGATCCTTCTTGGTATGGGCCCTTGACCCATATACAGCATTGGCTTCTTTCTTACCAGTAAAGGGCTTCTTTACAATGTTTGATGTAGAAGCAGATGTCATGGGAATTTTTCCACTCTTGACACCACTCTCGACCCATTCACCAGTCAGAATTAACTCAGTGAAACCGGACGATGAGCTACCAATTAACAAATTGAAAAATGGGACAGTTAATGTTCCCATGAACATGTCCACCAGCTCCCTATCAGTCAGTGGTGGTTAAACTCTACCCACAAGATCCCTCCATTTTTGTGCGTACTCTTTAAACCCTTCATTAGTACCCATTTTCATTCCTTGAAGTTGACCTCTAGTCGACGCCAAATCAGCGTTGTACTGATATTGACGATAGAAAACGGTGACCATATCTTTCCAAGTATGAATGTTGGGACCCCCCAACTAGTAAAACCAATCCAACTGAGTCCCCGACAGACTCTCTTGAAAGAAATGTACCCATAGCTTCTTGTCAGTGGTATGTGGTTGTATCTTGCGGGCATAGGACATCAAGTGAAGTTTTGGGCATGAAACTCCATCATACTTAGCAAAGATTGGAATTTTGAACTTGTGAGGGATGACTACCCCAGGAACTAAGCCTAAATCACCAAAATCCAAGTCAGGTACAGCTTGAATTTCCACAGCTTTCAGCCTCTCTTCTATTTGCTTGTAATTATCCTCAGTCGGTGGATACTGTACATCAAAGTAATCTTTGCCCTCAGAAGCTTGATCGTTTTCACCCCCAGCACAGGTTCTCCTTGCTTCTTCATTCTGATTTTCATCCTCCTCGGATGACTCTTCAACCACTTGTACTTGACGGACAAGACCTTTAAAACGTTTCCCCATGTTAATCAGTGCTTTCTTCTTGGTCTTCTTTTTGGCCACCAGAAGTGACATCAGCTCTTGTTGTCCTTTGGCCAGAGTTAGCAAGGTTTCTTGGAATTGAGAATTCTGTTTTTGCAAGTCTTTCACGGTTTGCTCGATATCCATCTTACTGAAATAAACTATAGAAAGATGAGGAAACCTGTGTCTGAAAACCTACTTATGTTATGATGCATGGAATGCAAATGCAAATGATTTCAAGGATTTTTAAGATTTAAATTTGTTTAGACAAAGAGGGAACAAACATTAATTTCATTAATAAGTTTAAACGGTTACAAGATGCCTCTTGGGCTTACAATGGAAGAAACAAAGACAATACAAAATAAACTCCTAAAACAAAAACAAAAAGACTCAAGCTTCCCATTAGCGCATCCTCTTTGGTGCAATGTAAGCATTCAAACTCCGCTCTTCATGAAGTTGTCTCGTGAACTCTAAAACCTTCTTCTCACTTGCGTAGAACTGGGTTTCAAAAGTGTCTCGCTCCCCTTTGAGTTGAATCCAAGATCTTTGCAATTCCTCGAGAGTAGTTGGCATGTCAGGATAAATAATAGTGTAAGGGGTGTCTCCCTTAGCAACAAGCTCCATAATCATAGGTAGGATGGTGGAGTAAGGCATCACGAGACTTTGAGCACGAGTCCGTATCCACTTTAGGTAAGGCTCAAGGGGAATGGAGTTTTTATACCACAATGTCTCACTATCCACTTTTTTATCATTCTCCAAGCTCATATGAATCTTTTATGATAGCCTTGGTCGTCGCCCTCGTAGTCGAATACCAAACCTTGGATGAGCGCATCAAGGGGACCATCTCTTCGTGCATACCCAAACTGCCGTAATGCAAGAGAATGGTTATAGGTGATACCTCCCATAATGCCTAAGAGTTGGTGTTGTATCCCAAAATTTTCCCTCTCATTTCACTCAATACATGCCTCTAGAGGTCCTCAATTGCTCAAGGATGACTAAGGATTGACCAGAAAAATCCTCCTCCTAAGGCAACAAGCTTCAAACTAGGGTTTCACTCCTCATCAAGATGGTTGAAGTCCAAGGGTCCAAAATTCTTTCCATGTTCCCAATATGTTCTCAAGATCATCCATGTCAAGTTTCATGCCTTGCACAAGAAGTTTGCTCAGTCAATTGCCCAGATGTCTAAAACTCAACTGTACTAGGTCAAAAGTCAATTGTGGCCCACATACAGTCAAACTTCAAGGTTTTTGGTCAACATCAACATTTTGAAGAGATATCCATCATTTGATAAAGGGTTGATCATGATTCCTCAATAAATGCCCCCAAATTCATCAAAACCCAAAAGTTGCTAAATTAAGGTTTCATAGGAAAAGTCAACCAAACTTTGAACAGGCATAACTTCTTCATACTTTTTCAGAAATTTTCCATCCAAGGCTCATTTTTAATAGAATGCAATTCCTTACAACTCATATTCATCCCACAAGTTCAAAATATGCACTCATCAAAAGATATGAATTTCTACATTATAGGTCCTTTTGAAAAGTCAACAAAAAACACCTTTTGGATCAAAGCTTCTTACATGAACATGGAAGACCTAATTGAGATGAAACCAAAATGGTTGTTTAGGGGACATACTAAGCTTTCTAAAAAGTCCAAGGACACATTTCTAGGGTTAAAGTTGGAGGAGATATGCCTTGTCAAAGTTGACCATTTTTGCAAAATTGCCAAAAGTCAAATGTGCTCAAAAGTGCATTTTTTGTCAAATGGGCCTAGCTTCTCATGATTGCATCTTGTTAGAGACATGGTCCACGACCCAAATCAGCATCCACGCATTTTTTATTTATTCATTTATTTATTTTGATTTTTTATTATTTAAAAGTTAGATTAAATCAAATAAATTGCAAAAAAATATAAAAGATTGGTTTTGATCTGATTTTTTGTAGGAATCACAATCTAATCAAGCTAGCCAAATCATATCAAATCAGATCAAGGGATAATTGGAGCAAATTGGCATGATTATGCTTGTCTTGGAAAGATATCATATAGCAAAGAAATCAAATCAAATCTCCATGATTATCAAAGATACAAAGTGTTTTTGTTGCCCTAATTCGTTCCACTACATATACTGAACACAACCAATGCAAAAGAAGAAGGATTAAGGTCGTGCAAGGCATCAAACAAAACTCAAAATTGGCAAGAAAGTGATGATTCGTTTTCTAACTTGGAGATCAATTAAGGCCATTCCAAAGCTCATAATCGATTCATGGACCTTCCCAGAAGCTAACACGGTCAATTGCAAGCATTCCCAAGCCCAGAATCGCCCCCTAGACCTCACACGGTTTGCTTCCTTTTTCAAATTTGATTACTATAATTCTTGCATCATGAACGTGTTTTAATGGTATGTCTGTGTTTGTTGTCATGTTTGCAACATGTTTGTATGATTTAATTGAAGTTTTGATGACTGTATACGTGTTTGCCATTGTTAGGGTTTTCATGGCCGTTTTAGGGTTTTTCTATACAGGTTAAATTGGCCCAAGAAAAGGGGACCATGATGCTCGTGGAATCAAGACAAGTTGAACCATGGTCTTTAATTTCATTTATCATGCGTTTTTCTTGATTTTTAAAGTGTACAGCTTATGGCTACAGACGCTTGTCTGTAGGTAAAAGTCTTTGCCTAAGACGATGGTCTCAGTGAAGAAGACAGTTGTGTGGCGAGGCGTGAGTGGGCAATTCAAATTTCGCACGTTTTGTTATCATACTAACTCATATTTTATTATATTATTCGTGTTTCAATATTATAACAAATAGAGCATGTAGCCCAGTGATGAAGCGCGCGTTGGAAATTGGAGAGGACCTGGGTTCGATCCCAGGTCCCAGCATTTTCTCTATTTTCTTAAGATTTACACGCAGGTTCCATGCTCCACGCTTCCAAGCGCTCACCATACACTCCAACCATCCAATCATTGGATCATCACCATCACCAATCCAGCGCCTCATGATGCGTCTCTATGGTACATCTCTAAGCTTGGCCAACACAGAATCAAGTGCGTTGACTGGGCTGACCAGCTATTGGGCCTTACAGATTCAACATCACACCCCCTGAATTGCTCAACAATACAGGCCCAATTTCTTTTCTTTTTTTTATTTCCTTTATTTTAATTATTTCATTAATTATTTTCTTTTTACAAATAACACAAAAATCATTTTTTTATCATTAAATCAAAAAATCGCAAAAAAACATAAAAATGATTTTTTTCATAAAAAATATTTTATTTCCTTAATTAATTAGATTAACTTAATTTAGGGTAATTTAATTTTTTTCATAATTTAAATTAATTAGAAATTAGGGTTAACTTGTACATAGTTTAATCTAATTTTTCTCAAAAAATAACCTAAATCTGTTTCAACTAGATTTCTTAGGTTTTGCTAATTATTCTCGCATTTAATTCGCCACGCGTATTTTTTAATTTCCTTTTTATTATTATTGTAACTGCTCTGAGTTTGTAATAGTAATTAGGGTTTCAATTCCGCATCTTTATTTTCGGTCAAAACAATTATGTATCTGTAAAAGCCCTGTAATAGCTAGGACTTTAACTTTCTCGCTTTAATTTCCACAAACTATAAACTGCTTAGATGTATGTTAATAGGATTGTATGGAAAGACAAACTGAAAATTAATACGGTAGAAAACCCTAAATGTGCAAAGATAAGTTAAATGAAAATTACACTCGCACATGCTCACTCCTAGGGTTTACTCCACTTCGGTTGCCTTCGGTAAACGGTCATGAAGTATAGGGTTTATTAGTGGTTGTCCTCTAGCCCCGAAATATCTAAAATGACCCATTCGGATGTTGCCTCGGAAAAAGATCTTTAAGGCTTTAGGATGATTACTAACATTTCCTAACATTGCTTTTGTGATCGTATTTGTCCCTTCGAATGTTCCTAAAAAACTCCAACAACGATGCTACCTATTTCTCAATAATGGGATAGCATTGTCTAAAAGGAAAACGAACAGACCTTTTTCGAGTAGGTAGATTAGTTCCTAGGTACTTGCTCAAACAAACAAAAACTTTTTCAGACCAACACTTTCCAAACAAAGTTTTCAAAAACAACTTCGTAACACTCTTGAGTACAGAAACAAGGGTTAAAATGAAGTAATACAAAACTTTTCAAAACAACCACACACAAGAAGTTTTCAAAATGAGCAAGTACCTAAGAGCTCGTGGAAAACCACTGATAGAAAGGGTTCTAACACCTTCCCTTTCTATAATCTACCCCTCGTACTCAAAAACATCTCGAAAAAGGTTTTTTTGTGCTTTTTCCTTTTCCTGATTGGATAAAATAAAAGTCGATGGTGACTCTTGCTTACCGCGGCATTTGCAAACAAAAATGCAAACCAGTATTAACAGTCGGTTCTGCCACCGTATCATAGTGGAACATTAGGGAATCCCCTAAAATGGTCAATGATGGTAATATCCACCAAAGATCGAGAACACCAATGGATATTCGAGTGCGAGAGTGATATCATCCTTTGAGACCATGTCAAACCTTGTTCATTCTTCAATGTTGATCGAGGTAGGTGTGAAATAAACCACCTAGACAGTAATGGAATGCAACACAGAAGAGTACCCCTTTTCTTTATGGTGCGAGTGTGGAAACAATTTAGAATGTCTCCAATCAAGGTAGGCACGGGATTACGAGAGAGAAAAACCTTGACGGCATTCACATCTATGAGTTGGTCCAGATTGGGAAATAGAACCAAACCATAATTAGAAGGGCAAAGACATCCTCAAAAGCTTGAAATTCCATATCTTCCCATAAAAAACGAGCCTTTTCCAACAGAAATTTGGCTAAGAAACCTTTAACTCCACTTCTTGTCTCCCAATTTGTCACAATGTCAGATCTCTTCAAATGCAAGGCTTTGGCAATAACTTCAGGCTTTGGAGTCTCCTCTAAACCGGTGAATGGTATTTGATCAAGCACATGCACTTCTAAAAATTGAGAGAATTCTTCTAATGTAGGCACCAATTGGTAGTCAGGAAAGGTGAAACAATGATGCATAGGATCAAAGAATTGGAAAAGCACAGACATCATTTCTTCTTGGAAGTTCGAGGTAGCCAAGTTGAGAAGTCGACCATATTTCTTAGTGAAGGGATAATCTCCAGGCAATCTTGATGCTAACTCTTGAAGTTAAGGATGCACTTTCACAAAGTTGACTCGGATGGTATTCCTACGAGTGGAAGTGATGACCTACAAAACAGAACAAAGATAAATCCCAAAATCCTTTGAAATGGTTAGTGAAAATGCGATGGTATAATGTCATGATGTTATGTACAAGTGATGTGCGATCGACCTAATGTGTCTAACGGTATCTTAACTGCAAGTGCACAGCCTATCGCGGTAGTAATAAAAAGATGTCGAACCCACATGGACTTTGTAATCACTCTAGTGTTATAAAGGTTTGCTAGTTTAGCTAAGGCGGATGTTGTCACGTTTGGTTTTTAGAAGTTAAAGTAGAGTAAAACTAAACCGAACTAAGGAAATAATAATAATAAAGTGGTCGGTATGTAATATAGTGAACCTAAGCGGATTTAATCGAACCTAAGCATATAAAGATGTTTAACTTAAATGGTTCTGTAGAAATTATCAGTTTAAAAACCCTCATAAGTGTTTAGAAAATACTCTTTGAAAACTTAATAAAGTCTAATTCGTTTTAAAGCGCTCTCGCTGTATTTAAATCAAATGCCTAACTTTAGCTATCCGGTTAAAACCTCACACTCTCGTGGTCTTGATCCTAACCTATTCTACTTTTCTTACTCTCGTAACAAAAAGATTGATTTTAATTATAAAAATTCACAGCCAGAAATTAAGTTAATTTTGATTTTAGCTTAGGAACAATTTAATCCATTCAGTTACTATTATCACATCCCGACTCTAGAAATTTAGCTAGCCATGGTACTTGAAACAAACAGACATGAAATATAATTGGAAAGCAGTGAAACATTCATGATAAATAAATAACAGTATTTGAACGTAAACAAATTGTACTTAAAATTAAATTAAATGCGATTAAAACCTGAATAATAATACTATTCCTCAAGCTCCCTCTTCCACAAGTCGGCAAGATTGGAACCTTCGGAATCGAAACTCGAAACAAAGTATGAGGCTAAAAAAAATTCTAACTAAGATAGAAATTTCCTAATGTTGGAAATGGCTATTAAATGGTAAAAGGGAAATAAAAACAAGAACAGCAGGAAAAATGCAAATTGGGAAATGGTTCGTAAATTCGGCAGAGCTTCCGCAAGAAATTTGTGAAAATAAAACTCTGTGTAAATAAAACACTCTGTCTGTTCTTCATCGAAATCTCTCGTATTTATAGAGGAGAAATTGACAGTTAAAAAAAACAAGAACGTGGGCTTTGCACTTCAGTTGTGGAGAAAAACCAGGAAGACTGGGCGTTGGTGAGGTTGAGAGATTGTAGGAGTATCTGAAGACTCCTTTCTTTTTGTTGCCCACGTCTCCACGTCTTCACCTCACGTTCTTCATAAAGTTGGATTAAGCGTGTTACGGTTGTAACACCAAGGTGACAGGCGTTCTTCATGTAATAAGCGTGTTACGGTTGTAACACCAAGGTGACGGGCGTAAGACGCTTAGCAGCGCGTTACATTCGTAAGTGATGTGTGACGACCGTCACAGCATCAAAATTGCAGAACTTTGCAGAATTGTTCCTTTTCTTCTGGTTTTCATGTTAACTTTCTTCATATGATCTTTTTCCACTAAGTTGACTTGAGACATGTTGTACCTGTGAAAAGACATAAAAACTCGGAACAATCGGGAGTTAAATGGATTAATGCAGTATGAAAACGGAATAAAAACGTAGCAATTATACGATATGATTTCCCGTTATCAAATTCACCCATACTTAAACCTTTGCTTGTCCTCAAGCAAATAATCATTTAGAAATATCGGACAAGTTTTATCAGACGCACATGCATAACATACCTTTGGTTTTCAAAACAATTACGGGAAATCAATCGTTAGTTCGGTCGATACTTAAGTAAAACACTAACGATACACTAATGACACAAGCAACAAGCTAAGTCGTGGACTTCCATTTTAAACAAACTGTCCAATAATTCTGTTATAATTCTACCCAGAGTCTCTTGTACCTATTTCACCCGGTTTGTTCTAGCGCAATCACATTAAGCCCTTTGTCTTAGCACGCACGTAGTGGAGTAACCAGTTAGTGACTTTGATCCTTATTAGCACGAGGTCTGGTACACGAATGTGGCAACCCTACATATATTATCCAAATTGGAGGTTGTGGGGGATCGAGCCGTAGCACGCCCTACCAAGTTCAGAACCAGATACCTCTGAACCAACCAACAATAGACTCCTTCATTATTTGCTTATCTCTTATATGCGACCTTGTACTTTGGTGCAAATTTTCCTTTTTAGCAGCGAGATAAGAAGGATATTTCATTGATTAGGCATCAAACACTTATATTCATCAGCTCCCCACGTGGTTTGTGTCTAGACGGTGCTGACTGCTATTATAAACTACTAGGGGTTACTTTAGAACTAAAACTCAAGATATAGGTATAATGGTTATTGAAACGGATCGCGTAAGTAGGAAGTCTAAGGTGTCATAACCGTATCGATCTTGTTGAATCGTTCTCGGCTTCCTAATTAGGATTTCGTTAAGGTAGGTATGTCGGGATATGCGAAGATAAAGCAAAAAATTTCGGTATGGCTAAATAAAGCGGGGAAGAATTGAAACTGAGAAATATCGTAAAAATTACTTGTTTAATGGAAAATGCGGAAAGGGAAAGGTACCTCTCCCACACTATATCAGGCATTATCCTCAATGTTGTGGTCTAATAGCGGGGAAATACAAATACAAAAAGAAACAGCAAAAGCAAACTAATTAAGAATAAAGACTACTGATGTCCACGTCCTCTTCTCCTGGTGTGTGATCGCCTGGTAGGCGTGGCTTCGGAATCAGTGTCATGGGAGCCAAGAGTGCTGACGTCCATCCTTAAAGCGTTTAGTTCAGACAAGGCCTCGTCTAACTTCTCATTCATGCTCCGCTGGCCACTCAAAATCTGAGCGTTCTGTGCATATAAATTGTCATACTGCTCCTGTTGTTTTCTTGCAAGTGCTGCACCCATTTGATTCTGCTGGTGGATGGCTCAGAGAATTTCTGTAAGAGTGATAGGCGGTGGTGCGGATTAAATTTCCGGAATGTCATGAACGGGGGCAGCTCGGTCCAACTCTTCTTGTATCTCGTCCGCAGGGGCATCAGGTTGTTCTTCATGAATAGGAACGTGGCCCTCGGGAGCTGCAGGATCGAATAGCCAATTGGCTCAGTTTTGAGGATCAATTCGGTCCCTGCAAGGCAAAATAATGTTATTATAAATTATGTTTCGGATCACAAGGTGGAATTTGCCATCTTCCCGCTCATGGATGAGGTGGGAAGACTTGCAGTGGTCCAGAGTAAGCAATGTCGGTGCCATAGAAGGCATATCAATGAGAGCGGCACCATGATTCAAAGCTAAAGCAAGAGAAGTGACAATCCCTCCGAAATAGAAGGGTTTTCCGCCTCTAGTGCAGATGGAGTGAATATGGGCCAATAGAAATGGAGCGGCGTTGATCTTCTGGCCGATAAATGCACAGTGCATGAAGAAAAGCTCCTTGGAGTTGAGCTTGTGGTTGTTATCTCTGGCGAAGATGGTGTTGCAAAGGATGTGGTGAAAATATCTGATGGCTGGATTATGGATATGGGTGGCGTTGAGGTGGTCATAAGAGCTTGCATGATTGTTTGTCATGTTGTGCCAAAAGTTGAATGCTTCCTCGCTGAAATTATCCGGCACACGAAGGTGGACACCTTCATCGGAACTGAAACCGAGCAGCCGCGCGATATCAGTTTGTGTTAGCTGATACTCAGTGCCGAACATGCGGAATTTGGTCACGCCAGAGAGTTTGTTGGTGGCTCTAGTAGGGGTGATGTAAGAAAATGAACTCAGAAACTCCAAAGTGAGAGTTTCATAGATAGGTTGTGGTTGGCTGCACAGATTCCACAAATTGACATTTTGCAGAAGTTGTCGGACGCTCTCAAGCAGTCCCAAATCTCTCAGACAGTCGAGGTCGACATACCGAGTTGGTTGGAGACCACAGCATTGGAATTTTTGGAACTTTGTTCTCTGGGTTTCTCCTTGGTCTTCTTCTCTGAGAATGATGTTAGGGATTTGTTGTTGGTTGTTGTTCATTGCATGCAAGGGGATTGAAATGTGAAAAGGGTTGGATTTGAGAGGTATGGAAAATATGAAGAAATGGGTTGAATATATAGTGTAGGAAGAAATGTGGGAAGTTGGAATGTGAATGGGGAAGTGGAGTGGAGTAATGGAATTTAAATGTTGGAGTGGGTGATTAAAGAAAGAATTTGAATGGGTGGTGGACGGTTTTGGGAAAAGGAGGGAGAAGTGGGAAGGAGAAACTGCTTCTGGAATAGCAGAAGACGTGTTTCAGACGCGCGTGACGATCGTCACAGGAGGCTGACGGGCGTAACACGGTGAAACGCGTGTTACGATCGTTATAGGTGTAATACGACAGTTACAGCTACAATATTTGCAATTCCAAACCGGACAACACTTATTTCATAAATGAAGCAGATTAATTCCAACACATCTTATATTCCAACACAGTAATTCAGCAATATATATTAAACACAATATCAGTCAATTTGAGTACACATCCCAATTATCATACAACCAATCAATCAGAACAAAATTTGCAAAATTCCAGTATCAGTATAATAGGTTACTGATAATAAATATGCAGTGAATTGAATTTTGCTGTAGCATGCACTAAATTTAATGAAACTTGTAAATAAAAACAAACTGAAATTTGCATTGAAATGAATATTTGTTCTTTAACAGAAATTTAAAAGTTGCAGAAAGTAAACTTGTGCAGAATTAAAATGAAATCTTAAATTTGCAGAAAGGGAAACTACCTAGAAACAAAAAACAGAAAGAAAAGTAAAAACAAATGCTGATCACTGCTACTTCATCCAAGTCTCGTTTTTAAATCTTCTAAAGCTGAATTCATGTGATAAAATTTCTCCACAGTTATGTCAGTCAAGCCTATTATGTCCAGACGCATGCTCTTCAATTCTTCCTTGATTCCATTAATGTCAGTTTGATAAACATCCAGTGTGGTTAAGATTTTGTTCAAATTCTCAGTGTATTCTCCTTTGGTTATTTCAGGGGCTTCAGTATCCTCTGCAATGTTGTTAATGTCATAGTAACCAGGAGGGGTCTCAGGATCACTCTCATCAGACATCTTATCATCAGTAACTTGGTAAGATTGTGGTGTTTCAGGTGTTGAAGGATGGTCAAGAGGGTTTAGCTCATAAAGCCAGTTATCGCGATTGTGGACACTCACTTTAGCATGGTTTGGAAGGGTAAATAAAGTGAAAACTTCATTCCTTATCAGGTATTCAAAAGGTGCAGGACCTAGATTTCCTATTATGCGTAGGTCGAAACAGAAATCAATATTCATAGGGCGAATCGAACCGGAGTGTGTACACTTATGCAGTTGGTATCTAAGTCCGAGGGCATTGGCAATCATGGTGACTAGGCCTCCTACGATGATCGGTTCATTAGGGTCCTGAACAATGCGAGAAAAGGTTTGCATCATGAATGGAACAGCATTAACAGGTCGGCCTTGGGTCATACAGTGCAGTAAAAAAATCTCATCCTTAGACACTGCAGTACGGTTCTGTCCCTTTCCGAATACAGTATGGGCTAGAATCTTATGAAAATAGCGGATAGCGGGGTTGTGTATTTCATTGTTGTCCATGTTATCCGGCTCAGGGTGATAGTTTCCGGTTAAGGTTCCCCAAAAGTAAACTAGCTCGAAATCCATTAATTCCACCTGGGTGGTAGTAAAAGCAAAAGGTCCGCTAGGGAATTCTAGTAGGTCAGCTAATTTCGTATGGTTATAAACGAATTCAATACCGAATAGTCTGAAAGCTATAAATCCCTTTCTGGCTCTGAAACCGTGCTCAGGTATATGAACTAGGGAGCTCAAAAATTCAAAGGTAAGCTTGCGGTATGTGACAAACTTAGACTTAATATGGGCTTTTTCCCATCCCAGTTGGTTAAACAGATAAAGGACACTATCCTTAATACCTAAGGTGTCCATGGTTGGTTCATCATAATACAGAGTCATACCGATGTTCCTTTGTGACAATTCCTCAAATCTCCTCATTTGGTTCCTTCCTCTAAAAGTGGTTTCCATAAAGTTATGTGGTTGTGGTTCCATAGTAAATGTTAAATGGGGAAACAAATCAGGGGAGAAGGTAAGATAGAAAAATACTTTTTAGAAATCCTGTAGCAAGTAAAGTTGTTTTAAAATCAGCAGTAGTTTTATAAAGATTTTTAGAAAAATGGAAAAGAAAATAATGAAAATAAGGCTTTAAAAGATATAAATGCAGAAACGGAAAAGAAAATCAAAAGTAATAAATAGAAACAAACGGAAACAATAACAAAAACAAATAGGTGGGTTGCCTCCCACGCAGCGCTTTGTTTAACGTCATAAGCCTGACATAGTGCTTAGCAGTAGATCATTCAGGGGAAATAGTTGGTAATTCTAAAAGTTTTATACTATTCGCATAGTCTCTATTCTCAATGTGATGATATTGTTTTAATCGATGTCCATTCACTGTGAACGGGTCACTATTCCTAACCTTAATTTCTATTGCTCCTCTAGGGAATACTTTTGTAACTTCAAAAGGACCAGACCATCTGAATTTCAGTTTTCCAGGAAAGAGCCTAAGTCTAGAGTTGAATAGTAGCACAACGTCTCCCACACTGAATTCTTTCCGGGATAAGCGCTTATCGTGCCATCTTTTAGTTCTTTCCTTGTATATCTTAGCATTCTCATAAGCGTCTAATCTCAATTCTTCCAGTTCATTTAAGTCGAGGATTCGCTTCTCTCCAGCAGTAGTGTAGTTTATATTGAGCGTTTTGATTTCCCAATATGCCTTATTCTCTAATTCTACCGGGAGATGACAGGACTTTCCGTACACAATCTTGAAGGGTGTAGTTCCTATAGGAGTCTTGTAGGTTGTCCTATAAGCCCATAAAGCCTCGTTAAGCTTAGATGACCAATCTTTCCTAGATATGGTGACAGTTTTCTTTAGGATTTGTTTAATTTCTCTGTTCAAGACTTCGACCTGTCCACTGGTTTGTGGATGATACGGTGTTGTACGCGGTAATTGACTCCATACTTAGATGATAATTTGTCGAATATCTTCGAAATGAAATGAGAGCCACCGTCACTAATGACAAGTCTAGGCACACCAAATCTTGGAAAGATTATGTTTTTAAAGAGCTTAATTACTACTCGTGTGTCATTTATAGGAGAGGCTATAGCCTCAATCCATTTTGAAACATAATCGACAGCTACGAGTATATACTTGTTTCCGAAAGAAAATAGGAAAGGTCCCATGAAATCGATTCCCCAAACATTAAAGACTTCTACTTCTAGTATTCCTCTTTGAGGCATTTCATCGCGTCTTGAAATATTACCGGTGCGTTGACATCGATCACAGTTTTTAACAGCGATGTGGACATCCTTTCATAGATTAGGCCAGAATAGGCCGGCTTGTAGGATCTTTGCACAGGTTTTAGAAGTGCTTGCATGTCCGCCATAGGGAGATGAATGATAGTGAGAAATAACATCTTCTATTTCTTCTTCAGGTATGCATCGGCGGAAAATTCTGTCCGGTCCTCTTTTAAATAATAAAGGTTCATCCCAATAATAATACTTGAGACCATGGAAGAATTTCTTTTTCTATTGATAAGTTAAGTCTGGTGGGAGCGCGCCTGCAGCTAAGTAGTTGACTATGTCAGCATACCATGGCAGTCCCATGGTTGTATGGATCGCTTCCACGACTTCCTTGGCTTTTGGTTTGTTTAGATCCAGTTGAGCTAGATCGCTTCTTATTTGCGCTATCAGTTGTTCATATGGAAAATCATCATTAATCGGTACTTGTTCGGGTTTTATACCTTCTAATCTTGACAAGTGGTCTGCTACGACATTTTCGGTTCCTTTCTTATCCTTAATATCTAGATCAAACTCTTGCAAAAGTAGGATCCATCTGAGGAGTCTTGGTTTTGCATCCTTCTTGGTTAGTAGATATCTGATAGCAGCATGGTCTGTGTAAATGATTATCTTCGCTCCTACTAGGTAAGAACGGAATTTGTCAAGCGCAAAGACAACTGCTAACAGCTCTTTCTCAGTTGTGGCGTAGTTCATTTGAGCTGAGTCTAGCGTTCTACTGGCATAGTAGATTGCGTGAAGTTTCTTGTCCTTCCTTTGTCCAAGAACTGCGCCTACGGCGTAGTCACTCGCATCGCACATGATTTCAAAAGGTAATCTCCAATCGGGTGGTTGCATGATTGGTGTGGTGATAAGGGCTGATTTTAGAGTTTCAAACGCTTTAAGACAATCTTCATCGAATATGAACTCAGCGTCTTTCATTAATAGACTGGTAAGTGGTTTAGTGATCTTCGAGAAATCTTTGATAAATCGTCGGTAGAAACTGACGTGTCCTAAAAAACTTCGTATTTCTCGAACGGTCTTAGGTGGTTGAAGTTCTTTTATGACTTCTATCTTAGCTTTATCAACTTCAATTCCCTTATTAGATATAACATGTCCTAGTACGATTCCTTCTCTGACCATGAAATGGCATTTTTCCCAGTTAAGCACGAGGTTTACTTTCACACATCTTTCTAAAACCTTTTCTAGGTTTGATAGGCATCCTTCAAAACTTTGCCCGCACACAGAGAAGTCGTCCATGAACACTTCCATGATGTTATCGATGAAATCTGCAAAGATTGACATCATACTTCGTTGAAAGGTTGCTGGGGCATTGCACAATCCGAAGGGCATTCGTCTGTAAGCGAACGTTCCATAGGGACACGTGAATGTAGTCTTCTCTTTATCATCAGGGTGAATAGGAATTTGGAAAAATCCAGAATAACCATCTAGATAGCAGAAGTAGGAATGTTTGGCTAATCGCTCTAACATTTGATCTATGAAGGGTAGAGGAAAATGGTATTTTCGAGTAGCTTTATTTAGTTTTCTATAATCAATGCACACTCTATGCCCATTAACCACTCTTTGTGTTATCGGTTCGCCTTTTGCGTTCTTCACAACAGTGATACCTCCTTTCTTCGGTACGACGTGTACTAGGCTAACCCATTTACTGTCGGAGATTAGATATGTGATTCCTACTTCCAATAGCTTCTTAATTTCATCTCTGACTACAGTGCTAAGGATTGGGTTAATCCTTCTTTGAGGTTCTCTAGAGGTTTTGCAATCTTCTTCTAGCATAATACAATGCATACAAATTGAAGGACATATTCCTTTCAAATCGGATATGTTATAACCTAATGCAGTCGGGTACTTTCTTAGGACGTCTAAAAGTTTCTTAGTTTCGAGCGTTCCTAAACTGGAATTGACTATTACTAGTCGCGTACATTCGATATCTAGGAATTCATATCTTAGGTTCCTGGGTAAGGTTTTTAATTCTAAACTCGGTTTCTTTGGACATGGCATATGATCAGGTGTAAGTGCTATACTTTCGCTTAGACTATCATCTTGATATGGTTCACGCCAATTGTCGTCTTCGAATATCAGAGGGGTTTGGATTTTCATTATTTCAGAGTATATGGTCTGTTCTGCTTCCATCTCTCTTACACACTCGTCTATAACGTCGATTAGATAACAGGTGTCATTCATGGCTGGTTCTTGTAAGAATTGAGTGAGGATGAATTCCACTTTTTCCTCTCCAACTTCGAATGTTAGTCTTCCCTTCTTTACGTCAATTATAGCTCCAGCTGTGGCTAGGAAGGGTCTTCCTAATATGATAGGAGTAAATGAGTCCTCGGTAATGTCCATGATTATGAAATCGGTCGGGATATAGAATTGACCTATTCTAACTGGAACGTTTTCCAGTATACCTACAGGGTATTTAACTGATCGGTCAGCTAATTGAACGGACATTTTTGTGGGTTTAAGTTCTCCCATCTCCAGCTTTTTGCAAATAGATAGGGGCATGACACTGATACTTGCTCCCAAGTCGCATAGAGCTTTGTCTATGACAAACTTTCCAATGTTACAAGGTATAGAGAAACTACATGGATCTTTTAACTTATGGGGCATATCATTTTGAATAATAGCGCTACACTCAGTAGTAAGTGTAACTGTTCCGTTGTCTTCTATCTTTTTCTTGTTAGATAGGATTTCCTTGAGAAATTTAGCATACGAGGGCATCTGAGTGATAGCTTCTATAAACGGTATTGTGATATTCAGTTGTTTCAAAAGTTCAACGAATTTCCTGAATTGGCCCATCATTTTGGAATTGGTAAGTCTCTGAGCGTACGGAATCGGCGGTTTATAGGGTGGTGGAGGCACATAAGGCTTCTCTTTCTCCACTTCCTCTTGGTTTTCGTTTTCCTTTTCCTTTGGTTCATTCTCATTTTTAGTTGGCTTGTTCTGCTTTTGGTACATGGCTGGATTTTCGAGTCTTGGATCAACAGGTTCATCAAGTTCTTTTCCACTTCTCAGTATCACAGTGTTAGCATGTCCTTTTGGGTTAGGTTGTGGTTGACCAGGGAAAATTCTAGCTGGGGCAGCAGTAGGTGCTTGTTATTGAGCTAGCTGTGAAATTTGAGTTTAAAGCATCTTATTATGGGTAGCTAAAGCGTCAACTTTACTAGATAATTGTTTAATCTGCTCATTAGTATGTAAATTCTGATTTAGAACATCTTTATTAGTCTGAGATTGAGAAGCAATGAAGTGTTCTATCATGATTTCAAGATTAGATTTCCTAGGGATATTGGATGTATTAGGTCCATTATTAGGGTGATTTGGGATAGCTTTTGGATAGCCAGGTGGTGTGGCAGGAACTTGTCCAGGTGCGTACAACGCATTGTTGCTTTTATACGAAAAATTCTGATGATTCTTCCAACCAGGGTTATAGGTATTACTATAAGGGTTTCCCTGTACGTAATTCACTTGTTCAGCTGGAACTCCTGTTAGAAGTGGGCATTCTGGAGAAGGATGTGATTGAAGACCACATAGATCGCAAGTTTGAGCTACTGCAGCTATGGTAGCTGCGGGAACGGTGGTAAGATTTTCTAGCTTTTGGGTAAGGGCTTCCCCTTTAGCGTTGACTTGATCCAGACTATTCACTTCAACCATACCACCTTTTGTTTGAGTTTTTTCCATATTAGCTCTTTCACTTCCCCATTGATAATGGTTCTGGGCCATGCTTTCGATAAGTTGATTTGCTTCGGTATACGGTTTATCCATCAATGCGCCACCAGCAGCAGCGTCTATAGTCAATCTTGTGTTGCACAAGAGACCGTTATAGAACATATGAATGATCATCCATTCTTCTAAACCATGATGAGGACAGAGTCTAATCATGTCCTTATAGCATTCCCACGCTTCGAAAAGTGATTCATTATCTTTTTGTCTGAAACCATTTATGTTGGCTCTGAGCATAGCAGATTTGCTTGGTGGGAAATATCTAGCCAAAAATACCTTCTTCAACACATCCCATGTGGTGATTAAGTTTGAAGGAAGAGATTGGAGCCATGCTCGAGTTCTGTCTCTTAAATAAAAAGGAAATAGGCGCAATCGTATTGCCTCGGGGTTTACACCATTCTATTTTACAGTGTCTACGTACTGCACAAACACTGACAGATACAGGTTTGGGTCTTCAGTAGGAGATCCATAAAATTGGTTCTGCTGAACGGCGGATAGAAGCGAAGGTTTCAGCTCGAAATAGTTTCGAGCGATAGCAGGAGCGGCAATGCTGTTGTGAGGTTCCGCTTGAGAAGGAACTGCGTAATCCTTAAGAGGACGAGGTGGAGTTGGTGCGTCAGCCATCTTCGATTCTTCAATTAACTCAGGGATTGAGATATCAGGAAGCTTAGTCGGAGGAAGATTGTTGAGATCAGGGTATTCTTGAATTCGGTGTCTTACTCTGAGATAGCACTCGATATCATTGATTTGTAGATGCAAAGGCTCGCTTCGGGAGCGAGTATTTGGCATACAACAGAGGGAAAAATAAATAGTTGCCTTAGTCTATATAGGGCTACTTTATGAGTGTATTAGTGACTAAATCAAAGTCCCCGACAACGGCGCCAAAAACTTGATGTGCGATCGACCTAATGTATCTAACGGTATCTTAACTGTAAGTGCACAGCCTATTGCGGTAGTAATAAAAAGATGTCGAACCCACAGGGACTTTGTAATCACTCTAGTGCTATAAAGGTTTGCTAGTTTAGCTAAGTCAGATGTTGTCACGTTTGGTTTTTAGAAGTTAAAGTAGAGGAAAACTAAATCGAACTAAGGAAATAATAATAAAGCAGTCGGTATGTAATATAGTGAACCTAGGCGGATTTAATCGAACCTAAGTGTTGTACCCCAAAATTTTCCCTCCCATATTCTTCAAAGTTTTGACAAGCATCACCTCAAAGGGTTCAAAGTCTACTCAAGGGCTACACAGTCAAGCACCCTCCTAAGCCAGTCAAATTAGGGTTTTCGTTCTTGCAAGGAAGTTGAGATTTTCAAGGGGGCTCAATCAAGTCCCATATGCCTATACACATTTTCAAGCACCTACATGTCAAGTTTCAAGGCTCACAAGGTCAAGTTGCACAGTCAAAAACCCTAATTGCTTCACAATCAACTGTAGGGGCAAAATGGTCATTTGGCAGTCAAAAGTCAAAATTTTGGTCAACATCTTATTTTGAGGCCACAATCATCATTTGATCAATCCTTGATCATGATTCCTCAAGCATGGCTCAAAAATCATCAAGGTGTCAAAAGTTTCTATTTTTGGACAGCTGAAAAGTCAACTGTACCTTGACCAAGGCATAACTTTTTCATGTTTCATCAGAAAAATCCCATCCAATGCTCATTTTGAAGGGGATGACATTTCCTACAACTCATCCTCACGTTCCCAGTCCAAGAAATGCTCTCACAAAAAGTTACCAATTTCAACATTATAGGTCATTTTCAAAAGTCAACAAAAAGGCACTTTAAGTCAAAGACCATAACTTGAGATTGCTAAATTCAAATGACATGGGACCAAAGGCATTGGTTAAAGAACTTCAAGACCTTTCCAAAATGTCCAAGAACACGTTCATATGATCAAAATTGAGCAAGATATGCATTGGAGAAGTTGGGAAATTTTTGTGAAATGGCCAAAGTCAACTATCCTTGAAACTTCAATTTTTGACAAAAGGGCCCACTTTTTTCCACTTGGTTCAGCCTTGTCATGCCACCCACGTGTCCCATGACCCATTACAAGACCAAACATTTATTTTTCATTTTTATTTAATTTTTATGGATTTAATTCACTTTAATCCATAATAATTCAAATAAAAATCAAAAAATGAATTAAATGGTATCTTTGAGTTTTGAATGACTTTTATATGTCATGAATCACCTACCAAATTCGTGCCAAGCCTATTATGAGCATGAAATTCAAATTTTGAACAAAAATGGCAAGTTTCTTTAATGGTGGTTATGAGAAAATCCAAAGCTTAATGGCAATAGTTAAAAGCTCCTTAATGTGACTTATTCTCACTCATTACTATATATACAAGCCTTGCAAGCCTCATTCACAACCTAGAACATTACACAAACAGCCAGAGCAAAATCCAAAAAGTGTCAAAAAAAAGTGTGAGATCAAAAGGAGTATTGCAAGCATTTTCAGGCCAAAAGGAGAACGTGACTCTCTTCTTTGCCATCCCCTGAAGCTAAAGCAACCCTTGCCACGTCCTAAGATCCATCATACCGCGCTGTAAGTTCTTCCCAGGTCTCCCAAATAATTGTTTCATTTTTTCTTAACATGTTCATGTACAGGCAGTCCAAAGCGTACCACCATGCATCCCACATATCCAACGCGCCAAGTGTCTCCAAGTGCAAATCCAATGGCCACAAGGGAAGGAGCATCATGTTCTCAGGTCAAAGCAGGCATAGGCGATTCCCAAAGTCAACAAGGCTTGGAGTGTTCTTGGGCCAGAATTTCTAAATCAAACTCCCAAATCTGGCCCAAACCCCCCTTGGGTTTGCAATTTTATTTTGTCATTTTATATTTTATTTGTCTTATTTATTTTTTTCCCTTTTATTAACTATTAACATAATTAATATTTTTTATAAAAAAATCAAAAAAAAAAAAAGAACTAACATTATTATTATTATTATTAATTTCATGTTATTTTTGTAAATAAATTCTAACAAGTCAATTAGTTTAATTAGTTTAATGTTAACCTTTTTTTTATAATAAATAAAATCAACTTAGACTTAGGCTTTTCTTTTGACGTTTTAATTCTTTTTATTTTATTTTCATAAAAAACATAAAAACACAAAAAAACTTTTATTTTTTTAATTAATTAATTAATTAGTTTAATTATTGGTTTTAATTTCATTAATTACAAAAAAAAAAAGACAAAAAAAATCAATTCTTTTCTTAAAAGGGTCAAAACCCTTAGGACGTTCCCGATTTAATTCTCGCGCGCATTTATTTATTTTGATTATTTATGTAACTGTCTCCAGATATGTAATAGTTAAATAGGAATTTTACCGCTTTATTTAATTTCTCGTACTTATTTATCAAAACGGGTCTTTGTTTTTTGGCGATGTATAGACCCGCGCCTTGTAATAGTTAGAATTTACATTTCTGCAATTTACTTTCCGCACCCCTAACTCTTAAATGCATGAAAGAATGTATGTAAATAAAATCAATCTGTAGCTCACAAATAACATGTACATGATAACCTTAACTGAAACATAACACACAAAGCACATGCCACTCCTAAGGTACGCCTCACTAGTTGCCTCGAACGTGGTCATCAAGTATAGAACGTCTTAGAGGTCGCCCTCCTGTCTAAAGATCCAGTCGCCTCGAAATGGTTGCCTCGGATAAAAAAGGATCTAGGACATTAGGGTTACCGCTAAGGTGTCCTACCATTGCTTCGGTGACCACATTATCCCTTAATCGAATTGACCCAAACACCTCCAACGATGGTGCTACCTACCTCTCAATGGTGGGATAGCACTATCTAAAGGACTCTTACACAGCCTAATTCCTTAGAGTAGGTAGATTCTCTTAAGTACTTGCTCTTCTCAAAACAAACAAAAATACTTTTCGCACCCCACACTTTCAAAAAGTTTTCAAACAAAACACTTCATACACTCTTGAGGACTGATACAAGAGTTACTTAGAAGTTTTCCAAATGAACTTTTTCAAAACCCACAAACACTTGAAAAGCAAACAAATTTTGAAAACATAAGAGCAAGTACCTAAGAGCCCGTGGATAACCACGGATAGAAAGGGTGCTAACACCTTCCCTTTCTATAAATCTACCTCCCGAACCGAGAAACAACTCGAATAAGGAATTTTGCTGTGCTTTTGTCCTTTCCATATTGGAGAACATAAAAGACGGTGGCGACTCTTGCTTACCGCGACATTTCGCGAACCAGCTTAAAAAACAGTCAGTTCTATTTCCACCGATCACAGAACTGCCGACTCTGCTGGGGACACTTAAAGTGAGGTGTACCTTAGGATTAGATCATACTCATGTTTTCAATTGCTTGCTTTGATTGCTCTAAAATTGTGGGCCTATCTTGGGAGTTTCATAGATCCTAACCCGGATCTGGGGGATACCTTCTTAGAAAGTAGCAACAAACTGTGAGGGAACTGTGCGGAGTATACCGACACGGTTGAAGCAGTTTGCTACGTTGATGTGGAACTTTGGTGAGTACCGGTAACCCTTGAGTCAAGTCAAGGAGAGTACGGGGCCGCCGCGTGGTGTCGTGAAGCATCAACTGACCTTAGGAACCTTACTTGACCATCCTGGCCTCTTTAGGGGTAGTGAGATGACCGACTTTGGTGTAGTCCGAAGTTGGTAGATACTCGATACTACACTCATTGAGGGTTGTTTTCTTGGAATATTTTGATCGCCAGTTCAGTGGCTAAATCAAAACAATGAACACAGAAAACAACCCAATTATATTGAGCTCCTTAGAACCCGGTTACTTTTGATAGGACAGGTTTTTGAGCCCACCAACTTCAAGAGGGTAGTACCCCAAACTTCACGCTGGCCTAAACTCTAAGGGTTGTCTTGTGTGACTTGTGTGCTTTCAAACTTGACTATTTGCATGCTTGTTATCTAACACATGAGTTTCTTGCAGGGTTTGTTTACAGTCCTTAATTGGGACACATTACAGGGCCTACTTACATTACTCCACGCATAGCATAACATCATGCCATCATACCATTGCATACATCCTGCATAAGGACTAATCCATTTCAAGGATCTCAAGGGTCTGTGATGCAGGTCATGATGAATCAAATGTCTAGCAAGGGGCAAAGGGGATTTATTTTCCTCTAAACAAGGTTGATGACTTGAGTTAGGGGCTATGACCCACTCGATATGGTGAGCCTTGACTCTTGAAGAAGGACTCTCAACAACACGAAGTTCCTTCAATCAAGCTACGAAATTCAAATGCTAACAATTTTCTTGTTTACCCCACGAGATCCTTGGAAATATTGCATGCATACATACATATCATTGCATTACAGGTACCCTTGTTACATATCACTTACCTTCTCCGCTGTTTATTTCAGCGATGGCTTCCCAACAAGGCAACCAGGATCTTCACGCTCAAGAGACTCGGTTCGGGGAGATCCTCATAAATCTATCCAAGGGGCAGGAAGAGCTGAGAACACTCCTCATGGGGACTTTGGTCAGAAATAGTCCTGAAGACGATAAGGACGAACGGATGAAACGCCTACAAGCTGAGGTGGATACAATGAGAACCCAGATGTTAGGGCAAATGGCTCTTATCCAAGACTTATCTCAAAGACAAGGAGAGCTCAGGGTTCTCGTCAACCAACTGCTTCGGGATAACCAATTGGGGCAAACATCTAAGATTGAAGAGCAAGCCATCATTCAACCACATGTGGGGCAATAAGACAAGGGAAAAGCTCCTCAGTTTGCTTCAGGGTCACAAGTCCAACATCAACCTCACCAGCGTCAACAGGGTAATCGGCGTAAGCGAAATACGTCTGGAAGACATTTCTCGGAGACTGGTATACCATCATCACTGATACTGAGACGCTTGTTGGAGGTCAAGCTGATTGCTTTAAAGGATCCTCCTAAGAATCTCAACATAACCTCCCTAAAGTACAATCCTGATGAAAGGTGTGCCTACCATTCTGACAGTCCTGGACATGACACTGACGACTGTTGGAGCCTGAGGAACAAGATCCAGGACTTGATCGACGGAAGGGTGTTGGAGTTCATGTCGGGTGGCAATATGAAAATCTTCTGCTGAGAATCTTCCATCTGAGATGACTAGTGCAAACTGAGAAGCTTTTGTTCATTCGAATGTTCAAGTTGTATTTTTCTTTGATTGTTCAAACATTTGTTCATGTCAAACTCTTTTACTTTATCAATGCATCGCATATGTCTGTTTTGAATCAATATATTCGCATTCGCTATATTCAAACTGCTTTCATTTTTTGATGTCAACTCTCAATTACTAATTATAAGCCTCTTGAGGGAGGATGACGAAAATGATACCACAATTTTACAGTATGCTTTTGAACAGACCCCGCTGATGAGGTACAGGCATTATTTCAATTCCTAAACACCGGAGTTGTAAGGAAGATAATCCCTCGTCAACCCCTTTGAGCCAAAGAAGTAGGAGTTTTTCTTTTCGAAAATTAATACCCTTTATCATAACCTAGGGCAGGGTAGTTCTCTCAGTTGGTCCAGGTGCACAGCGAATAGCATCAAAGAAGTCCTTCTGAAACAAAAAACAGTGATGGTTCCATATAATCGTAGACAGGCAGTTATTATCTCGCAAAAATAAAAGCCCAATAAGTCAAAACCTATGAAGGAGACTTACAAAACTGGGGCATCCCGCTGACTGTAACCACAAAGAAACAGTTCAGGCAAAATTTAGGGATAACGCAATAAAAAAGAAAGAGGTTCTACAAACCCTCAACTTAAAAAAAAAAAGAAATGACTGCCTATTCAAAATGAATGGTCAATATCCGAACTATCATTGGAATATCAGGACAAAGACTCAAACAAGATCTAAATGCACGATTAGCTGAGTTTAGGATTGAAGAACATCACGAAGAACGGGTGGGTACAAATAAAATTTGAGCCTTTATCCTTTGTTTCTTAAACCGTGAACCAGGCCACGCTACAACCCTTAAAAGCCCTAGCTGGAGCATGGGTTAGTTCGAAAGCATACTATTACAAAGGTATCCTAACTCCTTAAGGCTTACGGTAAAATAACGAGTTGACATCACAGTTTACAAAAAAATTCACTTGTTTTTATGAAAAAATGCATTTTCAAAAAAAATTCAAGACAGACATAAGCTTTGCATTTCTAATATAACATTGCTTGCATATGACTATTCGTTTGAACAGCATAGAAGTTCGCACGACGAATGTCTAATGAACAAAAAGCACCTCCAATCAAGGGGCAGGGCATGATCATTGTCCATCATCTGGGGCAGTCCCGTCAAGATTCAGAGAATCTCTCAAATGCCTAATAGCCTGGGGCAAATCTCCGCCTGAGTCACCTAGGGCATTGGACATGAGTTCCAGCTACGAATCTTGCACGATCAAACATCTTCTGCTGGTATGGCAACACAATGCTACTGACAGTGACAACTCCCTGCATCCTGAGAGCGCAGACATAGTCGAAAAAGTACTGCGCATAATCAAAGACCCGCTAGGTTGACACACCTAGGCAAAAATAAGGGCTTCCCGGCGAACCAAAAGGGTTCAGGCAAAAATAGGGATAATAAAATCAAAAAAAAGAGGTCCTACAAACCCTCAACACAAAAGGAAATGACTGCCTATTCAAAATAAACTGTCAGTATTCGAACCATCACTGGTATATCAAAGCAAAGACTCAAACAAGGTCTAACGCACGATCAGCTGAGCTTAGGTTTGAAGAACATCACGAAGAGCGGGTGGGTACAGATAAATTTGAGCCTTTATCCTTTGTTTCTTAAACCGTGAACCAGGCCACGTTATAACCCTAAAAAGTCCTAGCTGAAGCATGGGTTAATTCGAAAGCATACTGTTACAAAGCAAAGAAATTCACACGAAGAATATCTAGTGAACAAAAGCACCTCCAATCAAGGGGCATGGCATGATCATTGTCCATCATCTGGGGCAGTTAAGTCAAGATTCGGAGAATCTCTCAAAATGCCAAATAGCCTGGGGCAAATCTCCGCCTGAGTCACTAGGGGCATTCCAGCAACGAATCTTGCCTGATCAAACATCTTCTAGTGGCATGGCAAAACACTACTAACAGTGGCCCCTCCCTACATCCTGAGAGCATGGACATAGTCGGAAAAATACTACGCATAATCAAAGACCCGCTAGGTTGACACACCTAGGCAAAAATAAGGGCTTCCCGGCGAACCAAAAGGGTTCGGGCAAAATGAGAGATGAAAATGAAAAAATCTATACACCCGGCAAGTCGAAAACCTGAAAAGGCGGCTTGGGCAAAAATGGGTATCCCGTTGGATTGAAAACCCGAAAGGGCGGTCCAGGCAAAAGTTAGGGATCAAAGCGTACGACTATGTCCCATCATCTTGTCACTTTCCTACCAGAAGAAGATTTGTCAAATCGGCAGTCCTCAAGCACCTCTACAGGTACCTTCTCCCACAGAAGCTGGGGCAATAAGGGTTGCCCAAACTGTACAGCTGCTTTCCTCCAGGTACAAGGTAGATTCAGTTGAAGAATTTGACCAAGATACTTTCACTCCCCGTTGAGTAAGACCAGAATCATAAATACTTTCCTCGAGCAGAGTTTGGTCTCCCAATCAGCCCTGAAAAGGCACAGCATTCTCCAGCAAGTCAGCAACACTCTCCCCAAGCAGAGTTAATCTACTGTCATCCATAAGGAAGATGGGTATTCCCAGAAGATCTCAACATTCCCCAATGGAGTATACAGATGTTCCTAAGCAAGCATCCCCGGCAGTCTTAATATAAGATTGTTCCCCGGTGGAATACAGACATCCTAGTGGAGCCATTTCCCAATGCAGTCTCAAGTCTCCCATGAGAGTTGAATTATCCTCCCCAGTAGATTCTGGAAGCTGGTCCCCTACAGAGTACGAACGCGTCTCCCCGGCTTTATTCAAAGGTTATTCCCCAAAGGGCTTATAACTGGGTTATCCTCAGCTAAAAACCATGGAAAGATCGTCCTCAGCGAAGTTCTTCCTATCCCCGGCGGAGTTCATCGGATCTTCCAACATAACTCATCAACGGTATCCCCAGCGGAGTTATCATCAAACCTCAGCGAAGTATCTCTTCCCACAGAGTATTCCCCGCAGAGTAATCTCTCCAACAAGTTTATTCCCCAACAGAGTCATCTTCTCCTACCGGTTTATTCTTGCAACCATCATCCCCAGCGGAAACGAAGAACTCTACTCTTCAAACATCAAGCCCAGGATTCAATAAACTCCCGGCATCCGTCAAGGATTTATTTTCCTAGACGAGAATACATTCATAAACATCGCATCGTCATGATACATGCATATACACATCATACAATCTCATTTTATGTTGAGAACATCATCGCTTGATCCATGTCATGCATTGCATGTGACTGACCTTACCTTTCAGGAATGATACAGTTAAATGATCAGCTATGTCAAAGAAGACAAATACAGTCAAAAGAGACCAATCCAGTCAAAAAAGACAAATCTAGTCAAAGAAGACAAATCCAGTCAAAGAAGACAAGTCCAGTTAAATCCTAAAGGTTTTTCTGATGCTCATCCAGTCAAAGAACACGGTCCAGTTAAATTACTTCCTAAAGTCAAAGAAGACAACCCGTCAGTATAGACACCCGTCATTGAAGACAACCCGTCATTGAAGACATCCCGTCATTGAAGACAACTCGTCATTGAAGACAACTCGTCATTGAAGACAACTTGTCATTATAGACACCTGTCAGTATAGACACCTGTCATTGAAGACAACCCGTCAGTATAGACACCCGTCATCGAAGACAACCCGTCAGTATAGACACCCGTCATTGAAGACAACCCGTCATTGAAGACATCCCGTCATTGAAGACAACTAGTCATTGAAGACAACTCGTCATTGAAGACAACTTGTCATTATAGACACCCGTCAGTATAGACACCCGTCATTAAAGACAACCCGTCAGTATAGACACCCGTCATTGAAGACAACTCGTCATTAAAGACAACTCGTCATTAAAGACAACTCGTCATTGAAGACAACTCGTCATTATAGACACCCGTCATTGAAGACAACTCGTCATTGAAGACAACCCGTCATTGAAGACAACCTGTCATTATAGACACTCGTCATTGAAGACAACCCGTCATTTAAGACAACTTGTCATTGAAGACAACTCGTCATTGAAGACAACTCGTCATTTAAGACAACTCGTCATTGAAGACAATCCGTCATTATAGACACTCCTCATTGAAGACAACTCGTCATTGAAGACAACTCGTCATTGAAGACAACTCGTCATTGAAGACAACCCGTCAGTATAGACACCCGTCATTGAAGACATCTCGTCATTGAAGATAACCCGTCATTGAAGACATCTCGTCATTGAAGACAACTCGTCATTGAAGACAACTCGTCATTGAAGACACCCGTCATTGAAGACAACCCGTCAGTATAGACACCCGTCATTGAAGACAACCCGTCAGTATAGACACCCGTCATTGAAGACAACCCGTCAGTATAGACACCCGTCATTGAAGACAACCCGTAAGTATAGACACCCGTCATTAAAGACAACCCGTCCGTATAGACACCCGTCATTGAAGACAACCCGTCAGTATAGACACCCGTCATTGAAGACAACCCGTCAGTATAGACACCTGTCATTGAAGATAACCCGTCAGTATAGACACCCGTCATTGAAGACAACCCGTCAGTATAGACACCCGTCATTGAAGACACCCCGTCATTGAAGACACCTCGTCGTTGAAGACTACCCGTCATTGAAGACAACTCGTCATTGAAGACAACTCGTCATTAAACACAACTCGTCATTGAAGACAACTCGTCATTAAAGACATCCCGTCATTGAAGACAACCCGTCAGTATAGACACTCGTCATTAAAGACAACCCGTCAGTATAGACACCCGCCATTGAAGACAACCCGTCAGTATAGACACCCGTCATTGAAGACACCTCATCATTGAAGACACCTCGTCATTGAAGACTACCCGTCATTGAAGATAACTCGTCATTGAAGACAACTCGTCATTAAAGACAACTCGTCATTGAAGACAACTCGTCATTGAAGACATCCTGTCATTGAAGACAACCCGTCAGTATAGAAACTCGTCATTGAAGACAACCCGTCAGTATAGACACCCGTCATTGAAGACAACCCGTCAGTATAGACACCCGTCATTGAAGACAACCCGTCAGTATAGACACCCGTCATTGAAGACAACCCGTCAGTATAGACACCCGTCATTGAAGACACCCCGTCATTGAAGACACCTCGTCGTTGAAGACTACCCGTCATTGAAGACAACTCGTCATTGAAGACAACTCGTCATTAAAGACAACTCGTCATTGAAGACAACTCGTCATTGAAGACCACCCGTCCACGAAGATAACCCGTCCAAAGAGACAACTCGTCAAGAAAGACAAAACCTCCTCTGGTTCATTTAAATCCAAAAAAAAAATCTGAGATAACCTGCCAGTAGAGACAACCCATCAACCTTTCGAAGTTCCAGATTCGATTCCTGTATCCATCCAGGGCACGTCTGAAGAGTTTGAAGATTCGATTCATGTATCCAGCCAGGGCATATCTGTTGACGACTAATTCCAGATTCGATTCCTGTATCCAGCCAGGGCATGTCTGCATGAAGAGTTTGAAGATCAACCCCTGTAACAGGCCAGGTAATTATCTTTCTTTCTCAGGTACGCGAGTTCTCGCTAAGGAATCTCTTACGCGATCGACACCTAGATGGCATCTATAAGCCCATCCACATACCAACAGTTTCCAAATGGCATCTATAAGCCCATTCCCGACAAGGTTTTGTAACACTTCCAGATGGCATCTATAAGCCCATCCTCCTATCCACCATCTCTCCAAATGGCATCTGTAAGCCCATTCCCGCTGTCACACTGCTGATACTCTACTATGTGAGTGCAAATTTCTGGGCACTCTAGTGTTCAATCATCTTCCACCCTCGGATCACGAAAGGCACACAAGCCAATCTACATCCTCAGGTATAAGAAGATTGAACAGGGGGAACTGTTGTACCCCAAAATTTTCCCTCCCATATTCTTCAAAGTTTTGACAAGCATCACCTCAAAGGGTTCAAAGTCTACTCAAGGGCTACACAGTCAAGCACCCTCCTAAGCCAGTCAAATTAGGGTTTTGGTTCTTGCAAGGAAGTTGAGATTTTGAAGGGGGCTCAATCAAGTCCCATATGCCTATACACATTTTCAAGCACCTACATGTCAAGTTTCAAGGCTCACAAGGTCAAGTTGCACAGTCAAAAACCCTAATTGCTTCACAATCAACTGTAGGGGCAAAATGGTCATTTGGCAGTCAAAAGTCAAAATTTTGGTCAACATCTTATTTTGAGGCCACAATCATCATTTGATCAAGTCTTGATCATGATTCCTCAAGCATGGCTCAAAAATCATCAAGGTGTCAAAAGTTTCTATTTTTGGACAGCTGAAAAGTCAATTGTACCTTGACCAAGGCATAACTTTTTCATGGTTCATCATAAAAATCCCATCCAATTCTCATTTTGAAGGGGATGTCATTTCCTACAACTCATCTTCACATTCCAAGTCCAAGAAATGCTCTCACAAAAAGTTACCAATTTCAACATTATAGGTCATTTTCAAAAGTCAACAAAAAGGCACTTTAAGTCAAAGACCATAACTTGAGATTTCTAAATTCAAATGACATGGGACCAAAGGCATTGGTTAGATAACTTCAAGTCCTTTCCAAAATGTCCAAGAACATGTTCATATGATCAAAATTGAGCAAGATATGCATTGGAGAAGTTGGGAAATTTTTGTGAAATGGCCAAAGTCAACTATCCTTGAAACTTCAATTTTTGACAAAAGGGCCCACTTTTTTCCACTTGGTTCAGCCTTGTCATGCCACCCACGTGTCCCATGACCCATTACAAGACCAAACATTTATTCTTTCATTTTTATTTAATTTTTATGGATTTAATTCACTTTAATCCATAATAATTCAAATAAAAATCAAAAAATGAATTAAATGGTATCTTTGAGTTTTGAATGACTTTTATATGTCATGAATCACCTACCAAATTCGTGCCAAGCCTATTATGAGCATGAAATTCAAATTTTGAACAAAAATGGCAAGTTTCTTTAATGGTGGTTATGAGAAAATCCAAAGCTTAATGGCAATGGTTAAAAGCTCCTTAATGTGACTTATTCTCACTCATTACTATATATACAAGCCTTGCAAGCCTCATTCACAACTTAGAACATTACACAAACGGCCAGAGCAAAATCCAAAAAGTGTCAAAAAAAAGTGTGAGATCAAAAGGAGTATTGCAAGCATTTTCAGGCCAAAAGGAGAACGTGACTCTCTTCTTTGCCATCCCCTGAAGCTAAAGCAACCCTTGCCACGTCCTAAGATCCATCATACCGCGCTGTAAGTTCTTCCCAGGTCCCCCAAATAACTGTTTCATTTTTTCTTAACATGTTCATGTACATGCAGTCCAAAGCGTACCACCATGCATCCCACATATCCAACGCGCCAAGTGTCTCCAAGTGCAAATCCAATGGCCACAAGAGAAGGAGCATCATGTTCTCAAGTCAAAGCAGGCATAGGCGATTCCCAAAGTCAACAAGGCTTGGAGTGTTCTTGGGCCAGAATTTCTAAATCAAACTCCCAAATCTGGCCCAAACCCCCCTTGGGTTTGCAATTTTATTTTGTCATTTTATATTTTATTTGTCTTATTTATTTTTTTCCCTTTTATTAAATATTAACATAATTAATATTTTTTATAAAAAAATCAAAAAAAAAAAGAACTAACATTATTATTATTATTAATTTCATGTTATTTTTGTAAATAAATTCTAACAAGTCAATTAGTTTAATTAGTTTAATTATTTTTATTTTATTTTCATAAAAAACATAAAAACACAAAAAAACTTTTATTTATTTTTAATTAATTAATTAATTAGTTTAATTATTGGTTTTAATTTCATTAATTACAAAAAAAAAGACAAAAAAATTCAATTCTTTTCTTAAAAGGGTCAAAACCCTTAGGACGTTCCCGATTTAATTCTCGCGCGCATTTATTTATTTGATTATTTATGTAACTGTCTTCAGATATGTAATAGTTAAATAGGAACTTTACCGCTTTATTTAATTTCTCGTACTTATTTACCAAAACAGGTCTTTGTTTTTTGGTGATGTATATACCCGCGCCTTGTAATAGTTAGAATTTACATTTCTGCAATTTACTTTCCGCACCCCTAACTTTAAATGCATGAAAGAATGTATGTAAATAAAATCAATCCGTAGCTCACAAATAACATGTACAAGACAACCTTAACTGAAACACAACACACAAAGCACATGCCACTCCTAGGGTACGCCTCACTGGTTGCCTCGAACGTGGTCTTCAAGTATAGGACGTCTTAGAGGTCGCCCTCCTGTCTAAAGATCAAGTCGCCTCAAAACGGTTGCCTCGGATAAAAAAGGATCTAGGACATTAGGGTTACTGCTAAGGTGTCCTACCATTGCTTCGGTGACCACATTGTCCCTTAATCGAATTGACCCGAACACCTCCAACGATGGTTTTACCTACCTCTCAATGGTGGGATAGCACTATCTAAAGGACTCTTACACAGCCTAATTCCTTAGAGTAGGTAGATTATCTTAAGTACTTGCTCTTCTCAAAACAAACAAAAATACTTTTCGCACCCCACACTTTCAAAAAGTTTTCAAACAAAACACTTCATACACTCTTGAGGACTGATACAAGAGTTACTTAGAAGTTTTCCAAATGAACTTTTTCAAAACCCACAAACACTTGAAAAGCAAACAAATTTTGAAAACATAAGAGCAAGTACCTAATTGCCCGTGGATAACCACGGATAGAAAGGGTACTAACACCTTCCCTTTCTATAAATCTACCTCCCGAACTGAGAAACATCTCGAATAAGGAATTTTGTTGTGCTTTTGTCCTTTCCATATTGGAGAACATAAAAGACGGTGGCGACTCTTGCTTACTGCGACATTTCGCGAACCAGCTTAAAAAATAGTCAGTTCTATTTCCACCGATCACACTAAGCATATAAAGATGTTTAACTTAAATGGTTCTGTAGAAATTATCAGTTTAAAAACCCTCAACTCACACTCTCGTAGTCTTATCTCAGATTATACCCCTAAAGCCTTATGCCTACTCTCGCAAGCCCATAAGTGTTTAGAAACTACTCTTTGAAAACTTAATAAAGTCTAATTCGTTTTAAAGCGCTCTCGCTGTATTTAAATCAAATGCCTAACTTTAGCTATCCGGTTAAAACCTCACACTCTCGTGGTCTTGATCCTAACCTATTCTACTTTTCTTACTCTCGTAACAAAAAGATTAATTTTAATTATAAAAAGTCTCAGCCAGAAATTAAGTTAATTTTAATTTTAGCTTAGGAACAATTTAATCCATTCAGTTACGATTATCACATCCCGACTCTAGAAATTTAGCTAGCCATGGTACTTGAAACAGACAGACAGGAAATATAATTGGAAAGCAGTGAAACATTCATGATAAATAAATAACAGTAATTGAACGTAAACAAATTGTACTTAAAATTAAATTAAATGCAATTAAAACCTGAATAATAATACTATTCCTCAAGCTCCCTCTTCCACAAGTCGGCAAGATTGGAACCTTCGGAATCGAAACTCGAAACAAAGTCTGAGGCTAAAAAAAATTCTAACTAAGATAGCAATTTCCTAATGTTGGAAATGGATATTAAATGGTAAAATGGAAATAAAAACAAGAACAGCAGGAAAAATGCAAACTGGGAAATGGTTCGTAAATTCGGCAGAGCTTCCGCAAGAAATTTGTGAAAATAAAACTGTGTAAATAAAACTCTTTGTCCGTTCTTCATCGAAATCTCTCGTATTTATAGAGGAGAAATTGACAGTTAAAAAAAACAAGAACGTGGGCTTTGCACTTCAGTTGTGGAGAAAAACAAGGAAGACTGGGCGTTGGTGAGGTTGAGAGATTGTAGGAGTATCTGAAGACTCCTTTCTTTTTGTTGCCCACATCTCCACGTCTTCACCTCATGTTCTTCATAAAGTTGGATTAAGCGTGTTACGGTTGTAACACCAAGGTGACGGGCATTCTTCATGTAATAAGTGTGTTACGATCGTAACACCAAGGTAAC
Source organism: Vicia faba (assembly GCA_948472305.1). Taxonomy (NCBI): domain Eukaryota; kingdom Viridiplantae; phylum Streptophyta; class Magnoliopsida; order Fabales; family Fabaceae; genus Vicia; species Vicia faba. Next base: position 1,291,708,523 of record OX451741.1, read on the forward strand.
GGGCATAAGACGCTTAGCAGCGCATTACGTTCGTAAGTGATGTGTGACGACCGTCACATCATCAAAACTGCAAAACTTTGCAGAATTATTCCTTTTCTTCTGGTTTTCATGTTAACTTTCTTCATATGACCTTTTTCCACTAAATTGACTTGAGACATGTTGTACCTATGAAAAGACATAAAAACTCGGAACAATCGGGAGTTAAATGGATTATTGCAGTATGAAAACGGAATAAAAACGTAGCAATTATACGATACGATTTCTCGTTATCAACAAGTAAACATATACACATAAAGAAAACAAGTCATTAGGTTCAGGCTTACATGAGGTTCATTGGTAAGTACCCTCTTGAAGTTTAGTCGGTTCAACCTGTCCTAGAAAGTAATCGGGTTCTAAGGAATCTCAATATCACTGATCTTTCTTCATTGGGCATTGTCTCAGCATAATCAATCTTTTATTGCGGATGAAATATCCCAAAAGTCTGATCTCAATGAGCGTAGTATCGAGTATCAACCAATCTTCGGCTTTGCACCAAAGTCGGCTATCTCACTACTTCCTAATAGCCAAGTTGTTCAAATAAAGGTTCTACGGTAAGTTAGTGCTTCATGACACTGCTCAACGGCCCCGTATTCTCCTCCATTAAATACAAGGGATATTGGTACCAACAAATGCGTCACACTAACGTAGCCATTAATTCAACCATATCGGTCTATGCCGTACAGTTTCCACAATCTATTGCTACTTACCTAATGATGTTCCCAGATCCAGCTGGAGGATCAACAAAAACCCAAAAAAGACCCATAAATGTAAAAGCAAACAAATCAAACAATAAAAGCATTTAAAGGTGATCTAGCTCTAAGGTAACCCCACTTTTAAGTATTCCCCAGCAGAGTCGCCAGTTCTGTAATACAGTGGGAGAACTGACTTGGGTGTTGTGCTTTATCGCAATTATTGCAGATAGCAAGAGTCACCAACGACTTTTCTTTTATCCAATAAAGGAAAGGGTGAAAAGAACAGGAAAGACCTTTTGAGATATTTTTCTTGAGTTTGTGGGGTAGGTTTTGAAAAGGGAAGGTGTTAGCACCCTTTTCATTCATAGTTATCTGCGGGCTCTTAGTTGCTTGATCACTTTGAAAATGCTTTGTTTGAAATGTGTTTGTGATTGGTGTAAGTTTGAAAATATTTTAAAAACGCCTTTGTTTCGGCAAACTTTGTAATGATTGCCTCTCTATAAGAATGTATACAAAGTGTTGGTTTTTGAAAATAGTTCAAAGAGTTATTTGTTTTTGAAGATGTTTTGAAAGTGTGAGTGTGGAGATGGTTTGAGTTTGTGAGCAAGAAACTATGAGCGTTCTACCCACTCAAAAGGTCCTTGTTCTTTTCCTATTCCTTTAAATATTTCTACCTTACCATTGATTGATAAGAAGCCCTATCTTTGGATGTGAAGGGATGGGTGTGGGTCGTCGTATAGTCATGGAAGGCAACTTATGAGACGCTTTAGCAATTTTCGTAGGGACTAAGATTGTTTTACCGAAGGCAACATCGAAGGGTCATCGAGGGACTATGATATTTTTATCGAGGTACATGACTATTCTCCGAGGCAACAAGCGAGGTTATCCTAGAGGTGCGCGTGTGAAAAGTGTGTTTGATTGCATGCATTTTTGTCTTTGAGATTAGGGTTTTCAAACGGTTGATTTTATCTTACCATACACACCCTAATTACTAACAATTATATTAAAGCGATAAATTGCGGAAATTAAAATCCTACACTATTACATCACTTGGGGGATGGGGGTACAATTTACAAATGGGGATGAAACAAGCTTAATTATTACAACCATGTTGAATAGCAATGAAGAAAATATATAGAAAATATAAAAACAGTGTAAAAGAAAGGGAAAAAAATATTTTTTAACCATTATGTGTCGACGCATGCATCTTTGCATCGACACATAACCTTTCTTGTTCCTGTTAAACAAAAATCAACTCAGTATGATTAGATACATAATGGTATGTGTTGACTCATTTCTTGTTTGTGTCGACACATTCGTGTTTTGTGTCGACTCATGCACATTTTCTCTTTCTTTTTTTGGGTCTGGATAGCAGTATGTATCGATGCATAAGGCCTTATGTTGACTCATACCCTGTTATGTCACTAAAATAAGTCGACTCATGTGAGGATGTGTCGACTCATGCTGCAATTGTTTGCCTTAAACCTTATTCTATTATGTGTACAAGTTAGTTCTCTTATTGTATTGACAGAAATGAAAAGCAAGTAAATGGTTAGCTTCAAAAGGCAATGATTACTACATTTTATCCTTAAAAATGAATCATTAATGATGTTTGAAATGAAAGGTTCAAAGTCAAGAAGACTTACCTTGAGACTGCAATTTATTTTGATGTCTAAACATCTTTCCAGATGTTGTGATGGCTTCTGTGAACCTCCAGGATACTGCTCCAGTCCTCCCTCTGTATTGGAAATTGCTGGACCACTCTCCAACTCAGTCAAGTTATACAATACTGTATTTTGTTTATGTTTGAAAGGTGATTATAATGGCACTACATAAACTGTTCTTGTGTTTGAACAATCTTTATGTGGTATGAAGTGTTTGGATGGCTGGTTTATGGGAGAGCTTGCAAGGTGGAATAATGGGTTAAGGTTTTGTTTTTGTGAATGAAGATAGAGCTGAAGATGAATAGAAGTTACAAGAAAAGTTCTCTTAGATTTTTCAAAACACTCTATTCTCTCTCTAAAAGCCCTCTCAAAAAATCCTCCCTTTGTGTGTTGTGAAAACGGTTTATTTGTAGATGAAGTTGGCTGAGATTTGGGGGGAAACAAATAAGTTTTTGAACTTTTTGGGTATGTTGTTTCATAGCTTTTGATATACGGCTCTTATATGCTAATTTGGTGTAAATATGGGGACTGATATAGTGCAGGCTTGAACATCTTAGCAGATTTTAGGAGCATGTTGTGACAGTGTTTAGAGGCAGTATAGCAGGACTGGTTTTGCATAGATTGTTTTGTGTAGGAACAACAGGTTTTGGACTGATATGCTTGGACTAGTTGGTGCAAACTTTGGGCTTTACTCAGCAGTAAATTTCACAACATTATTTGTAGCGTGATACAAGTTTGGTTTTATGGACAGCATAGTGGCAAGGTTTGAGTCAAAGGGAAAAGTTCAACCAAGACAAAGTTTAGGATTTGTAATTTTAACTTTAAAAAATGCAGCTTTGTTGTTTATTTGAAAATTTGAATTATCTTGAATTGTGGTGAAGAGAAATATCATGAGGTAATGAAATTAATCATGTATAGAAAATACTTAGAAAATTTTTCCAAGTCTCGCAAAGTTTGATTTTTTTAAATTTCTTGATTTTTGATGATCAAATTCCATATTTTGAATTGTCTCGATGAAATGTGATTTTTGAAACTCAAATTCTACCAAAAGTCAAAGTTTGATTTTTCAGTGTACAATTGACTTTTTCATTTATGGACCAAATTTTATCTATCAACCCACTGATCTCGGGAGATGAATTGAAATGTGTGATTAGGTAAAAATGATGTGATTGAGTCCTTGAGATCATGTTTCAAATCAATAAGTCATGTACTAGGTCAAAAGTCAAAGATTGGTCATTCTCATTCAAAACCCTAATTTGGAGTCTCAGTGCTTCAGAGATGATTTTGCCTGATAAATTCCTTGAGAATCCTTGAAAAAGAGAGGGAAAATTTTGGGGTACAACACTCCTTTTTCATCTTTAGACAACTTCATATGTGTGGGAGCAGGAGTTCTTTTATGACTGGCATTTTCCATCCCAAATTTCTTTACTATGTTCTTAGCATACTTGCTCTGAGATAAGAATATAGAATCTTCCATTTGTTTAACTTACAGACCAAGAAAATAGGTTAATTCACCAACAAGGCTCATCTCAAATTCTAACTGCATTTTCTTGACAAAATGTTGAACCATCTAATTTGACATCCCACCAAACACAATATCACCAACATAAATTTGTGCAATCATGATCTTCCCTTCTTCTTCCTTGACAAAAAGAGTTTTGTCTTTGCCATCTTTCCTATATCCATTCTCACCAAGAAATTTTGTCAATCTCTCATACCAAGCTCTTGGAGCTTGATTTAATCCACACAGAGCTTTCTTCAGTTTGTAAAAATGTTTAGGGAAACTTGGATCAACAAATCTCGTTGGTTGTTCCACATAAACTTCTTCATTCAGATAGCCATTTAAGAAGGCACTCTTTACATCCATTTGAAACAATTTAAATTTCAGTATGCCTGCAACTCCCAAGAGTAGTCTGATTGATTCAAGTTTGTACACAGGAGCAAAGGTTTCATCAAAGTCAACTCCTTCAATTTGAGTGTATCCTTGTGCAACTAACCTTGCCTTATTTATAGTGACAATCCCTTTTTCATCAGATTTATTCTTGTATACACATTTAGTGCCAGTCACATTTGGTGCCTACATACTCCCTCGTGCAATGGGAAAGTCAGAGCACCGTAGTTCGGCTGGAAAAGACTTGTTTGATGGTTGTTTTTAAACAAGGAGACAAGTTGTCATTGTTAGGAGAGAAATCTCGACTAACGCTCACAAGGTGTGAGAAAGATGGACCCTGCGTCAGCAAGAGTGAGGGTTTGAGAATGCCTCTAGTACTCAAGTGGAAAAGTAGTCACCTTTATAACCATAGGGATAGGAGAATTTCGATCGAATATCAATGAATCATGTCTCATCTTGAAAAAAGTTTTAAATGTAAAAGGTGCTCGAGCGTACAAAAGAGTTTGACTGAGTTGAAGTGTATTTCTTAATTTTGAAAGATGTCAAAGTATGATTAAGTGAATTGATGTTTTTTAAAGAAAAGAAGTTTAAAATAGAAGGCAAACGACAAGGTCGAGGTTTATTATGAAAGAGTCTTGTGTTTATAAACAAAGAAGATTTTGAAAAGATGAGAAGATTTTGAAAATTAAAGAAGATGGGAGGAGATGAAGGGACTATCCTAAAGCATAAGGTAAAAGCTAAGGAAGAGAACCGTCTAACCAACAAGAAGCCAATACTTGACATTATGGGTCAAGATAGAATTCCTATTCTTTGGATTGAAACCGAGTAAGCAAAGATACTAGACCTCTTGAGAAGGACCAAACTTCAAACGTATCAAGCCATCGAAAAAAATTGGGCAGAGTAACGGCTGTATACGGGTGAATTTCATATTACAGACAAAGTGTGTAATCACAATAACCTGCACGCAAAACAAAAAAACAACCCAATGTCTTGAAGTAAACCTCAAGAGCTCCAAACAAAATATCCATTAAGGTCAGAAGGTCTCCAACATAGGCCAAGGTCTCTAATCCTAAGTCCAAGAAGTCCATCACTCCATAATACCAAGGATAGTAACCAAGTAGTCCAAGTATCATTAATGTTTTTTATGGTTCATGTTAATTATTAAGTGTCTTTAAAAGGAAAAGAAAAGATCAAGTGAACAAAATAAAAATGACATAAAAGTAAATGCTCAAGTGAGCAAAGATGAAAATAGCATGAAATGTAAATGCAAAAAGTAAATGGTACATAAAGTAAAGAGCACAAAATAATAGCATAAAGTAAAGTCAATTGTTAGTAATTAGTGGTTAGTTGGATGACCATCTTGAAACTTGCATTTGGAACTCATTAGAGGATTGGTAGAACCAAAGCCTCCACACAACAAGTTGCATTTTCTTTTTGTCAAGTATATCATCCATATTGGAATCCTCAAAAGTAACATTTAATGATCAACGATATTTAAGTGATATGCGCTGACCAAAAGTGACGTAGATCCATTAGAGGATTGGTAGAACCAAAGCCTCCACACAATGAATCTCAAGGTTATTGGATCAAAGAGATCAAATTAACATACTTGGGCTTGCAAATATAGGTTTGGGCCACGAATGATCATTTATTCGAATCAGGACAAAATTTAGCACTATGTTATGCAATCGTAAGTGGACTTATCTAGAAGTTGCACCTATTTTGAGGCCGGTCAATAGCAATATATGTACTTCATGTTTAGATAAATGATATAGAGATCATCATCCCTTAAAACGTAGCACAATTAAAAAAGAAAGGGATAAGATGAAGAGGGAGGGGAATGATAATCTAATTTGGATCACTACCTCAAATTTCTTTCATCTTTAAATTCAATCACTCATCTAGATGGATTAAAGCACTAAACTTATCATTAATCCAAATCACCAAAAATGAATTAAATAATTCACTCTTTGGTAGATTTGAATTGATGAACATTTATCCAACTTCATCTACATCATAAAGTCCATTGAATTTAAAGAGAAATTGGACATTTAAAATTGCAATCCAAACCAACAATCAAAAGGAGTGAGTAGAAAAAGCATTTTGGATAAAAGCTGCCCCAAAAACAAGGCAAAAAAATACATTTTGTCTCTGTGCAAATCGATTGCACTATAATGCAAATCGATTTGCACAGTGATGTTTTCAAAAATTTAAGCAAATTTCAATTAGTGCAATCGATTGCACTGTTACAGCAATTGATTGCACGCTGTTACAGACAGCAAAATAACATTTTAAAAGGTCAAATCCTTGTTCAAACTTTCCATCAAACACCTTATGATCATGGATCCAATTGAGCATGAAAATTTCATCAAATTATGAGAAAATAGCACCAATGGAATCACAAAACAATGGTCAATGAATCAATCCCAAAGATCACCAAGAGATCACATTGTGAAAGATGAATTATCCAACTTACCAAAGGTAGATCTAGAGAATTATCAACACAACTTCAAGAATTTGTTTCTATTCAACCACAAGAATCAATTGCCAAGCTTGGATGTAGAGAATTGATGAATAAAAAGTGTTTGGATGAAGGTTTAGCTCAAATATTAGTAAGCTTCAATTCAAAGCTTACTAACTTTTTGAAAATGGAGCTTTGTGTGAATTTGGTAAATGGAGAGAATTGAGAGATTTTTTAGAAAAGTGATTTTGGCTATCAAAAGCTTGAAATTTGAGTGAAATGAGGGCTCTATTTATAGAGTTTAGGATTGGGATTTGTGGTAATTTGTAATTGATTCTTGGAGCCAAATTTTGAATTAATGATAATTCTTTCAAAAATTAAAGAAAAATTGGAGTCAAAATTTGACAAGCTTGAAATTATTGATTTTTTTTTCAAATTTTCACATTGTGAAATCGATTGCACTACAGTGCAAATCGATTTGCACAGTGTATTTTTTCAAAAATTGCATAAAATGCACTTTGTGCAATCGACTGCACTCTAGGAGCAATCGATTGTATAGTAAAAAAATGAAAAAAATTTAATTCTTTTTCTTTGCAAATAGAGATTTTAGGGAAATAATAGCGGAAAACCTTATTTGATATATGCTTCGACTCGGTACCTACAAAACACAAATATGCAAAGACAAAGACAATTATTTTTTATATTTTGATTAGAAGTTAGTCAAGAACACAAGAGAAAACTTAAAGATAGGATGCAAATGTGATGAATGAAGCTATTTATTAATGATTGTGACCAAATGACAAAATATGATATTCAAGTGCGACTGAAAAAGTTAGATGCGAAATTTAGGGTACAACAACTACCCCTATTTAATTATCTTTATGCCAGATAGGCAGAAAGTAATTAAATATAAACAGGCCTGAATTTCGTCCATGATGCGATAAGATGATAGCATATGTTATGAGTGAATGCATGGACTTTTTTTTGACATATATTTTTTTGAATGATGAATGAGATGAGACAGACTCTGGGAATATGGAGAGACTTGAAACTGGAAACTTATGGTAGTTCAGATGAAATGACATGGAATGACAAGCTAGGGAAACGACAAGATATTTATGGATATCTGTCAGGGTGACAAAGAGTAACCATCAATACTTGGAAAAAAAGAGATAAAACCCGAGAAGGCAAGCAGCAACATCCAAGAATGGCATTCAATAAAGCAAGAAACTCTCTGGAAAAGACAATCAGAAGCATCTAGAAGAACATTAGATGTGGGATGAGACCAAATCTGAAGTTACGTCAGAGTCGTCCAGGAAAGACGTTGGACAGAAGAGAAACACGACATCCAATATTAGCTTTGAATGAAGGGAAAACTCAACGTCTAATAATAGCTTTAGACGAGAGAAAAGATCACAACATCCAATACTGGCTTTGAATGGGTTGAGAAAAAATCAAGGCATCCAATACTGGCTTTGGATGGCAACAAAAGATTCTGACATTCAATAATGGCTTTGAATGAAGGGAAATCTCAACGTTTAATAATGGCTTTAGACGAGAGAAAAGATCACAACACCCAATATTGGATTCGGATGAATGGGAAACTCAACGTCTAATAATGGCTTTAGACGAGGGAAAAGATCACAACACCCAATATTGGCTTTGAATGAAGGGAAAGCTCAACATCTAATAATGGCCTTAGACGAGAGAAAAGATCACAACATCCAATATTGGCTTTGGATAAATGGAAAACTCAATGTATAATAATGGCTTTAGACGAGAGAAAAGATCACAACATCCAATATTGGCTTTGAATGAGTGGAAAACTCAATGTCTAATAATGGATTTAGAAGAGAGAAAAAGGTCACAACATCCAATACTGGCTTTGAATGAGGTGAGACAATTTTTTGCATCCAATAATGGCTTTGGAAAACAACAAAGATAACAACATCCAATACTGGCTTTGAATGATTGGAAAACTGAAGGCGTCCAATACTGGCTTTGGATGGAAGAAAAGGTAACAACATCCAATTTTGGCTTTGGATGGAAAAAGAGATTTTGACATTCAATATTGGCTTTGAATGAAGGAGAAGGTAACAACATCCAATACTGGCTTTGGATGGAAAAAGAGATCTTGACATTCAATACTAGATTTGAATGAAGGAGAAGGTAACAACATCCAATAATGTCTTTGGATAGAAAAAGAGATCTTGACATTCAATATTGGCTTTGAATGAAGGAGAAAAAATTATGGCATCCAATACTGGCTTTGAACGACAACAAAGATAACAACATCCAATACTGGCTTGGATGGAAACCAAAGATCCTGACATTCAATACTGGCTTTGAATGAAAGAAAAGATGGTAGCATCCAATATTGTCTTTGGACGACAACAGAAGGTAACATCATCCAATATTGGCTTTGGATGGAAACAAAAGAGACAACATATCCAAGATTAGCATTGGACGAAAGAGAGAAACAGCTCATCCAATATTAGCATTGGACGAAAGAGAGACAGCTGAACTGGCGTTTGCTTTGGTAGGTGCCAAGTAAGTTGGACTTTTATCTCAAGGTGACATGTCAACTACAACAAGACCTCAGAAAATGCAAATGAGGATGAATCACTCTTGTTATGCATTATGTATGAATTTTGTTATGCATGCTATGTGAATGTTCTATGCATGTAATGCCGACGTTTACAACAACGGAGTTTGACTCTTTTGTGGAGGTAAGATTGGAAGTTCGATTCCTCAAAATGGAGAACTCTGCCAAATTTGCTTGGAAGGAAAAAATCCTGAACCCAAATTTGACACATGTAAATTGTATTGAACTGATGATCTTCTGAGGAAGGACATGGAGAGCTGCTTGGGGATCTTTCCTAGATTAGCTGACTGTTAAAGATAAACTGATCATGGCTTCAGTCGAAAGTTGTTGGAAATGAGTTGATCATGGCTTCAGCTTTGGAATGATTATTGGAGATAAACTGATCATGGCTTCAGCTCTAAGATGATTGTTGGAGATAAACTGATAATGGCTCCAGCTCTGAGATGTTTGTTGGAAATAAATTGTTCATGGCTTCAGTTCTTGAGATATTTGTTGGAAATAAATTCCCCTGTATGAGTCTTGAAAATGATTTTCTGGCTAACCAAATCTGAGAAAACTTGCACTGAGCAACAAATCTTGAATTGATTCGCAATTGGACCTGGAAGATACTTGCCCTTGATAGGGTCATTGACCAAGTTTCTCAGTTGTTTGAAACTCCTTGACGGGGAAAGCTTGTTTGCAAGCAAAATTGTTTATTCAAACATGGTAATTTTAATGCAAAGTTCATGCAAAAGTTTTTGAATTCAAAATCATTTTTGAAATGATATTATTGGTGTATAGAAAATGCATCACTGGTTAAAACATGGTGGTTTATACTTTTAAAGTGAAAGCAAAGGTATGAACATACCAAGACAAATGATTTGCAAAAGATATTAGGAGTGAATTTACGCAACCTTGTTGTAGTATGCTTTCAAAAGAAACCTAGCTTCAATTAGGTCTTTTGAGGGTTGTAATGTGGTATGGTTCACGGTTTAAGAAATAAAGGATAAAGGCTCAAAGTTTATTTGTACCCAACCCAATCTTTGTGATGTTCTTCAGCCCTACGTTCAGTTAATTCAGAATATGCATTCAAGTTCCAAGAGATTTTGGAATTGCACTGATGGCAGCAACGACGATGGCTCAGAAGCTAAAGGATTCTTGAGAATGACAGTCATTTCTTCTTACATCTTTTTGCTGTTTTGAGAACTTTTGTCAACTCTGGTGGAGAATTTTGAGGATTTGAAGACCTCTTCTGATTGAATTTATTATTCCCAACTTTTTCCTGAACTGTTTCATTTGAGATTACAGTCAACGGGATGCCCCCGTTTTTTGCCTAAGTCTCCTTCAGAGGTTTTGACTTAGAGGGATTTTTCTTGTGATTTTTCTTTTCATTTCATTTTTCTTTTTGGAAAGATAATGACTTCCTTGCTCAATGATTGCGGGGAACCATCTTTGTCATTTTTTGTTTGAGAGCGTCTTTGACACTTCTTGCTGTATGCAAAGGAAAGCTTGATCGCGGCCTTTATTGAAAGGTGTCTTGCACGATTTCTCTTGTAATTCAATGCACAGCCAAATTAATTGAGAACTACCCATCCCCAGGTTAAGATTGCAGGTTTTTTCATATAGAAAGAAACTCCAACTTTTAGGCTCAAAGGGGTGAACGGGGGATTAACTTCCTTATTTCTCCAATGTTTGGGAGTTGAAATAATGCATGTATATCATCAGCAAAGTTTTATTCGAAAGCATACTAACAACAATTATGGATATTTCGTTTTCATCATCCTCCCTCAAATCTTTGCATAAACAAAAGCTTGATAAAGGGAGTAAACAAGAGAAATACATTTGAAAATGATAATGACTTAAATAAAAATATTGCAATGCTCATTTCATTAAACTTAACATGAAAGTATAAACATTATTTGAAAGCAACAATTTTAACATAAACAAGGGAAAATGCAAACTGAAAGAAAGATGGCCTAGTGACTAATCAGTAACAAGGATGAGTTGTCATGTCTGTAACACTAGCTTTAGGAAGTGACTTGAGGGTACCCCGACTCAGTCTTTAGACACTTTGTTTTGTTAAAGGATTGTCGATAACATTAGGACCTGCCTCTTTGAAAGTGAGAAAATTCGCTTTCACCAATTCTTTCACTCTGTTTTTCAATGCATAGCATCTTTCTAAATCATGATCGGCAACTCCCTGATGAAATTCACAGTGAAGGTCAGATCTGAACCCGGCTGGAGGAGGATTTTGAGTAATCATGGGCCTAGTCATAATCAAGCCCTTCTGCACTAATGCAGGATACAATTCAGTGTATGTCATAGGGATTGAATCAAATTGATCCATATTCCGATTTTGATTATACGCAATATTTTGTCGTTGAGGGACATGAACTGGTTGAGCATTGACCGCAGGAGTAACAGCTGCTACTTGTGATTGATTAATGTATTGAGGTCTACAGTGAGGTCCTCTTCTCTCAGTCGAGACAGCATTGGTTTCTACCTCTTTCTTCTTCTGAAATTTCCCAAGGTATTTCTTTGCACCATTAGAAGATTCAGCAGCTTTAGACACTTTACCGTTCTTGATTCCTTCTTATAATCTTTGGTCAATTGTCACCAGGTCTGGGAAGCTGGAGGAGACACTACCAATCATCTTCTCCCAAAAGAAAGGGGACAAAGTATCCATGAACAAACCAGTCAGCTCTTTCTCTGCCAGAGGTGGTTCAACTTGAGATGCCAATTCTCTCCATCATTGAGCATACTCCTTGAAAGATTATTTCTCATTCTGAAACATATTTTTCAGTTGGCGGAGATCAGGTTCCATGTCAAGGTTGTATTTGTATTGCTTTATGAAATCATCAACAAGATCTAGGAAGCATTGGACACGGCCTTTCTCAAGTCCTATATACCATTTCAATGAAGCTCCACTAAGACTATCTTGGAAACAATGGATAAGCAGCTTGTCATTCTTTGTGTAAGCATACATCTTTCGAAAGTACATCACCAAGTGGATTCTTGGACAAGTATTCCCCCTTATATTTCTCAAACTCGGGAGTCTTGAACTTTGCAGGCATAACCAGATCAGAAACTAGGCACATATTTTCAGTAGCAATACCAAAGACATCATTACCTTCCATGGCTCGGAGTCTCTTATCTAAAGTCTGATATTGTTCTTTGAACTCTTCAAACTCACCAAAGTCTCCCTGACTCATACTTCGAGGACTGGCAGCATGGTACTCAAAGAGAGGATTCCCAAAAGCAGCTTGCGCAGGAGGTTGACAAGAAGCAGTATGAACGATTGGCTAAGGTTCAGTGAAAACCGGAGCTTGAAAGACTGGTCGGGAAGACTGGCCAACCATTAAAGTAATTGCAACAGGCGGAGAGTAGTTCTGAGGTAACCCAAACTCTGGCCATGTAGTAGATGTATGCTGGATAAGTTGAGTGTCAACAGCAGCAGTTGGGATTTTATATATCACAGTCCTTTGAGGTGGCTCTCCTCTAGAAATTAAGACTTGCATCATCTCAGTAAGTTTGGCCATGCCTGACTTCAACTCGTAGATTTCCATTCTGACTTCCATGTTGTTGTTCTTTGTTTTCCATTCTCAATTTGATAGTAGCTCTAATCCCATAGTTATGTTGAGGAATCAACTTGATGGTAGACGACAAACTGGAAGAAAGAAGCAACTGGGAATAAGATCCTTACAAACCTGGATGCATGCAGAATGATGTAGAGGATGCAAATGGTATGCAATGTTATGAAATGCACTGCACAGTAACAAGATCACATGGTTCAGAGTCACGAGCCTGGAGTCAACGGTACAACCTGTAAGGTATGAAATAACTGTTATCACCTGCCGAACAAGGTTCTAAGAGGTTCCCAAAGTCTACATCCTTCCTTCAGATATTACCAATGTCCCGATTAACTCGGTAATTAGTAATATTCTCAGGAAAAACTCGTCCAAGCATAGTATCGTGTGACAACTATTTCTGGATTACTCTGCCATAGTTTCCGCACTACACCTAAAAGGCCGAGATGGGTTAGGTATTCTACGATCCTCAGCTTCAGCAGGCTCCCATATCGAAATTAGTACGTCTTCCCGATTACTCAATAAGCGATACTACATTCAAAGGGGCCTCCACTGAGTGGGGGATCTCATGTCTCCTTTTTTGGGATTACTTCCTCAAAGTTAACATGACTATACCGCCCGTCCTATCTTAAGTTTTCCCAAAGTCTGGGTAGAATACATAAGAAATCACCAAGCCCCTGAAAACCAGGAAAATCTAGACAAACATATATACAGCATAATGGGAAGTAATAAGCAGCAAGTAAAACAATATATAAACACTCTTAGAAAAGAAACAAACAAAGCTAGGATTAACCCACTTAGGAATGGACCAGCAATAGGTCAATCTGTCCCCAGTGAAGTCGCCACTTTCCTGTCACGCGCTAAATCGTCGTCTTCATCAAAGATGTAGCAGAGAGATGAACTCAATTGCGACAGTGATGATATGTAAATAAATGTAGCGGTAAATATTTGAGATTAATCCATCAATTGACTTATCTCAACACAATGAAGTTGCCACCGCACTTTATTATTTCCAAAGGGAAATGGGAAAAAAGCGAACAAAACCCGAAAAGATTAGAGATCAAGGTACGGGGGTCGGTTATGCAAAGGGAAGGTATTAGCATCCTAAGCATCTACGGTACTCCGCAGAATCCACTTTGTTTGGTTTCTTTTAAAAGGGGTGTCATGTAAAGGTTTACTCGCTAAAGGAAAAGAATGAATGAGTATTTGAAAACAAAACAAAAGAAAATGAAATGTTTTTTTATTATTTTTATTGCTCGCCTTGGGTCGTACGACTTAGTTCCTACGTACTCCCTCGTGCAATGGGAATGTTAGAGAACCGTAGTTCGGCTGGAAAAGACTTGTATGTTGGTTTTTTTTAAACAAGGAGACAAGTCGTCATTGTTAGGAGAGAAATATCGACTAACGCCCACAAGGTGTGAGAAAGATGGACCCTGCATCAGCAAGAGTGAGGGTTTGAGAACGCCTCTAGTACTCGAGTGGAAAAGTAGACACCTTTATAACCATAGGGATAGGATAATTTCACTCGACTACCAATGAATCATGTCTCATCTTGAAAAAAGTTTTGAATGTAAAAGGTGCTCGAGCGCACAAAAGAGTTTGAATGAGTTGAAGTGTATTTGTTAATTTTGAAAGATGTCAAAGTATTATTAAGTGAATTGAAGTTTGTTTAAAGAAAAGAAGTTTAAAAGAGAAGGCACTCGACAAGGTCGAAGTTTATTATGAAAGAGGTTTGTGTTTATAAACAAAGAAGATTTTGAAGAAGATGAGAAGATTTTGAAAATTAAAGAAGATGGGAGGAGATGAAGGGACTATCCTAAAGCATAAGGTAAAAGCTAAGGAAGAGAACCGTCTAACTAACAAGAAGCCAATACTTGACATTATGGGTCAAGATAGAATTCCCATTCTTTGGATTGAAACCAAGCAAGCAAAGATACTAGACCTCTTGAGAAGGACCAAACTTCAAATGTATCAAGTCTTCGAAAAAAAGTGGGCAGAGTAACGGCTGTATACGGGTGAATTCTAGATTACAGACAAAGTGTGTAATCATAATAACATGCACACAAAACAAACAAACAACCCAATGTCTTGAAGTAAACCTCAATAGCTCCAGACAAAATATCCATTAAGGTCACAAGGTCTCCAACATAGGCCAAGGTCTCTAATCCTAAATCCAAGAAGTCCATCACTCCATAATGCCAAGGATAGTAACCAAGTAGTCCAAGTATCATTAATGTTTTTTAAGGTTCATGTTGATTATTAAGTGTCTTTAAAAGGAAAGTAAAAGCTCAAGTGAGCAAAATAAAAATGACATAAAAGTAAATGCTCAAGTGAGCAAAGATGAAAATAGCATGAAATGTAAATCCAAAGAGTAAATGGTACATAAAGTAAAGAACATAAAATAAAAGCATAAAGTAAAGTCAATTGTTAGTAATTAGTGGTTAGTTGGATGACCATCTTGAAACTTGCATTTGGAACTCATTAGAGGATTGGTAGAATCAAAGCCTCCACACAACAAGTTGCATTTGCTTTTTGTCAAGTATATCATCCATTTTGGAACCCTCAAAAGTAACATTTAATGATCAACGATGTTTAAGTGATCCGCATTGACCAAAAGTGATGTAGATCCATTAGAGGATTGGTAGAACCAAAGCCTCCACACAATGAATCTTAAGGTTATTGGATCAAAGAGATCAAATTAACATACTTGGGCTTGCAAACATAGGTTTGGGTCACGAATGATCATTTATTCGAATCGAGACAAAATTTAATGCTATGTTAAGCAATCGTAAGTGGACTTATGTAGAATTCATACCTATTTTGAGGCTGGTCAATAGCAATCTATGTACTTCATGTTTAGATAAATGATATAGAGATCATCATCCCTTAACATGTAGAACAATTAAAAAATAAAGGGATAAGATGAAGAGGGAGGGGAATGATAAGCTAATTTGGATCACTACCTCAAATTTCTTTCATCTTTAAATTCAATCACTCATCTAGATGGATTAAATCACTAAACATATCCTTAATCCAAAGCACCAAAAATGAATTAAATAATTCACTCTTTAGTAGATTTAAATTGATGAACATTTATCCAACTTCATCTACATCATAAAGTCCATTGAATTTAAAGAGAAATTGGACATTTAAAATTGCAATCCAAACCAACAATCAAAAGGAGTGAGTAGAAAAAGTATTTTGGATCAAAGCTGCCCTAAAACAAGGCAAAAAAATACATTTTGTCTCTGTGCAAATCGATTGCACTACACTGCAAATCGATTTGCATAGTGAAGTTTTCAAAAATTTGATCAAATTTCACTTAGTGCAATTGATTGCACTGTTACAACAATCGATTGCACGTTATTACAAACAGCAAAACAACATTTTAAAAGGCCAAATCCTTGTTCAAACTTTCCATCAAACACCTTATGATCATGGATCTAATTGAGCACGAAAATTCCATCATATTATGAGAAAATAGCACCAATGGAATCACAAAATAATGCTCAATGAATCAATCCCAGAGATCACCAAGAGATCACATTGTGAAAGATGAATTATCCAACTTACCAAAGGTAGATCTAGAGAACTATCAACACAACTTCAAGAATTTGTTTCAATTCAACCACAAGAATCAATTTCCAAGCTTGGATGTAGAGAATTGATGAAGAAAAAGTGTTTGGATGAAGGTTTAGCTCAAAGATTAGTAATCTTCAATGCAAAGCTTACTAACTTTTTGAAAATGGAGCTTTGAGTGAATTTGGTAGATGGAGGGAATTGAGAGATTTTTTAGCAAAGTGATTTTCGCTATCAAAAGCTTGAAATTTGAATGAAATGAGGGCTCTATTTATAGAGTTTAGGATTAGGATTAGTGGTAATTTAGTAATTGATTCTTGGAGCCAAAATTTGAATTAATGATAATTCTTTCAAAAATTAGAGAAAAATTGGAGCCAAAATTTGACAAGCTTGAAATTGCTGATTTTTTTTCAAATTTTCTCGTTGTGCAATCGATTGCACTACAGTGCAAATTGATTTTCACAGCGTATTTTTTTCAAAAATTGTACAAAATGCACTTTGTGCAATCGATTGACTCTAGGAGCAATTGATTGTACAATAAAAAATGAAAATTTTTTAATTCTTTTTCTTTGCAAGTAGAGATTTTAGGGAAATAAAACCGGAAAACCTTATTTGCTATATGCTTCGACTCGGTACCTTCAAAACACAAATATGCAAAGACAAAGACAAATATTTTTTTGTATTTTGATTAAAAGTTAGTCAATAACACAAGAGCAAACTTAAAGATAGGATGAAAATGTGATGAATGAAGCTATTTATTAATGATTGTGACCAAATGACAAAATATGATATGAAAGTGCGACTGAAAAAGTTTGGGGCGAAATTTAGGTACAACAATCTGGTAGTAACTCCTTTATTTAGATCTCCTATGATAAGCTCCTTAGGATGATATCCCTTGGTTCTAATTGAAGGCCCTTTATTAATATGACTAGGATCAGGATCTTCTTAAGGTGGATTAGAATCAATACTTCTGTCATTTGATTCTGTTGGAATATCAGACAAAGATGTTCCAACATCTTCTAAGACATCTTCTTCATCATTCCATCCTCTATCATCAATAATAACATTTATAGACTCCATCATAACTTTGCTTATATATTTAAAGACTCTGTAAGCTCTGCTATTTGTAGAGTAACCCGGGAATATTCCTTCATCACTCTTGGGACCCATCTTCCTTCTTTGTTCATGATCATCTAAGATGTAACATTTACTTATAAAAACATGAAAGTATTTGACAGTTGGTTTTCTTCCCCTCCATATTCCATACAAGGTGGCTGAAGTACCTTTCCTTATAGTGACTCTGTTATGGGTATAGAATGCAGTATTCATAGCTTCAGTCCAAAAGTTGTAGGGTAACTTCTTAGCATAAATCATAGCTCTGGAAGATTCTTGAAGAGTTCTGCTTTTTACATTACACAGTCCCATTTTGTTGAGGAGTAATGGGAGAAGAGAATTCATGACTGATTTCTTCAGAAGAATAAAAGTCAGCAAATTTATTATTCTCAAATTCTTTTCCATGATCACTTCTAATTATAATGACATGACTATCTTTTCCCTTTGAAGTTTTTGACAGATATGTTTAAACATTTCAAAACTTTCTGATTTTTCTCTAATAAAGCTTATCCATGTGTACCTAGAGAAGTCATCTACAACAACATAAGCATACTTCTTTCCACCAAGACTTCCAACCTGCATAGGTCCCATTAAGTCCATGTGAAGAAGTTCCAAAACTTTTGATGTAGTAAGATGTTGGATCTTCTGATGTGACATCTTTGTTTGCTTTCCAATCTGGTAGTCACCACATACTCTTCCTTCTTCTATCTTGAGCTTAGGAATCCCTCTCACTGCTTCTTCAGATATAATTATTTTCATACCTTTCAGATGCAAGTGCCCCAATTTTTGAGGCCATAGTTTAACTTCATTCTCTTTGGCTAAAACACATGTTGAGGAGAAGTTCAACTCTTGAGGAACCCATAAAGAACAAAATGTCTTTAGATCTGATTCCTTTCATAATAACTTCATTCTTTTCATTGCAAACAAGACATTCTTCCTTGGTGAAGTTAACTTTGAATCCTTGATCACACAATTGGCTCATACTTATCAGGTTAGCTATTAACCCTTTAACAAGTAACACATCATCAAGCTTAGGGACTCCTGAAAATTCCATCTTTCCAACACCTTTGATTTCTCCTTTTGCTCCATCACCAAAAGTCACATAACTGGTGGAATGAGATTTGATATCTACCAACAGATTCTTGACAACTGTCATGTGTCTAGAATATCCACTATCAAAGTACCAGTCATCTTTGGTTGATACTCTGAGAGAGGTATGAGCTATGAAACTAGCAACATTAGACTTGGGAACCCACTGTTTCTTCTTTTTGCTATTTTGGGAATTTTTATCAGTTTTGGGAAGAGGAGTAGTTTTAGGGTATCCGTACAACTTGAAACAAAAAGGTCTTATATTACCAATCCTTCCATAATGATGACATCTCCAGGGCTGGGAATTCCCTCTGGTGTGATTAAACTTTTTCTTGTCATGATGTTTTCCATGATGTCATTTATTACCATAATGTTTAGACATTTGATTTGACATCCTTGGTTTAGACTCTAATGAAGGTTCTTCTGAATTTGGTTCCTTTTTCACATTAAACCCTGGACCACTCTTGTCTCCTGTCACTCTTCTTGCTTGAACAATTTCATCTAATGTGTCAAACCCATTATTCAACATCTTGGCAGATTTGACCATTCTATCAAGGTTTAAATTCAATGAAGTCACTTCACTTTCCAGATTTGATATAGTTTTTAGATGCTCTTCCCTTTCTTCCTTCAGCTAAGTTATGAGGGCTTTTTGTTTCTCCCCTTCAAGGTACGCTTTTGCGCTTCTGAGACATAATTCTTTGTATGAAGCAGCTAACTCATCAAAGGTTAGTTCCCCATCACTAGACTCTTCATCAGATACATGTTTGCCTGTCAATGCTTTAACATACTTGGAAGATTCTTCGAGATCACTCTCTGAGTTCTCTTCAGATCAAGTAACAGATAGATTCTTCTTATGTTTCGTAAGATATGTACGACATTCAACTCTAATGTGACCAAAGCCTTCACATTTATGACACTGTATTCCCTTTCCTTGAGTGGATTTTTCTTCAGCCCTTTTTCTTCCAAACTCATTTGACTTATGGATGTAAGATGAGATGTTCTTGACATTTTATATTTGGTTCCTATCCAATATTTTTATCACTTTGTTAAAGTGTCTTCTAAGCATAGCTAAAGCATTTGATATTCCTCCATCTGTATCCAGATCATAGTCCTCTTCTTCATATTCAGTATTTGATACAAAGGCTATTCTTTTGTTCTTCTTCTCAGATCTTTCATTTATGCTTAATTCAAATGTCAGAAGGGATCCAACAAGTTCATCCACGTTCGTTTTGCCAATGTCTTGAGCTTCTTCTATAGCAGTCACTTTCATATCAAATCTCTTGGGAAGAGACCTGAGCATCTTTCTCACCAATTTGTCTTCAGGTATTTTCTCTCCTAAAGCACTGGGTGCATTAGAAATTTCAATAATGTTCATATGGAAGTCATTAATACTTTCATCATCCTTCATTCTCAAATTCTCAAATTTTGTGGTGAGCAACTGAAGTCTTGACATCTTAACTTTGGATGTGCCTTCATAAGTAGATTGAAGAATTCCCCATGCATCCTTAGCTACTTCACATGTGTTCACTAATCTAAAAATGTTCTTGTCAATTCCATTGAATATAGCATTCAAGGATTTAGAATTTCCAAGAGCAATTTTATATTGTTCTTTAGACCAATCTTCTTCTGGTTTTAACTCAAAGGTAGGTTCTCCATTTTCTCCCAATTTGACAGGTTGTTTCCATCCTTTTAAAACAACTTTCCAAGCTCTGATGTCCAAAGACTTTAAGAAGGCAACCATACATGGTTTCCAATAATCATAATTACTTCCATCCAGAATGGGAAGTTTGTTCATAAATCACCCTTTCTTGTCCATAGTACCAGAAAGTATCTTCCCTGGATCTCACCTAGATATAGAGCAGGATGCCTGCTCTGATACTAATTGAAATTCTGGTATCAGATATGTAATGTCAAAGGAGATGTCACGACACAAATATCTGATGACAAAGTAAAGTGAAACAATAATAAAAGCAGTAAAAACACAAGGGATTATTAACCCATTTTAGTGTATAACAACACCTACTCTGGGGGCTACCAAGCCAAGGACAAGTCCAATAAATAGTACCAATTCATAGACCCTCATTAAACAACTAGTTTACAATCTAATCACTTAATCACTACCCGTGCTATACTTCTACCTAAGACACACCTTGGTATAAGGCCCTCCTCAAATCCCTTCAATAACTTACAGTGAAGAAACAACACAATTAATAAGTTTTAAAGACTTCAATAATTCAATGCTTAAAAGCTTATGAATGATACATAATTAACAACCCAAATAACAACTCAAGTATTAAATCAATACTAGAGTGTTTTACAATTAAAAGACTTAGACTTCTAAAACATAAAGAAAGTGTTCTTCTTTAAAAGTTGCAGTTAAATGAATAAGGAAGCAGGTCCTTATATATGCGCATCAGTGGGCTTGGGCTGAAAAACAACTATTCAAATCTTTTGAATATTTCCATGAGAACAGGACAAGATATAATCCATAAAGATAATTCAAAAAGAAAAATATTCCTCCATATTTTCCGCAGCCTATGAGTCACAAATATTGAATTATGGCGCGCATGAAAACAGGAAACAGAAAACTTAAATTGATATTGGGTTGAGTTCAGTTCAGGAGGCACATATCAAGACATCTGATTTGACATCATTCAAAACTGTTTTCTTCAAATCTCAAGACATTTAGCAAAACATTATCAAGTCATTGTTTTACCAAAATTGCTGCCAACAAACACTTACAGAAATGAATCGGGCGATGTAATTCAGTCATCTTAAGAAACCTCTGACTTCCTTCTCAGTACGAGGAGCCGGCATTTATTGAATGGATTTAACCTTGGCGGTATCAACTTCAATACCTTTACTGCTGATGAAGAAACCCAGGAGTTTACCAGATCTCATCCCAAAGGTGCACTTGTTCGGTTTTAACATTAACTTATACTTCCTCAGTCTTGCAAACAGTTTATGTAGATGATCAAGATGCTCTTCTTCAGTCCGTGACTTGGATATCATATTGTCAATGTAGACCTCTATCTCATGATTAATCATGTCATGGAATAAAGCTACCATGGCACACTGATAAGTTGTGTCGGCGTTCTTCAACCCAAAAGGCATAACCTTGTAGGAGAAAGTGCCTCACTGTGTGAAGAAGGTGGTTTTCTCCATATCTTCGGGTGCCATCTTGATCTGATTATACCATGATAAATAATCCATGAAATATAATACCTTGTGTTGAGCAGTGTTGTCGACCAGAACATCAATATGCGGAAGTGGGAAATCATCTTTGGGGCTTGCCCTGTTCAGATCCCTGTAATCTACACACATGTGCAATTTTCCGTCTTTCTTTAGTACCAGAACAATATTAGCAACCCATTGAGGATGTGATGTCACTTCTAATAATCCTACATTGAATTGCTTCATTACCTTGGATTTGAACTTCTATGATATCTCGGGACGCATGCGACGAACCTTCTGCTTAATCAGAGAACAACCCTCTTTCATTGGCAGACGATGGACCATAATATCAGTATCGAGCCCTGGCATGTCTTCATATGACCAAGAAAGGATCTCAACATAGTCATGCAATATCTGAATTAACCTGTTCTTGACACTTCTCTCTAAATTGGTGCCTATCTTGACTTCTTTTCGGTCTGACTCGGTACTCAAGTTTACAACTTTGATTGGTTCTTTATGTGGTTGGATAGCCTTTTCTTATTATATTAAGAGTCTGGAAAGTTCTCCAGGTATCTCACAATCTTCCTCACCTTTGTCCTCGGCTTGGTAGATCGGATTTTCAAAGTCATGAGTGGCAGTAGCAAAATCAATATCGACGAGATCCAGAGTGGATGTGGATCTGCAATGTAGTGTGTGGGTGTGTGTAAGAAACACATAGCTATATTTGAAAGTAATAAAGTAATGAAAAGACAGAGAGCACAAAATTTGAATGCAAAAATTTCAAATGTTTTATTATATGAGCATATGCGGATGAAAGATAACAACCCTAACAAGTGGACCATTGTGCCCCGGGTAAGGCACAAGGCTTAAAGTTATTGTTTAAAAATTACATATCCCAAAAAATTGAAAGCAATAAAATAGGAAATAACAATTACTCTTGACTAAAGGAGATTGGTATAAAGTATTTAGCCTACCATTTATTGAGTCCACCACCAGTAGTAGGGAAGATCCAGTTGTCTAAATCATAGTCACTATCAGTGTCTTCTATAGCATTGACTTTATTATTGTTTATGCGAAATGGTGGTCTCCTAGAACGAGCATGACGAACTTCCTTCTGAGCCTCTGAGGTGAAACCCAAAACAAATTTGTTGTACTTGTAAGGAATGTCAGGAAGCTAACCCTAAATAGTGCAACCACCTTCTTCTACCACAACCCTAGCATCTTTTAGAGAATCCATTCTTGGCGGATACTTGGTAATCCTAGGAGTAGCATTAGCGATGACAATTACCGGAGGAATTGCTTCAAAGTTCTAGAAGGGAGTTTCAATGAATTCGCCATCCATCTCAACATATTTGAACAAATTCAAATGGCTCACCATATACACTTCTTCTCCATAAATTGTAACGATCTTCCCTTTCACAGGATACTTTAATTTTTAGTGCAAGGTAGATGTGACAGCGCCTTCCCCATGAATCCAGGGGCGTCCAAGCAAACAAGAGTAGGCTGGAAGAATATCCATTACATAGAAGATGGAGTCAAAGACCTGAGATCCCACTTTGATCGGAAGATCAACCTCTCCGTGTACCATCCTCCTTGACCCATCAAAGGATCTTACCACAATATCACTGGGTTTCAGCACAACCCCTTCATAGTCCAGTCTATCTAGAGCACCCTTTGGTAATACATCTAATGAGGAACATGTATCCACCAACACATGCGCCAAGGTAGTGCCCCTACACTCAATAGAGACGTGCAAGGCCTTGCTATGATTCTTTCATGCTGGTGTTAAGTTAGCATCAGAAAAGCTTAATCCATTATCAACTGTTAGGCTTGCTACACAATTCTCAAACTGATCAACAGAGGTCTCTTAAGGTACATGAGCAGTATTCAAAAAACTTGCAAAATCCTGAGCATGGGCTTCAGAGCATGATAACAAGGATAACATGGATATCTTAGAGGGCGTCTTCCCCAACTGTTCAACGATATTGTAGTCACTTTTGCGGATGATTTTCAGTATTTCCTCCATCTCTTGTTTGGAAGAATCTTTGACAGTAACATCTTTTGATGGTGCCTCCGTCTGGGAAGGCTCAGTCATCTTTTCTTTTCCCCGAGTGTCAGTAGTCGACTCAGTAGTAGGGATACGAATAGGTGTTGTGATAGTCCTTGGATAGGAGATCTCTGGAGAGAAGACCCTTCTTGCTCTGGTAAATTTACTAGTCCCGACGATATTTTCAACATTGAGGTTGGTAACTTCGGTATCTTCATCTTTGGAAATCCATGGTTCTTGCTTAACACCATGGTAATAAACTTCAGCTCCATAATTCCATGGGACAGCCTTGTCAGAGAAATAGGGGACTGGCCCCGGTGCAGTAATGATCAGGGGAGCCACTCTAGGCTCGGTAGAAATATTTATAGGACCTTTAGAGGTGATCCTTAAAGGAATATTGGAAACTATTATTATAGAAACATCTTCAAGTCTCAGCTCTTGAGACATACTTTCATGCAAACTCTTCATGGACGGAGTCTTCTCAAACAGAATTTCATAGCTATCAATCAAACATTGAATACCCTTCTTCAGCCACATACAACCATCAGATTCGGACGCATAATGGTAATAACTTTCAAGGCATCTCGGAAGTAAACTAGTTTGCAACAGACTCTTCTTAATGATTATCAAGGGATTGGTCAAGTCACTTATAGTGGAGACATAAGAAACATCGTCGATAGCATTAACTCCTTTGCTATGACTGGGCATGGGTGAAGTAATCACATTAGGGGTCTCGGGAGGATCAAAATCAATCTCTTTCGCGTCAAACATATCCTGGATTTTGTTCTTCAGGGACCAGTAATTGTTGGAATCGTACCCAGGACTGTTAGAATGATAGGCACACTTTGCATTCGGGTTGTACTTAGGAGGGAAGGTGTTGGGATTCTGAGGAAGATCTCGTAGTGTTATCAATTATGCTCTTAACAGATGTTGTAATGCCTGAGACAAAGTCATACTAATCTTGGTGAATTGTATCCTTGGAGCGTCTATCCTACGCTGATTCCCCTATTATTGTTGTTGAATAGGTGCAAGATTAGAAACTAACACCACTCCCGCAGACTGATGGTGATCATTCTTACTACGGATCTTCTGGCCATAAACATCATTAGTTTCCTTCTTATTATTGAACGCCTTCTTTACAGCATTAGAAGACGCAGCCACTGGAGTCTTCCCGCTCTTGATAACATTTTCAACTTGTTCCCTGGTCAGGATTAGCTCAGTAAAATCAGACGAAGAACTCCCAATTAGCAAACTAAAAAATGGCCTTGTCAGAGTGCCCATAAATATATCAGTTAGCTCCCAATCATACAAGGGAGGTTTCACCCTTCCAACTAAGTCTCTCTACTTCTGGGCATATTCTTTGAAACCCTCGTTCGAGCCCATAGACATGTTTTGTAATTGCACTCTAGTTGGTAAAAGGTCAACATTATATTGATACTGCTTGTAAAAGGCAGTAGCCAAGTCTTCCTAAGTGTGAATGTTGGTTCCTTCCAGTTCATAGAACCATTCTAATTGCATCCCCAACAGGCTTTCTTGGAATAAATGCACCCATAATTTTCTATCAGTAGTATGGGGTTGGATTTTTCGGACATAAGACCGCAGATGAATCTTAAGACAAGACACATTGTCATATTTAGCAAAGACGGAGGTCTTGAACTTGTGGGGGATAACAACCCCTTATATAAGACCCAGTTCTTCAAAATCTAACCTAGGAACTCTCTGGATCTCCATAGCATTGAGACGATCTTCCAACTGCTTGTACTTATCGTCAGTCGGAGGATATTGTTCATCTGAATAGTTCACTTCTTTTTTATCATAACCCTGGTTGTCAGCCTTCATACTTTTATCATCTTTCTCATCATCTTATCCTTCAAACTCCAAAGCTCGTTTGACTGGATCTTTAAGTATCCTACCTGTGTAGAGGACGCCAGCGTGTTTCTTGATTTTCTCTCCCCTCTCCTTAGTGATGAGGGCCTTTAGCTCTTCCTTCCCCTAGGCTAGGTTCAGGAACAATTGCTGGAACTGGGCATTCTGAGCCTGGAGATCCTTAACTATTTATTCAAGAGCCATTCTTTCTGCTGAAATAAACAGCAAAAAGATAAGAAACATGTCTTGAACCACCTGTCATGTAGTGATATGCATGATATGTATATGAAATGTTTTCAAGGACCTTAATAGATTTAAATTTGTTAACCAAAAGGAAACAGAAAAAAATATTTTTATAAATAAGTTTATGTGAATACAAAATATTTCAAAGGAATAAATTAAACTCCTAAAACTTTAAGTTTCTCATAGACGCCTCTTCTTCGTGTTGACATATGCGTTAAGACTCTTCTCCTCATGAAGTTGCTTCGTGAGCTCCAACACTTTCTTCTCACTTGCATAGAATTGAGTCTCAAAGGTGTCCCGTTATTCCTTGAGTTGAATCCAGGACTTCTGCAATTCTTCAAGGTCAGTAGGCATGTCTGGATGTAAGATGATATGAGAGGCATCTCCTTCAACCACAGGCTCCATGATTACTGGTACGACAGCAGGATATGGCATCATAAGGTTTTGAGTGCAAGCTCGTACCCATTTGAGATAGGGCTCCAGAGGGATGGAATTCTTCTTTCCTAAAGTCTTGCTATTAATATTATTCACTATGCCTCAAGCATGTATAAACCTTTGACGATAACCTTGAGGACCATTCTCATAATCGAACATAATACCCTGGATAAGCATGTCATGAGGACCGTCTCTTCGAGCATAACCAAATTGACGTAGAGTTAGAGAAGGGTTATAAGTAATACCTCCCCTAATGCCAAGGAGTGGAACATTAAGGAATTCCCCACAGCTGTCAATGACAATGATATCCTCGTGAGATCGGGAATACCAATAGATGTTTGTATGAGAGAGTGACATTATTTTTCGAGACCACCTCAAACCTTGTTCATTCTTTATTATCGAGTGGGGAAGGTGCGAAATAAACCACTTGGATATCAGAGGTATACAACACATGAGAGTTCCTTGCTTCTTTATAGTACAAGTGTGAAGAGAATGCAAAATATCTCCCAGCAAGGTAGGCACAGGATTATGAGCAAGAAATATTTTTGATGGTGTTCACATCTATAAGTTGGTTTGGATTATGGAATAGCACCAATCCATAGATTAACATAGCTAAAATATCCTTGAAAGCATGAAAACCCATAGCATCCAGAAACAGTTGAGCCTTCTCTATCATAAATT
Organism: Vicia faba; assembly: GCA_948472305.1. Lineage (NCBI taxonomy): Eukaryota > Viridiplantae > Streptophyta > Magnoliopsida > Fabales > Fabaceae > Vicia > Vicia faba. The sequence continues at coordinate 1,291,735,668 of OX451741.1, forward strand.
TAGCTAGAAATCCTTTGACTCCACTTCTTGTTTCCCAATTAGATATAATATCAGACTGCTTCAGATGTAAGGTTGTTGCAATATCTTTTGGTTTCGGAGTTTCTCTAAACCGGTGAAGGGTGTATGATCAAGAACAGGTACTCCCAGTAGTTTAGAGAACTCTTTCATTGTGGGTACCAAGTTATAATCTGGAAAGGTGAAATAGTGATGTGCAGGGTCAAAGAACTGGAATAGAACACTCATCATGTCTTCTTCAAAACCTGAGGCAACCAGACTGAGTAGTCGACCATGCCTTTTGATGAATTGAGATATTTTTAGAACCCTTGAGACTAACTCCTTAAGCTGAGAGGGTACCCTTAAAAAGTTTATCCAAATAGTGTTTCTGCGAGCGGAGGCCATAACCTACAACAAAGAACAAAGATAAATCCCTTGGTCCTTAAAATGGTTAGTGAAAATGATATAGTATGATGTCATGATGTTATGATGTCATGTTCGAACAATTAATCAGACACAAACAAAACACACAAGGCCCTAGGTTTAAGCTTGCATGGAGTTTGTAGGTAAGTACCCTCTTGAGTTTTAGTTGGCTCAACCTGTCCTAAAAGAAGTAATCGGGTTCTAGGAGTCTCAATATCACTGATCTTTCTCTCAGGCATTGTTTCAGCACAGCATTTGATTTGCGACCGAAATATCCCGAGAGTCTGATCTCAATGAGTGCAGTATCGAGTATCAACCAACTTCAGTCTGAACCAAAGCCGACAATCTCACTACTTTCTAATGGCTAGGTTGTGTCAACTAAGGTTCTACGGTCAGTTAGTGCTTATGACACCACGCGGCAGCCCAACATTCTCCTTGACTGACTCAAGGGACACCGGCACCAAGCAATGTGTCACACTAACATAGCCATAACTTCAACCATATCGGTATACGTCGTACAATTTTCATGATCTATTGCTACTTACCTAAAATGCCCCCAGATTCGGGTATAGGATCTTTACAAAAAATAAACCCTAGCAAAACCCTGAAATGTAAAGCATACAAATAAAGCAAGTAAAGCATTTTTAAATATGATCTAACTCTAAGGTAACCCCACTTTTAGTTTTTACCAGCAGAGTTGTCAGTTCTGTAATACGGTGGGATAATTGCCTTTTAGTTTTGCATTTTATCGCAAATGTTGCAGATAGCAATAGTCGCCACTGACTTTTCTTTTATCCAATAAAGGAAAGGGTGAAAAGAACAGGAAAGACCTTTGAGAATTTTGAGTCCGGGGGGTAGGTTATGAAAAGGGAAGGTGTTAGCACCCTTTTCATCCATAGTTATCTATGGGATCTTAGTTTCTTGCTAGATCACTTGCTTTTGTTTGAAAGTGTGCTTTGTGGTGGTTTTTGAAAGTGGAGTCAAAGGCTTCCTGGCTAAATTTATCTTGCATATTAGGGTTATCTAGCATTTGCTTTAATATCTTACCATACAAGCCTAGTTACTATACAGTAATAAGTAGAAGCGGTAAAAAAAGAAAATAAAGATCCTACGCTATTACAATGCTTCAGGGAGGGGGTACAAACCATATAATAGGGGGAAAGAAAGAAAGCAATAAAAATCCTAATTAAATATTACAACCTTTAGCAGATACATAATTGCGAGAACTAATGCGAAAATAAGTAAAGCACGGAGATTGTAAAAATAAAGAGAAATGGAGAAAATGTTTTCTTTTCGTGATCGTTTTGATAAAGAAAATTTGATAACTTAACCTAACTTAATTAATCTTAATTGATTAAAAAATAAAAGTTTTATTAGTGAAAACGAAACGACTAAAATGACCTAATGATTTTTATTAAACAAAATGAAGTTAATTTATTTAACAAAAGTTAATCAATTTAATAAATAAAACAAATTAATTTTGTTAATTTTAATAAAGAAAAACCTAATTCTAAATTGATTTTTAAATTTATTTGAATAAAAATTAATTATGTGAAAAAAAAAGTTAAAACAAAATATAAAAAAAGAAATGAAATGGGCCTGAAGAAGCAAATCTGGGGGTGTGAAAAGAACATGAATCACTAGGCCTATTAACCATAGTCCAGTATTGCGTGAGATCCAATGTGGCTGGCTCCAAAGGTCACATGATACGGCTGCAAATCTGGAGTGCTAGATCTGTCTTGGTGAATATCTGATGGTGATGACAAGAGGCGCATGATACGCGTGCTAGGCCTACTTGTACTGGATCTGCAAAGAAGAGATAACATGAAAATATAATACCAGGGGTAGGGATCGAACTCGTGCCCTAGTACACTAACGCCCTTGCAATACACGCTTCTAGCGCTAGGGAGGCCTTTACATTCATTCATATAAACCAAATCATAACAATAAATATAATGCATGATGCTATTGGCCAGAGAGGCGCCAAAGCCCTAGCTTCGGTCATCTTCTCCGACAACCTGTAAGATACGAAACCTGCAAAATTGATGCGTTAGTGATCAAAAATATCTTAGTACCCCTAATTCGACCCCCCCTGAATCTAAATATGGATTAAGTTTTGGTCAATAGTTCATGTATCGTAAGTTTTGAATCAAATGAAATCGATCAGAGCTACTATGGCATCTCATAGTTTTGATTGCATGGGATTACAATATTGATCCAAACCTGTTCAATCATATCTCAGAAACTCGTTAGTAGCATCAAATATGTTTAAAACAAAACAAAATCAAAGATACAAACCGTTTATGCTATGTTGTACAGTTTCATATGCTTAGGATCATGGAAACATATCCAAACCTACCCTTCAGTGTTCTTGGGAGTGATTGTAGTGAATATTTCGCAATGAGAAGGCTTATAATGAGAGTTTTGAAACTCGAGGGTTTTTTGAGAAAGTTTGGATAATTTTTTCAATTCATGAGGCAAGGATCTGTGTCCTTTATATGATGTCTTGTTGTGCTTATATAGAGAAAAGAAAAAAAATCAACAAATATAGGAAGAATCTTACAATCATGGCCATGATCAAAACAAAATCAAACATGTTTTTCAATCTTCCATTTTCAAATATTCTTTCCATGTTTGGATTTCACACGGTTTAGCATGGTTGTCAAGTGTTGTCTTGGGCCACCGTGTGATTGAAATCAAAAGCCCACATGCCTTATAACATTGCCTCATATTTTATTTGATTTAATTTGCATTTAAATGAATAAAAATTAAAATAAAAGAAATAAAAATCATCAAAAATATATAAATGGATTTAGAGGTCCTTTAACACATTTTTAACATGTTTGACCATCAAAAGTTAAGTCGACTAGTCAAAATTTCAAATTTGCTCACTTTGCACTTCATGCATTTTACCAAAATTTCCCAACTTGCAATGTTCATAACTCTCTCAATTTTTATATTGTTAAGGTGATCTTGGACTTTTTGGAAATCTCAATATGTCCTATAAAATTTATCTTTTGATCATTTTTTTCATTTGCATACTTTATCCTTATGTAAGTTGCCTTGACAAAAAGTGTCTTTTTGTTGACTTTTGAAATGACTTGTAATGTATGGGCTCATATCTCTCAAATGAAGCACTTTTTGGACTTGAGCATACAAATACAAAGTTTTAGAGAATTAAATTTCCTCCAAAATTGGCTTTGGTTGGGGAAAAGTTGATGAAGCATGTGAAAGTTATGCTTGGTCAAAGTTCAGTTGACTTCTCCTAAGGAAACCCTAATTTGGCAACTTTTGACTTTTGATGATTTGAGGGCTTTCCTTGAGGAATCATGATCAAACCTTGATAAAATGATGAATATCACTTCAAAATATTCATGTTGACCAAAAATCTTGAAGTTTGACTGTATGTTGAACATAGTTGACTTTTTACCCAATAAAGTTGATTTGCAGTCATCTGAGCCATTGACTGAGCAATCTTATGATGCAAGGCTTGAAACTTGACATAAGAATTCTTAAGGACATATTGAGAACCATGGAAATCACTTGACGCCTTTGCAACCCAAACTTCCTTGAAAAACACAAAACCCTAGTTGTGGACCTATTGCTTAGGAGAGGACTTGTCTGATCAATTCCTTGAGTAATCTTGAGCAAATGAGAACCCTAGGAAGATGAGGAGACCTCTTGAAATAATTTGATTTGAAAATGAGAGGGAAAATTTTGGGGTACAATATTAACGTTTTCTAAAACATGGTTATTTGCGTAATTTTCTCCGAAACGTGGTTATTTGTGTATTTTTTTAAATACCTGGTTATTGCAAAAAAAATCGAAATAGTATGATATTTTCATTTTTTTTTATTTACTTTCAGTTTTCAAATATTTATATTAAAATAATCATAATAATAATTTTAATATTTTGTTTGATATATATAAACATTAAAAGTAGAAAGATAAAAAAAGATAGAAAATAAGTATTTTTTTTAAATGAAAATAGCAACAAAAAAATCATCTTAAATTGATAGAGATGAACAATTGTTCATTGAGATAGTTGAAGAATGATTGAGAGAATGGGAAAGATATTTTTACATTGTTGAGGGCTTGTGTGTTATAACAAGGAGGAGCTTGTGTGTTATGGATATCCTTTGAAGACAGCAAGTGGCGGCCTCTTTATTTGAGCAGCTTGTGTGTTTATTAATATCCTTTAAAGACAGCAAGTGGTGGCCTCTTTATTTGAGCATATTGTGTGTTTATTAATATCCTTTGAAGACAGCAAGTGGCGGCCTCTTTATTTGAGCAGCTTGTGTGTTTATAGATATCCTTTGAAGACAGCAAGTGGCGGCCTCTTTATTTGAGCAGCTTGTATATCCACAACAATATGTTATTGTAGCAGCTAATGATATCTCTCAGGAAAAGTCCTGCAGAGAAGTTTGTTAAGAAATCTCTACCTTCAGTAAAAATTAGTAGTTCACTATCAGTAAAAGTTGGTATATGTTTTGTCTACCTTTGACCTGAGTTGTAAACTCACCATCACCTTGGGTCAGTAGTGAAGAAGTCAAAAACATAAGAAGGGGGATTGAATTGAAACTTAAAAATCAAAAGCAATAGACTCGAGATTTTTATCCTGGATCGCTTGATCTCAAACTACTCCAGTCCACCCGCCAAGGTGATTTCGCCTCTCTCCAACAAGGACTTAATTCACTAATCAAACATATTGCAAATTTACTTTGACAACTGCCAAAGTCTTCTTGAGTATAACCACAAGCCGGTTTATCTCAAGGAAAATATCTTAATCAAAGAAAATTTTACTGTGTACTATTTGTTTTTCGTGACAAGAATTGTATCACTACTGTGATGTATTACACAAATTGAATGTAGAGTGAATATGAATTCTTGCAGCCTTTTTAGATTGTAAAGTAGTCGTGAGGAAAATCGTGAACAATTTAACCTTTGAGCTTGTTTATATAGGTGTGGCAGTCTGTCCAAATTGAAACATGATAATGGACATTTAATGCACTTTCCATACTGAGAAGATTCTTGTCTGAATGAAGTCGTTGCACATGATACTGCCTTAATGGAAAAGTAACGCTTCAGAACTTTAGGAATCTTGCATGCTGCTTTGCTTCAGATCTTGATAAGTCAGAGACATAAGGATCTGTTGGCGCGTTAGACTTTTGTTTAGAACCAGAATATCTTTTACTTTAGCGCAAATTCTGATATCATACTTCAGAACATTCTGATTACTCAACTTGAAAGCTTTTGTGGCTTAACTTTTGATGTCGTTTCAGTCATAACTTTTGTACAACATAAAACACAAGTTTAGAGTTCATATTTTTTCTTTGTGTTTGTTATCATCAAAACTCTTATAAGGGTTGTAGAATCAAACTATGTTCTAACAATCTCCCCCTTTTTGATGATGACAAAAACTAGGATTTTTCAGTAAAAAATATACAGAACAAAAAGCTTAAGAGAGTCTCCCCCTGAGTTGAGTACTCAGATAGAGATGAATTACTTCCCTGAAGTTCCTTCTCATCAGAGCTTTTGATGCATCTCCTTCTGTCTTTATCAGAATATGTTCTTGTTCATGCTTTCAGAAAAAAATAGAAGTTAAAATATTCAGAATGTTTGAGACTTTGTTCCGGAATACTGTTATTGAAAATATCTTACATTCTCCCCCTTTTTGTCAGGTATCAAAAAGCAATATAATCACAAATTTTCAGAGTCAAAAAGATGATGACTTATATTGAAAACAGATTGCAATGACACTTTTCAGAAACAAAGAGGATAAGATGAAGAATACATAATACAAGTTAAAGAAAATCTAAGATGGAGGGGGAAGTCGTGTGAACAACGCTTCCAGCAAGCTCTTAATCTGAGTGCTTGATTCTTCCTACTTTCCAATAATATTTATTGTACCCCAAAAAAAATTCTCCCATTTTACTCAACATATGTTCATTGAGACCCTTAACTTGCTCAAGGATACCCAAGAGTTGACCAGACAAACTCTCTCCTAAAGCAATGAACCTCCAACTATGGTTTCCATTTTCATCAAGATGGGTGAGCTCCAAAGGCCTCATATTCTCTACATGGTCCTAATATGTCCTAAAGATCATCCATGCCAAGTTTCATGCCTTGCACAAGAAGTTTGCTCAATCAACTTCTCAAATGCTTGAAAATCAACTGTACTAGGTCAAAAGTCAAATGTGGCCCACATACAGTCAAACTTCAAGATTTTTGGTCAATATTAACATTTTGAAGTGATATTCATCATTTTATCAAAGGTTGATCATGATTCCTCAAGAATTTCCCTTAATCCATCAAAACTCAAAAGTTGCTAAATTAGGGTTTCTTAGGAAAAGTCAACCAAACTTTGACCAGGCATAACTTTCTCATACTTTATTAGAAATTTCCCATCCAAGGCTCACTTTGAAGAGGATTCAATTCCATACAACTAATCCTCATCCGTCAAGTTCAATAAATGCACCCATGAAAAGATATAAATTCATACATTATAGGTCCTTTTCAAAAGTCAACAAAAACACCTTTTGGGTCAAAGCTCCTTACATGAACATGGAAGACCCAATTGAGATGAAACCAAAAGGGTTGTTTAGGGGACATATCATATACAGCATAATCTCATTTATTTTGAGAACATCATCTCACGAGGCATCTCATGCATTACACATACAATTAACCTTGTTATCCTTTCAGGAAAGACAATTATCACCAACAATTCCAACAGATATACATGTCATATCTACAGATAGCCAGTGGAAAATCAGTTCCCGAAGATACAACGGGTCAACTAATATATGTAGTCAAATGAAGTAACCCTACTATCAAGGCTTTCATCCCGAAGTAACCCTACTATCCAGGTTCCTTCTCATAGCCCTATTATCCAGGCTTTCATCCCGAAGTAACCCTACTATCCAGGTTCCTTCTCATAGCCCTACTATCTAGGCTTTCATCCGAAGTAACCCTACTATCCAAGTTCCTTCTCATAGCCCTACTATCCAGGATTTCACCTCGAAGCAACCCTACTATCCAGGTTCCTTCTCTATTATCTCCATATAACAGTTTACAACATGGTAAGACCTGGACCCGACCAGTTACGGTCGAGTTCTTTCCCCGGTAAGTCATTGTGCAGCCTGGACCCTGACCAGATATGCAGTTCACTTCCACCTCCTAAATCAAGAATTAATTCCCCAGTAGAGTAATGGATGGCCAAAGCTCCTGGACTCTATTTCCCAATACATAAATCAACTTTCCTCGGTGAAAAGTCCTCCTCAGCGGCAGGTACAGGAATTCTCGTAAAGGAATCTCTTATGCAACTGATATCTTCTCTACATGGCATCTTTAAGCCCATCTCCAACGATTCTCCGTCACCTTCCCAATGGCATCTACAAACATATTCCCTATATTATCGATCGATCACCATGCACTTCATGTGAGTGCAAATTTCTGGGCACTCTAGTGTCCAATCATCTTCCACCCTCAGATCACGAAAGGCAGACGAGTCAATCTACATGCTCAGGTGTAAGAAGATTGAACAGGGGCAGCTATTGTACCCCAAAATTTTCCCTCCCATTTTACTCAACATATGTTCATTGAGACCCTTAACTTGCTCAAGGATGCCCAAGAGTTGACCAGAAAAACTCTCTCCTAAAGCAATGAACCTCTAACTAGGGTTTCCATTTTCATAAAGATGGGTGAGCTCCAAAGGCCTCATATGCTCTCCATAGTCCTAATATGTCCTCAATATCATCTATGCCAAGTTTTATGCCTTGCACAAGAAGTTTGCTCAGTCAACTGCTCAGATGCTTGAAAATCAACTATAATAGGTCAAAAGTCAACTATGGCACACATACAGTCAAACTTCAAGATTTTTGGTCAACATTAACATTTTAAAGTTATATTCATCATTTTATCAAAGGTTGATCATGATTCCTCAAGAAATTCCCCTAATCCATCAAAACTCAAAAGTTGTTAAATTAGGGTTTCTTAGGAAAAGTCAACCAAACTTTGACTAGGCATAACTTTCTCATACTTTATCAGAAATTACACATCCAAGGCTCACTTTGAAGAGGATTCAATTCCATACAACTCATCTTCAGCCCTCAAGTTCATGAAATGCACCCATGAAAAGATATAAATTCAGACATTATAGGTCCTTTTCAAAAGTCAACAAAAACACCTTTTGGGTCAAAGCTCCTTACATGTAAATGGAAGACCCAATTGAGATGAAACCAAAAGGGTTGTTTAGAGTACATCCTAAGATTTCTAAAAAGTATAAGAACACCTCGCTAGGGTCAAAATTGGAGGACATATGCATTGTCAAAGTTGGCCATTTTTGGAAAATTATCAAAAGTCAAATGTGCTCAAAATTGCATTTTTGTCAAATGGACCTAGCCTTTCAGGATTGTATCTTGTTGGGGACATGGTCCATGACCCAAATCATCATCCACATATTATTTGCTTTATTTATTTTTTTTATTTTTATTTTTAGTATTTAAAAGTCAAATTAAATCAAATAAATGACAAAAAATATAAAAGATTGATTTTTTGATCTGATTTTTGTTAGAATCAAATCTAATCAAGATGGCCTAATCAGATCAAATCAGATCAAGGAAAATTGAAGCAAAAATAGCATGATTATGGTGGTTTTGGAAATATATCATATAAGGATCAAATCACATCCAATTTCCATGATTCAAAAAAGATTCAATATGTTTTTGTTGCCCTAATTCGCCTTACTACATATACTGAACACAACCAATACAAAAGAACAGGGGTTGAAGTCGTGCAAGCTAGCAAAGAAAAATAAAAAAAATTGGACAAAAAGTGTGGATATTATTTCTAACCTAGGGGACGACTCAAGGCCATTCAGAGCTTCTAATCACTTCCTGGACATCTCCCGAAGCTAACACGATCAATTACAAGCATTCCCAAGTCCAGAATCGTCTCATAGCCTTCACACGGTTTGTTCTTTGTTTCAAAATTTATTACAACAATTCTTGAATCATAAACATATTCTAATGACGTATTTGTGATTATTGACATATTTGCAACATGCATGAATGATTTAATTGGCATTTTGATGCATATATTGATGATTGCCATGGCTAAGGTTTAAGAAGCCGTTTTAGGGCTTCTCCGTACAAGTAAAATTAGGCCAAGAAAAGGATACCATGATGCTCATGGGATCAAGACGAATTGATCCATGTACTCACCTTTAATTTATCATGCGTTTTGTGGATTTTTGAAGCTTGCAGGGCTATGGCTATGGAGTTTTGTCCGTAGGTAAAAGCCTGAAATCAAAAATGACACTTCTGGGAAGAAGATGAAAGCGTGGCAATCAACCACTGGCCAATTTGAATTTACGCGTGTTTTTAGGCATAAAGCGTGCATTGCCATTATAATATTGTTTGGTTATTATATTATCAGATAAATAATGCAGCGCAGATGGCAAGGAGTATGGGCATATGAAGCAATGGACCTGGGTTCAATTCCAGGTCCAAACATTTTCTTTTTTTCTGAACAAATCCTTACAGATACAACATATCTCAATGCTTGGTGCCCATCGTGCGCCCCAGATCTCATCCCTGAGATCCATCATCATGCAGATCTCACGCTCCAACGTTGAGGGACTACCATGAACCATCAGAAGAGAGAAGCATTGGACCAAGCGCAGGTTCTGGGCCACCAACCTTGGGCCCATCAAATTCAGAAACACACCCCCCCTGGATTGCTTAAACAGGCCCAATTCTTTTCTTTTTCTACTTTAATTCCTTTTTATTATTTCCTTAATTATTTTCTTTTTAAAAAAAACATCAAAAAATCATTTTTTCCATTAAATCAAAAAATCACAAAAACATCAAAAAATCAAATATTTTCATAAAAATATTTTATTTCCTTAATTAATTAGGTTAATTTAATTTAGGGTAATTTAATTCTTTTTTTTCATAATTTAAAATAATTAGAATTAGGGTTAAATTTGTACATAGCCTAATTTCTTCTCAAAATATAACCTAAATATTTTTTCAATTATATTTTTAGGTTTTCCAATTATTTCTCGCATTTAATTCGCCGCGCGCGCCTTTAATTTTCCTTTTTCTATTATTGTAACTGCTCCAAGTTTGTAATAGTAATTAGGGTTTTAAATTTCCGCATCTTTATTTACAGTCAAAATAATTATGTATATGCGAAAGCCTTGTAATAGCTAGGACTTTAATTTCTCGCATTTTAATTTCCGTAAACTATAAGTTGTTAGATGTATGTTAATAGGATTGTATGGAAAGACAAATTGCAATTAATACAGTAGAAAACCCTAAATGTGCAAAGATAAATAAACTGGAAAAAAACACACTTGCACAGGCTCACTCCTAGGGTTTACTCCACTCCGGTTGCCTTCGGTAAACGGTCATGAAGTATAGGGAATGTTAATGGTCGTCCTCTAGTCCCAAAAGATCTAAAATGACCCATTCAGATGTTGCCTCGAAAATAAATCTTTAAGGCTTTAGCATGATTACTAAAATTTCCTAACATTGCTTTTGTAATCGTACTTGTCCCTTCGAACGTCCCTTAAAACTCCAACGACGATGCTACCTATTCCTTAATAATAGGATAGCACTGTCTAAAGGAAAACGAACAGACTTTTTTCGAGTAGGTAGATTAGTTCCTATGTACTTGCTTAAACAAAATTTTTAAACACAAACACTTTTCAAAAACAGTTTTCGAAACAACTTCGTCATACTCTTGAGGACAGAAACAAGGGTTATCACGAAGTAAAACAAAACTTTTCAAAACAAGCACACACAAGCAATTTGAAAAATGAGCAAGTACCTAAGATCCCGTGGAAAACCACGGATAGAAAGGGTGCTAACACCTTCCCTTTCTATAATCTACCCCCCGTACTCAAAACATTCTAGGAAAAGGTTTTTCATGTTCTTTTTCCTTTCCCTTTGTTGGATAAAATAAAAGTTGGTGGCAACTCTTGCTTACCGCGACATTTGCAAACAAAACGCAAACCAGTATTAATAGTTGGTTCTGCCACCGTATCACAGAACTGGAGGACTCTGCTGGGGATTGAATAAAGTGGGGTTTACCTTAGGATCTAGGTCATTTTAAAATTGCTTTCTTATTTTGATTTGCCTGCTTTATATTCAAGGGTTTTGTTTGGGTATTATTAAAGATCCTACACCCAGATCTATGGGCACTTTTAAGGTAAACAACAATAGATCGTGGAGATTGTACGGTGTAGACCGATATGGTTTAAGCGATGGCTGTGTTAGTGTGACACTTTGGTTGGTACCAGTATCCTTTGTGTGGAAACGAGGAGAATACGGGGCCGTTGCATGGTGTCGTGAAGCACTAACGGACCTTAGAACCTTAGTTGAACAAAATTGGCCATTAGAAAGTAGTGAGATAGCTGGCCTCGGTATAAAGCTGAGGATTGGTTGATATTCGATGCTACACTCATTGAGATTAGACTTTCGGGATATTTCGGCCGCAAGAAAAGATTGCCTGAGCTGAAACAATGCCCGATAAAGGACGATCAGTGATATTAAGAATCTTTAGAACCCGGTTACTTTTCAAGACAGGTTTGAAACCAACTAAACTTCAAGAGGGTACTTACCTTTAACCTCATGCAAGCCTTTGAACCTAAGGTCTATTGTGTGTTTTGCCTGTGTGTGATTTATCCTGTTTGAACATAACATCGTGCATCATAACATGGCATCCATTCTGTTGTACCCCAAAATTTGCCCTCCCATATTCTTCAAGGTTTGTCAAGAATCATCTTCAAATGGTTCAAGACTACTCAAAGGTTGCACAGTCAAACCACCTCCTAAGTCAGTCAAAATTAGGGTTTTGGTTCCTTCAATGAATTTGGGATTTTCAATGGCTCAATTAAGTCTCATAGGCCTATATGCATGCTCAAGCACCTACATGCCAAGTTTCAAGACTCACAGTCCCAAGTTGCACAGTCAAAAGCCCTATTTGATCCACAGTCAACTGCAAGGGCAAAATGGTCATTTTACAGTCAAAAGTCATAATTTTTGGTCAACATCTTATTTTGAGTTCACAATCATCATTTTATCAAGTATTGATCATGATTCCACAAGGATAGCTCAAAAATCATCAAGGTGCAAGAAGTTACTATTTTTGGACAGTAGAAAAGTCAATTGTATCTTGACCAGGGCATAACTTTTTCATGGTTCATCAGAAAAATCCCATCCAATGCTCATTTTGAAGGGGATGACATTTCCTACAATCCATCTTCACATTCCAAGTCCAAGAAATGCTCTCACAAAAAGTTATAATTTTTTACATTATAGGTCCTTTTCAAAAGTCAACAAAAGTGCACTTTAAGTCAAAGACCATAACTTGAGATTGGTGAATCCAAATGACATGGGACCAAAGGCATTGGTTAGAGGACTTCAAGACCTTTCCAAAATGTCCAAGAACATGTTCATATGATCAAAATTGAGCAAGATATGCATTGGAGAAGTTGGGAAATGTTTGTGAATTTGCAAAAGTCAACTTTGCTCAAAACACCTCATTTTTGCTAATGGGCCTCAAATTTATTCTTGAAACTTTATCAAAGGCCTATGCACGACCCATCAAGCTTAATAAAATTTATTTTCTTATTTTTTGTTAATTAATTGGATTTTTAATCAGTTTTAATTCATTTAATTAATTTAAATTGTAGGAAAATATAAAGATTTGATTTTTCAATCTTTTTGTGAAGCAAAAGTGGTCAATATATGCTGAAAATTTCGTGGGCAAATCAAGGATATCAAAAACTCCAAATTTGGCAACTTTCTTCAATCAAAAAGATTCAAAAATATTTGATTTTCAATCAAATATTCAATCATCATTCCAAGGGATTTTAGCCCAAGATTCTGACCTAAATTCAGTCCTCTATAAATACACAAGTGAACCCTAATCATGCATACGTGAATTTGCTGCAGAAAAAGCCATAATCACATTGAAAAAATTCCAAGAAAACTCAAAATTGTTTTCTGCATTCTAGGGCGAATTAAGGACATTTGTTGATTTCAATACACTGCAGGAGGTTCCCAGAACGATTGGCAATCAATTTCCAGCTTCATTGCTCAAAGAATCACTAGTTACAGAGTCACGATTTGCGTTTTATCTTGAGAATCGTACAGCTTATTTCATGCATAATTAACATGTTTTATTGATTGTTTTGTATTGTTATAACTCATATAAAGCTAATGGCATAAGTTAATTGGATTAATTTGCACAGAATCAAAAGTTGCCATGGACGAATTCTAGGGTTCTTATGCTGTGAATTTGGGGCTTTACAGTACAGGAAAAATTGAGCCTCTTAAGACCCATGGTTGGAATCATTGAATCCAGACGAACACAAAGCCACCCTCGCGAAATATTTATATAGAGCACAACTCTATTCGCTATTTTTGGTCATGGCATATTGTGGGGGTTAAAAACCCCCGCTATCTATTTGTTTTTTTACAGGCACAACGAAGACGATGATGAGGTGGTGATGCGTGGTTGGTTAATTCAAAAACACGTGCGCTTTATTTGTTTTACAGCATTAGTGGTGTGTTTCTTAATATATTAATTGTTTGTTATTTTACTAACGACTGAAGCAAGTTGGTGGAGTGGTTGGCCAAGTGTTCAATAGGCGTTGGGACCTGGGTTCGAATCCCAGGTCCCCCAAAATAATTGTTTGATATTTTTCTTAACAAGACCATATGTAGGCTTCCAAAAGCATTCTACCATGAACTCCACACAACAACGCGCCAAGTGGCTATAGGCACAGATCTAATGGCCATAGGATGAAGGACCATGGTATTCCCAGTCAACCATGCGCGTGGAGGAGTCAGAAAGTCAAAAGGGCTTGAGCTTAGTGGGCCATAAATTGCAATCATCACCTCCTCTTTGGGCCAGCACCCCCCCTGGTTTCTTTTTTCTCTTTATATTTTCTATTTTATTTATTTAACTATTTTATTAAGTATTATTATTATTATCACTAAAATTAACATAATTAATTTTTTCACAATAAAAATTCAGAAAACTAAAATATTTTTATTATTACTAATTTCACCTTTAATTTATTATTTTTGTAAATAAATGTAATTAATTAATTTAGTTGTTTTAATTAGGTTAACTTTAATTATTTTCATAACAAATAACAATAAATTAGAATTAGGGTTTTCTTGACAATTTTAATTTCTTTTCTTTTATTTCATTAAAACATAAAAAACTCAAAAAAATATATTTCTTTTTTAATTAATTAATTAATTAGAATTAGGTTTAATTAAATGCAAAAAGGACCAAAATTTCTTTATTTCTCAAAGGGTCAAAACCCTAAGGACTTTTCCAATTCGATTTCTCTCGCGCGCATATTATTTTTGATCATATTTATGTATCTGTTCCGAGAATGTAATAGCGTAATTAGGACTTTTTATCGCTTTCTTTCTTTTCTCGCATTTATTTTTTTCCAAGGGTTGTTTTTGGTGATGTAAATACCCGACGCCTTGTAATAGCGTAGATTTACTTTCCGCAATTTACTTTCCGCAACTATTAACTGTTATGCATGACAAGACTTGTTCTGAAAATAAAATCAACCCGTAGCTCACCATAAAATGTGCAAAGATAATATAAACTGAATCCTGACACACTCGCACATGCCACTCCTAGGGTACGCCTCACTTGGTTGCCTCGACGTGGTCATTGAGTATAGGGTGTTTTAGAGGTCGCCCTCCTGTCTAAAGATCCAAGTTGCCTCGAAACGGTTGCCTCGGATAAAAAAGGATCTAGGACATTAGGTTTACCGCTAAGGCGACCTACTATTTCTTTGATGACCACACATGTCCCTATAATCGAATTGACCCGAATAACTCCAACGACGGTACTACCTACTTCTCAATAGTGGGATAGTACTGTCTAAAGGACATTTACACAGCTGAATTTCCTTTGAGTAGGTAGAGGTTCTAAGGTACTTGCTCTTTCAAAAAACAAAAAAATACTTTTCGCACTTACACTTTCAAACAAAAGTTTTCAAACAAACACTTCATACACTCTTGAGGACTGATACAAGAGTCAAATCGAAGTTTTCAAACGAACTTTTTCAAAACCCACAAACACAAGAAAAGCAAACATTTTTTAAAACATAGTGAGCAAGTACCTAAGAGCCCGTGGATAACCACGGATAGAAAGGGTGCTAACACCTTCCCTTTCTATAATCTACCTCCCGAACCGAGAAACATCTCGAAAAGGAATTTTGCTGTGCTTTTGTCCTTTCCTTGTTGGAGAAAATAAAAGACGGTGGCGACTCTTGCTTACCGCGACATTTCGCGAACCAGCATTTCAAAACAGTCAGTTCTATTTCCACCGATCACAGAACTGGCGACTCTGCTGGGGAAATAATAAGTGAGGTGTACCTTAGGATTAGATCATTCTATGTTTTCAATTGTATGCCTTGTTTGCTTTAATATTGTGGGCTTGCATCGGAGTTTCATAGATCCTAACTCGGATCTGGGGAATACCCTTTAGGTAGCAATAAACTGTGAGGGACCTGTCCGGCGTAGACCGACACGAGTGAAGCAGTAGCTACGTTGGTTTGACACCTTGGTCTGTAGCGATATCCCTTGTGTTGGAACGAGGAGAATATGGGTCTTCTGAGGAGTCATTAAGCACCAACCGACCTTAGAACCTTAAATTGACCCAACTTGGCCATAGAACAGTAGCAGTATGCTACGCTCATTGAGGCTAAACTCTCGCAATGGTTCCGGCCGCAAGAAAAGATTGCGAAGCTGGAGTTATGACCGATTGAGGGTAGTCAGTGATATTGAGATCCTCTAGAACCCGGTTACTATTTTCTAGGACAGATCTTAACCAACTGAAACTGAAAGAGGGTAGTACCTAAACTTCATGCCGGCCTGAAATCTAAGGGCTCTTTTGTATGACTTGTGTGCCTTAAAACTTGAACTACTTGCACATTCTTGTTATCTGATAACATGAGTTCCTTGCAGGTTTTGTTTACAGTCCTTAATCTGGGCTTATAACAGGGTTTACTTACATCACTCCACGCATAGCATAACATCATACCATCATAACATCGCATGCATCCTACATAAGGACTAACCCATTTCAAGGATCTCAAGGGTTTGTGATGCAGGTCATGATGAACCAAAATGTCTAGCAAGGGGCAAAGGGGATTTATTTTCCTCTAGCCAAGGTTGTTTGGAGATCAAAACACGATGACTTGAGTCAGGGGCTATGACCCACTTGATATGGTGAGCTTTGACTCTTGAAGAAGGACTCTCAACAACATGAAGTTCCTTCAATCAAGCTACCCAAATTCAAATTCTAACAAGTTTCTTTGTTTACCCCGCGAGATCCTTGAAAACATTGCATGCATATCATACATATCATTGCATTATAGGTACCCTTTTACAGGTCTCTCATATTCTCGTTGTTTATTTCAGCAATGGCTTCCCAACAAGACAACCAGGATCTCCGTACTCAAGAGACTCAGTTCAGGGAAATCTTCCTAAGCCTATCCAAGGGGCAGGAAGAGTTGAGAACACTCCTCATGGGGAATTTGGTCAAGAAAAGTCCTGAAGACAGTAAGGAAGAACGGATGAAACACCTGCAAGCTGAGGTAGATGCAATGAGAACCCAGATCCTGGGGCAGATGGCTCTCATCCAAGGCCTAGCTCGGGAACAAGAAGAGTTGAGAACCGTGATCAACCAGCTTCATCAAGACAGATACAACAGTATGAAGCAGACAGTTAAGGCTGAGGATCAAGTCATTAATCAACTTCCGAGAAGTCAAAGGTTTGGTTTGATGAAGAATAGACCTCTCCAGGGTGCCACTACCTCTCAGGTCCAACAACAACCTGACCATAAACAACGGGCTACTCTGAGGCCGTTTACCAAGCTCAACATGCCGCTGTCCCAAGCTTTGTAACACCTGTTGAACTTGAATCTGGTGACGTTGGTAGGATCTCACCCGAATCCTAAGACTTCTTCACCCAACTACAATCCTAATGCCAGGTGTGCATACCATTCTAACAGCCCGGGGCATGATACTGACAACTGTTGGAAGTTGAGGTACAAAATCTAAAACCTGATTGATGAAGGAGCATTGGAGTTTGCACAAGATGGTCAGGCTGAGTTCTTCTACTATCCCTCCAAGGTTCACCATTTGAAGTAACAAGTCCTGAGACTAGAAGACTTTTTGTTCATTTGAATTTTCAATTTGTAATTTTCTCTTGATTGTTCAAACATTTATTCATGTCAAACTTTATTACCTTATCAATGCATCACATATGTCTGTTTTGAATCAATCCATTCGTATTCACTATATTTAAATTGCTTTCATATTTGTGATGATTAACTCTCGATTAAAAATTCTAAACCTTTTGAGGGAGGATGACGAAAACGATACCACGATCTTTACAATATGCTTTTGAACAGACCCCGCTGATGAGGTACAGGCATTGTTTCAAATCCTAAACAGTGGAGTAATAAGGAAGATAATCCCTAGTCAACCCCTTTGAGCCAAAGAAGTCGGAGTTTTTTTTTTAAAATTAAAACCCTTAATCATAACCTGGGGCAGGGTAGTTCTCTCAGTTGATCCAGGTGCACAATGAATGGCATCAAAGGAGTCCTTCCAAAACAAGAGACGGTGATGGTTCCGTATAATCGTAAGGACAGGCAGTCATTATCTCTCAAAATAAAAGCCCAATAAGTCAAAACCTATGAAGGAGACTTACAAAAACTGGGGTATCCCGCTGACTGTAATCACAAAAAGACACAGCTCAGGCAAAAAGACAGGGATAATAAAATCGAAAAGAAAGAGGTTCTACAAACCCCCAACAACAAAAAAGAAAACGACTGCCCATTCAAAATAAACTATCAGTATCCGAACCATCACCGGAATATCAGAGCAAAGACTCAAACAAGATCTAATGCACGATTAGCTGAGTTTAGGATCGAAGGACATCACGAAGAGCGGGTGGGTACAAATATACTTTGAGCCTTTATCCTTTGTTTCTTAAATCGTGAACCAGGCAACGTTATAACCCTTAAAAAGTCCTAGCTAAAGCATGGGTTAGTTCGAAAGCATACTGTTACAAAGGTATCCTGACTCCTGTAGGGCTTGCTGTAAAATCTTGAGTTGACATCACATTTTACAAAACAAAAAAAATCACTTGTTTTATTGAAAACTGCATTTTCAAAAACTTCAAGACAGACATGAGCTTTGCATTATTGAAATAATATTGTTTGCATATGACTATTTGTTCAACAGCAGAGAAATTCGCACGACGAATATCTAATGAACAAAAGCCTTCTCAACAAAAAGGATCACCTCAAGTGGAAAAACACTTCCAACCAAGGGGCACGACATGATCATTATCCATCATCTGGGGCAATCAAGTCAAGATTCAAGGAATCTCTCAAAATGCCAAATAGCCAGGGGCATATCTCCGCCTGAGTCACTTGGGGCATTGGACATGAATTCCAGCAACGAATCTTGCATGATCAGACATCTTCTGGTAGTATGGCGACACAACACTACTGACAGTGACAACTCACTGCGCTCTGAGAACGTGGACATAGTCAAAAAAATACTACGCATAATCAAAGACCCGCTAGGTTGACTGGCCTAGGCAAAAATAAGGGCTTCCCGGCGAACCAAAAGGGTTCGGGCAAAAATAAGGGATGAAAACAAAAAATCTGTACACCCGGCAAGTCGAAAACCTGAAAAGGCGGCTTGGGCAAAAAAGGGTATCCCGATGGACTGAAAACCCGAAAGGACGGTCCAGGAAAAAATTAGGGATCAAAGCATACGACTATGTCCCGTCATCTCATCACTTGCCTACCAGAAGAAGATTTGTCAATCGGCAGTTATCAAGACCTCCACATGTACCTTCTCCCATAGAAGTTGGGGCAATAAGAGTGTCCAAGCGATCTAGTTGCTCTGTCCACCAAGGTACCAGGGTAGGTTCAGCTGAAGAATATGACCAAGATACCTCCGCTCCCTGCAGAGTAAGACAAGATTCAGCAATACTCTCCCTAAGCAGAGTTGGCCTCCCATCAAAGGCACAGTATCCCTAGCAAGTCAGCAATACTCTCCCCCGAGCAGAGTTGGTCTACCATCAGTCCTGGAAAAATGGGGTATCCCCAGAAGATCTTAATATTCCCTAGCAGAGTATACAGATATGCCTCAGCAAGCATCCCTGGCGTTCTTGATATCCTTCAGCAGAAATATAAGATTGTTCCCCGGCAGAATACAGAGACCCCCAGTAGAGCCATTTCCCCAATACAGTCCAAAAAGTTTCCCCATGAGAGTTAAACCATCTCCCCAGTAGATCCTGGAAGCTTGTCTCCTGCAGAGTACAAATCTCTCCCCGGCCATATTCAAATGTTATCCCCCACCAGAATCTAACTGGGTTATCCTCAGCAAATTGCAACGGAAAGATCGTCCTCAGCGAAGCTCTTCCTATCCCCAGCAGAGTTCATCAATTTCCCCAACAAAGCTTATCAACAGAATCCCCAGCGGAGTTTATCGTTAAAATATCAGTGAAGCATCTCTTCCCCACAGAGTGATTCCCCGTAGAGTAATCCTCGCCATGTTTGTTCCCCAACGGAGCCATCTTCTCCTACAGGCTTATTCGTGCAATCAGCTTCGTTCATCTTCCCCGGCGGAAACGAAGAATTCAACATCATGCTCCAGCAGCTATCCGGGATTTATTTTCCCCAGCTAAAACATCACATTTTCATACATCATGATACATGCACATACGCATCATATCATACAATCTCATTTATGTTGAGAACATCATTGCTTGATCCATCTCATGCATTGCATATGACTGACCTTTACCTTTCAGGAAAGATGCAGTTAAATTCTCAGCCATATCAAAAGGCCTTCTCTGGTCCAGTTAAATCGATTCCTAAAGATTTTCCTGATGCCGATCCAGTTGAAGATATTCCAAGACCTTGCCTGGTCCAGTTAAATCGATTCCTAAAGATTTTTCTGATGCCGATCCAGTCAAAGGCCTTCTCTGGTCCAGTTAAATCGATTCCTAAAGATTTTCCTGATGCCGATCCAGTTGAAGATATTCCAAGACCTTGCCTGTTCCAGTTAAATCGATTCCTAAATATTTTTCTGATGTTGATCCAGTCAAAGGCCTTCTCTGGTCCAGTTAAATCGATTCCTAAAGATTTTCCTGATGCCGATCCAGTTGAAGATATTCCAAGACCTTGCCTGGTCCAGTTAAATCGATTCCTAAAGATTTTTCTGGTGCCGATCCAGTCAAAGGCCTTCTCTGGTCCAATTAAGTCGATTCCTAAAGATTTTTCTGATGCCGATCCAGTTGAAGACATTCCGAGATTCCTTCATCAACCTGCTGAGGTAGTAATCGTCCAAGATTCCTTCATCAACCTGCTGAGGTAGTAATCGTCCAAGATTCCTTCATCATCCTGCTGAGGTAGTAATCGTCCCAGATTCCTTCATCATCCTGTTGAGGTAGTAATCATCCCAGATTCCTTCATCATCCTGCTGAGGTAGTAATCGTCCCAGATTCCTTCATCATCCTGCTGAGGTAGTTATCATCCCAGATTCCTTCATCATCCTGCTGAGGTAGTAATCGTCCCAGATTCCTTCATCATCCTGCTGAGGTAGTTATCGTCCCAGATTCCTTCATCATCCTGCTGAGGTAGTAATCGTCCTAGATTCCTTCATCATCCTGCTGAGGTAGTAATCGTCCCAGATTCCTTCATCATCTATTTGGAGTAGCAATCGTCTCAGATTCCTTCATCACATCATTACCATCAACCTTTTGAAGTTCCAGATTAATACCTGTATCTAGCCAGGAAATATCTGTGAACAACGGATTGTAGATCTATACCTGTATCTAGCCAGGAAAGTATCTGCATGAAGAGATTGAAGATCAATACATGTATCTAGCCAGGAAGTCATCTTTCATTCTCAAGTCAGAGATATACACCTGTATCCAGCCAGGAAAGCTATCTCGACCAACCCTTTTTTAAGTTCCGGATCAACACCTGTATCTAGCCAGGAAATATCTGTGAACGACGGATTGTAGACCTATACCTGAAACCAGACAGGAAAGTTATCTACATTGAAGAGATTGAAGATTAATACCTGAAACTAGACAGGAAAACTATCTTTCTTTCTCAGGTATGCAAATTCTCGCTAAGGAATCTCTTACGCGATCGACACCCCTGGATGGCATCTTTAAGCCCATCTACACTCCTATCCATCATATCTCCAAATGGCATCTGTAAGCCCATTCCCAACATCACATTGTTGATACTACACTATGCGAGTGCAAATTTCTGGGCACTCTAGTGTTCAATCATCTTCCACCTTCGGATCACGAAAGGCACGCAAGACAATCTACATCCTCAGGTTTAAGAAGATTGAACAGGGGCAAATGTTGTACCCCAAAATTTTCCATCTCATATTCTTCAAGGTTTGTCAAGAATCATCTTCAAATGGTTCAAGACTACTCAAAGGTTGCACAGTCAAACCACCTCCTAAGCCAGTCAAAATTAGAGTTTTGGTTCCTTCAGTGAATTTGGGATTTTCAATGGCTCAATCAAGTCTCATAGGCCTATATGCATGCTCAAGAACCTACATGCCAAGTTTCAAGACTCACAGTCCCAAGTTGCAAAGTCAAAAGCCCTATTTGATCCACAGTCAACTGCAAGGGCAAAATGGTCATTTTACAGTCAAAAGTCATAATTTTTGGTCAACATCTTATTTTGAGTTCACAATCATCATTTGATCAAGTCTTGATCATGATTCCACAAGGATAGCTCAAAAATCATCAAGGTGCAAGAAGTTACTATTTTTGGACAGCAGAAAAGTCAATTGTATCTTGACCAGGGCATAACTTTTTCATGGTTCATCAGAAAAATCCCATCCAATGCTCATTTTTAAGGGGATGACTTTTCCTACAATCCATCTTAACATTCCAAGTCCAAGAAATGCTCTCACAAAAAGTTATCAATTTTTACATTATAGGTCCTTTTCAAAAGTCAACAAAAGTGCACTTTAAGTCAAAGACCATAACTTGAGATTGGTGAATCCAAATGACATGGGACAAAGGGCATTGATTAGAGGGCTTCAAGACCTTTCCAAAATGTCCAAGAACATGTTCATATGATCAAAATTGAGCAAGATATGCATTGGAGAAGTTGGGAAATGTTTGTGAATTTGCAAAAGTCAACTTTGCTCAAAACACCTCATTTTTGCTAATGGGCCTCAAATTTCTTCTTGAAACTTTATCCAAGGCCTATGCACGACCCATAAAGCTTAATTAAATTTATTTTCTTATTTTTTGTTAATTAATTGGATTTTTAATCAATTTTAATTCATTTAATTAATTTAAATTGTAGGAAAATATAAATATTTGATTTTTCAATCTTTTTGTGAAGCAAAAGTGGTCAATATATGCGGGAAATTTCGTGGGCAAATCAAGGATATCAAAAACTCCAAACTTGGCAACTTTCTTCAATCAAAAAGATTCAAAAATATTTGATTTTCAATCAAATATTCAATCATCATTCCAAGGGATTTTAGCCCAAGATTCTGACCTAAATTCAGTCCTCTATAAATACACAAGTGAACCCTAATCATGCATACGTGAATTTGCTGCAGAAAAAGCCATAATCACATTGAAAAAATTCCAAGAAAACTTAAAACTGTTTTTTGCATTCTAGGGCGAATTAAGGAAATTTGTTGATTTCAATACACTGCAGGAGGTTCGCAGAACGATTGGCAATCAATTTCCAGCTTCATAGCTCAAAGAATCACTAGTTACAGAGTCACGGTTTGCGTTTTATCTTGAGAATCGTACAGCTTATTTCATGTATAATTAACATGTTTTATTGATTGTTTTGTATTGTTAGAACTCATATAAAGCTAATGGCATAAGTTAATTGGATTAATTTGCACATAATCAAAAGTTGCCATGGACGAATTCTAGGGTTCTTATGCTGTGAATTTGGGGCTTTACAGTACAGGAAAAATTGAGCCTCTTAAGACCCATGGTTGGAATTGTTGAATCCAGACGAATACAAAGCCACCCTCGCGAAATATTTATATAGAGCACAGCTCTATTCGCTATTTTTGGTCATGGCATATTGTGGGGGTTAAAAACCCCCGCTATCTATTTATTTTTTTACAGGCACAGCGAAGACGATGATGAGGTGGTGATGCATGGTTGGTTAATTCAAAAACACGTGCGCTTTATTTGTTTTACAGCATTAGTGGTGTGTTTCTTAATATATTAATTGTTTGTTATTTTACTAACGACTGAAGCAAGTTGGTGGAGTGGTTGGCCAAGTGTTCAATAGGCGTTGGGACCTGGGTTCGAATCCCAGGTCCCCCAAAATAATTGTTTGTTATTTTTCTTAACAAGATCATATGCAGGCTTCCAAAAGCATTCTACCATGTACTCCATACAACAACGCGCCAAGTGGCTATGGGCACAGATCTAATGGCCATAGGATAAAGGACCATGGTATTCTCAGTCAACCATGCGCGTGGAGGAGTCAGAAAGTCAAAAGGGCTTGAGCTTAGTGGGCCATAAATTGCAATCAACACCTCCTCTTTGGGCCAGCACCCCCCCTGGTTTCTTTATTCTCTTTATATTTTCTATTTTATTTATTTAACTATTTTATTAAGTATTATTATTATTATCACTAAAATTAACATAATTAATTTTTTCACAATAAAAATTCAGAAAACTAAAATATTTTTATTATTACTAATTTCACCTTTAATTTATTATTTTTATAAATAAATGTAATTAATTAATTTAGTTGTTTTAATTAGGTTAACTTTAATTATTTTCATAACAAATAACAATAAATTAGAATTAGGGTTTTCTTGACAATTTTAATTTCTTTTCTTTTATTTCATTAAAACATAAAAACTCAAAAAAATATATTTCTTTTTTAATTAATTAATTAATTAGAATTAGGTTTAATTAAATGCAAAAAGGACCAAAATTTCTTTATTTCTCAAAGGGTCAAAACCCTAAGGACTTTTCCAATTCGATTTCTCTCGCGCGCATATTATTTTTCATCATATTTATGTATCTGTTCCGAGAATGTAATAGCGTAATTAGGACTTTTTATCGCTTTCTTTCTTTTCTCGCATTTATTTTTTCCAAGGGTTGTTTTTGGCGATGTAAATACCCGACGCCTTGTAATAGCATAGATTTACTTTCCACAATTTACTTTCCGCAACTATTAACTGTTATGCATGACAAGACTTGTTCTGAAAATAAAATCAACCCGTAGCTCACCATAAAATGTGCAAAGATAATATAAACTGAATCCTGACACACTCGCACATGCCACTCCTAGGGTACGCCTCACTTGGTTGCCTCGACGTGGTCATTGAGTATAGGGTGTTTTAGAGGTTGCCCTCCTGTCTAAAGATCCAAGTTGCCTCGAAACGGTTTCCTCGAATAAAAAAGGATCTAGGACATTAGGTTTACCGCTAAGGCGTCCTACTATTGATTTGATTACCACACATGTCCCTATAATCGAATTGACCCGAATAACTCCAATGACGATACTACCTACTTCTCAATAGTGGGATAGTACTGTCTAAAGGACATTTACACAGCTGAATTTCCTTTGAGTAGGTAGAGGTTCTAAGGTACTTGCTCTTTCAAAAAACAAAAAAATACTTTTCGCACTTACACTTTCAAACAAAAGTTTTCAAACAAACACTTCATACACTCTTGAGGACTGATACAAGAGTCAAATCGAAGTTTTCAAACGAACTTTTTCAAAACCCACAAACACAAGAAAAGCAAACATTTTTGAAAACATAGTGAGCAAGTACCTAAGAGCCCGTGGATAACCACGGATAGAAAGGGTGCTAACACCTTCCCTTTCTATAATCTACCTCCCGAACCGAGAAACATCTCGAAAAGGAATTTTGCTGTGCTTTTGTCCTTTCCTTGTTGGAGAAAATAAAAGACGGTGGCGACTCTTGCTTACCGCGACATTTCGCGAACCAGCATTTCAAAACAGTCAGTTCTATTTCCACCGATCATACATTCTTATTACACTAATCATTTCAAGGACCAAGGGAATTTATCTTTGTTCTGTTTTGCATATCATGGCTTCCGCTCGTAGAAACACTATCTGAATCATCTTTGTGAGAATACCTTCCCAACTCAAAGAGCTAGTATCAAGGGTTCCTGAAACTTCTGCGTTCACTAAGAGACATGGTTGACTTCTCAACTTGGTCACTTCAAACTTTGATGAGAAGATGATGAGTGTAATCTTTCAGTTCTTTGATCCCAAGCACCACTGCTTCACCTTCCCAGACTATCAGTTGGTGCCTACCATGGAAGAGTTCTCTCAGTTATTGGATGTACCCATTCTTGAACAGTTGCCTTTCACAGGTTTGGAAGAAGTTCCTAAGCCATAAGTCATTGCCTCAGCCTTGCATCTGAAACGGGCCGATGTGGTATCCAATTGGGAAACAAGAAGTGGAGTCAAGGGTTTTCTAACCAAGTTCCTAATAGACAAGGCCCGGCTGTTTTGGGATGATATGGACTTTCAGGATTTTGAGGAGGTCTTGGCCCTTCTAATCTATGGGTTAGTACTATTCCCTAATCCAGAATCACTCATAGATATGAATGCTGTCAAGGTTTTCCTCTCCCGCAACCCTGTGCCTACCTTGCTCAGAGATATCTTGCATGCTCTTCATACTCGTACCATGAAGAGAAGAGGGGTTCTTATGTGTTGCATGACATTGTTGTTGAGGTGGTTTATTTCACACCTCCCTAAATCTGTACTGAAGAATGAAGAAGGTTTGCGTTGGTCGCGAAGGATAATGTCACTCGCTCATACGGATCTTCTTTGGCATTCCCGAGCTATAGGAGATAATACTATTATTGACCGCTGCGGGGAGTACCCTAATGTCCCATTACTTGGCATTAGAGGAGGCATAACTTACAACCCTTATTTAGCTCTGCGACAATTTGGTTACGCTCAAAGGGATGGTTCCCATGAATTACTTATCGAGGGCATTGTGTTTAACTATGAGGACGATGTTCAAGGATATCGCCAGAGGTTTATACGAGCTTAGAGCATGGTAAACAGATCTAGCGGCAAGGCTTTGGGGCCAAAGGCTTCCATTCCTATGGAACCTTATCTCCAATGGATACAAGCTCGCGCCCAGAAACTTATGATGCCCTACATGTCCGTTTTACCAGTGATTGTGGAACCCACTACTGAAGGGGGTATTCCTTACACGGTTCTACATCCTGATATACCCATCGATCTTGGAGAACTACAGAGGTCTTGGATTTAGTTGAAGAAAGAACGAGATACTTATAGGGATCAGTTATATGCCCAGGAAAGGAAGGTTTTAGAGCTCACAAGGAAGCTTCATGAGGAAAGAAGCCTTAATGTCTATCTCGGCACAAAGAGGAAGCATCCATGGGAAATTTGACTTTTTCTAGTTTTTTAGAATTGTTTTAATTGTAACGCCTAAAAGGCAATTGAACTTTGAATTTCTACGAATAAAATCTTTGTTTCATTATGGTTCGCAAATTTAAACTTCCCAAAGTCTTTGAAATCATTACATACGTATCCCATCCATAAACACTGCATATATAGGTACCATTACATGCTTCTCATCTTCTTCGCTGTTTATTTCAGCAGAAATGTCTTATGAACAAAGCATCAAAGATCTTCAGGCACAAAATGCCCAATTCCAACAGATGTTCATAAATCTGGCGAAAGGGCAGGAGGATCTGAAAGCCCTCATCCTGAAAGAGAAAAAGAAAAATAAGAAGATCATTGGTATTCTAAATATGGGAAGAAGGTTCAGGGGGCCGTTAAAGCAACTAGTCGATCTGACCTCTTCATCCAAGGAAGGGGAGAATCAAGAAAGAGAGACAAGGGAAAAACACCCCAGTCCTGAAGTTTTTGACAATGATATCGACTACAATGATGAGCAGTATCCTCCTATTGAGGATAGTTACAAGAAATTGGAGGATCGTCTGAGTGCTATGAAAATCCAGAGGATACCCGGGTTGGATTTCGAAGAACTGGGATTGGTGTCGGGAGTGGTCATCCTGCAGAAGTTTAAGGCTCCAATTTTTGCAAAGTATGAAGGGGTGTCTTGCCCGAAACTCCATCTCCGTTTCTATGTAAGGAAGATCCAACCCCACACCACTGATCGAAACTTGTGGGTTCACTTCTTTTAAGACAGTCTGTCAGGGACTCATCTTGAATGGTTCTACCAACTGGAAAGAACCAATGTCCGAAACTGGGAGGATTTGGCCGCTTCTTTTTATAAATAGTATCAATATAACGCTGACCTTACCCCCACTCGTACTCAACTCTAGAGTATGACCATGGGTGCAGGTGAAAGTTTTAAGGACTATGCGCAAAAGTGGAGAGACTTGGCTGGGAGAGTCCAACCCCCTTTATCTGACAGGGAGTTGGTCGATATGTTTCTTGGGACACTGTCTGGTCCTTTCTTTAAACATTTGATTGGAAGCTCATCAGCTGGTTTCACCGAGCTGATATTAACAGGAGAAAGGGTAGAAGCTGGGATTCTGAGCAGTAAGATACAGAAAGATGCCTCTTCGAGTTCGGTAAAAAATCCTTTTACTGGTAAGAAGGAAGCCAATGCCATCTATAGCCCGAGAGGCCAAAGCAGAGTTGAACACCGTTAGACAGTAAGTGATGTAATGATACGTAGACATGCGGCTGCTCCACAACGCAACAATCAACAAAGGGTGGAAAGACCACAACGGCAATTTACCCGGATTAACATGACGTTGACTGAAGTTCTACCCCATCTGCTAAAATCCAACTTGGAAACCTTGAAAGAGGCTCCCAAAAATTCGAATACCACATCTCCTCGGTATAATCTAAATGCACGATGTGCCTATCATTCTGAGAGTCTTGGCCACGATACCAATGACTGCTGGGCTCTGAGAAATAAGGTACAGGATCTGATCAAGGCCAAGGAAATTGAGTTCGATGCTCCAGAAAAGCCCAATGTCATAACTTCTCCCATTCCTAAGTACAATCGTGGAGTTAATGTTGTTAATACCGATCTGTTTATGACCTCAGTTGATGAAGTTTCTACTCATCTGATGATTATTAAGAAGAATTTGTTGTTGGCTGGTTTATTTTCGGGTTGTGGTGAAGGTTTCCACGTGTGTTCATCTAAGCCTTCCAGTTGCCATTTGCTGAAAACAGGTGTCTAACGCCTGATAGACAGCAGAGAGATTTTGTTCGAGAAAACTTTTATTCCAACTATTCCATGTGAACATATTGCAATTATAACCATTTCCGCCAATCCTTCCAAGGTCTCCTCGAGAAGACCTGTTAGGATTACATCTGCTCGGAGAGTCGCTCCACTAATAATCACCCTTCCTGGTCCTGTCCCATACGCCTCAGACAAAGCTATCCCCTGGAATTATGGCACTGATGTCTACTATCATGGCGTTAAACAAGACCTGAAGAACGAAGAGGCTGATCCCGATGTCAGTAACATTGTTGGGACCAGTAAGATCACCAGAAGTGGAAGGGTTTTCTCTCCCGAGATTTCCCCAAAGACTGTCAATAAACCTGTCATCATTTAACCTGCTATTCCTACCGATGCTTCAGCTACTACTCCTGTTCTTACTCCAATTTTTACCCCTATCGGCGAGTCATCTGGTACCCGAGGCAAAGAAGTTATAGGTGAGCCTCCCCGGTCGGAGGCACCTAGAAAAATTGTCGTGGAAGCCTCTAAGCAAGAGATAGAGGAAATATTAAAAATAATTAAAAAGAGTGACTACAATATGGTCGAGCAGCTGGGGCAGACCCCCTCCAAGATATCTATGTTGTCTTTGCTGTTATGCTCTGAGGCCCATGCGAAGGCTTTAATCGCATTCCTCAAGACTGCGCACGTGCCACAGGAGACCTCGGCTTATCAGTTCAAAGACTGTGTGGCCAGCCTGACTGCTGACAATGGGCTGTGTTTTTCAGATGCAGACTTGACACCGAAAGGGAGGAAGCATAATGATGCTCTGCATATCTCGATTGAATGTAGGGGAACCACTATGGCTCATGTGCTGGTAGATATCGGGTCTTCGCTGAATGTTCTGCCTAAGAAGGCGCTGGACCGGTTGGATTGTGAAGGCTTGACCTTAAAGCCTAGTAACATTGTGGTAAGGGCTTTTGACGGGTCAAAGAGAATGGTGCATGGGGAGGTGGACATCCCCGTCAAGGTAGGCTCTTCGACTTTTGAGTCCATTTTCTATGTAATGGACATCAGGCCATCATACTCTTGTTTGTTGGGTCGTCCTTGGATCCATGAAGTTGGGGCTATTACTTCTACACTGCACCAAATGCTGAAGTATCCACTAAAAGGGAAGATTGTCACTGTGCATGGTGAAGAGGAGTATTTGGTGAGCCACCTCAACTCCTTCAGATACATAGAGATGGATGGGTAATTCATAGAGACTCCTTGTCAGAATTTTGAAGAGGTTCCCCAGATCTTGGCATCGACTGAAACTACTACCAGCAACAAACCTCCTCTGAAGATGACTTCTCTCAAAGACACCAGAGCAGTGGTTGAAGAAGGTGGGTATACCAACTGGGGATAACTCCCTGATTTTACTCACAAAACTGACAAGTTTGGTTTGGGCTTTACTTCAGGAGCTCAAAGGGTTGTTCGACGCGCTTGGGCTGGAAGACCTCCCCTACGCATCAGCAATCGGGGAATTAATGCCATTAAAGACAGTAAGGAAGACTCTGACATTGACAGCTGGATCTACCCAACTACCAACGATGGACCGAGTAACTGGACGGTTAGGGATTTTATACCAGTTTCTTTTGTTCCGCAGTAATTGTCTTACTTGTTTTTTAGATTTGTAACAAACAATTTAAACTCTACAGCCTTGTGTCTTGCCCGAGGCACATTGGCTTTGTTTGTGAGGGCTATTATGTGTCATTTCATATATCATCAATAAAACATTGGACGTTTCTTGCATACAAATTTTGCGCTCTCTGTTTTTCTTTTTTGTTTTCACTTTATCAAAACAGCTATGCTCTTACACACACTCACGTATCATACTGCAGATCCATATCCACTCTGGATCCCATTGATAACAGCTCTGCTACTTCCAGTTATGACTTCAAAAATCCGATCAACCAAGTCGAGGATGAAGGTTAGGACGATTGTGAGGTACCTGGAGAACTTGCTAGACTGTTGTAGCAGGAAGAAAGGGCTATACAACCCCATGAAGAGACAGTTGAGACGATAAACTTGGGCACGGAAGAGGACGGGAAAGAAGTCAAGATCGGCACAAACCTGGGGGCTAAGACCAAATAGCGGTTGATACAAATGTTGCACGACTATGTTGAGATCTTCGCCTGGTCATATGAAGACATGCCTGGTTTAGACACTGATATTGTGGTTCATCCTCTGCCAACCAAAAAAGACTGTCCTCCGGTTAAACAGAAGTTCCATCGTATGCACCCTGAAATGTCAGAGAAATATAAGGCAGAAGTCATGAAGCAGTTTGACGCAGGGTTCTTAGCTGTCACCTCCTATCCATAGTGGGTTGCTAATGTTGTCCCGGGGCCAAAGAAAGACGGTAAGGTACGAATGTGTGTAGACTACATAGATCTGAACAGGACGAGCCGCAAGGACGACTTCCCGCTCCCCCACATCGATGTTCTGGTTGACAACATCGCTCAGCATAAAATCTTCTCCTTCATGGATGGTTTCTCTGGCCACAAACAGATCAAGATGGCTCCTGAAGACATGGATAAGATAACCTTTGTCACACAGTGGGGCACCTTCTATTACAAGGTGATGCCTTTTAGGTTGAAGAATGATGGGGCAACTTATCAGCGAGCCATGTTCGTCTTGTTCCATGATATGATTCACCATGAGATAGAGGTTTATGTTGATGACATGATAGCTAGGTCTCAAACCGAGGAGGAGCACCTCGATCATCTACAAAAGTTGTTCAACAAGTTGAAGACATACAAGCTGAGGTTGAACCCGAACAAATTCATCTTCGGGGTAAGGTTTGGTAAGCTTCTGGGCTTCATCGTCAGTGACAAAGGTATTCAGGTAGACCCCGAAAAAGTAAAGGCCATACAAGAGATGCCGGCTCCCCGTACAAAGAAGGAAGTTAGAGGTTTCTTGGGACGCTTGAATTATATCGCCAGGTTCATTTCACATCTAAATGCTACCTATGAGCCCATCTTCAAGCTTCTGAAGAAAGATCAAGTGGTAAAGTGGAATGACGAATTCCAGAAGGCCTTTGAAAGAATCAAAGAATACCTTCAAGAACCACTAATTCTGATACCTCCGGTTGAAGGAAGACCTTTGATATTATACTTAACAGTGCTAGATAATTCAATAGGGTGTGTGTTGGGGCAGCATGACGAGTCTGGTTGAAAAGAGCATGCAATATACTACCTTAGCAAAAAGTTTTCCGACTGTGAGACACGATACTCACTGCTCGAGAATACTTGCTGCGCTTTGGCATGGGCTTCTCGCCGAATAAGACAGTACATGTTGACCCACACTACTTTGTTGATATCTAAGATGGATCTAATCAAATACATCTTCGAGAAACCCGCTCTCTCCGGAAGAATAGTGAGATGGCAGATGATCTTAAATGAATACGATATACAATATACAACCCATAAAGCAATCAAGGGGAGTGTATTCGGTGATCATTTAGCTCATCGGGCCGTGGATGACTACCAGTCCATGAATTTTGAGTTCCCGAATGAGAATATTATGTTGGTGACTGACTACGAAGAGCCTGGACCAGATGAAGGACCTGAAGAGGGATCCTGATGGACTATGGTTTTTGACGGAGCTTTGAATGCACTCGATAATGTTATTGGCGCAGTAATCATATCTCCTGAAGGCTGTCACACTCCTTTCACTTCCCGACTATGTTTCAACTGCACTAACAACATGGCAGAATATGAAGCTTGCATTATGGGTCTCAAAGCCGCTATTAACCTCAAGATCAAGTTCTTAAATGTCTTCGGGGATTCACCTTTGGTGATAAGTCAGATCAAAGGCGAATGGGATACGAAGCATCTGAATCTCATCCCATGCAAAGAGCACGTGCTGACATTTCCCCCACACTTTGAGGAGGTAACCTTTGAACATTTCCCACGAGAGGAGAATCAGTTAGAGGATGCGCTAGCTACCGTGTCTTCTATGTTCAAAGTCAAGTGGGACAACGAAGCTCCCTAAATCACCATTGAGAGGTTGGATGAACCAGCACACTGCTGTGAAATTGATACTGAAGAGGTAGCAGATAAAACCTGGTTCCATAAAGTAAAAAGGTACCTCGATACCTAAGAGTATCCCAAAGGGGCATCTGTCAACAATAAGAAGTTTCTGAGAAGGTTCGCTGCAAAATTCTTCCTCAGTAATGGAATTCTCTACAAGCGCAATCATGACTCTACCTTACTGCGGTGTGTAGACAAGAGCAAAGCAGAGAGAATTATGACAGATCTACACGAAGGTACCATCGGAACCCATTCCAGTGGACATACCATGGCTAAGAAGATCCTACGGGCAGGATATTATTGTTCCACTATGGAAGCAGATTGTTATCAGCACTCCCGAACTTGTCATAAGTGCCAAATCTATGCTGATAAGGTGCATGTGCCTTCGGTTCCCTTAAACGTCTTGATAGCTCCGTGGACCTTTACAATGTGGGGCATTGACATGATCGGAGAAATCAGGCCCACTGCTTCCAATGGACATTGCTTCATCCTAGTGGCCATTGATTACTTCACGAAGTGGGTTGAGGTGGCCTCTTTTGCTACTGTGGCCAAGAACGTTGTGGCGCGGTTTATCCGACATAATCTAATATGTCAGTATGGTGTGCCAGAGAGAATTATTACTGACAATGGCACAAATCTCAACAACACAATGATCACTAAGCTCTGTAAACAGTTCAAGATACAACATCATAACTTTTCTCCCTACCGGCCGAAGATGAATGGCGTTGTTGAAGCGACTAACAAGAACATCAAGAAAATTGTACAGAAGATGACGGTGACATACAAAGACTGGCATGAGATGTTACCATTTTCTCTTCATGGATATCGTACCTCAGCGCGGACGTCGACAGGGGCAACACACTACTCTCTGGTATATGGCATGGAGGCAGTCCTACCCATCGAAGTCCAGATACCTTCTCTCAGGATTATGAAGGATGTGGGTTTGAACAAAGACGAATGGATCCAAACTCGACTTGATCAGCTAAATCTAATCGATGAGAAGAGACTTACCGCTATTTGTCATGAACAGACATATCAAAAGCGAATGATCAAGGCTTTTAACAAGAAAGTCGGACGTCAAGAATATCAAGTCGAGGATCTAGCGATCAAGCGCATCATACTGCCGCAAGGTGATCCCAGGGGCAAATGGACCCCCACATACAAAGGGCCATTTGTGGTTAAAAACATTTTCTCGGGTGGAGCTATGATTCTAACCACCATGGGCGATGACGACCTTCCTCGCCCTGTCAATGCTGACATATTGAAAAGATACTACGCCTGATTAAAAGACCTGCTAGGTTGACTGGCCTAGGAAAAAATAAGGGCTTCTCGGATAACCAAAAGGGTTCGGGCAAAAATAAGGGATGAAAATGGAAAAATTTGTACACCCGACAAGCCAAAAACCTAAAAGGGCGGCTTCGGCAAAAAAGGGTATCCCGGTGGACTGAAAACCCGAAAGGACAGTCCAGAAAAAAGTTATGGATGTAAAGCGTATCATTGTATCCCATTGGATCATCTTGCGACCATACTTCGGTATCAAATATCAAGCTTAGACGGCACCAATCAATCTAATCAACTTTCGGCCAAGTAGAAAAGTGATGAGACGCTCGAAGATATAAGGGCAATAGCAGAGTTGGAACTCAACGGGATTGTTGCACATAGCTGTTTTCTTTTGCACAAAATTGTATAGCTTCTATTTTTACAGCGGCATTCTCTTACTAGAGCGTCAGCCTCCTTGTACGAAAACGCCTATTACAGGCCAACTTCAAAAATCAATACAAAATCATTTTCACAAGAAATTTGGAGTTTTTACTTTTTCTGTTTTGTTTTGCAAGAACGGATAATGATTTATTCTTGACATATGCATTTGAATATGATTGTTGCTCATAAATATTTACATAAGAAACAAAAAGACAATTACTCGTAATTCCAGAAACAGGGGCAAAAACAAGAAGTGTCAAACCTGACAGTTACTCTACCCAGCAGGTACCGGGACAGAGACAGCTTTGGAGCAAATTCATCAGTACATTCACTCCCTACAGAGTAAAAGTATTCAAAAGCGTTGATGTCGGCTTTCCCAAAACAGGAAGTAATCTCCCCAGCCAGGGTCATTCAAAAACCTGACAGCTATATCCCCCAGACGAATTTCATAATCGCGAGCGGGTCAGTAAATTTTATCTCCCAAGCAGAGTTTATTTCTCTGGATACAGAAGCTCAATCTCCAACAGAGCTCATTACTTCAGATACGGAAATTCACCTTCCAAACTATTCCCCACAGATTTATTCTCAAGCAGAGTCTCTCCCCGACAGAATATTCACAGATAACAAGGAATAAATCTCCAGCATAGTCATTTTCGTTCACCATCCCCGGTGGAAATAGAAGAACCACAATTCTCTACAACAGTCGGGAATACTATACTCTCCAGTAGCAGTCTGGGATTTATTTTCCCGGGCTCGAACATGTCCCAATAGCATTTCATATACATACATCATGACTTGCACATACATATCATATACAGCATAATCTCATTTATTTTGAGAACATCATCTCACGAGGCATCTCATGCATTACACATATAATTAACCTTGTTATCCTTTCAGGAAAGACAATTATCACCAACAATTCCAACAGCTATACAGGTCATATCTACAGATAGCCAGTGGAAAATCAGTTCCCGAAGATACAACGGGTCAACTAATCTATGTAATCAAACGAAGTAACCCAACGATCCAGGTTCCTTCCCATAAGCCTTACTATCTAGGCTCTCATCTCTAAGTAACCCTCATATCCAGGTTCCTTCTTATAGCCCTACTATCCAGGCTTTCATCTCGAAGTAACCCTACTATCCAGGTTCCTTCTCATAGCCCTACTATCCAGGCTTTCATCCCGAAGTAACCCTACTATCCAGGTTCCTTCTCATAGCCCTATTATCCAGGCTTTCATCCTGAAGTAACCCTACTATCCAGGTTCCTTCTCATAGCCCTACTATCCAGGCTTTCATCCTGAAGTAACCCTACTATCCAGGTTCCTTCTCATAGCCCTACTATCCAGGCTTTCATCCCGAAGTAACCCTACTATTCAGGTTCCTTCTTATATCCCTACTATCCAGGCTTTCATCCCGAAGTAACCCTACTATCCAGGTTCCTTCTCATAGCCCTACTATCCAGGCTTTCATCCTGAAGTAACCCTACTATCCAGGTTCCTTCTCATAGCCCTACTATCCAGGATTTCATCCCGAAGTAACCCTATTATCCAGGTTCCTTCTCATATCCCTACTATTTAGGATTTCACCTCGAAGCAACCCTACTATCCAGGTTCCTTCTCTCTTATCTCCAGATAACAGTTTACAACACTGTAAGACCTGGACCCGACCAGTTACGGTCGAGTTCACCTTTCACCAGTAATTCACTGTGCAGCCTGGACCCTGACCAGATATGCAGTTCACTTCCACCTCCTCAATCCAGAATTAATTCCCCAGGAGAGTAATGGACGACAAAATCTCCTGGACTCTATTTCCCAAGACATAAATCAACTTTCCTCAGTGAAGTCCTCCTCAGTAGTAGGTACAGGAATTCTCGCAAAGGAATATCTTATGCAACCGATATCTTCTTTAGATGGAATCTTTAAGTCCATCTCCGACGATTCTCCATCACCTTCCCAAAGGCATCTGTAAACACATTCCCTATATTATCTATCGATCACCATGCACTTCATGCGAGTGCAAATTTTTGGGCACTCTAGTGTCCAATCATCTTCCACCCTCAGATCAATAAAGACAGACGAGCCAATCTACATCCTCAGGTGTAAGAAGATTGAATAGGGGCAGCTATTGTACCCTAAAATTTTCCCTCCCATTTTACTCAACATATGTTCATTGAGACCCTTAACTTGCTCAAGGATACCCAAGAGTTGACCAGACAAACTCTCTCCTAAAGCAATGAACCTCCAACTAGGGTTTCCATTTTCATCAATATGGGTGAGCTCCAAAGGCCTAATATGCTCTCCATAGTCCTAGTATGTCCTCAAGATCACCCATGCCAAGTTCCATGTCTTGCACAAGAAGTTTGCTCAGTCAACTGCTCAGATGCTTGAAAATCAACTATACTAGGTCAAAAGTCAATTGTGGCCCACATACAGTCAAACTTCAAGATTTTTGGTCAACATTAACATTTTAAAGTGATATTCATCATTTGATCAAAGGTTCATCATGATTCCTCAAGAAATTCCCCTAATCCATCAAAACTCAAAAGTTGCTAAATTAGGGTTTCTTAGGAAAAGTCAACCAAACTTTGACCAGGCATAACTTTCTCATAATTTATCATAAATTTCCCATCCAAGGATCACTTTGAAGAGGATTCAATTTCATACAACTCATCTTCAGCCCTCAAGTTCAAGAAATGCACCCATGAAAAGATATAAATTCAGACATTATAGGTCCTTTTCAAAAGTCAACAAAAACATCTTTTGGGTCAAAGCTCCTTACATGAACATGGAAGACCCAATTGAGATGAAACCAAAAGGGTTGTTTAGGGGACATCTTAAGCTTTCTAAAAAGTCCAAGAACACCTTCCTAGGGTTAAAATTAGAGGAGATATGCATTGTCAAAGTTGGCCATTTTTGGAAAATTGTCAAAAGTCAAATGTGCTCAAAATTGCATTTTTGTCAAATGGGCCTAGCCTTTCAGGATTGTATCTTGTTGGGGACATGGTCCAAGACCCAAATCATCATCCACATATTATTTTCTTTATTATTTATTTTATTTTGATTTTTAGTATTTAAAAGTCAAATTAAATCAAATAAATGACAAAAAAATATAAAAGATTGATTTTTTATCTGATTTTCGTTAGAATCAAATCTAATCAAGCTGGCCTAATCAGATCAAATCAAATCAAGGAAAATTGAGGAAAAAATAGCATGATTATGGTGGTTTTGGAAATATATCATATAAGGATCAAATCACATCCAATTTCCATGATTCAAAAAAGATTCAATATGTTTTTGTTACCCTAATTCGCCTTACTACATATACTGAACACAAACAATACAAAAGAATAGGGGTTGAAGTCATGCAAGCTAGCGAAGAAAACTCAAAAAATTGGACAAAAATTGTGTATCTGATTTCTAACCTAGGGGATGATTCAAGGCCATTCAGAGCTTCTAATCGCTTCCTAGACATCTCCTGGAGCTAACACGATCAATTGCAAGCATTCCCAAGTCCAGAATCGTCTCATAGCCTTCACACGGTTTTCTCTTTGTTTCAAAATTGATTACAATAATTATTGCATCATAAACATATTCTAATGATGTATTTGTAATTATTGGCATATTTGCAACATGCTTGAATGATTTAATTGGCGTTTTGATGCATATATTGATGATTGCCATGGCTAAGGTTTAAGAAGCCGTTTTAGGGCTTCTCTGTACAAGTAAAATTAGGCCAAGAAAAGGATACCATGATGCTCGTGGGATTAAGACGAATTGATCCATGTACTCACCTTTAATTTATCATGCATTTTGTAGATTTTTGAAGCTTGCATGGCTATGGCTATGGAGTTCTGTTCGTAGGTAAAAGCCTGAAATCAAAAACGACACTTCTGGGAAGAAGATGAAGGCGTGACAATCAACCACTGGCCAATTTGAATTTACGTGCATTTTTAGGCACAAAGCGTGCGTTGTCATTATAATATTTTTTGGTTATTATATTATCAGATAAACAATGCAGCGTAGATGGCAAGGAGTATGGGCATGTGAAGCAAGGGACCTGGGTTCGATCCCAGGTCAAAATATTTTCTTATTTTCTGAACAAATCCTTGCAGATCCAGCGTATCTCAATGCTTGGTGCCCACCGTGCGCCCCAGATCTCATCCCCGAGATCCATCATCATGCAGATCTCATGCTCCAGCATTGAGGGACTACCATGAACCATCAGAAGAGAGAAGCATTGGACCAAGTGCAGGCTTTGGGCCACCAACCTTGGGCCCATCAAATTCAGAAACACAACCCCTCTGGATTGCTTAAACAGGCCCAATTCTTTTCTTTTTCTATTTTAATTCCTTTTTATTATTTCCTTAATTATTTTCTTTAAAAAAACATCAAAAAATCATTTTTTTCCATTAAATCAAAAAATCACAAAAACATCAAAAACATCAAAAAAATCAAATATTTTCATAAAAATATTTTATTTCCTTAATTAATTAGGTTAATTTAATTTAGGGTAATTTAAATTATTTTTTTCATAATTTAAAATAATTAGAATTAGGGTTAAATTTGTACATAGCCTAATTTCTTCTCAAAAAATAACCTAAATATTTTTTCAATTAGATTTTTAGGTTTTCCAATTATTTCTTGCATTTTATTCACCGCGCGCGCCTTTAATATTCCTTTTTCTATCATTGTAACTGCTCTGAGTTTGTAATACTAATTAGTGTTTTAAATTTTCCCATCTTTATTTACAGTCAAAATAATTATGTATCTGCGAAATCCTTGTAATAACTAGGACTTTAATTTCTCGCATTTTAATTTCCGCAAACTATAAGCCATTGGATGTATGTTAATAGGATTGTATGGAAAGACAAATTGCAAACAATACAGTAGAAAACCCTAAATGTGCAAAGATAAATAAACTGAAGAAAAAAACACACTTGCACAGGCTCACTCCTAGGGTTTACTCCACTCCAGTTGCCTTCGATAAATGGTCATGAAGTATAGGGAATGTTAGTGGTCGTCCTCTAGTCCCAAAAGATCTAAAATGACCCATTCGGATGTTTCCTCGGAAAAAGATCTTTAAGGCTTTAGGATGATTACTAAAATTTACGAACATTGCTTTTGTAGTCGTACTTGTCCCTTCGAACGTCCCTTAAAACTCCAACGACGGTGCTACCTATTCCTTAATAATAGGATAGCATTGTCTAAAGGAAAACGAACAGAATTTTTTCGAGTAGGTAGATTAGTTCCTAGGTACTTACTCAAACAAAAAATTTTCACACAAACACTTTTCAAAAACAGTTTTCGAAACAACTTCATCATATTCTTGAGGACAGAAACAAGGGTTATCACGAAGTAAAACAAAACTTTTCAAAACAAGCACACACAAGCAATTTGAAAAATGAGCAAGTACCTAAGGGTGCTAACACCTTCCCTTTCTATAATCTACCCCCGTACTCAAAAACATTCTCGAAAAAGGTTTTTCCTGTTCTTTTTCCTTTCCCTTTGTTGGATAAAATAAAAGTCGATGGCGACTCTTGCTTACCGCAACATTTGCGAACAAAACGCAAACCAGTATTAACAGTCGATTCTGCCACTGTATCACAATATCCTTGATTTGTTGTATCTTCTTTCTTATCCAATATATCCCTGATCTCTTTGTTTGTGTCTTCATGCTTATCCAACCTTGTGTGGATTAAAGCATTCTTCTTTTTCAACTCTTCCAGAGTTTGCATGACTAG
This sequence comes from Vicia faba, assembly GCA_948472305.1. Taxonomy (NCBI): domain Eukaryota; kingdom Viridiplantae; phylum Streptophyta; class Magnoliopsida; order Fabales; family Fabaceae; genus Vicia; species Vicia faba. The sequence continues at coordinate 1,291,775,865 of OX451741.1, forward strand.
AGACGTAGCTGGTGTATCCTCGGAGGTTGCATGTTATTCAGAATACTCTACATCCTCTTCTGATTCAACTACTTCTGTTGAAATTTCCTTTTCTGGAGCAGTAGTCAGAGGGTGACTATCAGAACTGGTTCAGTGGCTTCTGAAGGTTGGTGCTCTTTCCAGGGAGCATTTTCCAGCAGAAGAATTTATTTCTTGTCCCAGTGAATCAGAACCTGGTCTTTGAAGGCTTTCAGCTGATCACTGAAGTTCTGCTGAGCCATCTCATAACTCAATTCTTTCAGCCTCTAGGATTCAGAGTTGAACCATTTTCTGAATCTATCCCACAGAGAATCAGAAGCAGCAGGATTAGAATTCTCTTAACTTGCTTACGTTAAAGAATTAACCCATTCCTGTATTTTTGTATCAAAAATCATCAAGTTTTTACCAACATCTGTTTTGGTTAAGGTTAGTTTGGGTTTGGGAATAGCAATTTTCTTTGAGGTTGAAGCAAGATGGTTCAGCGCTTCTAGATCAATGACAGTTCTGAGACGATCAGCTGGACGGTTAATTGGTGAAGGAGTAGGAGAATCAAAAATCAGGATTGGTGAGTGAGGAGTGTTTGGTGGTGTGGAATCATATGGTGAAGGTATTTCTGGAATATCATGGATGGAGAGAGGTAAACGAACCATAAGAGGTTCTATTATTCCAGGAATTGGGGTAGTGGTATCAGAGTCTGTAAGGGAGTCTTCTGATTGGTTTACAGTAGCGTGTTGATTTTCTGGTTCAGGTGTTTCAGAATTTGGATTTCCAGATTGAGGAGTGAGAGGGTTTTCATTTTCTGGTTGAGGAGAGTTGAGGTTTTGATGTTCTGATTGTGGAGAGTGTGGGTGTGGATTTTCTGGTTGTTGAGACTGGATATTTGGATTTTCTGGGATTGGTGAGTGAAAGTCTTGATCAAACAGTTCAATATCAGAAAGAACTCTTGCAAGTTCTGATTGATTTTGTTCTGGATTTAGATTGGAGGAGTGAGGTTCATTTAAGAAACTGCCAAGAGTTACAGATGGATCAAACTCTATGTCAAAATCCTCAAATGTTTGTGGTGAGGGATTTTTTGTTGGTTGATGGGGAATGGTTTCAGATGTTGTAAAAACTATAGATTCTACAATAGAGACAAAAGATGTGTTACCTTTCTTTTTTTCATCTTTGGGTATCCTCTGAGAGGATCCTTCTCCTGCCGCCTTCCTCTTTCTGGATTTCTTCAGCACAACCTCTGGAGCTGGCTTGTGCAGGTCACGGATGTTGATTTTTGGAATAGTTCCATCTTCCTTGCAAGCTTCAAGGTATCTGACCATAATCTCTGGAGAAGCATATATCTCAGAGAATAGTGGAAAATCCTTCAGAGAGATTATCCTAGACGTGATGACCTCATGAGAATCAATTGTTGGTTATTTCTTAATGCTTTCAATAATCTTCATTTTCTTCAGATTCTTGGGATTTAGTGGTTTCCCAGCAGTTGCTTCCAGAGTGTTGATCTCCTGAGCCTCTGTCAGATGTTCTATCAGCCTATTTTCCGTCAGAATATCTGAAATCAATCTTCCCAGAGGAATCAAATCCCTATTTGTTCTTTCTTCTTCTCTTGTCTCTTTCACACTTGTTCTCAGATGGTTGAAAAGAAAATGTGGAAGATTTATTTTGGTCTTCTTTGCAATGAAGTATAACAGAAACTGCTGATCAATGTTGATGTAATTAGGAGATCTTGTAGGCTTCCTGTGATTGATACATCCCAGAATGATCCTAGCCCAGATTCTATAATAATATTTCAAGTCTCTTATCTTGCTGGATGGCTGTCCAGAAGTGAAAATGACCCTAGCAATAGATTTTAGGTCAGAACACTTGTCAGCCATGTCAATGCATCTGACTCCACCGCCATTGTACCCAATAAGTTTCCCAATCAAGTCTTCTGTAATCACTATCTTCTTCCCCATAACATATGACATAACCTGATGGTTGGATGAAGTAGCATGAATCTAGAATTCCTTAACAAGAATAGTAAATGTTGGACCCAACAGGCGATCAAAGTATATGTTCCATCCCTGTGTTGTTACATCTTCATACAGATCAAACCCGTTTTCCTTTAAACTCTCAAAATTAATTATCAATTCACATAGAACTTCAAGGTTATCGACCGGAGTGAGCAGTGTTCTAATGGGTTCCTCATACTGTTCTGTTGAAGAAGAACCAGGAGCACTGTTGAGATTCTTGATGCTTGATAAGGATGTCATTGTTCACACGGATTCTTTGAAGAAAACTGAGAAAAGGGTTTTTGAAAAACTAGAGCGAGAGAGAATAGTGAAAGCAGTAAGAAGTGAATGAAATAGTAAATTTTGAGTTTATAAACACTTTTGAAAACTTAATCAGTAAGAAAGAAAAAATGAGTAATGATTATACTGAATTAATAAAACCTGAAATTAGGGGATTTCGTGTAGATACTGAATAGTTACCATTGACAAGTGTCTCAATGCACCCAATCAGAGCCTTGGACCCTTCAGAATTTGAACGCATGTTCAGCCTCAGAAGGTAGTTTGTGAGAGGATGACAGATGTTTGATGGTGTGAACTGCATGCCTTTATCTTTGAAATGAAAAGTTCAGATCTTCATAGATAGATTCGGAGGCAACTGTACTCCTAACTTCTGAAGACAAGTTGATCAGATGTTCACAAAAAACAATAAAATTCTGAGGGTTAGAATATGAAAATAAAACATCCTATTCTAGACATAATTTCATACTGAGATGTTTCAGAATGAAATTAAATATATCTTCAAAAAGGGGTTTTGTAAACACATCAGCCCATTGATGGTCTGTGTCAATAAATTTTAAAGAGAGAATTCCTTTCTGAATATAGTCCCTAATAAAATGATGTTTTATTTCTATATGCTTAGCCCTAGAATGCAAAATGGGATTTATGGATAAACAGATAGCAGAACTATCATCACAGATGTTGTACCCCAAAATTTTCCCTCCCATATTTCTCAACAAATGTCAAGAGAGGTCCCCAAATTGCTCAAGGAAGTTCAAGAGTTGACTAGACAAACTCTCTCCTAAGGCAGTCCACCTCAAATTAGGGTTTCTATTTTCATCAAGATGTGTGAACCCTAAAGGACTAAAACGCTCACCATTGTCCTAATATGTTCTCAAGATCAAACCCATTTTCCTTTAAACTCTCAAAATCAATGATCAATTCACATAGAACTTCAAGGTTATCGACCGGAGTGGGCAGTGTTCTAATGGGTTCCTCATATTGTTCTATTAAAGAAGAACCAGGAGCACTGTTAAGATTTTTTTATGCTTGACGAGGATGTCGTTGTTTACACGGATTTGTTGAAGAAAACTGAGAAAAGGGGTTTTTGAAAAACTAGAGCAAGAGAGAATAGTGAAAGCAGTAAGAAGTGAATGAAATAGTAATTTGGAGTTTATAAACACTTTTGAAAACTTAATCAGTAAGAAAGAGAAAATGAGTAATGATTATACTTAATTAATGAAACCTGAAATTAGGGGATTGCGTGTAGTTACTGAACAGTTACCATTGACAAGTGTCTTAATGTATTCAATCAGAGCCTTGGATCCTTCAGAATTTAAACGCGTGTTCAGCCTCAGAAGGTAGCTTGTGAGAGGATGACATATGTTTGATGGTGTGAACTGCATGCCTCTATCTTTGAAATGAAAGGTTCAGATCTTCATAGATATATTCTAAAGCAACTGTACTTCTAACTTCTGAAGACAAGTTGATCAGATGTTCATAAAAAAATAAAATTCGGAGGGTTAGAATATGCAAATAAAACTTCTTATTCTGGACATAATTTCATGCTGAGATGTTTTAGAATGAAATTAAATCTATCTTCAGAATGGGGTTTTGTAAACACATCAGCCCATTGATGGTCTGTGTCAATAAATTTTAAAGAGAGAATTCCTTTCTGAATATAGTCCCTAATAAAATTATGTTTTATTTCTATATGCTTAGCCCTAGAATGCAAAATGGGATTTCTGGATAAACAAATAGCAGAAGTATTATCACAGAAAATAGGGATGTTACTCTCAAATATGTTGAATTCTTCAAGCTGACTTTTCATCCAGAGCATTTGTGTGCTACATCCAGCAGCTGCAATGTATTCAGCTTCTGCTGTTGATAACGCAATTGTGGACTGCCTCTTGTTGGTCCATGAGATCATATTGTCTCCCAGAAACTAGCAGCTTCCAGAAGTACTTTTACGTTCTACTCTGTCTCCAGCAAAGTCAGCATCACAATATCCTACTGAGTTGTATTCATTGGATTTTCTATAAAAAAAAACCAGGTTAGTAGTACCTTTCAGATACTTGAAAATTTGCTTAACTGTTGTTAAGTGAGATTCTCTAGGGTCTGATTGGAATCTAGCACATAAACAAACGCTGAATAAAATATCAGGCCTTGAAGCTGTCAGATAAAGGAGAGAACCAATCATACCTCTGTAGATCTTCTGCTCTACCTTTTTACTTACCTCTTCCTTTTCCAGAATGCACGTGGGATGCATTGGAGTCTTTGAAGGCTTACATTCTGAAAGGTCAAATTTCTTCAGAAGTTCTCTAACGTATTTGCTCTGGTGAATGTAAGTTCCTTCTGGAGTCTGATTGATCTGAATGCCCAAAAAGAATTTAAGTTCTCCCATTAAGCTCATCTCAAACTCTGCCTGCAAGCACTTAGCAAATTCTCTTCCCATAGAAGGTTTAGTAGATCCAAATATAATGTCATCTACATAAATCTGACAGACTAAAATATCATTCTTAAATGTCTTACAGAACAAGGTTGTGGCCACTTTCCCTCTGGTGAATTCCTTTTCTAATAGAAAGTTACTTAGCCTTTCATACCAAGCTCTGGGAGCTTGTTTTAGACCATAAAGTTACTTCTTTAGTTTGAAAACATATTTTGGGTGTTTGGAATTTTAAAACCCGGGGGGTTGGTGCATATATACCTCTTTATCAATGTAACCATTTAAGAATGCACTTTTGACGTCCATCTGATACAGAGTGATTCCATTATTTACAGCAAAAGAGATTAAGAGTCTGATAGATTCTAACCTAGCGACTGGAGCAAAGGTTTCTGTATAGTCTATCCCCTCTTGCTGATTATAACCTTGTGTCACCAGTCGTTCCTTGTTTCTGATGACTTCTCCTTGCTCATTCAGTTTGTTTCTGAACACCCACTTTGTTCCAATGATGTTGAATCCTTTTGGTTTGGGAACCAGATCCCATATGTCATTTCTGGTGAATTGGTTTAACTCCTCCTGCATTGTCAGAATCTAGTCGTTGTCCAGAAGAGATTCATCAATTGTTGTTGGTTCAATCATAGATACTAATCCCATGAGGGATTCTTTAGAGTTTCTGAATGTTGATCTTGTTCTGATTGGATCATCCTTCTTTCCCATAATCTTATCTTCAGGGTGAGCTATGTTGCTTCTGGATAACTTTTTCTGGAGTTTATCAACAGAAGGTACTGGAATGTTTGTGACATTTCCTTATGACGTTGTTGGAGCATCTCTATTGGAAACTTCTGATGATTTGTCTTCACCACCTGTAAATTCAACTTCTATATCTGCAAAAGATTCATTCTGCTTTGACTTTTGAGGGTCAAGCTTATCATCAAATATAACACTGATTGACTCTTCAACAATTTGTGTTTCTGTATTGTATACTCTGTACCCTCTTGAGCGTTCAGAGTATCCTAACATAATACACTTTTGTGCTTTAGAGTCAAACTTGTTCAGATGATCTTTAGTATTCGGAATAAAACATGTACATCCAAAAGGATGGAAATAAGAAATGTTGGGCTTTTTTTTCTTCCACAATTCATATGGAGTCTTTTCCATAATAGGTCTTATAGAGATTCTATTCTGAATGTAACACACTGTGTTAATTGCTTCTGCCCAAAAGATCTTAGGAATGTTAGTCTCATTGATCATGGTTCTGGCCATTTCTTGCAATGTTCTGTTCTTTCGTTCTACAACTCCATTTTGTTGGGGAGTTCTAGGACAAGAGAAGTCAGGTGAAATGCCTTTTTCATTGAAAAATGTTTCAAATTTTTTGTTTTCAAACTCTCCACCATGATCACTTCTTACTTTGACAATTCTAAGATCCTTTTCATTCTGAACTTGGTTACAGAAAGCAACAAACACAAAATGTGACTCGTCCTTGTGTCTTAATAACTTTACCCATGTCCATCTGCTATAGTCATCTACGATCACTAACCCATACTTCTTGCCACTAACAGACACAATTTTCACTGGTCCAAATAAATCTATGTGCAGAAGTTCTAATGGCCTAGAGGTGGAAACAACATTTTTAGCTTTAAAAGCAGGTTTTGAAAATTTGCCTTTCTGACATGCTTCACACAGAGCATCTGAGCTGAACTTCAGATTAGGAAGTCCTCTGACCAGATTGAGTTTGTTAATCTGAGATATTCTTCTCATACTAACATGCCCCAATCTTCTTTTCCAAACCCATTGCTCGTTGTTAACAAAAAGAAGACATTTTACATTCTGACTTTTTAGTTCAGAAAGTTTTATCTTATAAATGTTGTTTTTCCTCTTTCCATTAAACTGGATAGTTCCATCTTTCTGACTAACATCTTTGCGTGAATTTTGATTAAAGATTATATCATAACCGTTATCACTTAATTGACTTATGGATAACAGGTTATGCATCAATCCATCAACTAACAGCACATTATTAATAGAAGGAAGGTTACCATTACCTACTATTCCAGAGCCAATGATCTTCCCTCTTTGGTTGCCTCCAAAGCCCACGTAGCCTCCAGGTTTAAGTTCCAGGCTTTGGAACATATGCTTTCTTCCCGTCATGTGTCGAGATCATCCAGAGTCCAGGTACCATGACTGGTGTTTTAGCCTTGCTGCTAAAGATATCTGCTACATATATAATTTTGTCCATAGGTACCCATATATTTTTGGGTCCTGGTTTGTTAGTTTTACCAAGATTCTGTTTGAATTTTGGTTTGGCAGAATAATCATTGCTAGTGTATTTCAGATCATGTGTGTGCCCATATGTGAAGTGAGATTTTAATGGTGTGCGTTTAATTACTAGGTCCATCACTTTCTTAGGTGGAGATACCTTACCTTGGTATCCTATTCCTTTTCTGCCATTTCTGCTAACTCCATAGATTATTGAAGCCATCTTGCTTTTATCTATGTTTTTAGCCAGAAACTTCTGAAAGCTGTGATCATATTCTTTCATGATTTTATCAGCACTACTGGGAGCCTCTGAGATTATTTCTTTCTGAGAGTTTTGTAAATCATTTTCTAGTTTTGAAATCTTTTCTTTTAACTCAGAATTTTCTAATCTAAGACTCATAATTTCTTTAGAGTCAGAGACAAGATCCCTTTTCAGGTTCTTGAATTTGACTCTGATCTGCTGATACCTTTCCAGAATCTCATTCAGGCTTTCTGCTAGTTCAGCTTTAGTGAAATTAACAGTAAAATCAGGAAATACCTCTTTTGTGTCTGATTCTGAGTCTGGCTGAGATGCTTCGTTGTCTTCTATCACATTAGCCATAAGGGCAATGTTGGCTCTTTCATCATCTGATTCTGAGTCTGCGTCAGAAGTATCTGAATCATCCCATGTTGCCATGAGACCTTTCTTCTTCTCCTTAAAGAACTTCTTTTTGGGCTTCTCCTTCTGAAGCCTTGGACAATCACTTTTGTAGTGCCCCTGTTCATTGCACTCATAGAAGATGATGTCTCTGTTGTTTGACTTTTTCTAACCAGACGAAGCTTCAGACCTTGTGTCCAGAGGAGGGCTCGGACTTTCTGTAACTGAAGAAGGATTTATTCTTATTCCCTGATCTTCTAGAGTTTTTGAATTTTCTTTGTCTTTGCCTCCACAACTGATTGACCCTTCTAGAGAGAAGAGACAGTTCGTCTTCTTCTGATGAGGATCCATCATAGGTTTCTTTCATAGCCTGCAAAACCTTAGAATCAAGTTTCTTGTTAGATTTTAATGCTGAAGGCTTACCTTGCTTCTGAGGCTCTTCATCTTCTAGCTCTATCTCATGGCTTCATAGGGAGCTAACAAGTTCCTCTAGAGATATTTTCTTGAGATCTTTAGCCAGCTTAAGAGTCGTGACCATTGCCTCCATTGCTTTGGTAAACTTCTGATGATCTTCTTTACGTGATCAGCAGTAGAATACCCTTTGTCAATGAATCTCAGCCCAGCAACTAGGATCTGGAATCTTGAGAACATTGCTTCTATGGATTCACTATCTTCCATCTTGAAAGTTTCGTATTTCTGAATGAGCGCCAGGGCCTTGGTTTCTTTAACTTGTATGTTGCCTTCATGCGTCATTCTCAGAGAGTCAAACATGTTTTTGGTTGTCTCTTTGTTTGAGATCTTCTCATACTCTGAGTATGAGATGGCACTGAGAAGAATTGTTCTGGCCTTATGATGGTTTCTGAAATCACGTTTTTGTTGGTCATACATTCTTTTTCTATCTATCTTCTGACCAATTTCATCCACTGGATGCATGTATCCATCAATTTCTATATCCCATAAGTCAGCATCATGAGCCAGAAAGAAGCTCTCAATTCTATATTTCCAGTAGTCAAAGTTTTCTCCATCAAAGACTGGAGGTTTGCGGCTGATTCTGTCCTTGTTGTCGTGATAGTCATTGCTGATGTTTTGGTTTGGTCCCACCATAGTGTTTTTCTAAAGCTTAGATCTTGTACTGACATGGTTAAGTGTATGAACTCAGAACCAGGCGCTCTGATGCCAATTGAAGAAGTGAAAAACACAAGAAGGGGGGTTGAATTGAAATTTAAAAATCAAAAGCAATAGACTCGAGATTTTTATCCTGGTTCGCTTAATCTCAAACTACTCCAGTCCACCCGCCAAGGTGATTTCGCCTCTCTCCAACGAGGACTTAATTCACTAATCAAATAGATTACAAATCTACTTTGACAACTGCCAAAGTCTTCTTGAGTATAACCACAACCCGGTTTATCTCAAGTAAAATATCTTAATCAAAGAAAAGTTTACTGTGTACTATTTGTTTTTCATTACAAAAATTGTATCACTACTGTGATGTATTACACAAATTGAATGTAGAGTGAATATGAATTTTTGCAGCCTTTTTAGATTGTAAAGCAGTCGTGAGGAAAATCGTGAATGATTTAACCTTTGAGCTTGTTTATATAGGCGTGGCAGTCTGTCCAAATTGAAACGTGATCATGGACATTTAATGCACTTTCCATAATGAGAAGATTCTTGTCTGAATGAAGCCGTTGCACATGATACTACCTTAATGGAAAAGTAACGCTTTAGAAATTTAGAAATCTTGCATGCTGCTTTGCTTCAGATCTTGATAAGTCAGAGACATAAGGATTTGTTGGCGTGTTAGACTTCTATTCAGAATCGGAATGTATTTTACTTTAGCGCAAATTTTGATATCATACTTCAGAACATTCTGATTACTCAGCTTGAAAGCTTTTGTGGCTTAACTTCTGATGTCGTTTCAGTCAGAACTTTTGTACAACATAAAACACAAGTTTAGAGTGCATATTTGTTCTTTGTGTTTGTTATCATCAAAACTCTTATAAGGGTTGTAGAATCAAACTATGTTCTAACAAGTATCCATCTATTTTTGCGGCCTATGCAGGGCGTTTTCTTTGTTAGAGTCAAAAAATTGTTACCTCTCGAAGTTATTCCCCGATAAGATTCTCTGATTTGAAGTTTGTGGCTCTGTTTCTCCAGTAGAGTTATAATCTCTTCCCCTGTGGATTATTTTATCATGTGATTTGTTTCTCTAGCATTAGTTTGTCTCATGTGGCATCTTTCCCCATAAGATTCAAATATTACATTCATATCATAAACACAATGGAGGTATCTTAGGGCCAAAAATTGTGTATTCTGTATTTAAGTACCTTCAATCTAGTCGAGACGAAGATTTCAATCTTCGTATCTCCGGATAGAAGAAACTTAAATAGAGGCAGCTGTCATACCCCATTTTTTGACCTAAGATCCCATTTTCATTTGCATTTTTTCTTATATACATCAGGGTCACAAAATATGGTAGGTTTCGAACGTTTCACCTTCGAGCATTGCATGTGCAGAGATTATCGAGTGGTGTGAGCATTTTATCTTATGCATGACTAACTTCTAATCAAGCACGAAGTGTATGTTTTTTGTTTCTTTGATTTCATATGCAGAAACAGGTCTGAATCAAGAGCATCAGGCGTCACACCTCAATTAGGATTTTGAGTCTCTCAAGCCAGAAGTACAGTTGATCATTGATTCTCGAAGACTGGTTCATCAAGAGAATCGTGTGTTTATTCCCATGCTCTATTTCAACAAGTGGCCTCAAGCTTCTCCGAAATTCTTCATAGAACACAGTCAAGGTTCCATGATCACTGGCTTACGTGTGTTTCGCCTTGCCTTGAAATACAAGAAAAGATCAGGCTATGCGAGTAAGTCCCAAACAATTCGACCAGAAGTCATCTGCAAGTTTCCTTTAAAAGTTGAAGACAAATTGTGTTTAGAAAGCCATGAGAGAACTTTATGGGACGTTTGTCATGATTTAAGAGTTTATGGATCTCTAAGTTCAATTCACTGTGCTAATTTCTCAATGTGATAACGTTTCACCTCAAGTCCCTCTTCTAGTGATCATTTGAAGCTTTTGAGCATGGTTCGATTTCTTGTACTTACATGACGCCGGGTGATTTTCATTAGAGTGGGTTGATTGAATTCAAGATCGGTTTGGAAGAATTTATTTATAATACTTGGAATTTTCATCATGTGAATTCAAGTGTAAATTAAATAGAAGTTATCAAAAAGGGCTCACTCAAGAATAATCATTCATCACATTAATATTTATTCAAAATTATTTTTGTGTGATTATTTTGATGGATTCACACCATGGCCATTTGAATTCACATGAGGCATTTATTCAAGAAGGTAGTGGAAAAAGAATTTTGATTCAAATTTATCATTCCTCACAAGAATAAATACATGACGGTTACAAATTCATTACAAGATCAATTCATGTAATTCATTTGGATCTCTAATACAAGATGCAAGATTGAGGTCTTAAGACTTGCATTATTATTTATTCATCATTCAACCATTCATTCGAATATCAATCAATTCTTTTCCAAATTCAAATGGAAGATTTCAAATTTCATCAAGACAAGTATCAAGATTCAAAGTTTCAAATGGTCCAAAATGTTTACAATTATAGAGGAATTGAGAGAATTATATTGAAGACAGGTTTCCATTCATGTTACAATTTTATTTGGAATTATCACTACAAAGTTACAAGAGGGATTACAAGTTTATACATAAAATCAAACTATTATTTCTAATGTCCTAAAATTCCATCCCAATATCATGCTGCATACAGCCCATATTCCAGCATTATTTCAACAAATAAAGTCTAGTTTTGTGGTATTTGCTGTCCAAAATAGTAGCCTGCAAAACAGTCCCAAAAATGCTAGAAATCACCCAAAAAAACAGCAGCTTGTATCAGTCCAAAACCTGCTGAAAAAACTGCTAAAAAAGGGGTGAAGACATGGCTTTCGATTGCGGCCTGGAGTCCAGCATGTTGTGTCTTTCTGGATGCCTCTTTCATTTGACCTGGAGTTTAGTGTGGAAGCCAAAGGCTTCGTTTCCAACTTCTTGTTTCCTGTTTCTTTCGTTTGAGTTTGAATAGCAACAGGGCCTGAAGCCATGCCAACATTACCTTAGGACCAGGTTAGTTCTTAAAGCATGTTTAAATGTACAAAGAGCAAAAACCAAAAAGGTTGTTTACCATGAAACATATTAAAAGGATGGAAACGAAAATAAGAGCAATAGTATATACATGTTTGGAACGAAAAGGAAATGTATTTACATGTTATGCAAGAAAAGAAGAGTTCAAGGTTTAGAACAACTTACCTTGTTGGAGCCTGGAGCGTGTGTTTGGCCTTCAAGTGGTTGAACTAGATGCTCTTGTATTCTAAGGAAAGAAATAGTGTGATGTTCCTTTGACTGGATTCGATGGTCAGGAGATGTGAGGGTGGTGTTTGTTATTTCTGGATTCGAAGGAGAAGAACATGTGAAGTGTTCTTTCTATTGGATTCGAAATAAAAACAAAGTGTGGGGATTGTTTCAGATTCGAAAGAGAAAAAGAAACAAGTGTTGTGTTTCTTTAGATTCTAGGTTTGAGAGTGTATTTAGTGTTTGGGAATCTTGAGAGTTTGAGAGTTTTTTGAAGGTTCTTCCCACACATCCAAAATCTGCCAGCGTTTTCTCCTTTTGCCTCCCCCCTTTGATGTGTAAATGAACTATCTATTTATAGAGAGAAAAATTTGAATGGCCAGCTTTGTGAAAAAATAAAATATAGTTTCTTTGAAAGGCCAACATCCACTTGTGTCAACTTTTTATAATCCCAAGATAAAAGTACCAAAATAAATGGTTTAGATCGGTGGCTCCTAGTTTATAGGGGGCAAATATGCAGAAGAGACAGGTACAAGGCTCAAAAACTTTCTAAAAGGGTAGTGATGTCATCAAGAGCAAGTTGGCTTGAAGAACAATTTAATATGGAGTGAGGCACAAGTTGGAGGCCTATGTAGCCTGACTTATGGACAACTTGACCCTTTGAATCGAATCCTTTATCTTTCCATAACCTTCGACCAGACTCAACAAAGCAACATTCGTTTCCACCAGTTATGTGTCCTTTGAATGGACCAATTGTGTGTTCTTCGAATGTCCCTCTTCAGCTGAATATGACATTTTGAGTCCTCTTGCTTTTGATCACTTAGGCCCAAACCTTCGACTAGACTCCAAAGTAAGCAAAAACAATTATTCCCCAACTATGGCAAGTCCTTCGAATGGGCCACCAAGTTGTGTGTCATAATGCAGCACTATGGTGTATTGAAGGGTTTGTAGATGGATTCGAAGGTGATATGAATGTGCATTCGAAGCAAACATGAAGATGAAATTGAAAGTCACAGGAAGATAGCCATTCATCCAATCAAAAACTTGTGAATCCAAGGCAAACAGGTGAGCGGCCAATGGTGCAATCGAAGCTTGTAGGCAGGAGCCATTGTCCAAATGAAGCTTGCATGTAGGAGTTATTTTAGTGCATCAAAGCAAACCTGCAAGAGGTCAAATGCCCAAATGAAACTTATGGACCAAAGCTTGATCCAGGAATCCAGATGCTCAATCGAAGAATGTAAATCAAAGCTTGCGTCGAAGGAGGCCCAAATGTTCAATTGAAGCGTGAGGACCAAAGCTCGCTCGAAGAAGGCAAATGCTCAATCGAAGGATGTAAATCAAAGCTTGTATCAAAGGAGGCCCAAATGCCCAATCGAAGCGTGAGGACCAAAGCTCACTCGAAGAAGGAAAATGCTCAGTCGAAGGATGTAAATCAAAGGTTACATCGAAGGAGGCCCAAATGCCCAATCGAAGGATGAATCAAACTTGCTCGAAGGAAGCCTAAATTCCCAATCGAAACTAGTATGAATCAAAGTAAGCTTTTTTTCTTCAATTTTGTCAAGAAAAAACAATTTTTCTGCTTTGCCCTTTTTTGTCTGTTTTGTACTTGTGCAAATTTGAGCTTTTTGAAAATCCTTGTGATAAAATGTCTTGAGAAAAGAGAGGGAAAATTTTGGGGTACAACAGTTGCCCCTGTTCAATCTTCTTAAACCTAAAGAGCAAGTATGGCACGTTGTCGTTCGTAGCTTAAAGGTGGAAGATGATTGAACACTAGAGTGCCCAGAAATTTACAATCGTATGAATTAGCACTGATAGTTGATGATATAGGGAATAGGCTTACAAATGCCATTTGGAGAGATGATGGAGAGTCGTTGGATATGAGCTTAAGGATGCCATCTAGAGTGATTGTTGGCAGAAATTAGACTAAGTCTAAATTTGACTTCAACTGTAAAAAAATCAGAATAAATCTTTGGAGCGATTTATCTAAACCAGAGAAAGTGTCTAACAGAAAGGAATCAAGATAAACCATTGATTGATTTAAAATGAACCAACAGAGGTCTTAGATATTATTCAATTTATAATGAGCCTATGTAGGGCTGCTTTAGGAGACATATGAGGGGGAAGCATGGGTAGGGCTGCTTCAAGATGAATCCATGTGAAGCTTCATCTAAAATTTAAGAGAAGGAACCTGGGTAGGGTTGCTTCAGGACGAGTTCGTGTAAAACTACATTTGGGAAGGAGAAGGAACCTGGGTAGGGTTGCTTGATGATGAGTCTGTGTTAAACTTCATCTGGAATTGTCTGAAAAAGAACCTAGGTAGGGTTACTTCATGATGAGTCCGTGTAAAACTGCATCTGGAAATGAGAAGGAACCTGGGTAGGGTTCCTTCAGGATGAGTCTGTGTTAAACTTCATCTGGAATTATCTGAGAAGGAATCTGGGTAGGGTTACTTCATGATGAGTCTGTGTAAAAACTTCATCTAGAGATGAGAAGGAACCTGGGTAGGGTTGCCTCGGGATGAGTCTGCGTTAAACTTTATTTGGAATTGTTTGAGAAGGAACCTAGATAGGTTTACTTCATGGTGAGTCTGTGTAAAAAATTCATCTGGAGATGAGAAGGAACCTGGGTAGGGTTGCCTTAGGATGAGTCCGTGTAAAATTGCATCTGGAAATAAGAAGGAACCTGGGTAGGGTTGCTTCATGATGAGTCCGTGTAAAACTGCATCTGGAAATGAGAAGGAACATGTGTAAGATTGCTTCAGGATGAGTCTGTGTTAGACTGCATCAGGATGATGTATGAGAAGGAGCCTGTGTGGGGCTGCTTCAGGAGGAGTCCGTGTTAGACTGCATTTGGATGATGAGAAGGAACCCGTGTAAGATTGCTTCGGGATGATTCTGTGTTAGACTATATCAGGATGATGAGAAGGAACTTGTATAAGATTGCTTCGGGATGGTTATGTAGATAGATTTCCTGGCTTGTTACGGGTATTAATCAATAGTCGGTCGTCCAAAGATAGTTCTCCTTGCTTGTTACAAGTGTTAATCTGGAACTTGAAAATTGTCGGTCGCTGAGATGGTTGTCCTGGCTTGTTACAGGTATTAATCTCTGACCTGAGAAAGAAAGATAGTTTTCCTGGCTTGTTACAGGTATTAATCTTCAATCTCCTTATGTAGATAGTTTTCCTGGCTTGTTACAGGTATTAATCTATGGTCGGTCGTCCAGATATAGTTTTCCCGGCTGGTTACATGTATTAATCTGGAACTTGAAAATAGTCGGTCGCTGAGATAGTTGTCCTGGCTTGTTACAGGTATTAATCTATGACTTGAGAAAGAAAGATAGTTTTCCTGGCTTGTTACAAGTATTAATCTTCAATCTCCTCATGTAGATAGTTTTCCTAGCTTTTTATAGGTATTAATCTATAATCAGCCGTCCACAGATAGTTTTCCTGGCTTGTTATAGGTATTAATCTGGAACTTGAAAATTATTGATGATAGCTATCTGTTTATTGATCTTTCCTGACAAGGTAAAGGGTTAGTTGTATGCAATTTCATGATGTATGAAATGCATTATGTAATTATGTTCTCAAAAATGAGGTTTTGATGTATGCATATATCATGTATGTTATATGGTGTATGAATGTGATGTGTTTATTGTAGTGCGTCTTTGTCTAGGAAAATAAATCCTTGACAACATGTTGGGGAATCTTGGGAGGTTGAATCCCTAATTGTTGTTGGAGAATAGATGTATCTTTAACTTTGTTTAGAATATTTCTGTTGGGAATTCATGTTCTGTTGTTTGAGGAGAAACTCTGCTGGGGAATATTGGCTTGCTTTAAGAAGACTCTGTGGAGAGTGTTGATCTCTGCTTAGGGAAATAAAATTCAAGAATTTTGGTTATCCATTACTCTACTGGGAAATTATTCCTGACTGGAGAGAATCGAAAGTTAACTGTTATCTGGTCGAAATCCAGGCTTTGCAGTAATTTGTTGAGGATAATGAAGTTGATTGTTATATGGTCGTATTCCAGGCTCCGCAGCGGCTTACTGGGGAAGATTAAATTAACTGTTATTTGGTCGGATACCAGGCTTCACAGAAAGTTTCTTGGGAGAGTGAAGTTAGGTTTTTATCTGGTCGGGTCCAGGCTTCACGGTAACTTGCTCGAAAGGATGAAGTTGAACTGATATCTGGTCGAGTCCATGCTTCATAGTAACTTGCTTGAAATGATAAAGTTGAACTGATATCTGGTCGGATCCAGGCTTCACAGTAACTTGCTTGAAAGGATAAAGTTGAACTGATATATGGTCGGGTCCAGGCTTCACAGTAACTAACTTGAAAAGATGAAGTTAAACTGATATCTGGTCGAATCCAGGCTTCACAGTAACTTGCTGGAAAGAATAAAGTTGAATTGATATTTGGTCAGGTCCAGGATTCACAACAACTTACTGAAGTTAACTGTTATCTAGTCAGTTTATAGGATTTGTAGTAACTTACTTGAAAGGATGAAGTTGAATTGATATTCGGTCGGTTCCAGGCTTCACAACAACTTACTGAAGTTAATTGTTATCTGGTCGGTTTCCAGGCTTCGCAGTAACTTGCTGGGGATTGTAGAGCAGTCTACTGGGGAAGAGGAGTTGTGGTCCCTTTATTTGTAGCAATCGGAGAGGAAAACTCAAGCTGGGGAATCTGTAGTTTGTTAGGGAAATAAACTTCGTCGCCAGTATGTTGGGGAGGTGTCTTCTTTTGGAAGAAATCCTCGAGGATTCTTGAGATCAACTCAGTTGGGGAGAAGTTTTCAGAGATTGAAACCCTGGCTGGGGGTCATCCTATGAACAGGATTTTGGGGGAAATTTGTCACTGCCCCTGGTAGTAGGTGTTTCCACACTTCCAGAAGATGTTTGTTTGATCGTACATGATTCTTTGCTGAAACTCATGTCCAATGCCCCCAAGTGATTCAGATGGAGACCTGCCCCAGGTATATTCAGCATTTCTTGAGAGATTTCTTGGAATCTTGATTGGACTGCCCCAGGTGTGTTGGATAGTGACACATCATGCCTACTTGCTTATAGAAGATCTGTTATTGGAAGCGTCTTCCTACTTGAGGTGATTTTGTTCATTGAGAGGGTTTTTTGTTCACTGGATATTCGTCGTGCGAATTTCTCTGCGGCCAAACAAATAGCCAAATGCAAACAGCGATATTCAAATAATGCAAAGTTTATGCGTGTCTTTGATGTTTTGAAAATGCATTTTAGCAGATAAAAGAATTTTTGTAAGAAAATTCAACTCAAGATTTAGAGTAAAGCCTTACAGGAGTCAGAATACCTTTTGTAACAGTATGCTTTCGAATTAACCCATTCTTCAATTAGGACTTTTGAAGGGTTGTAACATGGTTTGGTTCACGGTTTAAGAAACAAAGGATAAAGGCTAAAATTTTATTTGTACCCACCCGTTCTTTGTGATGTTCTTCGGTCCTAAACTCATTTAATTGTACGTTTAAACTCCAATGATGTTTTGGTGATGGTTCAGACAGGTTAAGTTTGTCGGAAGGCAGCCATTTTACAGCATTTTTCGTGTTTGTTGAGGATTTGCAGTGACCTCTTTTTTATTATCCTTGATTTTTGCCTGACTGTTCTTGTTTTGAGATTACAGTCAGTGGGATGCCCCAGTTTTTATTAAGTCTACTTCGTAGGTTTTGACTTAGTGGGCTTTTATTTTGAGTGATAATGACTGCCTATTTGATAGGGAACCATCATAATCTTTATGTTCAGAATGAATGTTTTTGATGTCATTCGTTGCATACGAAGTGAAAGTTTGCGACTGAATGCGCATTTGAATTAACTGAGAGACTACGTTGCCCCAGGTTTTGATTAATGGTTTCAAATTGTGTAAAAAAGAAACTCCTACTTCTTTGGCTCAAAAGGGGTTGACTAGTGATTATCCTCCTTATAACTCCAGTGTTTAGAAATTGAATGAACGCATGTACATCGTCAGCAAGGTCTGTTCGAAAGCATATTGTATGAGATTAAGGCATTGTTTTCATCATCCTCCTTCTAAAGGCTTATAACTTTTAGCAAGAGTTGAATGTCATAAAGAGAGTAAAAAACATAGTTTAAATATAGTGAAAATGAATGAATGAATTCAAGATAAACATATACAATGCATTAATGAAACAGAGTTTAACATTAATAGATAAGTGTTTGAACAACAAAAGAAATTACAATTGAAAATTCAAAATGAACTGGAACGCTCAATGATTTGGCATGGGAACAGTGATCACATTTGGAGTCTTAGGAGGACCGAACTCAATCACCTTAGCATTAATCATATTCTGAATCTTGTATTTTAGCGCCCAACTATCATTAGTATCATTCCCGAGACTGCCGGAATGATAAGCACACATTGCATCAAGATTGTAGTTAGGGGAAGAAGTTTTGGGGTTTGGATGAGGTCCTATTAATGTGATCATATTCATCCTAAACATGTGTTGCAATGCTTGTGACAGTGGAATGTTGATGTTGGTAAGCTGTGTCTTGGGCTCTTCTTGTCTTCATTGATTTCCCTGTTGTTGTTGTCGCACTAACGCAGGACTAGAGATCAGGACTGCCCCCACATGTTGGTCGTGGTTATTCTTGTTATGATCCTTTTCACCATACACAACATAGGACTCTTTCTTTCCATTGTATGGATTTTTCAGAGTATCAGAGGATGTAGCTCCTTGGATCTTTCCGCTTTTGATTCCAGCTTTGACCCTTTCGCCAGTCAGTATTATCTCGGTGAACTCGGCTGAGGAGCTTCTGATTAGGTGATTTAAGAAAGGTCTTATCAAAGTTCCCATAAATATGTCAATCAACTCCCTATCAATTAAGGGTGGTTGCACTCTGCCATCCAGGTCTCTCCACTTTTGGGCATATTCTTTGAAACCCTCGTTGGAACGCATGGTCATATTCTGCAACTGCACGCGAGTTGGTGCAAGATCAGTGTTGTATTGGTACTGCTTGTAAAAAGCAGCAACTAGATCTTCCAAAGTGTGAATGTGGGAACTCTCCAATTGATAGAACCACTCAGTTGCGTCCCAGCTAAACTCTCTTGGAAGAAGTGGATCCAAAGCTTCTGATCAGTTGTGTATGGTTGAATCTTGCGGACATAAGACTTTAGGTTCATCTTAAGGCAAGAGACTCCATCGTAATGGGGAAAGGTAGGGATTTTGAATTTTGGTGGGATGACCACTCCAGAAACCAAACCCATGTCTCCTAAGTTCAATCTAGGCACAACTTGGATCTCCACAGCTTTTAGTCTATCTTCAAGCTGTTTGTATTTTTCATTCGCTGGTGGATACTTCTCCTCAGAAGAGTCTTCGTCATCAGTAGCTATGTTAGCTCTAATTCTTCCAGCTTCCTCTTCTTAACTGTCTTTAGAAGAAGCATCTTCTTTTTGAGCTAGTTGGGCATGCCCCTTAGACCTTCTTCCCACGTTGAGGATGACAGCCCTTTTCTTAGTCTTCTTCTTGCTCTCTTTGGTGAGGAGTGTTTTCAGATCTTCCTACCCTTTAGCCAGAGCCAGGAACATTTGTTGGAATTGAGTGTTTTGTGCTTAGAGATCCTTTACCGTATGTTCTATATCCATCTTACTGAAATAAACAGTAAGAAGATAAGGAGACATGTATGGGAGAAACCTGTCATAATATGATGCATGGTATGTGGATGCATGTTTCCAAGGATCTCGCAGGGTAAACACAAGAAGATGTTAGAAGTTGAATTTTGATCGACAGCTTTGATTGGAGAACTTCGTATCGGTGGATGTCCTTCCACGAGAATCAAGATCACCATGTCAAGTGGGTCATAGCCCTTGACTCAAGTTACCATGCTTTGGTCTTGACGGTGTTTGATTAGAGAATGAATCTTTTTGCCCCTTGATAGGCGGCTGGTTCAACATGACCCTGCATCATAGGCCCTTGAGATTCTTGAAATGGTTATTGAAAATGCTATGGTATGATGGTATGATGTTATGATGTTATGTATAAGTATGCAAAGTAAGCAAGTTATCATGTACAAATAATCATATACACACAAAGCAGATAAGTCCTTAGGTTTAGGCTTGCATGGAGTTTGTAGGTAAGTACCCTCTTGAATTTTAGTTGGCTCAACCTGTCCTAGAAATAGTAACCAGGTTCTAAAGGATCTCAATATCACTGGCCTTTCTTTTAGGCATTGTCTCAGCATAATCAATCTTTTCTTGCGATCGAGATATCCCAAAAGTCCAATCTCAATGAGTGTAGTATTAAGTATCAACCAATTTTCAGCTTTCCACCGAAACCGGTTATCTCACTACTTCCTAATGGCTAAGTTGTTCAATTAAGGTTCTAATCCCAGTTAGTACTTCATGACGCTGCTCAGCGGCCCCGTATTCTCCTCGATTCAACACAAGGGATACTGGTACCAACAAATGCATCACACTAACGTAGCTATTGTTTTAACCATATCGGTCTATTCTGTACAGTTTCCACAATCTATTGCTACTTACCTAAAAGGTGTCCCAGATCCGGGTAGAGGATAAAAAACAAGCCCAAACAAGGAACCATAATGTAAAGCAAGCAAGTCAAACAAAAAAAACAAGTAAAGGTGATCTAGCCCTAAGGTAACCCCACTTTTAAGTATTTCCCCAGCAAAGTCGCCAGTTCTGTAACACGGTGGGAGAACTGACTTGGGATGTTTTTGCGCTTTATCGCAATTGTTGCAGATAGCAAGAGTCGCCACCGACTTTTCTTTTATCCAAATAAAGGAAAGGGTGAAAAGAACAGGAAAGACCTTCGAGATTATTTTCTTGAGTTCGGGGGGTAGATTATGAAAAGGGAAGGTGTTAGTACCCTTTTCATCCATAGTTATCTATGGGATCTTAGTTGCTTGCTAGATCACTTGATTTTGTTTGAAAGTGTGCTTTGTGGTGGTTTTTGAAAGTATTTTTGAAAAACGCCTTTGTTTAGGAAAACTTTGTAATGATTCTCGTCTCTATAAAAATGTATACAAAGTGTTGAACTTTTGAAAATATTTCAATGGAAAGTGTTGGTGCATTTGAAAAGGTGTTTATATTTTGAAGATGAGCAAGCAACTAGGAACATTCTACCTTATTCAAGAGTCTTTTGTTCATTCCTCTCTTCCTTTGATATTGCTATCTTACCATTGATTGGCAAGAAGCCTTATCTTTGGATGTAAAAGGTACGGGCATGAGTCATCGTATAGTCATGATAGCAATGTTGTAAGATATCTTAGTATTTCTTTTGAGGGACTAAGATCATTTGTAAGGTAACATTCGAAGCGTCATCGAGGGACTATGATCTTGTATTTTTGATTGTTTTTGCTAAGACATCTTACATGCATAACATGACTATTTTTCATAAGGAAACAAGTGGAGTTAACCCTAGATATGCATGTGTGCAAAGTGTGTTTGATTGCATGCATTTTTGTCTTTTTGATCAGGGTGGTCTACTTGTTGATTTTATCTTGCCATACACCCTAATTACTAACATTTTGTATAAAGTAAAAAGTGCAAAAAGATAAAATCCTACACTATTACAACCATATTGAATTGCATGGAAATATAAAGGCAAAAGTAAGGTAAAAGCAAGAAAAATGGGTCTTTCGATTTAGGGCAGTAAACCCTTCGATTCTGCACTTTCTGGCTCTCTTCGATCTGGCCTGAAAAAGGGTGAAGGCATGGCTTTCGATTGGGGCCTGGAGGCCAACATGTTGTGTCTTTCTGGATGCCTCTTTTGTTTGACCTGGAGTTTAGTGTGGAAGCCAAAGGCTTCGTTTCCAACTTCCTGTTTCCTGTTTCTTTCGTTTGAGTTTGAATAGCAACATGGCCTGAAGCCATGCCAACATTACCTTAGGACCAGGTTAGTTCTTAAAGCATGTTTAAATGTACAAAGATAAAAAACCAAGAAGGTTGTTAACCATGAAACATATTAAAAGGATGGAAACGAAAAGAAGAGCAATAGTATGTACATGTTTGAAATGAAAAGGAATTGTATTTACATGTTATGCAAGAAATGGAGAGTTCAAGGTTTAGAACAACTTACCTTGCTGGAGGCTGGAGCGTGTGCTGGACCTTCAAGTGGTTGAACTAGGTGCTCTTAGATTTGAAGGAAAGAAACATGTGTGGTGTTCCTTTGACTGGATTTGAAGGTCAGGAGGTGTGAGGGTGGTGTTTGTTATTTCTGGATTCGAAGGAGAAGAACAGGTGCAGTGTTCTTTCTACTGGATTCGAAAGAAAAAACAAAGTATGGGGATTGTTTCAGATTCGAAAGAGAAAGAGAAACAAGTGTTGTGTTTCTTTAGATTCTGGGTTTTAGAGTGTATTTAGTGCTTGGGAATCTTGAGAGTTTGAGAGTTTTTTGAAGGTTCTTCCCACACAGCCAAAATCTGCCAACGTTTTCTCCTTTTGCCTCCCCCCTTTGATGTGCAAATAAACTATCTATTTATAGAGAGAAAATTTTGAATGAGCAGCTTTGTGAAAAAATAAAATATAGTTTCTTTTAAAGGCCAACATCCATTTGTGTCAACTTTTTATAATCTCAAGATAAAAGTACCAAAATCAATGGTTTATATGGGTGGCTCCTAGTTTATAGGGGACAAATGTGCAGAAGAGACGGGCGCAAGGCTCAAAAACTTTCTAAAAAGGTAGTGATGTCATCAAGAGCAAGTTGGCTTGAAGAACAATTTAATATGGAATGAGGCACAAGTTGGAGGCCTATGTAGCCTGAACTATGGACAACTTGACCCTTTGAATCGAATCCTTCATCTTTCCATAACCTTCGACCAGACTCAACAAAGAAACATTCATTTCCACAAGTTGTGTGTCCTTCCAATGGACCAATTGTGTGTTCTTCGAATGTCCCTTTTCAGCTGAATATGCCATTTTGATTCCTCTTGCTTTTGATCACTTAGGCCCAAACCTACGACTAGACTCTAAAGTAAGCAAAAACAATTATTCCCCAACTACGGCAAGTGCTTCGAATGGGCCACCAAGTTGTGTGTCATAGTGCAGCATTATGGCGTATTGAAGGGTTTGCAGATGGATTTGAAGGTGATATGAAGGCGCATTCAAAGCAAACATGAAGATGAAATAAAAAGTCATATGAATATAGCCATTCATCCAATCGAAAACTTATGAATCCAAGGCAAACAAGTGAGGGGTCAATGGTGCAATCAAATCTTGCAGGCAGAAGCCATTGTCCAAATGAAGCTTGCATGCAGGAGCTATTTTAGTGCATCAAAGCAAACTTGCAGGAGGTCAAATGCCCAAATGAAACTTATAGACCAAAGCTTGATCCAAGAAGCCACATGCTCAATCGAAGAATGTAAATCAAAGCTTGCATCGAAGGAGGCCCAAATGTTCAATTGAAGCGTGAGGACCAAAGCTCGCTCGAAGAAGGCAAATGCTCAATTGAAGGATGTAAATCAAATCTTGTATCGAAGGAGGCCCAAATTCCCAATTAAAGCATGAGGACCAAAGCTCACTCGAAGAAGGAAAATGCTCAATCGAAGGATGTAAATCAAAGCTTACATCGAAGGAGGCCCAAATGCCCAATCGAAGGATGAATCAAACTTGCTTGAAGGAAGCCTAGATGCCCAATCGAAACTAGTATGAATCGAAGCAAGCTTGTTTTTCTTCAATTTTGTCAAGAAAAATCAATTTTTCTGCTTTGCCCTTTTTTTATCTGTTTTGTACTTGTGCAAATTTGAGCTTTTTGAAAATCCTTGTGATAAAATGTATTGAGAAAATAGAGGTCAAATTTTGGGGTACAACAGACTTACACCGAGTTGTTCCCCGCTTTGATCCGGAAGAATATCATAACAATGAAACCTCCTCCTATTGCACCAAATAATACTTCCCCTTGGTACATGGCTGATCAATTATATGCATATCACCAAGGTTCTCCAGGACATAATATTGAAAATTGTTTTGCTTTAAAGGCATATGTCCATAGGTTAATCAAGAGTGGTATTTTATCTTTCAAAGATGTTAAACCAAACGTTCGAGCAAATCCATTGCCTCAACATGGGGAAGCATCGGTAAGTATGGTGCACGGATGTCCTGGAAAGTTTCGAGTCTACCAAGTTGAGTATATAAGGGACTCACTGATCAGAATGCATCAAAGTTTAAGTATACTTGCCTTCTTTAAACATCGACATAATTATGACGTTTGCGAATTTTGCTCAATAGAAGATTATTACCCTATTGTGAAAGAAGATATTCAAAAGTTGTTAGATCAAAGGGTCATTACCATCACATATGACAGAGATCCAGATGATGAGGTGAATGTTATAGTGCCACAGTCAAACATGCCTGAGCCAGTAGAGATTACTTATGATAGTTAGACTTCATTCGCTGCTCCTTTGGTTATCTGTCCACCTGGTCTCGTGCCTTATAACTCGGACAAATCCCTACCATACAAATATAATGCCACAATGATTGAGAATGGAGTAGAAGTCCCCATACCACCGATGCCATCTTTTGTCAATATTATTGTGTGAGTAGAGTCACAAGGAATGGGCGTATATTTGCAGATGTACCATTAAAAAGGCCTGAAGTTCAAGTTATAAGACCTATACCAGTGGAAGTTCTGATGATGAATGTTGAGCCGAGGGTCGAGGCAGGTTGATCCAGTGGACCTAACCCACATCCTGATGATGATGAGATTTTGAAACTCATTAAGAGAAGTGAATACAAGATCGTTGACCAACTATTGCAAAATCCTTCCAAGATTTATGTGCTTGCTTTACTAAGAGATTCTGGTTCCCATAGGGAAGATTTAATGAAGGTCTTGGACCAGTCATTCATAGATCATGATGTGACGGTAAACCAATTTGATGGAATTATGGGAAACATGACCTCATGTAATAATATTGGTTTCAGCAATGAAGAACTTCTGGTAGAGGGAAGGAACCATAATATGGCCTTGCATATCTCAATAAATTGTGGAAATGATACTTTGTCAAGTGTGCTGGTATATACAGGTTCATCATTAAATGTACTGCCCAAAACTACATTATCTCGGCTATCACATCAAGGTGCTCCTATGAGACCTAGTGGGGTAATTGTCAAAGCGTTTGATGGTTCTAGGAAAACTGTCATCTGTGAAGTGGATCTCCCTATGACAATTGGTCCTCATACCTTTCATATTAATTTCCAGGTAATGGATATTCATGCTGCCTACAGTTGCCTATTGGGTCGCCCATGGATCCATGATGCAGGGGCAGTCACTTACACACTCCATCAAAGATTGAAGTTTGTGAGGAATGGAAAGCTGGTAATAATTGGTGGAGAACAGGCTATTGTGGTAAGCCACTTGTCATCTTTTTCCTATATTGATGCTGATGAAGCTATTGGAACCCAGTTCCAAGCTCTATTTGTCGCAATTAATGAAGTGAAGAAGCAATGGGCATCTATTTCTTCTCTTGAAGATGTGCGATGGGTGGTTGAGAGTGGTTGGGCTGAAGGATGGGGTCGGGTGTTGACTTTGCCTAAGAACAAGTTTGGAGAGGGTCTTGGTTTTTATCCCGTGTCTTCAAGAGCTAGGCAAGATACAATTACCCGTCCGATACAAGAAGTTTTCCGAAGCGCGGGTTTTATCCATCTGGCTCCGTCGAAGTTGATGCTATAATGGAAGATGATTCTGAAGAGAATTTACCTGACTTTGTAGCGTATGGAGTGGTTTTCCAGAACTGGGATGCTATTGGTATTCCTTATGTGATGCACATTTCTGAGTAATGCTTTATTCTATTTTGAAAAACCTTTTGCTTTGCCCAAGGCGAGAGAGTATTTGTGTCGGGCTATGTTAAAAATAAATCCTTTTTCTCTGCCCAAGGAAAAAGAGAAGATGTTTGGGCTTTTGTTTCAAGTATTGCCAATCATAAATAAAAATGTTATTTTGTCCCCCATACTATTTTTACTTTTCGCTTTTTCTGGAAAATGGTAACAAAATAAGTAATAGTAATAATAAATAAATATAATAATCTTTTTTATATTTGTACAACATTCACATTAATTGAATTCTAAAATAAAGCATAAATCATATGTGCAGATTAATCCATGACCTAACCATTGGAAACAATGACCTTATGCCCCCTCCCAACTTCGAATTCCCTGTGTTTGGAGCCGAGGGAGAGGATAGTGAAGAGATCCCTAATGAAATTTCCCGCTTACTTGAGCACGATGAAAAAATTATTCAACTGTTCAAAGAGCCCGTGGAGATAATCAATTTGGGTAATGAAGAAGACAAAAAGGAAGTCAAGATTGGAGCATTGCTTATCCTAGAGGTCAAAGAAATAAAGTTGGAGCTTCTCAGAGAGTATGTAGATGTGTTTGCTTGGTACTACCAAGATATGCCAGGTTTGGATAACAATATTGTGGAGCATCAATTGCCGTTGAGACCTGAATGTCTGCCGATTAAGCAGAAGTTGAGAAGGAATCGCCCCGATATGGCTGACAAGATCAAAGAAGAGGTCCAGAAACAAATTAACACGGGCTTCCTCGTTACATCAGTTTATCCTTAGTGGTTATCCAATATAGTGCCTGTTGCTAAGAAAGATGGCAAGGTTCGAATGTGTGTGGACTACAGAGATCTGAATAGGGCCAGCCTAAAGGATGATTTCCCATTACCACACATTGACGTATTGGTCGACAGCACAGTAAAGTTCAACATTTTTTCTTTTATGGATGGTTTCTCTGGTTATAATCAAATCAAGATGGAACCTGAAGATATGGATAAGACAGCCTTCATTACACCTTGGGGAACATTTTTTTATTGAGTAATTATGTTTGGTTTAAAGAATGTTGGTGCAACATACCAAAGAGCCATGACCTCTCTATTCCATGATATGATGCATAAAGAGATAGAAGTTTATGTAGATGATATGATTGCCAAATTGCAGACTGAAGAAGATCATTTGGAGCATCTTTTGAAATTATTCCAGCGTTTGAGAAAGTATAAACTCCGTCTGAATCCTAACAAGTGCATTTTTGGTGTTCGTTCTGGAAGACTTATGGGTTTCATTATCAACCAACGAGGTATTAAGGTAGATCCTGATAAAGTCAAAGCTATTCGAGAGATTCCCGCACACAATACGGAAAAGCAAGTAAGAGGATTCCTTGGAAGGTTAAACTATATTTCCAGATTTATATCTCATATAACTGTTACTTGTGGGCCGATTTTTAAGCTTCTCCAAAAAAACCAAGGATGTGTATGGATATAAGATTGTTAGAGAGCTTTTGACAGCATCAAAGAATATTTACTTGAACCTCCTATCTTGATTACTCCAGTGGAAGGAAGGCCTCTGATTATGTATCTGACCATATTGGAAGATTCCATGGGATGTGTGCTTGGTCAACAAGATGAGACTGGAAGAAAGGAACATGATGTATATTATCTGAGTAAGAAATTCACAGACTGTGAGTCTCGATATTCAATGCTTGAGAAAACCAGTTGTGCTTTAGCTTGGGTTGCTCACCGTCTGCGCCAATATATGATTAACCATATCACTTGGTTGATCTCCAAAATGGATCCGATCAAGTATATCTTCGAGAAGCCCGCCTTGTCTGGAAGAATAGCTCGTTGGCAGATGTTATTATCTGAATATGACATTGAGTATCACACTCATAAAGTAATCAAAGGAAGTGTTCTAGCCGATCATTTGGCTCACCAACCAATTGACGATTATCGATCCATCAAGTTTGACTTCTCAGATGAAGATGTTATGTACTTGAAAACCAAAGATTGTGAGGAGCCATTACTTGGAGAAGGACCCGATCCCTAATCTCGTTGGGGTTTGATATTTGGCAGGGCTGTAAATGCTTATGGAAATGGAATTGGGGAAATCATCCTCACTCCCCGAGGTACTCATATCCCGTTCACAACGAGGTTGAAGTTTGACTGTACGAATAACATGGATGAATATGAAGCATATATTATAGGTCTCGAAGAAGCGGTGGACTTGGCTTTAGTAATCAATCAAATCAAAGGATAATGGGAGACTCATCATCCTGGTTTGATCCCTTACAGAGGTTATGCTAGAAGATTGTTAAATTTCTTCAACAAATTAGAATTACATCATATCCCTAGAGATGAGAACCAAATGGCTGATGCTTTAGCTACTTTGTCTTCTATGTTCCAAGTTAATGATTGGAGAGACATGCCTTCAATCAAAATTATGCGCCTCGACAGACCTGCTCGTGTGTTCTCAGTAGAAGAAGTCACTGACGATAAACCTTGGTTCTATGACATTAAACGTATTCTTCAAACTCAAGAGTACCCGCCTGGGGCATCCAATAAAGATAGGAAGACGTTGAGGAGGTTGGAAAGTAGTTTCTTCCTCAATGAAGAGTATTATATAAGAGGAGTTATGACATGGTCTTGATCAGATGCTTGGATAGACACGAAGCAGACATGTTGATGCAAGAAGTACACGAAGGATCCTTTTGCACTCATGTCAATGTACATGCAATGGCTAAAAATATGCTGAGAGTGGGCTACTATTGGATGGCGATGGAATCCAATTGCTGCATATATGTGAAGAAATTCCATAAGTGCCAAATTTATGCGGACAAGAGACATGTGCCACCGACCCTCCTTAATGTTATCTCTTCACCTTGGCCTTTCTATATGTGGGGCATTGATATGATTGGAATGACTGAACCCAAGGCTTCGAATGGTCATCATTTCATCTTAGTGTCCATTGACTACTTTACTAAATGGGTGGAAGCAGCATCATATGCTAATGTAACCAGATAGGTGGTAGTCAGATTTATCAAGAATCAGATCATTTGTCGATATGGCATCCTGAGCAAGATCATCACTGATAATGGTTCGAATTTAAATAACAAAATGATGAGAGCTTTGTGAAGAATTCAAGATTTAACATCATAATTCTTCTCCCTATAGACCAAAGATGAATGGGGCTGTTGAGGCTGCTAATAAAAACATCAAGAAGATTATCCAGAAGATGGTAGTGACTTACAAATATTGGCATGAGATGCTCTCGTTTGCTCTACATGAGTATCGTACTTCAGTTCAAACTTCAATAGGTGCAACACCATTTTCTCTAGTATATGGTATGGAAGCAGTACTCCCTGTGGAGGTTGAGATCCCGTCTATGAGAGTTTTGATGGAAGCTAAGATTTATGAGGCTGAATGGTGTCAAAGTAGATATGATCAGTTGAATTTGATTGAAGAAAAGAGAATGACAGCGTTGTGTCATGGCTAGCTATATCAGCAGAGAATGAAGAAGGAATTTGATAAGAAGGTTCGGCCACACAAATTCAGAGAAGGTGACCTCGTGCTCAAGAAGATATCATCTTTCCAACCTGATTCTAGGGGCAAATGGGCTTCGAATTATGAAGGATTGTATGTTGTTAAGAAGGTTTTATCTGGGGGTGCCATGATTCTTAAAAATATGGACAGTGAGGAGCTCCCGTGCTCTGTGAACATTTATGCATTGAAGAAGTACTTCGCCTAAATTTGAGATGATAGCATGCTAAGTTGAAAACCTGAAGGGGCGGCTTAAGCAGGCTTTTGATCAGATCAGTCACGACAAATTTGAGCATATCTTGGAATTCAAAGTTGTTAGGGAGAATAGTGGTCATTATTTTGGTAACCTTTTCTTTCATGTACTATTTTCCAAATTTTTGTAAACCTTTGGAGTCGCGCCATTAGCGGACTACCATCTTATTAATGAAATTTGAGCATTTGTATTTTTTGTATTTTTTTATTGGGAAAATTTTCAATTTTTTATAAAAATATTTAAACAAAGTTAATTAGAGTATTCTTATCTTGAAATGTGTCGTGAATACTGGAAGGACTATTAACAGTTGCTCCGAGAAAGGTTAAGCCTTGAAATGCAAAACAATACAGTAGTCCATCCTTGTATGATGAATAATGGTTCTTCTTTCAAAATCATCATGAGGTGTTGGTTGTGTGATCTTGTGTTCCCAGTAGAGTACTAAGCTTGGTGACTCTCCAGCAATCCCGGTTAATCCTTGATTCAATTATCTCTAGTT
Source organism: Vicia faba (assembly GCA_948472305.1). Lineage (NCBI taxonomy): Eukaryota > Viridiplantae > Streptophyta > Magnoliopsida > Fabales > Fabaceae > Vicia > Vicia faba. The sequence continues at coordinate 1,291,805,904 of OX451741.1, forward strand.
GAGCAAGTTTTTCTCCCTAACCAAAGTGAAGTACATTTTCTTATCATGTCAGTGGTTTATTGATGTTAGAAGATTGAAATTTGGGTATGGTCCTCTTCAAAGAGACTTGAGCCTTATGATATGATACGCTCTGACGGTGCCTTTTGTTCTAGCTCTGATTATTTCCCATTTCTTTGAGATTGGTCGAGTGTCTGGTTGTTTTGTGTTGTCTTATCGTCTTCAGTTTACCTCCTCTATCTGTTTTGTCAACATATACATGACATTCATTTATTCATTCACATTCGCATCATGCACGCACATTCATATTTGTCAATTTTATTGGGTTCGTATACCTTGGTTATGTCTATTCAAATAGCGTATTTGCTCTTTCCAAATAGAATGTCAACTTAAGTAGAAAGTGTGCCTCCTTTCTAATTCCCCAATTGAGTTAATCCTCGTGGAAGAATCTTGCTTTAGCCTTCCTTTTCCATCTCTGGATAGGATAAATCCCCAATTGAGTTGTTTCCTCATTGGGTGGAGTCTTGTTTGATTATTTTCTCTCTGGTACATCTCTGGATTGATCTTTGTCTCTTGCATAGGCTACCCCGTGGTTTTCTCTAGGCTGTGAAACCTAGATGAAGAGCGCATTTATTTTGCGCATTTAAATACTTGGTCTCCTCAAGAAGGACCTATTCATGGTTCCCCATTGAAGAAGAATTTTATTCCCTAGTAGTGTTATCACAACATTCTTTTGGAATATCGACGTGACAGCAAGTGGCGTTCTCTTCATGAGTAGCTTGTGTGTTATTGACGTCTTTGGAAAATAACAAGTGGAGGATTCTTCATGAGCAACTTGTGTGTTATTGACATCTTTGGAAGACAGCAAGTGGCGGTCTCTTCATGAGTAGCTTGTGTGTTATAGATATCTTTGGAAGACAACAAGTGGTGGCCTCTTCATGAGCAGCTTGTGTTTTATAGATATCTTTGGAAGACAGTAAGCGGTGATCTCTTCATGAGAAGCTTGTGTGTTTTAGATATCTTTGGAAAATAACAAGTGGCAGTCTCTTCATGAGCAGCTTGTATGTTATAGATATCTTTGGAATACAGCAAGCGACGGTCTCTTCATGAGCAGCTTGTGTGTTATAGACATCTTTGGAAAATAACAAGCGGCGGTCTCTTCATGATCAGCTTGTGTGTTATGGATATACTTTTAAGACAGTAAGTGGTGGCCTCTTTATTTGAGCAGCTTGTGTGTTTATTAATATCCTTTGAAGACAACAAGTAACGACCTCTTTATTTGAGCAGCTTGTGTGTTTATTTATATCCTTTAAAGACAGCAAGTGGCGGCCTCTTTATTTGAGCAGCTTGTGTGTTTATAGATATCCTTTAAAGACAGCAAGTGGCGGCCTCTTTATTTGAGCAGCTTGTATATCCACAACAATATGTTATTGCAGCAGCAAATGGTATCTCTCTGGAAAAGTCCCGTAGAGAAGTTTGTTATGAAATCTCTACCTTCAGTAAAAATCAGTAGTTCACTATCAGTAAAAGTTGGTATATCTTTTGTCTACCTTTGACCTGAGTTGTAACCTCACCACCATCTTGGGTCAGTAGCCATCTATTTTCGCGGCCTATACAAGGCATTTTCTTTGTTAGAGTCAAGAGATTGTTTTCTCTTGAATTTATTCCCCGATAAGAGTCTCTCATTCGAAGTCTGTGGCTCTGTTTCTCTAATAGAGTTATAATCTCTTCCCCTGTGGATTATTTTATCATGTGTTTGGCTTCTCCAACATTAGTTTGTCTCATGCAGCATCATTCCCCATAAGATTTAAATATTACATTTATATCATAAACACAATGGCGGTATCTTAGGGCCAAAAATTGCGTATTCTGTATTTAAGTACCTTCAATCTCGTCGAGACGAAGATTTCAATCTTCATATCTCCGGATAAAAGAAACTTAAATAGGGGAAGCTGTCATACCCCAATTTTTTACCTAAGATCCCATCTTCATTTGCATTTTTTCTTATATACATCAGGGTCACAAAATATGGTAGGTTTCGAACGTTTCACCTTTAAGCATTGCCTGTGCAGAGATTATCGAGTGTTGTGGGCATTTTATCTTATGCGTGACTAACTTTTAATCAAGCACGAAGTGTATGTTTTTTGTTTCTTTAATTTCATGTGCAGAAATAAGTCTGAATCAAGAGCATCAGGCGTCACGCCTCAATTAGGATTTTGAGTCTCTCGAGCCAGAAGTACAGTTGATCATTGATTCTTGAAGACTGACTCATCAAGAGAATCGTGTGTTTATTTCCACGCTCTGCTTCAACAAGTGGCCTCAAGCTTCTCCGAAATTCTTCAGAAAACACATTCAAGGTTCCATGATCACTAGTTTATATGTGTTTCACCTTGCCTTAAAATACAAGAAAAGATCACGATATGTGAGCAAATCCCAAACACTTCGACCAGAAGTCATCTGCAAGTTTTATTTAAAAGTTGAAGACAAGTTGTGTTTAGAAAGCCATGAGTGAACTTTATGGGACGTTTGTCATTATTTAAGAGTTTCCGGATCTCTAAGTTCAGTTCACTATGCCAATTTCTCAATGCGATAATGTTTCGCCTCAAATCCCTCTTCTAGTGATCATTCGAAGCTTTAAGCATGGTTCGATTTCTTGTACTTACATGGCGCCGAGTGATTTTTGTTAGAGTGGGTTGATTGAATTCAATATCTCTTTGGAAGAATTTATTTATAATACTTGGAATTTTCATCATGTGGATTCAAGTGTTAATTAAATAGAAGTTATCAAAAAGGGCTCATTCAAGAATAATCGATCATCACATTAATATTTATTCAAGATTATTTTTGTGTGATTATTTTGATGGATTCACACCATGGCCATTTAAATTCACATGAGGCATTTATTCAAGAAGGTAGTGGAAAAAGATATTTGATTCGAATTTATCATTCCTCACAAGAATAAATACATGACGGTTACAACTTCAATACAAGATCAATTCATGTAATTCATTTGGATCTCTAATACAAGATGCAAGATTGAGGTCTTAAGGATTGATGAATTGATGATGAATATTTGATGATTTGATGATGAGAATTGATGTTGGGATGTGTTTAAATTCCTTGATTCATGTACCATATGATATCATATATTTTTGGTTTATTAGAGGTCAAAAATTGGGGTTTGGGGGTCTTTTGAAAGACTGAAAAACAAAAGAGATCGCACAAAATCAAGCAGAAAAAGTGGTTTTCTGGGCTCTGTTATGGGCCGTAGCAGCTGCTACATGTGGCTGTAGTGGCCCTCTGGATTTTGGTACTAGAAACGGGCGAAAAATGGAATTTTGGGTTGGGAGCGCTACACGCTGTAGTAGCCACTATGGGTGGCCGTAGCAGCTCCCTATTTTTTGTACTGTAAAATCATTTTGGCCATAACTTTTTAACCGTAAGTCCAAAAAGAGTATCGTTTCAAGCGTTAGGAAGCTTACACGTATAACTACATTATGACAAAATAATATGAGTAAATCGATGCATTATTCCAGTACCTATATATTTATGAATTTGAACTGTTATATGTATGATATGCTTTAATGGGTTATTTGAATGATAAACTTGATGATATTGTGAAGTTAGTATAGTGTTGTGTGAGATGTTAGATCGAACTCTATTGGATCGAAAGGTAGCTTTGTGGTTCTATAGAGGTTAGAGTGCAATTTAAGATCGCTCACATTTTGGTGTCAAAGTAGTATGTTGTAGTTGAAGTATGGTCAAGCATATCATTGTCGAAAATGCTAGGTTTGTTGCATGGCTAATTGAGCATGTTTGTTATGTCCAATTATTTAAGTTAGTTTGTATCCTAAGTTAACTTGTAATGGGTATTTATGAAAAATCCAATTAGTTTAGTATGTTATATTTATTATAAATAGCATACTAGTCTCTCATTATTGCATACTGCAAATCCTAATTTAGGATGAAAGAGGTTATTTGTTATTTCGTAACACTTGTAATCTTGTTTCAAAGAGAAAGTAAAGAATAACAGTTAATAATTAATTCCTTGTTGTTCTTCGTGTTCTTCATTCTTTTATACCCTTGTGTGTTTATTGATCATAAGGAAACATTTTATACTTTGTGTTTTACCCCAAAATTTTCCCTCCCATATTTCTCAACACATGGCAAGTGAGGTCCCCAAATTACTCAAGGAAGTTCAAGAGTTGACCAGACAAACTCTCTCCCAAGGCAGTCTACCTCAAATTAGGGTTTCTATTTTCATCAAGATGTGTGAACCACAAAGGACTCAAATTCTCACCATTTTCCTAATATGTTCTGAAGATCATCCATGTCAAGTTTCAAGCCTTGCAGAAGAAGTTTGCTCAGTCAATTGCTTAAATGCCTAAAAATCAACTGTGTTAGGTCAAAAGTCAAATGTGGCCCACATACAGTCAAACTTCAAGATTTTTGGTCAACATCCTCATTTTGAATTATTATTCATTATTTAATAAAGGGTTGATCATGATTCCTCAAGGATTGCTCATAATTCATCAAAACCCAAAAGTTGCTAAATTAGAGTTTTGTTGGGAAAGTCAACTCAACTTTGACCAAGCATAACTTTCTCATACTTAATCAAAAATGACCCATCCAAAGCTAATTTTGAAGATAATGAAATTACTTACAATTCATATTCATCTCCCAAGTTCAAAATATGCACTCACAAAAAGATATGAATTTTGACATTATAGGTGCTTTTGAAAAGTCAACAAAAACACATTTTGGGTCAAAGCTTCATAGATGAACATGGGAGACTCAATTGAGATGAGACCAAAAGGGTTGCTTAGAGGATATCCTAATCTTTCTAAAAAGTCAAATAACACCTCTCTAGGGTCAATATTGAGAGAGTTATGCATTGGCCAAGTTGACCATTTTTGCAAAATTGCCAAAAGTCAAATGTACTCAAATTTGCATTTTTTGCTAAATGTGCCCAACTTTTTATGCTTGCACATCAATTATAATGTGGTACATGACTCAAATGTTCACTCACTAATTATGTGCTTCATTTTTAAATTTATTTTGATTTTTTTATTAATTAAAAAGTGAATTAAATCAAATAAATGATGAAAATTATCAAAGATATGATTTGATTTGTTTTTTTTTTACATATTGGCAATCAAGATATGCCGAGCTTATATGATCAAATCGAATCAAGGGCAATTGGTACAAAAAGAGCATGATTAGCATGAAAATAGAAAGATATCATATGGCTTAAATATTAAATATTCCATTCATGAATTCTCAAGATTGGATCCAAGTTTGTTAACCTAATTCATTCTAGGTTATATAATGAAGCTTGGCAGATCAAAAAACAAGGGTTAGAGGTCGCGAGAAGTGCATAACAAAACTGAAAAATTCCAAGAAAAGTGTGAGACGAATATCCTTCCACATGCCAATTCAAGGTGTGTTGAGGTTCCCAATCGCTTGCTAGACATCCCAGGAAGCTATTCCAATCACTCCCAGGTCTTGAAACGCCCAGAATCGCACCTTACAGGCACCACGGTTTGCCTAAAAACTTGATTATGATTTCATTGATTTACTCATCATAAGCATGTTTTACTTTTATATTCTTGTTTATCATCATGTTTGCAAGCTAACCATGCCATTTAATTGCATTTTTGATGCATGTATGTGATATTGCCATGGTTAGGGTTTTGTGTTCGTGTTTAGGGTTTCTTTGTACAAGCAAAATTAGGCCTTGATTCTAGTACCATGATGCTCGTGAGGATGAGACGAGTTGATTGGTACCAGTACTTGTCATTTATATTGATCATATGCAATTTTGGAGATGAACAGGGTTATACCTACAGTAAACGTCTGTAGGTAAAAGTCTTGTTTTCTAAAACGACGGTTCAAGGAAGGAGACGATGGCGTGGCAGCGTGTGACTCGTCCGTTTGAATTTCACGCATTTTGAAATCAGATATTTTGCTTTTCTCATATTATATTGTGTTATTGTTATAATCACAACTAAACATCACAGCTCAGCTGGCAGCATGGATTATTTGGGCCAAGAAAATCAAATTCAAACCCCCTCTTTGCTATTCAACACAGGCCCATCTCTTCACTTTTTTATTTCTTCTTACTTTTTTATTCTTTTATTATTTTGCTTAATTATTTTAACTAACAAAATTAATCATTTTTTTATAAAATCATAAAATCAAGAATTCACAAAAAATTAGAATTAGGTTTTTTTTATCAAATTTAATTTAATTTAGTTTAATTTAATTTAGGGAAATTTTAACTTATTTTTATAATTAAAATCAATTAGAAAATTAGGTTTAAGTTCTTGATTTAATTCTTTTCTTTTTTCAAACAAAAACACAAAAATAGGTTAACTTAATTAATTTATTTTCAAAAATTAATATTAATTAGAACTTAGGATTTTCTTTTTAATTCAATTATTTCATTATTTTCTTAAATAACAAAGATGACAAAAACATTTTTTTTCAATCAATCGCAAGTAGGATTAGTCAAAGGTTCAAAACCCTAATCGCTTCGCATTTAATTCGCCGCGCGCTTGTTATTTATTTTGTCAATTTTTTGTAACTGCTCACTGGTTTGTAATAGTTAATTTAGGGCTTTTACTTATCGCTTTTCCCCGATTTTTTGGCTATGTAATTAATCCCCCTCCCCGAAGCCTTGTAATAGCGTAGGTTTATTTTCTCGCATTTTTAATTCCTGCAAATATTTAACTGTCTAGATGTATGCTAATAGGATTGTATGGCAAGAATGCATGACAAAATTAAAATGGTTAGAAAACCCTAATGTGCAAAGATAAATAACTGAAACAAATCACTCGCACATATTCACTCTTAGGGTATACTCTCACTTCGGTTGCCTTCGGTAAATGATCATTAAGTATAGGGTGTCTTAGTGGTTGCCCTCCTGTCTAAAAAAGATCAAATGTCCCATTCGAATGTTGCCTCAGAAATGTTGCCTCGGAAATGTTGCCTCGAATATGATCTTAAGACTCTAGGGTTATTACTAAGGTGTCCTAATATTGCTTTAGTGATCGTACGTCCCTTTCAAATTGACCCTTACAACTCCAACGACGATGCTACCTATTTCTCAATAGTAGGATAGTGTTGTCTAAAGGAAACAAGAATAGAAACTATCTTTTTTTCGAGTAAGTAGATGTTAGTAGGTACTTGCTCAAATCAAACTTTTCACACTTACACTTTTCAAACAAATTTTCAAAATAACTTCGTCACACCTTTGAAGACTGATACAAGCGTTATCACGAAGTCAAACTTTTCAAAACCAAAGCACACAAACACAAGCAATTTAAAAATGAGCAAGTACCTAAGAGCCCATGGAAAACCATGGATAGAAAGGGTGCTAACACCTTCCCTTTCTATAATCTACCCCCCGTACTCAGAATATCTCAAAAAAGGATTTTTTTTTTTCTGTACTTTTTTCCTTTCCGGTTGGAGGAAATAAAAGTCGGTGGCGACTCTTGCTTACCGCGACATTTTGCAAACAAAAAATGCAAAACACAAACCAGTATCAAACAGTCGGTTCTGCCACCGTATCACACTTTGTTTCTAAGGCATCATTTCACAACAAATTGGTATGGTGAGCATGGAGACATCGACAGTGCAATCTTGTTGAACCTTGGTGATAAGGTTCTCCGACAAGTATCAAAGGAGACGTTGACATCAGGGTTATGGGTGAAACTTGAAAGTTTGTACATGACCAAATCACTGGTAAGTCGACTCTACCTGAAGGAAGCTTTGTATTCATTCAAGATGGTTGAAGACAAAATGTTGTCTGAGCAGTTGGATATGTTCAACAAGATGATTCTTGATCTTGAAAATATTGATGTGAAGATTGATGATGAAGATCAAGCGATGTTGTTATTATGCGTTTTACCCAGAACACATGCTCACTTCGAAGAAATTCTCTTGTATGGAAGGGAGTCCCTGACCTTTGAAGAAGTTCAATCAGCCTTGTACTCTAAGGACTTGAACAAATGAAAGGAGCATAAACCTTTAACGGTTGGTGGAGGTTTGACTGTTAAGGGAAAATTCTTTTGAAAGGATTGTAAGTTCGATAAGAAGAAAGGTAAAAGTCGGCATAAATATTACAGTGGCAAAGCATCTGGTATTCGATGCTATCATTGTAAGAAGGAGGGTCACACGAGAAAGGTGTGCTCTGAATGCCTGAAAGATCATAGAGGTAAGGATAATGGTAACACAGCCATTATTCAAGATGACTTTGGCTCATCTGATGTTCTTGTGGTTTCAAGCAGTGACTCAAGAAAAGAGTGGATCATTGATTCAGGTTGCACTTGACACATGACTCTAAACAAAGACTTGTTTGAGGAACTATGTGATCAAGATGGTGGATCTATATTGCTGGGAAACAACAAAGCTTGTAAGATTGCAAGTGTTGAATCTGTGAGATTCAAGCTCCATGATGAGTCAATAAGGTTATTGACAGAAGTCGGGTATGTACCTGATTTGAAGAGAAATTTGACTTCTCTTGGTGAATTTGACAAGAAAGGATATGTTTTCCAAGGAGAGAAAAGCATTATAAGAGTCATGAAGGGATCGAAGGAAGTCTTGAGAGGCATGAAGAAGCAAGGCTTGTATACCCTTGAGGTTGAAGTTATAAGTGGTTCGACAAATATTGCATCCACGAAACCTTTATTGAAGACACAAATTTGGTACAAGATATTGGGCCATGTCAGTGAAAGGGGTCTGGTCGAACTGGGGAAACAAAATTTGTTTGGTGGAGACAAAGTTGAAAAACTGAATTTTTGTGAACCATGTGTACTTGGAAAATCTTGTAGAGTGAATTTCAATAAAGGAAAACAAAGAACACGTGGATCCCTTTATTACATCCATCTTGATCTTTGGGGGCCTGCAAGGTTTCCATCATATTCAGGAGCTAGGTATTTTATATCCATAGTAGATTATTATTCCAAAAAGTTATGGGTATTCATCCAAAAGACTAAGGATAAAACTTTTGAGAATTTCAAAAGTTGGAAGACTCTGGTCAAAAATTAGACTGGCGGAAAGGTCAAGAGGCTAAGAACCAACAATGGCCTTGAATTTTGAAATAAGGCTTTTAACAACTTTTGTGTTGCCTCTAGTATCGCAAGGCATAAAACTACTGCAGGTACTCCAGAGAAAAATGGTTTGGCTGAAAGGTTTAATCAAACTATTTTGGAGAGAGTTAGATGCATGTTGACTAGTGTTGGGTTAAATAAGGAGTTTTTGGGTGAGGTTGTTTCGACAGTAACATATCTGATAAACAGATGTCTTTCGATTGTGTTAGACATGAAGACACCTGAAGAAGTTTGGTCAGGACATCCACCATATCTCGACAAACTGAGAGTATTTAGATATGTAGTCTATACTCACATTAGGAAAAACAAGGTCGAGCCTAGAGCTCTGAAATACATGTTTATGGGATACCCTGAAGGATTCAAAGCTTATAGGCTATGGTGCCTAGATCCAGGTCACAGGAGGAGTATCACCAGTCGAGATGTAGTTTTCAATGAAGTTGAAATGGCTTTCAAGAAAACTAATGATGTTTGTTGAAATGCAGAAATATATGACGAAGAGCTGGAACAGGTAGAGATTCATGTTGAGGTGGAGTATGTTAATGTTGAATTGCGCATCCCATATGAAGTCTAAGAAGAAGTAGAAGATGTTGAGGAAGTTGAGGAAATTGTCAATAACTACCTATTGGCAAGAAATAGATCGAGAAGAGTCATCAAGCCACCTCATAGGCTTGGGTATGCAGATCTTATAGCTTATGCCTTAATCTCTACAAGTGAGGTTCTAGATGAAGAACCTAGAGACCATAAGGAAGTTATGAGGAGTCGAAACAAGACTGAATGGATGAAGGCCATGGATGGTGGGATACAATCTCTTCATGATAACAGCACTTGGGAACTAATCAAGAAACTTGTTAGAGTAAGGTTAGTCAGTTGTAAATGGATTTTCAAAGTTAAGGAAGGAATCAAAGGAGTTACGTCAAAAAGAGACAAGGCAAGGTTGGTCGCAAGGGGTTTCACTCAGAAAGAATGTGTTGACTTTAATGATGTGTTTTCTACGGTTTTTAAGCACGGGTTCATTTGAATATTGATTTCCATGGTGGCATAATTTGACATTGAACTGGAACAGATGGATGTGAAGATTGATTTCTTTTATGGTGATTTAGATGAAACAATCCTTATGAGACAACCTGAAGGGTATTATCGAAAAGGGGAAAGAAGATTATGTGTGTAAGCTGAAGAGATCTTTATATGGACTGAAACAATCTCCTCGATAGTGGAATAGGAGATTCAACAAGTTCATGGCACGCATAAGTTTCATTAGAAGTCTGTTTGACCATTGTGTTTACTTCAGATTTTGACCTGGTAATTCATTTTTTATTTTGTTTCTTTATGTGGATGATATTCTCATAGCGAGAAACAATGTCGAAGATGTAATGAGGGTGAAGGCTAAACTCAATAAGGAGTTCGACATGAAGGATCTGGGAGTTGCATCTAGGATTCTTGGGATTGACATCCGAAGAGATAGAAAGCAGTCAAAATTATGCTTATCTCAAGAGGCATACCTGCGGAAGATTCTCGACAAATTTGGTATGTCAAATTCAAAGCCTTTTGTGACTCCAACAAATACTTAACTCAAGTTGAGTGTAGATCAGTGTCACAGTACTGATATAGAAAGATTTATATGAATAACATCCCATATGCTAATATAGTAGGTTCTTTGATGTATGTTATGCTATGTACTAGACCCAATATAGCATATACAGTAAGTCTAATAAGCAGGTACATGGTGAATCCTAGAAAGGCTCACTAGCAAGCATTGAAGTGGATTCTAAGGTACATAAATGGGTCTCTGAACAGAGTCCTAATTTATGGTGGAGCCTTGGGTGAAGGTAGTAAAGCAGTAATTAAAAGATATGTCGACTCTGATTATGCAAGTTGTATGGATTCTATAAAATCCATTTCTGGATATAAATTCACTATGTTTGGCACAACAATTAGTTGTAAAGAGACACTTCAGAAGGTTGTAGCCTTATCAACCACTGAAGCGGAATATATTTCCCTCAGTGAAGTTGTGAAAGAAGCATTATCGCTTGAAGTTTTTGCTAAGAAGCTAAAACTTCAAGGTTGAGATATCACTGTTAAATGTAATAGTCAAAGTGCAATACACATGTTGAAGAACTCAGTCTATCATGAGTAAACCAAGTACATCAATGTGAAACTGCCTTTCGTCAGTGGGGTAATCGGGTGTGGAGAAGTCAAAGTGCAGAAGGTTTTGATAAATCACAATTTTATTGATATGATCATAAAGACATCGCCAAATTACAAGTTTTTCCACTGTATGCATTTGATAAAGTTGCATGAAGAAAGCTAGTTTGTTCTTTGATATTAGAGTCTATTCCAAGATGGATATTTGTGAGATATTGGATCAAACTCTACTGAGTCGAAGGGTGGCTTCGTGGTTTGACAAGTTTGACAGAGGTTAGCATGCAGTCGAAGGTCGCTCACATGCTGGTATCGAAAGTAGTATGTTTAGCGGTAGAAATGTTCAAGACTAAGCCATTGGATTGACTAGACTTTATACAAATCAAAATAAAAATCGCCACCGCACTTTATTGTTTCCAAAGGAATGAGAAAAGACCGAATAACCTAAAAAGAGGGGGAAAGATTCAAGGTAAGGGGGTTGGTTATGCAAAGGGAAGATATTAGCACCCTAAACATCTACGGTACTCTGCAGGAGCCTCTTTGTAAAAAAATTGTATATTTTGGCTATAAAAATTGTTGTATATAAAATGGATGGTGGAGGTGAGAAAAGAAATATATTTTTTTATGATTTTTGCACCCGCCGCGGTTGCGAACCTTTAGTGCCTACGTACCACCTTTCGTGCAATAGGGGATCAGGGTACACATAGTTCCTCTTTCAAAAATTTAAAACCCAAATGTGTTGGTTAATTTTATAAGATAAAGCATCATCATCATTGTCCGTGTGGAAAACACACCTACTACCCACAATCATGAGAAAGGAGAATTTGCATCATCTCAAAGTAGAGGATATGGCTTGGATTTTAAAATCAATAATGCCTCACTCAACACCCAAGTGGAAAATATCTCTCTTCACTACATATTGTAGAAGTATAGTTGTTTGCATCACTACAAGGATTGACAAGAGTTTAATCTTTTAAGAAAAGTTTTAAAGATAAAAAGCCAAAGTGGCAAAATGGTTTGAAATGAGATTGATTGACTTTTAATCTTCTCACACAAAAAATGTCAAGGTATTATTAAGTTGATTGGAGTTTATTTATGAAAATATTTTGAAAATGCATGGACATAAGTCCAAGTTTATTATAAAAGTGGTTCAAGTTTAAAACAAGAAGGGTTTTCAAAAGGAGGGAGAAGATTTTTTTTTAAATTAAATAAGATGGGAGGAAAAGAATAGGCTATCCTAAAGCATAAGGTAAAAGCTAGAGATAAGAACCATCTAACCAGCAAGAAGCCAATACTTGGCATTATGAGCCAAGATAGAGTTCCCATTCTTTGGATTAAAACCAAGCAAGCAAGAATACTAGACCCCTTGAGAGAACCAAACTTCAAGTGTATTAAGTCTTCATAAAAATTGGGCAGAGTAACGGCTGTATACAGGTGAATTCCAAATTACAAACAAAGGGTGTAATCACAAAAACCTGCACACAAAACAAACAAACAACCCAATGTCTTGAGGCAAACCTCAAGAGCTCCAGACAAAATAATCAGATAAGATCACATGGTCTCCAAGATAGGCCAAGGTTTCTATCCTTAGTCCAAAAGTCCCATGCTCCATAATACCAAGGATAGTAGCCAAATAGTCCAAGTACCATTAAAGATTTTTTAGGGTTTATGTTGATTATTAAGTATCTTAAGAAAGGAAAAGAAAAGCTCAAGTGAGCAAAGTAAAAATATCAAGAAAATAAATTCTCAAATGAGCAAAGATGAAAATGGCATAAAATGTAAATGCTAAAAGTAAATAGTACATAAAGCATAAAAGAAGAATAAAAGCATAAGGTAAAACAAGTCAATAATTAGAGGTTAGTTGGATGACCATCTTGAAACTTGCATTTGGAACTCATTAGAGGATTGGTAGAACCAAAGCCTCCACACAATAAGTTGCATTTGCTTTTTGTCAAGTATATCATCCATTTGGAATTCTCATAAGTATCATTTAATGATCAACGATGTTTAAGTGATCCGCGTTGACCAAAGGTGTTGTAGATCCATTAGAGGATTGGTAGAACCAAAGCCTCCACACAATGAATCTCAAGGTTATTGGATCAAAGAGATCAAATTAACATACTTAGGCTTACAATCATAAGTTTGGGCCACGAATGATCATTTATTCGAATCGGGACAAAATTTAGCGCTATGTTAAGTAATCGTAAGTGAACTTATATAGAAGTCGCACCTATTTTGAGGCCGGTCAATAGCAATTTATGCACTATTTATTTTGAGACCGGTCAATAACACATTTGAATTAAATTTTAATCAAACTATTATTAAAATCATTCATCCATTTTTGTGGAGTTAAACACAACACCATGGATCTAATGATGTTAATAAAGTTCATGATCCAAAATCTAACCCAAGATCAACCAGAAAATAGTCACAAAATAATATCACATTTTAATATATATACAAAAGGGTTAAAAAATAATGTTTAAAAATAGAAAATAAAGAGAAAAATATCAACTATGTTCAAATTAATCAAAACAATAAAAAGTAAGACCATAGAAAAATCAGAAATGGATCAAAATATTTTTATAAAATTTTTGGTAATTTTTAAAAGTTAGAAACTATTTTTAAACTATTTAAAATTGCTCAAACAAATAGAAAATAGGTCAAAAATAGTAAACCTCAATATAAAATTTTCAGAAAGTCAAAAATATGCAAAATAATATTTATGGATTTTTTCAGAATTAAAAAAATGTCAGAAAGTATTTTTTTTAAGTAATTAAAAGAAAGTAAATGATTCAAAAAATAAAAAAAAAATATCAAATATCAAAATAAAAATATGAATAAATAGTCATGAGATCAGAAATAATTCAAAGTATTTTTGTGAATTTTTTCATAATTTTTGGATAAAAAATAAAAGAGTTATGAATTTTTGAAAATTTAATAAATAAAAAATATATAATCAGAAAATAAAATAAAACCAAAAATATGTGGACCATCAGATCATAGTCAAAACGTGTTAGTAAGCTGATCCAGTGGACCAGACGCGTTGTGCTTGATATGGACCTTATTGAGATACACATAGGATCAGAAAAAGGGCAACCAATGAAATTAAAACGTTTGGCACGCTATCATTGGCTGAGACGAGACATGTCATCGTCTTCAACCTCCAGACACCCTAAAATGGGGATTTTGTGAGATCCTTCAAATGGAAAAAGTAGGATCCCATGCTAGTATCATTGAACTCGTCTCTTCAAGACGATTCTAACACCACCATCGCGCCAAATTTATATAAAGTATGGAGAGAGATATGAATCAAAAACCCAGAAAATAGCAAGCACCTTCAATTTGAGATTTCTCTCTCAATTCTCAATGGATTTAAAAATTATAAGCAGCATTAGAATCAGAAGAAGGAGTATAATAGATTAGTGCTTGATTTGGATCCAAATGGTGGAGAATTCTACTTTTCGAAGTTTAAGGAAGAAGCTCTGAAACTGGACTTCTGTAGCTTGAATTATGGCTCATTTTGATTGGTTTAAGTGCTGGAGAGTTTGTATGATGCTTAAGGATGATGAATGCGCAAAGAATTTTGGAAAAGGGAGCTTAAATCTCAGAAACTGTATTCAGAAAAGATGGGTTCGTGTGAGGTTTTGGCAGGGTGTTTTTGGCTCTCAAAGCTTGAATAAATGAATGGGGGATGACCCTCTATTTATAGGGGAGTGAATGGGAATGAAAATTGGAAGAAACAAGGAAGTTTGAAGGGAAATTGAATGAAGGTCGAGCACGAGTGAAGTGTGACTTCATTTCCATCAAAACTTAACCAAATCTTGCATTTTGGGGTGCTAATCACTTCTGGAAAGTTTAATAATCAAGTTTAAATCCAAAACGCGCATAAATCTTGTGTTTAGAAGTCACATTATGGATTTCAAAATTTTGACTTTGTGGAAAATTCAGTTTCAAGTTACCAAATTCAAATCCATGGCATTTCCAACTCAAGGGGTCTTAGGGCATGATTCTTGATGCTTTAGAAAGATGAGGTTACAAGATTTGCAAAGGAAAAAGAATGGAATCAAATGGATGCTTGAGCTGAAAGTTGCATTGAGTCAAAGTTGAAGAAAAATGGTTGAGTTTCCATACTTAGAAATATTTCAAATTCTTCTTTAAAAATGACCTATAATCTTTTGCATTCAAACATGGCCTTTCACTTGAAATTTGCTCTTGACAAAAAAAGATGGAATGAAGTAGATCTCTTGAATGACATTTTGAAACTTGAACCACTCAAAATATCCAAAAATTGAGCAAGTTATGACTTGTTCAAGTTGGCCAAAAATCATGAAATGACCTATAATCTTTTGCATATTTAAGGAAACCTCCATCCATTTTCCCACTTTGTACATAAAAGAAGGCATAAATTTTACATCTTCAAGATCATTATGGAAAAATAATGGACCCAAGGTGATGAAAATTGACCAAGTTATGATTAATCGAAGTTACTTATGTAAAATTATGGATTCATCTGGATGACTTGTAATCTTTCTTCTTCACCAAGTTTCTTCCACATGAAAACTCTTTGGAACCTTTGAAGTGATTTGTTGATAACCCTTTGAAGAGAAGGATGTCTTTGGAATCACTCAAAAATACCAAAAGGTGAGCAAGATATACTCCTTTGAAGTTCAAAACCCTAGCTTCTAGATCAAGAGAATGCCTTGGAGAACTTTGACAAGTTTGAACAAACTTCTTGTACCAATATTCTTGCTTTGTGAATAGAATTTGTTGAAGATGATAATGAGGACTCATAGCCACCAAAACCACCTCCATATATTTAAATTTGAGAGAACTATGCCCCTGGTGGCCAATATGAACAAGGCCTTGACCAAACATAACAGCTTCTCCAATCAACCCCTTGTACTTTTGAGTCAAATCTAATAACCTTGAAATGTGATGAACCCAAACAAACTTTTCCATGCCATTTCTTCCAAAACCACTCCAATGGTGAGGTTTGAACCTCTCAAACTTTTATTGTCTAGGGCATGGAACTAAACTCATGAACCTATGGAGTAATTTGTTAAATCTCATTGCCCTTACCTGCATGGACAACAAGCAAGACAAGCCAACATTGTATTTTATTAGTTAAGTGAAGAAAACAAAACAATATTAATGACCACAATAGGAACATAACTCAAGGTGCTTGGCAATTCCTCAAAAGGAGCAAAGCTCAAAGTAGGGAGGGGAACCAAGAATCCTAGTGTGATCTTGTTGTGAGTGAATCAACATGGTATGATGAAGGGATATTAAGGGCAAAAATTGGGGTACAACAGTATGTTGTAGTCAAAGTATGGTGAAGCATACAGTTGTCGAAAATGCTAGGTTTGTTAGCATGACTAATTGGGCTTGTTTGTTATGTCCAATTGTTTAAGTTAGATTGTACCCTAAGTTAGCTTGTAATGGATATTTGTGAAAAAGTCCATTAGTTTAGTATGTTAGATTTATTATAAATAGCATATTAGTATCTCATCATTACATATTGTAAATCCTAATTTAGGGTGAGAGAGGTTATTTGTTATTCTGTAACACTTATAATCTTGTTTCAAAGAGAAAGTAAAGAATAGTAGTTAATAACCAATTCCTTGTTGTTTTTTGTGTTCTTCATTCTTTTTTATCCTTGTGTGTTTCTTGATCATAAGAAAACAGTTTATACTTTGTTTCCAAGACATCAATTTCACAACATGTTGATATGGTGTAAGTAATGTATATGTGATGATGTTTTAATGATGTACATGTTTAAATATGTAAACATGATATGTGAAGAATGATTTTGTGATGTTTGTGTGAATGATGATGTAATTGACTAGTTGTGGTCGAATTTCTATGTGACGTTGTTGTGCATCATGCATTCATAGCATTTTTAGACGGCAGTCCGCTTATGATGAGCCTCAATCCCATTATGCGGATTGAATGCATTTATGATGTGCTCCAGTTCTAAGAAGGAATCGACCCTATGATGGGGATCATGGGGGTGATGAATCAGGTATTCATAAAATTGGTACCACATTCATTGAGTCAGTGTTGTCGCATTAACACCCTATGTGACATTGTATGGATTTTGTTGATGAGTTGTGATTGATGATAATTGTGAACTATGTGATTATATGATGGTTGAAGTATGAAAGATGTTTATGTGTTTTATGATGTACCAGTGAGTATAAAGTGTTGATGAATAATATGTGTTGATTTATATGATGATGATGTTTGTAACTACTAATCTTTTTCTTATATCTTTTATAATGAATTGTGATTACTCACCCTTTCTGTTTGAATGTTGCATCCACGTGGGTAACGTGCATATGATCAGGAGTTGTTATAGAAACATTGAAGATAACTTCAGAGTATTTTATTTAGTTTTCGTTAATTAGTGGTGTCTTGCTCTGATATGTAACATCGAGACGAAAACACTATGTTTTGTGAATGTTATGTTAGTTTTGTTAACATATTTTATGAGACTTTTAGATGTTAAAGTGGGTTTTAATCTCAACTTTTGGTGAGACTAAATTACTATGAGCTTTGCTTTTATGGAGAAGTTTATTACGATAATAATTCCACTGCGATGTCTTTAAATGATGTGTTGTTTTATAATCAGATGTATGTATTAAATTAGTATAATCCATATGATGTTTTATGATGATGTGACACACTTGAGTAGTGATTTTTAATTTTAATTATTCATAATTTCTTATAGAATTTAGAAGGGTGTTACAGGTATCGTTCAAAAATTTTTGATACGTACGAAAATTTTGAGTGAATTTAAAAAAAAAAATAGTTTAAAAATTGTGAAAATAATATAGTTAATTCACTCAAATTTTAGAAGTATCAGATATAATAAGTTAGGGGTGATAGATTAAATTTTTTTAGGGTCCATCTTAACGTTTGGGTTGAAATAATTCAAACATACACCACAAATCCAAAAAATATATATATTAGATGAAAAATATTAAATTTTAATCAAAAACTAATTGAGATTATTAATATGCACTGTTAGTGTAGAAATTTTTACACAATCATTTATGATTAGTATTTTATATGTGATTAAAATAAAAGTCAAATACTAACAAAAATCAAACGGTTATAAATAATCAGTGGTGTAAAATTTCTTTATACCGTCGGTGTATTTCAATTAAATTAAGATAATTTTAAAGAATTTAATTGAAATATACGGTGTAAAAAAAATTTACTCCATCAATAAATTATTACCGATAAATTATTATAGATATTTGACTTTTTTTAATTATATTTAAAATATTATTTATGAATAGTTGTGATATATATTTTACACTGATGCATAACAATTAGTCTCAATTTAAAAAAAAAGAAAATTTATAATAATTTATTTTCTTGGTGCAAAACAATTTTGCAACATGAAAATTGCACACCCCTGAATGTAAATTGAAAGTTGGTTTCTCATAAAAGTGGTCTTCCAATTAACTTTGTATATTTATGCATAATAAATAATTTTGCAAGTGCATTTTATTGAAGAATATATGATATAATATGTTCATTATCAATTACGATGGACAGGCTTATAAAAAAAATTACGATGGACATGCAATACTTTTGGAGAAAACTCAATAAAGTAATTGGGAAAATGAACTCGTATTCGAGTCATTGGCATGGCATTGAATTTAAATTTATAATTTAATTCTAAAATTTATTTACAACCAAGGGCTCTTTTGTTAGGAAGCAAAATAGTAGGTTCTCAAGTTTTATTGGGTAGGAGGGGTTGTAGATCAGATTGTAAGAGGAAAATATTTATTAGTAGGAAAATATGAAAATAAAAAATAAAAGAATAAATTTTTATTATTAAATATCACTATTTTATGATTCTTATTAAAAAGGAGATTAAAATTAAAATTAATTTAAAATCTAATTATAAGATAATGACATGTGTGCATTTTTATATTTTTTTTTCAAAATATTCCGTACTAAATAAGATTACTCTTACCAGAATCTCTTCAATTTTGTTTGGGAGTTTAGAAAGAAAGAGAAGGGAAGACTTTAAAAATATGAAGAATCGAGTAAAAAGATTAAAAAAAATTTGCATAAGAGGATTTTAATAGATTTAGTTTTCTTCATAACATTAAATCTCTTAATTTGAAGAATTCAAAATTTATATTAAAAGAAGATTTTGAATGGCTTTGACAAAAAAAATTTAATATTTTTTATGTTGTTATAATATTTTGAAAATTAAAAATACAATAATAATAAATATTATTTTATGATTTTATACAAACTCTTTTTTTTTAAATGTCAAATATTTTCTTATATTTTTTTATAAATTTGTTTTCGAAAACCCTCTTTTTTTTTATCCTTTAAACTCACAAACAAAGCCTTATAATATTATAAAATAAAGATTTATTAATGAATAAAACATTAATAGAATAAAGCCTATAAGAAGTTGATAATTAATCATAATTAACAAAATGAGATAAAGGATAGAGAATATAATAGAAAGTAATAAGTTAATAAGTTAAATTATTTCAATTCGAAAACGATTATAAATTCATGGAAAAAGAGAAAGGAGAAAGACTATAATTCTATTATGAATAATTCTCCTTCATTTTTGTTTATATATATATATATTTGTCTTAGATGAGACTTGAATTTATATCATTTCATTACTATCATCAGTGTTCTTATTACTAGGCTGTAATAATTCTATTATTAATTTTTCACGTAATATTTATATATAGTATATATTTAAAATAAACTGAGTTTAATTTTTAATAAATTATTTATATAAATAATTTGAAATTAATTTTTAATATAATTTAATAAACTAAAATTATTTTTAAATTGATGTACCGTCAATTGTTTCCGTATCTCATCTCAAACACAACCTAATTTATACTTTAAATATTTGTGAACAACTTGCGTTAACTCTTTTTTCAAAGTTGCATCCATAGCCATCTAAACTTTTTATTTGCATAATATGTGTACGATTACCATAGAGATAAAAGTAAATATTTGTAGAAAATGACCTCCTCAGAACTGAGGTACTTAGATTGGATAGGGTTCTACTCCAAGTCATACATACTAGAGTGTTAGCCCTCAACTTCATAAGATAAGCTTAGAATTATTATTCAAGAGTACAGGTATTACTAAGACAAAGAAAAAGGAGTTACTTGCTTTGTGGTAGTTCAATTTAGCAGCTCTAACACAGGATAAACAAGCCTAATTAATCAATCTATTTTTTTAAAGAGTACAAGTCCTACACCTATTTGAATTATTTTTTATGCAAATATATATCATTTCAGTTTTAAAATAATTTTAATTTATTAAAATTATATTAAAAATTAATTTCAAATTATTTATGCAAATATATACCATTTGTTAAAAATTAAATTCTGTTTATTTTAAATATATACTATGTATGAACATTGCGTGAGAAACTAACAATAGAATTGTCACATTTTAGTGGTAAGAGTGGTAGTGTTGGAAATGATAGAGCATAGGAAGATTAAAATTGAGAAAAAAATTAAAGAGGAGAACCAAAATTCAATCAAATCACACTTTAAATTTAAAAATATTAATATGACATAACATAATATTATAAATCTATTGGATGACAATGTAAAACTGAATTACATCAAAAGTGCGTCAGAATACTTGATTGTTTCTTCAATGTTAAAGAATCAATTATATTGTTATTTTGTATGAAATCCTAGTGATAATCCTCTAAGTATGATTCATGTTTGAAGATGCTCAACAGTAGATGAAAAAGAAGGGAATCAAAGAGGAAAGTGGGGAAAAAAAGTCCTAAGAGAAAAAAAGTAGATCAGAGCTAGAGCTAGATATCGTTGGAGAATTTCTTGTAGACTTAGTAATCTTGATTTACAGTTTTGAAAATCTAAACATATATTTCGGATATGTACATCCTAACACATTTTATTATTGGAAAAAAAAGTGTTTATAAATATATATATTCAAAATATTTACTAACTTGTTTTTTTATTAATTACAAAAAAAATATTTGTAATTAGTATTTTAAATCTCTCCATCTAATTTCCATATTTATATTTTAGACACTTCTTAAAAAATATTATTAATAAAATATTTTATTGAACGAGGCTGATTTTATTATTAAAACAAATCAATTTGATTTTCATTAAAAGCAAACCTAATAACTCATCACACTGGATTGTCTTTAAATTATTCAAAACAAATATTATAAAATATTTTAATTTATTTAACTGCGATTGTGAAATTCTACAGTTAATTTTAAAAATATGTCTTTTATTTGTCATTATCATCCACTTAAAGTATTAATTACATGACAATGAATAGTAATAAATATTATTTCTGATTATTAAAATTAGGGGTGTTTAAAATCGAACTGACACATTAGAAAAGCGTTAAACCGAACCAAATTAAAATCGTAAAAAATCACATTTGATTCTGATCTGACCTGATCAGAAATGGACCGTCACGGCTGGCTCCGAGCAGAAAGCTTTTTTGAACGAGGTGGGGGGGTACCTGCAAGACACTCCGATGCTGAAGTAAGTAGGAGTACGAGCAGATAATAGCAAGTTGAGGTTAGAATGATGAATACCTGACCCTCTGGAAACAGAGGGTATTTATAGCCCCCAGCGCTGGGCCAAGGTTCCTTCATTGGGCCGGGCAGGTTTGGCCCAATGGAGGAACTGCCAGGTTCTACGTGGGTAGTGGGGACCCGCACGTGGTCCCCTTCCTGGATGTTCTGCGTGAAGTGCGGGCGGACGAAGACGCGGTCTTTCCGGAGTATCGTTGGAGGGGAACGGTGGACTGAGTCTGCCCTAGTTGGGATGCTCGAGGCAACGTCGAGCTGGACAGCAGGGTGTCGAGCTGGACGTCAGGACGTGGAGCTGGACGGCAGGGTGTCGAGCTGGACGTCAGGAGGTGGAGCTGGGCATCACCACGTGGGGTTGGACAGCGGGATGTCGAGCTGGACATTAGGATGTCGGGCACGGATGTGACCCCTTTGCTCGGCGTGGTCCTCAGTAAGTCCCTTTGGACTGGGCCTTAACAATGCTTTTGGGCCTGTCGGGCCCAGTCCAGAACAGGAGCCCCCCAAGTCGTGGTTCCTTTGCGAGGAGCCATGACTTGAACCCAAGTTATTCCCTCGTTGAGGTCTCGTGCCCGGGATAGAGGTGTGGGCCCTCGAGGGGCCTCCTCGTGTCGTGCTCGGAGACGTCCTCGGCGGTGGATGCGCGGAGGATCCTTACCGGGCGCGTCGGTCGAGCACACGAGGTATCTTTCGGGAACTGTGCCGCCACCCTATGGGGGTAGGGTCATCATTGCGTTGGGAGCAGTGCGTCGAGGAGATGGAGTCCGTGGTTGCCCGAGGTGACATTTGGTATTCCACGTCATCACTATAAATAGGAACCTTGGGCCCCATAATACGTTTCTACTCTCTGTGCTCTCTCTGCTGCTGCTCTTCCAGGTTTTCTCCAGTTGCGACTTTCCGTCACAGATTCTTCCATTTCGTAGCCAAATCCCACTCTTTGATCCAAGTAAGTGATCTATCTTCTTCATTTTTCTGTTTAGAATGCATGATTTCTGGCGTTTGTAGATGTTTTAGGACCGTGCGCGTGGGATTAGCCCGGTAAACTCATGCTTAGCCCGACACATTCATGTCTAGGACCGGCAAACGCATGTTTGTGGCCGGCGCATTCATAGTTTTAGGTGATAAACTTCAGAGCTGCCCGGGGTCTTCATGTTCCAGGGCGCCTGATTCATGATCGCGCCCGGTATGTTCATGGTCTTGGTCGTGGGCTTCATGGTGCGGCTCGCCATGTTCATACCTCGGGTCGACATGCTTGGAGAGTGGCCGCGCAGTTGGTTTGAGGAAGAACACCGGGTTCAGGATGTCGGGGAGGCAACCATTCGTGGAAACGGACTTATGTAGTCGTGCATGGGATGACGTGATTTTGTCGAGCGTAGGGCTTCGTGCTCAACTGACTGGTTTCCCGTGCTCTGCAGGTAACCATGGCGGACGAGCCGAGCTCCTCCAGACGCCGCGACCGTGAAGAACAGAGTGTCGACGAGGCGGTCACCCTGATTGATACCGTGACCGACCCTTTGCTGGAATGGGTGGGTGTCGAGCCACGGGGGATAGCGTCGGTCTACATCCGGGACGACCGACATCCATACGCTGTCATCGAAGAGGGTCAAGACCAGCCCGGCTTCCAGAAGAACTTCGTAGTCATGCTCCCGTCATCCCGTGCAAGGATTTGCTCGGTTTATCCGAATTACAGCTTCGCGATGTATGAGATCGCGTTCAAAGACCTAGGGCTGCGGCTGCCCTTCACTGATTTCCAGGCCGGGGTCTTTACGCACTTGGAGCTGGCCCCGTCCCAGCTACACCCAAACTCTCTCGCCTTCATCCGGGCGTTTGAGTTGACGTGTCGCTACCTGAGGATCGGGGCGACCATCCCGCTTTTCTTCCGGATATTTCACCTGCAGCGTCATTCCCGAGGAGGGAAACATAGCTGGGTCTCCCTGAAGCAGTCGAGGAGACTCTTTAAGATGTATATGGACTCCGTGAGGGGGTTTAAAGACAAGTGGTACGTGGTACGGCCAGTTACCGACGCTGCTTTAAATTCCCTTTTCGAGGAGGAGGAGCCGGTGAGCGACGAGGATGGGGAGGCGATGTTGGGCGACGATGGGAACCCTGTGTTGGGTCGTAGGGCTAAAGTCCCCGTGCACTGGATGTCCCGGCATTACGAGCATGGGACGGGTTATTACCATACCGCCGCCGGGGACATGTGCTCGGAAGACGAGCAGGCGTACGGCGCTCTTTGTCGGTTTGTCGATAGTTTCCATCCCGCCCGGTGGGTCACGCGGGAAGGGGACGATATCCTGGACAAATATGGTTACCCAACGTTTGAGTCCCGTCCGATTGACACCAAGGCGCTGGTGGAGTGCCCGACGTACAGGCAGGCTGCCCGCCTGTTAGGTTGTTTGTTGCTTGAAATTCTTTATTCGTCATTTATTTATGAAGTTTGCTCGATACTGACCTAACCTTTATTTTGTGCAGGTACGATGGCTAGTCGACATGAAAGGCTCTTGAAATTATCCTGCGACCAGAGGCGAGGCAGGAGGGTCGTGAAGGCCCCACAGGCGACGAGGATGGGCCCCCCACACAGTCCAAATGCTCCTCAGTCGGTGAGGGTGGACTCGCCGTCGAGCTCGGGGCCCGCGTCGGATCCAGAAGTCGAGGAGATCGACCCCAGTGCCGTTTTGATGCAGAGGAAGAGGACCCGTGTGGAAGGTGGTCCGACTGTCGGCGAGGACGCCGGTGCTGTTAAATCTTTCGCCTTCCCCCCTTGCTTCGAAGAGGCGGGCTTTTTCGAGCGATTCCCTCCGACAGTGGTTGCCCATGAAGCTGCGGCCATAAAAAAGATGAGTAAAGAGGAACGGAAGGCGTATCTGGCTGCCAACATGGATGGGCTGGTAAAAATGGCCGAGATGGCTTTGGTGCTATCCGAGGATGGAGGGGATTCTGCCCGTGTTGAAGAACTCGAGCAGGAGAAGGCGGCCCTGACCGCGAGCTCGCGGAAGTTGAAGGTCGCTCTGGAACGCTCCGAGGGGATGTTCCGAGAGCAGACTGCGATGCTCGATGCTGAGAGGGAGATGTTGACCCTGGAGAAGGAGAGGTCGGGGAAGTTGACCGAGGATGGGGAGCTTCTTCGGGTAGACAGGGATCGCCTGGTGGCCGAAGTCGAACGCTTGGCCAAACAGGTCGAGGAAATGAATGCTGCCCTGCAACCTGCCGAGGACGAGCCCGAGGACATAGTAGCTTTGAAAAGTCGGGTGGAGCTGGTCGCTCATATCCGGCTCCTCGAGGTAGACTGCGTCGGTGCCCTGGAGGACGGGTTCAACTCTGCGGTCGGTCAACTCTCCTTGCTAAACCCTGGCCTGGTCACTGAGGGTATCGGCCACACACATCAGATCGTGGATGGCGTGATCGTTCCTCCGCCCGACTCTCCAAACGTCGACAATGATGATTCCGTGGAGGTCTGAATAGGATAGCGGGCCTGCGTGCCCTTGATATTTGTATTCTTTGGGCCTGCGTGCCTGTTTATTGTACGTTATGAACATCGCCGGCCTTCTTGGTCGGTTTATTACTGTTTTGTCGCCTTCGGGCATTTATATCAATGCTGTTTTACATTTTGGATTTTTTGCCCTTGTTTGAAATCATATATTTGCATGAATTTTTAGCCTAAGTCACGGGCCCGAGGAGTGCCCGTAAGTGGCTTTGATTTGGCGAGCAAGTCTGCCCGCCTCCGTTTGTATGCGTTCCTGGCCCTATTTCGATTGGCCAGAGTCACCTAAGTGTTATGCTCGAGGGGAGAGATTTTCTTTTGACCCTTGTAGATGGCCCGTTATTCTCGATGGAATGTCGGGCATTTTGGAGCGAAGTTGCTCAGTCGGGCGTGGAGACCGTTAGGGACTGTGATCGGTGGATCTGGAACTGACTGTTTAACGCTGGTTCGCGAAATGTCGCGGAAGCAAGAGTCGCCACCGTCTTTTATTTTCTCCAAATGGAAAGGACAAAAGCACAGAAAAATTCCTTAAAGAGATTGCTCTCGGTTCGGGAGGTAGGTTATAGAAAGGGAAGGTGTTAGCACCCTTTCTATCCATGGTTATCCATGGGCTCTTAGATACTTGCTCATTGTGTTTTCAAAAATGGTTTGTTTGCTTTTCAACTGTGGGTTTTAAAAAGTTTCTTTGAAAATTCCAGTTCGACTCTTGTATCAGTCCTCAAGAGTGTTTGAAAAATTGCTTTCGAAAGCTTTTTGAAAATGTGTTGGTGTGAAAAGTATTTTGTTTTGTTTTGAAATTATGAGCAAGTATCTAGAGTCGTCTACCTACCCTAAGGAATTCGTCTGTGTAAATGTCCTTTAAAGTAGTGCCATCCCACCATTGAGAGGTAAGTAGCACCACCGTTGGAGGTGTTCGGGTCAATTCGAGGTTCGGGACATGGTGATCACCAGAGCAATGGGAAGACACCTTAGAAGCTACCCTCATGCCAGGTTCCCGGATCATGAGGACTTACTAAGACATCCTCTACTCGACGATCACCTTTCGAGGCAAGGCAACAGTGAGGCATACCCTAGGGGTGGTGTGTGCGAATTGTGTGTCGTTTTCATTTGTATTTGTCTTGTCATGTTATTGGTGTTCTACGCTTGTTTTTATTTTTTGTCCATACATTCTTTCATGCATTTGATTAACAGTTAAAAGTTGCAAAGAAAGTAAACTCTAAGCTATTACAAATGGCGCGGGTCCACATCGCCAAAATTAACCAGGACCCGATTTGACAGAAAATAAAGAATTAAAAGCAAATAAAGAATTAAAAGCGCGAGAAGTAATTTACATGGCTTCGGGAGAGGTACATAATTATTTAAGCAAAATAAAATAAATATGCGAATTAGAATAAAAATTAAGAACGTGGGCGTTGGACCCTTTTGCAAAATTAAATGAGTGAGGAATTAATTAAAATTAAAAGAAAGCAAGAATTTGTTTTTTTGGTATTTTTATGTATTTTAGGATTTAACAGGAGAAAATTAGTTGCAATTAAACGCTAACCCTAATTCTAATGGTTTTTAAGTTATTAAGAAAAATATTGAAGTTTTTAACCTAAATGAAACCCTAATTAATTTACAAGTTTATTCATGAAAATAAATATTTAGTTATTTAATTATTTATGAAAGAAAAAAATAAAAAGGATGAAAAATTATTAATTAACCTATTTCTACATTTTTTAGATTTTTTGTTAAAAGTATTAAAATTAACCTAATTTAAAAAACTAAATTTAATTACATGCAAATTTAATTATGGAAAATATTAAAACAAAATATTTATTGTGTTTTTCCTTTTTTCTGATTTTTATTGTATTTTGTGAAAATAATAAATTAATTAAACAAGTAATAATTAAAATAAAAATAGAATTAAAAATAAAGAAAGCAAAAATTATGCAAACCTAGGGGGTGGTAGTCCCCAAAGTGGAGGTAGGATTATGGAAATTTTGGCCCAACAACCCATTGATCCGTTTGACTTTCCAGATAGTATGCTGTAGCGTTGACTGGACCTTATGTTGTTCCTCCAATCTGCATCCTTGATCTGATGAACCTGGACAGATGGCCGTTGATTTTTGAGCGTGTATGATGTGCTTCAATGCTGAATCTGCACGTGAATTTTTATGGAAAAATATTATGGAAATAACAAAGACCTGGGGCTCGAACTCAGGTCATGGACATTGCCAGCACGTGTACCTACCACTGAACCATCCCAAACATGTTTGATATATAATAGCAAATAAACATTATAAAAGAAATAATGGTCAGGGTCCACCAACGCGCGCGAATTTTTGAATCAACCTATCACCGTGTGCCACGATATCGTCTTCTCCACATTCCTGAAACACAAAACATTAAGCCACGGTTTTATACGCGTTCTGTTAGGTAGCTTTAGGGAAAATAGCGATTAGCCCTCAGTCACTCATAAATTGAGCGCGAGGGTGGTTTTAAGATCGCCTGAGTGTGCTGAGTTGGATGGTGGTGGTCTTGAGGGCCAATTTTTCCCCAGTCAAAAACCCCTAATTTAAAACTCTGCAAACCCTAAAACTTAGCAATGGTGAAATCGTCTATAATGCATAATAATCCAATCAAACGCATGGGTTAGCTTCAGAATATCATAAGGAACGTAAATCACATATTAAAACTTGTAAAAAACGCATGGATTGATATGCATGATCATGAATTTTATTTGATACAGTCTGCACTCGTGTTACCAATTCTTGAGGTCCTGATGAGTATTCTTGATTGAGAATCGTTCAGTGGACCTTGAGGAAGCTAATGGAAGAAGTCTTGAGACCTGAATCGCCTTGCAAAGGTGTTTTCAGATTTGAGTTTTTTGCAATTTTTTTCAAGTTTGATAATGGCTTTCTGGAGCAGCTGTGCGTGTATGAACATTAGGGTTGTGTTTAGGCTTTTGTACTGAATGCATTAGGTCAAGAAACTTGCTCAAAATCTCTTGCAATCATGGTTTTGAAGATTTGATTTTTTCACCATGATTTCCATATCTTTTTCCATGTGTTTTTGGTTCAAATCATCTCCAATCTCTCCAAATATTTCCTTATTTGCATATGCACGAAATCTTGAGGGTAAAACATGCACAAAAAGATTTAAAACTTTAGGTTAAGTATTTTTCATATATTTAATTTGATTTAAATGAATTAATATAAATAAAAATTCAAATAAATAAATAAAAAATGAATAAAACTTCCCTTTGGGCCAAGTGGTCGTGCACATGTCATGGATGATGAATTATGGAAGAAAAATGGGTCCATTAGCAATTTTAGGTCATTTGAAGTAATGTTGACTTTTTCAAAATATCCAAAAATTTCCCAACTTCCACAAGGCATAACTTGCTCAATTTTTAAGCTTTTCTCATGTTCTTGGACATTTTGGAAAGGTCTTTGAGTCCTCTAACCAATTCCTTTAGTCCCATGTCATTTTGATTTACCAATCTCAAGTTATGGCCTTTGACTTAAAGTCCCTTTTTGTTGACTTTTGAAAATGACCTATAATGTTGAAATTGATAACTTTTTGTGAGAGCATTTATTGGACTTGAAGTATGAAGATGCGTTGTAGGAAATGTCTTTCTCTTCAAAATGAGCTTTGGATGGAGTTTTTGTGATAATCCATGTGAAAGTTATGCCCTGGTCAATTTCAGTTGACTTTTTCAGCTGTCCAAATAAGGAAACTTTTGCATCTTGATGATTTCTGAGCCAAATTTTGAGAATCATGATCAAGCATTGATCAAATGATGTTTGTGGCTTCAAAATGATATGTTGACCAAAAATTTGAACTTTTGACTGTCAAATGACCATTTTGCCCCTACAGTTGACTGTAGTGCAATTTAGGGTTTTGACTGTGCAATTTTGTGCTGAAAGCCTTGAAACTTGATATGAGGATGCTTGACCATATTTGTAGGCATGTGAGACTTGATTGGACCTTTGGAAACTTCATTTTCTTGATCAGAACACAAACCCTAGTTTTGACTGCTTAGGAGACCCTTACACTGTGCAAACTCTGGAGAATTTTGTAGCTTGTCTTGGCAAATCTTTGAAGAATTATGGGAGGGAAAATTTTGGGGTACAACAGTTGCCCCTGTTCAATCTTCTTAGACCTGAGGATGCAGATTGGCTGACGTGCCTTTCGTAATCCGAAGGTGGAAGATGATTGAACACTAGAGTGCCCAGAAATTTGCGCTCGCATAGTAGCTGTGTGGTGATGGGAATGGGCTTATAGATGCCATTTAGAGGTTGATGAATAGGATGATGGGCTTATAGATGCCATCTGGATGTTGATCGCGTAAGAGGTTCCTTGGCGAGAACCTGCATACCTGCACACAAAAAATGAGTACCTGACACGTTGTAGGAGCTGATTTCAGATGCTTGGCAGAGATATGTCCTGACTGGTTACAGGAGCTGAGTCTGGAGCTTCAAAAGATGATGAATGAACCAGGGATGGTTACTACCTTAGCATGAATGGTAAGAGAACCTTGGGTGACTTTAACTTCAACAACGCTCGTTGAGAAAATCTTGGTGGGAATTTCCATCTTCGCAGGATCGGGAAGAGAACCATAGGCAATTATGATCTGAAAGGAATCATCACCTCACTCACCGTCGGAGAGGGAACCATAGGGAATTATAATCTGAAAGGAATTATCACCTCACTCACCGTCGGAGAGGGAACCGTCTGAAAAGGAATTATCACCTCACTCACCATCGGAGAGGGAACCGTCTGAAAAGGAATTATCACCTCACTCACCGTCGGAGAGGGAACCATCTGAAAAGGAATTATCACCTCACTCACCGTCGGAGATGGAACCATAGGAAAGGAATTATCACCTCACTCACTGTCGGAGAGGGAACCATCTGAAAAGGAATTATCACCACACTCACCGTCGGAGAGGGAACCATCTGAAAAGGAATTATCACCTCACTCACCGTCGGAGAGGGAACCGTCTGAAAAGGAATTATCACCTCACTCACCGTCGGAGAGGGAACCATCTGAAAAGGAATTATCACCTCACTCACCGTCGGAGAGGGAACCATCTGTAAAGGAATTATCACCTCACTCACCGTCGGAGAGGGAACCATCTGTAAAGGAATTATCACCTCACTCACCGTCGGAGAGGGAACCATCTGAAAAGGAATTATCACCTCACTCACCGTCGGAGAGGGAACCATAGGGAAAAGGAATTATCACCTCACTCACCGTCGGAGAGGGAACCCTAAGGAAATTATAATCTTAAAGAAAACCCTAAAATGGAAATCTCATGCACCGTCGGAGAGAGAACCAATAGGAATTTATAATCTGGGATAACTTCTACTGAGTCTTTATCAGAAAAATCTGTTGGGAGTTGATTTAGCTGGACTAGAGAAGACCTGGGACTGGATAAGAAATCTTCGAAGTCGATTAACTGAACCGGTCTAGGTCTTGAAATATGATTGAGAATTTCAACTGCATCTTTCCTGAAAGGTAAAGGTCAGTCATATGTAATGCATGATATGGATCAAGCAATGATGTTCTCAACATAAATGATATTTGTATGATATAATGCGTCTATGCATGCTATAATGATGTATGTGATGTTTTATGAATATATGTTTTCGTCTAGGAAAGCAAACCCTTGACGGGTGCCGGGAAGTCACTCCGGGGCTGATATTGAAGTATTGATTTTGCTTTCGCTGGGGATGATAACTGCAAGAATACTGGTAGGAGAAGATGACTCCGTTGCGGAATAAATTTGGCAAATGGAAGATTCTGCGGGGAGAAAAGATACTCTAGCGACCATGCTGGGAAGCAATACTCTGTGGGAAGAGGGATGCCTTGCTGAGTGTTGATAATAATTTGTTGGGGATACCCTTGTTGTTGGAAATGATGATAGACTTCGCTGGGGATAGGAAGCCTTTGTCGACGACGCTCTTTCCGTGGCTTTTGGCTGAGGATAACCCAGTTATATCCTGTTAAGGAAATAACTCTTTAAATCAGGCCGGACGACGCGTTCGTGCTCTGCGAGGGATAAGCTTCCAGAATCTACTGGGGATAAGCTTATTGCTTGGGGGAGATGAATTCCAACTTTCCTGGGGAAACTGGATTGGACTCTTCTGGGGAAGTTTTGATATGCTGGGGAAGTGATTCCTTTGAATGTTGATACGCCGCCGGGGAACAATCTTTAGACCAAGACTGCCAGGGATGCTTGTTAAGAATATGTGTATACTGCTGGGGAATGTTGGGATCTGCTGGAGGATACCCAATTTCCTTGAGATTTGATAACTCTGCCTGGAGAAGAATGCACTATTTTGCTGAATCACTCTCTGGGGAATTAAGGTATCTGGTTATGTTCTTTAGCTGAACCTACCTTGGTACCTTGGAGGATAGAACAATTGGATTGTTTAGACAACTCTTTATTGCCCCTGTTTCTAGTGTCACCTGCAATTAATTCCTTTGTTTCGTATGCAGATATTTATGAGTTAGCAAATTACTGTCAATGCATATATCATAAATTGAACCTTGGACGTTCTTCGCAAAACAAAACAGAAAAAGAAAAACAGTTGGCACGTTTAACTGAAGAGTATATTTGTATTGATTTTTGGATAGCCTGAAAATAGGCGTTTTGTGTACAAGAGGCCGACGTCCTAGTAAGAGGAACGCCGCCGAACAAGAGAGTTTATACAAGTTTTATACAAAAGAAAAGTAAAACAGCTGTGTGAAATGAATGATCCCACTGGGTTTCAACTCTGCTATTGCCTTTATATCTCCGAGCGTCTCATCACTTGATGACCTTGGTTGAAGGTGGAGCTGACTGATCGATGCCGTCTGAACTTGATGTAGATACCAGATTCTGGATGCAAAGTGATCAATGAGACATAGTATTACGCTTTTATCCCTAATTTTTTCCTGGACCGCCCTTTCGGGTTTTCGGTCCACCGGGATACCCATTTTTGCCCAAGCCGCCTTTTCAGGTTTTCGACTTGCCGGGTGTACAGATTTTTTTCATTTTCATCCCTTCATTTTGCCCGAACCCTTTTGGTTCGACGGGAAGCCCTAATTTTTGCCTAGGCATGTCAGCCTAGCGGGTCTTTTTTCATGCGTAGTATTTTTTTACTATGTCTGCATTGGCGGGGTGAGGAAGGTCGTCACCATCCATGTTGGTTAATATCATTGCTCCTCCTGAGAACACGTGTTTAACCACAAATGGCCCTTCGTACGTAGGGGTCCATTTGCCCCTTGGATCACTCTGAGGAAGGATGATTCGCTTGATTACCAGATCCCTGACTTAATATTCCTGTGGTCTGACCTTTTTGTTAAATGCCCTGATCATTTGTTTCTGATACGTCTGACCGTGACAGATAGCAGCAAGTCTCTTTTCATCAATGAGGTTGAGCTGATCAAGTCGTGTCTGGATCCAATCATCTTCGTTCAGATTTGCATCCTTCATTATCCGGAGAGAGGGTATTTGCACTTCGATCGGCAAGACTGCCTCCATACCATAAACCAGAGAGAAAGGAGTTGCCCCGGTTGACGTCCTAGCTGAGGTACGGTACCCGTGTAGAGCGAACGGTAACATCTCGTGCCAATCTTTATAAGTCACTGTCATCTTCTGCACGATTTTCTTGATGTTCTTATTTGCTGCTTCTACAGCCCCATTCATCTTCGGTCTGTAAGGAGAAGAATTGTGGTGCTGTATCTTGAACTGTTCGCAGAGCTCAGCGATCATCTTATTGTTTAGATTGGTACCGTTGTCTGTAATAATCCGCTCAGGGACGCCGTACCGACAGATCAGGTTGTGCCGAATGAACCGTGCCACAACAGTCTTGGTTACCGTAGCATAGGAAGCTGCTTCGACCCACTTTGTAAAGTAATCAATCGCTACCAGGATGAAGTGATGTCCGTTGGATGCCGTAGGTTTAATCTCGCCGATCATGTCTATGCCCCACATTGCGAACGGCCAAGGCGCAGTCAGAACATTCAGGGGAACCGGAGGAACGTGCACCTTGTCTGCATAGATCTGGCACTTGTGGCATGTCCTGGAATGTTGGTAGCAGTCAGCTTCCATTGTGGACCAGTAATATCCTGCCCGTAGGATTTTCTTAGCCATAGTATGTCCACTGGAATGTGTACCAAAGGTCCCTTCATGTAGCTCTTCCATGATCCTTTCTGCTTCAGTCTTATCCACACAACGCAGTAAGGTTGAATCATGGTTTCGCTTGTACAAGATGCCGTTGCTAAGGAAGAACTTTGCTGCGAACCTTCTCAGGAACTTCTTATCATTGACAGATGCACCTTCAGGGTATTCCTGAGCTTCTAGATATCTCTTCACCTCATGGTACCAAGGCTTCTCAGTCACCAATTCAGTCTTGAGATTGCAACAGTATGCCGGTTCGTCCAGTTTCCAGATGATGATCCGGGGAGCCTCATTATCCCATTTGACTTTGAACATAGAAGACATTGTAGCTAACGCATCCGCCAGCTGATTCTCTTCTCTTGGAAAGTGCTCAAAGGTTATCTCCGTGAAGTGAGGGATCAAGGTCAACACACATTCTCTATAAGGGATCAGGTTTGGATGTTTCGTATCCCACTCTCCTTTGATCTGATTGATCACAAGAGCGGAATCTCCGAAAACACTCAGAAACTTGATTCTTAAGTCAATCGCAGCTTGAAGACCCGTGATGCACGCCTTATACTCTGCCATGTTGTTGGTACAGTTGAAACACAGCCGGGCAGTGAGTGGAGTATGAGTACCTTGAGGAGATATGATTATAGCGCCGATACCGTTTCCCAAAGCATTGGAGGCTCCGTCAAAGTGCATAGACCATCGGGATCCTGGTTCAGGTCCTTCATCCGGTCCAGGTACTTCACAATCAGTCACAATCATGATGCTCTCATCTGGAAACTCAAAGTTCATTGATTGGTAGTCATCTACAGCCTGATGTGCCAAGTGGTCTGCCAATACACTTCCCTTGATGGCTTTCTGGGTTGTGTACTGAATATCGTATTCCGTCAAGATCATCTGCCATCTTGCAATTCTCCCAGACAGAGCAGGCTTTTCGAATATGTATTTTATAGGATCCATTTTTGAGATCAACAAGGTAGTGTGAGTCAGCATATACTGTCTCAGCCGGCGAGCAGCCCATACCAAAGTGCAGCAAGTTTTCTCAAGCAGTGAGTATCGGGTCTCACAGTCGGTAAACTTTTTGCTAAGGTAATAAATGGCATGCTCTTTTCGGCCAGACTCGTCATGCTGCCCCAGCACACACCCCATTGAGTTGTCAAGCACTGTCAGGTATAGTATCAGAGGTCTCCCTTCAACCGGTGGCATAAGGATAGGTGGTTCTTGGAGATACTCTTTAATTCTGTCAAAAGCGGCCTGACACTCATCATTCCAACGTACTACCTGATCTTTCTTCAGTAGCTTGAAGATTGGTTCACAGGTAGCAGTCAGATGTGAGATGAAGCGAGCAATGTAATTCAGGCGTCCTAAAAAGCCTCTGACCTCTTTTTCTGTCTTGGGAACTGGCATCTCTCGAATAGCTTTAACTTTAGCAGGGTCCACTTGAATTCCCTTGTCACTGACCACGAAGCCTAGCAATTTTCCAGATCTTACCCCGAAGGTGCACTTGTTCGGGTTCAATCTCAGCTTGTACAGTTTCAACCGGTCAAACAACTTCTGCAGATGATCTAGGTGCTCTTCCTCAGTCTGGGACCTAGCGATCATGTCGTCAACATATACTTCTATCTCATGATGGATCATGTCATGAAATAAAGCAACCATGGCACGTTGGTAGGTTGCCCCAGCGTTCTTTAGCCCGAATGGCATGACCTTGTAGCAGAAGGTGCCCCACTGAGTAAAAAATGTAGTCTTTTCCATGTCTTCAGGTGCCATCTTAATCTGATTGTAACCTGAGAAACCATCCATGAAAGAGAACACCTTGTGATGAGCTGTATTATCAACAAGGACATCAATGTGAGGTAAGGGGAAGTCATCCTTGGGGCTGGCCCTGTTCAGATCCCTGTAGTCGACACACATTCTGACCTTACCGTCCTTCTTAGGTACCGGCACCACATTAGCAACCCACTGAGGGTAAGAAGTTACTGCAAGGAACCCAGCATCAAACTGTTTCATGACCTCGGCTTTGATCTTCTCAGACATCTCTGGACGCATCCGACGGACCTTTTGCTTAACTGGAGGGCAGTCTTCCTTAGTTGGCAAGTGATGGACCACAATATCGGTATCCAACCCGGGAATGTCTTCGTAGGACCAGGCAAAGATCTCCATATAGTCATGTAACATCTTAGTCAACCGTTGCTTCACGCTGAGCTCTAGGTTGGCGCCAATCTTTACCTCTTTCCTGTCTGTCTCTGTACCCAGGTTTATGGTTTCCACTGGCTCTTCATGGGGTTGAATTGCCCTATCTTCCTGAAGCAACAGTCTTGCAAGCTCGCCAGGCACTTCGCAATCATCTTCACCTTCGTCTTCGGCTAAGTTGATCGGATTTTCGAAGTCATAACTGGCAGTAGCAGGGTTGTTATCAGTAAGATCCAGAGTGGATTGAAACCTGTATGAGTGAGTGTGTGTGTAAATACAGTTGCTTTGAAATATATGTAAAGGAAAGAAAGACAGAAAAGGAGCATAAAATTTGCAATGCGGGAAAACGTCCAAGATTTTCATTCATGATATATGAAATGACAATTTATATGCCCTCACAAATGAAACCACGGTGCCTCGGGTAAGACACCGGGCCATAGAGTTTATTTATTGTTTATTACAAAATAACAAAACATAGGAATTCATTACTTAGTAACAAGAGAAACAGGGAGATTGTCTTTTGCGCTCCAATTGTTAAGTCCACCGTCGGTTGCCGGGTAGATCCAGCTATCAAACTCAGCTTCATCAACTTCCTCTTCGTCCCCAATAGCATTCACTCCATGAGCAGGCAGGGGCGCTGTTACTACATTAGGCTTCTCAGATGCCTCAAACTGTACCTCCTTGGCGTCAATAAGGTCCTGCAGCTTGTTCCTTAATGCCCAACAGTCATCAGTGGCATGCCCCGGGCTATCAGAATGATAAGCACAACGAGCATTCGGGTTGTACTTAGGAGATGCAGTATTAGGGAACTTCGGAGCCTCCCTGACAGTCACCAAATTGGTGGATAGCAACTGTGGCAGGATCTGCGATAGGGTCATGCTTAACCGGGTAAACTCCCTCCGGGGTCTTTCATCCCTTTGAGGATTGGTCAGCCGAGGAGCGGCAGCAGGCTTAGCAATCATTACCGCACTGACAGATTGGCGGCGCTCAGGTCTCTCTGATTTCCTGGAACCATACACGGCACTAGCCTCCTTCTTGAAGGGTTTCTTCTCAGAACTAGATGATGCCCCCTTCGGAATCTTTCCAGACTTCAGCCTAGCCTCAATTCTCTCTCCAGTCAGAATCAAATCAGTGAACCCAGCAGAAGAATTCCCAATGAGATGGTTGAAAAATGGCCCAGATAGGGTCCCCAAGAACATGTCTACCAACTCCCGATCAGTCAATGGTGGCTGCACCCTGCCAGCCAGGTCTCTCCACTTCTGAGCGTACTCCTTAAAACCTTCACTTGCACCTAACGACATACCCTGGAGTTGAGTACGTGTAGGGGCAAGGTCGGCATTATATTGATACTGCTTATAGAAAGCAGTAGCCAACTCCTCCCAGTTACGAACCTTGGTCCCATCCAGCTGATAGAACCATTCGAGATGAGTCCCTGAAAGACTCTCCTGGAAGAAGTGGATCCACAAATTCTTATCCGCAGAGTACGGTTGAATTTTCCGAACATAGGACCTTAGATGCAGCTTGGGACAAGACGCCCCGTCATACTTAGAGAAGGATGGTGCTTTGAACTTGTGAGGGATAATCACACCAGTAGACAAACCCAGATCTCCGAAATCCAGCCCAGGTACCTGTTGAACCTCCATAGCTTTCAACCTATCCTCCAGTTGCTTGTATCTGTCTTCTGCAGGAGGGTACTGCTCTTCATCAAAATCAGTCTCGTTGTCGGAGACTACCGGACTAGGAACCCTTGCTTCTGCCTGAGGACTACTCTTGCCAACAGAAGAACCAGCCTCTTCCTGCTGCAGAGCATTACCAAACCTTCGGCCCGAGTTGAACAGAACAGTTCTTCTCTTCTTCTTCTTTTCCTTTTTCAGAAGCATAGCCTTCAGCTCTTCTTGGCCTTGAGCCATACCCTTGATTAATTCCTGAAACTGCGCATTCTGCGCCTGAAGAGCCTTGATGGAAGTCTCAGTTGATGAAGAGTCGGGATTCATGATGCTGGAATAAACAGCGAAGAACTGTAAGCAACCTGAAAAGAGGAAAAACCTGCTATGCACATGATGAATGATATGTGTTTATGCAATGCATTCAAGGGTTCGAAAGTTCAAATTTGTTGTAGACAAAAAGGAACACACGTTATCATTAAAGAAATCATTGTTTAATACATCAAAGCCTCATGGGCAAAAGTACAAAAATCAAATCAATCCCAAAATATGATGCGCATCCTCTTTGGAGCTATGTAAGTGTTGAGATTCCTCTCCTCATGCAACAGGCGGGTGAGCTCCAAGACCTTCTTTTTACTGGCATGTAGAATAGTCTCAAGAGAATTCCTTTCCTCCTTAAGCTGGATCCAGCTCTTCTGCATCTCTTCCCAGGATGTGGGCATATCAGGGTGCTGAATAGTGTAGGACACTTCTCCTTCCAAGACTGGTTCTTTGATTACTGGGAGCATATGAGGATAAGGCATCACTAACTTCTGGGAGCGGGTGCGTACCCACTTGAGATAAGGTTCCAACGGGATGGAGTTCCTGTGCCCCAGTGTCTTGCTGTCTATCCTACTTGGCATCCTCCAGGCTCTGATAAATCTCTGGCGAAGTCCTTGAGTATCATTGTCGAAGTCAAAAACTATGTCAGGGATTAACATGTCATGAGGACCGTCCCTCCGAGCATAACCAAACTGTCTCCAAGCCAGGCATGGGCTATAAGTAATACCTCCTATGATTCCAAGTAAAGGAACATTAGGGTACTCCCCGCAACGATCAATGATAGTGACATCTTCTCTAGCCCGAGGGCACCAATGTATATCGGCATGTGTAAGAGTCATCAACCGTTGTGACCATCTCAAACCCCGCTCATTCTTCAAGACTGATTGTGGAAGGTGCGAAATAAACCACCTTCCCAGGAGAGGAGTGCAACACATAAGGACACCTCTTTTTCTCATGGTTCGAGTGTAACATGAGTGAAGGATGTCCCCCAGCAACGTAGGTATAGGATTCCTGGACATAAAGATCTGGACAGCACTGATATCAATAAGCTGATCTGGGTTAGGGAACAACACCAGACCATAGACAAGGAGGGCTACCACTTCTTCAAAAGCTTGCAAGTCAAGGGAGTTCCAACATTCAAGGGCCTTTTCAAACAGAAACCTGGCTAAGAACCCTTTGATGCCACTTCTAACTTCCCAATGTCCCTTGAGGTCAGATGACTGTAGGTGCAAGGCTTTAGCAATCTCTTCAAGCTTAGGTTCTTTTTCTGTACCGTTGAAGGGTAGCTGATCAAGGATAGGGATCTTCAGGAGCCGGGAGAACTCCTCCAATGTAGGCACCAACTGATAGTCCAAGAAGGTGAAACAGTGATGCAGAGGGTCAAAGAATTGGAACAGGACCTTTATCATATCTTCCTCAATGTTGGTGTTGACCAAGCTGATGAGGCTTCCATGTCTTTCACTGAATGAAGAGTTCTCAGGAATCCTGGATATAAGCTCCTTAAGCTGAGGAGGGATCCTTACAAGACTGATTTGAATTGTCTTTCTACGAACAATTTCCATGTCCTACAAAACAAGAACAAAGGTGAAAATTCGAACCCCTGAAATGGTTAATCAATGCATATGATGCTGGATGATGTCATGATGCTATGATTAAACACACCACTGATATTTACAAAGACAAACATGTAAGGCACACAAGGCACACAAGACAAGCCCTTAAGGTTTAAGGCCAGCATGGGGTCTGGGTAGTACCCTCTTGAAGTTGGTGGGTTCAACCTGTCCTGATCAAAGTAACCGGGTTCTAAGGGTCCCAAGATCACGGGATTGCTTTCATTGTTCATCGTTTCGATTTAGCCACTGAACTGGCGACCAAAATATTCCAGGAAAGCAACCCTCAATTGAGTGTAGTATCGAGTATCAACCAACCTCGGACTGCACCAAAGTCAGTTATCTCACTACCCTAAAGAGGCCAAGATAGTTCAATTAAGGTTCCTAAGGTCAGTTGATGTTTCATGACACCACACGGAGGCCCCGTACTCTCCTTGACTGAACTCAAGGGTTACCGGTACACACCAAAGTGCCACATCAACGTAGCAGACTGTTTCAACCATGTCGGTATACCCCACACAGTTCCCTCACAGCCTTGTTGCTACTTTCTAAGAAGGTATCCCCCAGATCCGGGTTAGGATCTATAGAACTCCCAAGCAACCCACAATAATAAAGCAAGCAAAGAAGACAATTGAAAACACAGTGATCTTAATCCTAAGGTACACCTCACTTTAAAAATAGTCCCCAGCAGAGTCTCCAGTTCTGTGATCGGTGGATCTGGAACTGACTGTTTAACGCTGGTTCGCGAAATGTCGCGGAAGCAAGAGTCGCCACCGTCTTTTATTTTCTCCAAATGGAAAGGACAAAAGCACAGAAAAATTCCTTAAAGAGATTGCTCTCGGTTCGGGAGGTAGGTTATAGAAAGGGAAGGTGTTAGCACCCTTTCTATCCATGGTTATCCATGGGCTCTTAGATACTTGCTCATTGTGTTTTCAAAAATGGTTTGTTTGCTTTTCAACTGTGGGTTTTAAAAAGTTTCTTTGAAAATTCCAGTTTGACTCTTGTATCAGTCCTCAAGAGTGTTTGAAAAATTGCTTTCGAAAGCTTTTTGAAAATGTGTTGGTGTGAAAAGTATTTTGTTTTGTTTTGAAATTATGAGCAAGTATCTAGAGTCGTCTACCTACCCTAAGGAATTCGTCTGTGTAAATATCCTTTAAAGTAGTGCCATCCCACCATTGAGAGGTAGGTAGCACCACCGTTGGAGGTGTTCGGGTCAATTCGAGGTTCGGGACATGGTGATCACCAGAGCAATGGGAAGACACCTTAGAAGCTACCCTCATGCCAGGTTCCCGGATCATGAGGACTTACTAAGACATCCTCTACTCGACGATCACCTTTCGAGGCAAGGCAACAGTGAGGCATACCCTAGGGGTGGTGTGTGCGAATTGTGTGTCGTTTTCATTTGTATTTGTCTTGTCATGTTATTGGTGTTCTACGCTTGTTTTTATTTTTTGTCCATACATTCTTTCATGCATTTGATTAACAGTTAAAAGTTGCAAAGAAAGTAAACTCTAAGCTATTACAAATGGCGCGGGTCCACATCGCCAAAATTAACCAGGACCCGATTTGACAGAAAATAAAGAATTAAAAGCAAATAAAGAATTAAAAGCGCGAGAAGTAATTTACATGGCTTCGGGAGAGGTACATAATTATTTAAGCAAAATAAAATAAATATGCGAATTAGAATAAAAATTAAGAACGTGGGCGTTGGACCCTTTTGCAAAATTAAATGAGTGAGGAATTAATTAAAATTAAAAGAAAGCAAGAATTTGTTTTTTTGGTATTTTTATGTATTTTAGGATTTAACAGGAGAAAATTAGTTGCAATTAAACGCTAACCCTAATTCTAATGGTTTTTAAGTTATTAAGAAAAATATTGAAGTTTTTAACCTAAATGAAACCCTAATTAATTTACAAGTTTATTCATGAAAATAAATATTTAGTTATTTAATTATTTATGAAAGAAAAAAATAAAAAGGATGAAAAATTATTAATTAACCTATTTCTACATTTTTTAGATTTTTTGTTAAAAGTATTAAAATTAACCTAATTTAAAAAACTAAATTTAATTACATGCAAATTTAATTATGGAAAATATTTATTGTGTTTTTCCTTTTTTCTGATTTTTATTGTATTTTGTGAAAATAATAAATTAATTAAACAAGTAATAATTAAAATAAAAATAGAATTAAAAATAAAGAAAGCAAAAATTATGCAAACCTAGGGGGTGGTAGTCCCCAAAGTGGAGGTAGGATTATGGAAATTCTGGCCCAACAACCCATTGATCCGTTTGACTTTCCAGGTAGTATGCTGTAGCGTTGACTGGACCTTATGTTGTTCCTCCAATCTGCATCCTTGATCTGATGAACCTGGACAGATGGCCGTTGATTTTTGAGCGTGTATGATGTGCTTCAATGCTGAATCTGCACGTGAATTTTTATGGAAAAATATTATGGAAATAACAAAGACCTGGGGCTCGAACCCAGGTCATGGACATTGCCAGCACGTGTACCTACCACTGAACCATCCCAAACATGTTTGATATATAATAGCAAATAAACATTATAAAAGAAATAATGGTCAGGGTCCACCAACGCGCGCGAATTTTTGAATCAACCTATCACCGTGTGCCACGATATCGTCTTTTCCACATTCCTGAAACACAAAACATTAAGCCACGGTTTTATACGCGTTCTGTTAGGTAGCTTTAGGGAAAATAGTGATTAGCCCTCAGTCACTCATAAATTGAGCGCGAGGGTGGTTTTAAGATCGCCTGAGTGTGCTGAGTTGGATGGTGGTGGTCTTGAGGGCCAATTTTTCCCCAGTCAAAAACCCCTAATTTAAAACTCTGCAAACCCTAAAACTTAGCAATGGTGAAATCGTCTATAATGCATAATAATCCAATCAAACGCATGGGTTAGCTTCAGAATATCATAAGGAACGTAAATCACATATTAAAACTTGTAAAAAACGCATGGATTGATATGCATGATCATGAATTTTATTTGATACAGTCTGCACTCGTGTTACCAATTCTTGAGGTCCTGATGAGTATTCTTGATTGAGAATCGTTCAGTGGACCTTGAGGAAGCTAATGGAAGAAGTCTTGAGACCTGAATCGCCTTGCAAAGGTGTTTTCAGATTTGAGTTTTTTGCAATTTTTTTCAAGTTTGATAATGGCTTTCTGGAGCAGCTGTGCGTGTATGAACATTAGGGTTGTGTTTAGGCTTTTGTATTGAATGCATTAGGTCAAGAAACTTGCTCAAAATCTCTTGCAATCATGGTTTTGAAGATTTGATTTTTTCACCATGATTTCCATATCTTTTTCCATGTGTTTTTGGTTCAAAT
Organism: Vicia faba; assembly: GCA_948472305.1. Lineage (NCBI taxonomy): Eukaryota > Viridiplantae > Streptophyta > Magnoliopsida > Fabales > Fabaceae > Vicia > Vicia faba. Next base: position 1,291,848,506 of record OX451741.1, read on the forward strand.
CATCTCCAATCTCTCCAAATCTTTCCTTATTTGCATATGCACGAAATCTTGAGGGTAAAACATGCACAAAAAGATTTAAAACTTTAGGTTAAGTATTTTTCATATATTTAATTTGATTTAAATGAATTAATATAAATAAAAATTCAAATAAATAAATAAAAAATGAATAAAACTTCCCTTTGGGCCAAGTGGTCGTGCACATGTCATGGATGATGAATTATGGAAGAAAAATGGGCCCATTAGCAATTTTAGGTCATTTGAAGTAATGTTGACTTTTTCAAAATATCCAAAAATTTCCCAACTTCCACAAGGCATAACTTGCTCAATTGTTAAGCTTTTCTCATGTTCTTGGACATTTTGGAAAGGTCTTTGAGTCCTCTAACCAATTCCTTTGGTCCCATGTCATTTTGATTTACCAATCTCAAGTTATGGCCTTTGACTTAAAGTCCCTTTTTGTTGACTTTTGAAAATGACCTATAATGTTGAAATTGATAACTTTTTGTGAGAGCATTTCTTGGACTTGAAGTATGAAGATGAGTTGTAGGAAATGTCTTTCTCTTCAAAATGAGATTTGGATGGAGTTTTTCTGATAATCCATGTGAAAGTTATGCCCTAGTCAATTTCAGTTGACTTTTTCAGCTGTCCAAATAAGGAAACTTTTGCATCTTGATGATTTCTGAGCCAAATTTTGAGAATCATGATCAAGCATTGATCAAATGATGTTTGTGGCTTCAAAATGATATGTTGACCAAAAATTTGAACTTTTGACTGTCAAATGACCATTTTGCCCCTACAGTTGACTGTAGTGCAATTTAGGGTTTTGACTGTGCAATTTTGTGCTGAAAGCCTTGAAACTTGATATGAGGATGCTTGACCATATTTGTAGGCATGTGAGACTTGATTGGACCTTTGGAAACTTCATTTTCTTGATCAGAACACAAACCCTAGTTTTGACTGCTTAGGAGACCCTTACACTGTGCAAACTCTGGAGAATTTTGTAGCTTGTCTTGGCAAATCTTTGAAGAATTATGGGAGGGCAAATTTTGGGGTACAACAGGGACGATTCGCCCTTGGCGTGAACTGCCCATCGCGAGCTGGGTGTTCTGCCTTATGGGTACGACGACGGTGGGGCTCGGTATAGCTGTCCACGTCGGGCACTATCGATCGTCATCGTTTACCGCGCGATGCTGTGCCATTTTGGTCGCATGTCGGGCTTGTACCTTAGCCTTATACGAAATTGGACGTTTTTCCTCGTTGACCGAGCGCGGGTGCTGCTGGTCGAGGGTCCCAGGTGCTGATAGTTTCTAACTGTAGTACTGCTTTAGCTTAGCAGCATTCCAGGGTCGTGGTAATGGCTCTCCGTCTAACTACTCGAGGTAGTACGCCCCGGTACCCGTGGTGCCGTGGACGCGGTAAGGTCCTTCCCAGTTTGCGGCCAACTTCCCTTCGCGGGAATCTTTCTGGTTCCTGCGTAGTACCAGGCTGCCTATTTCGAACTCGCGCTTGATGACCTTGTCGTTGTGGCGCAGAGCCACTCGTTGTTTTAGGGTGGCTTCGCGCAGGGCAGCACCCGATCGGATTTCCTCAACAAGGTCGAGTTCATCCCTTAGTGCTTCGTCATTCATTTCTTCGTCGAGGGGTTCCTCCGTTCGTCGGGATGGTTCCATGATTTCGACCGGGATGACAGCTTCGGTGTCGTAGGTCAGTCGGAATGGTGTTTCACCCGTCGTTGAGTGGGGTGTGGTGCGGTATGCCCACAGGACGCTGTGGAGCTCCTCGACCCATCCTCTTTTGGCTTCGCCGAGTCGACGTTTGAGCCCTCGGAGGATGACTCTGTTCGCGGCTTCGGCTTGCCCGTTGGTCTGAGGGTGTTCGACCGACGTGAAATGTTGTTTGGTCCCCAGTTTGGTGACGAAGTCTCGGAACCCGTGGTCGGTGAACTGGGTACCGTTGTCGGTCACCAGGGCCTACGGAATTCCGAACCTGGCGAGGACGTTTCTTTTGTAGAAACGGAGGATATTGTGTGAGGTGATTTTTGCGAGTGCCTCGGCCTCGATCCACTTCGTGAAGTAATCCACGGCGACGATTAGAAATTTGTTCTGGTAGGTTCCTTGCACGAAGGGCCCGAGGATGTCCATGCCCCACCAGGCGAACGACCAAGGGGACGACAATATGTTCAGCTCGTGCGGGGGGGCGAGGTGCATATCCCCGTGCTTCTGGCACTTGTCACATTTTTTCACGTGTTCCTTGGCGTCCTGTTGCATCGTCGGCCAGTAATATCCTGCTCGGAGGGCTTTCCTTGCCAAGGATTTACCGCCCATGTGCTGGGCGTTGATCCCTTCGTGTATCTCCCGCAGTACGTCGGGGATGGCGGACTCGTCGATGCATTTCAAGAGGGGAATGGAGAATCCTCTTCGGTACAGTTTCTGCTCGAGAACAACATAGGAACATGCTCGTCGCTTGATTATGGAAGCTTCGGCCTGGTTCGACGGGAGTTCCCCCTTTGTCAGGAAATTATAAACCGGGGTCATCCAGGACGTGGCATCCCCGATGGCGTGGATCTCGACCGTAGTCGAAGATGGTTCGATGCTCGGTCGTGCCAGAGATTCCTGGATGACGGATTTATTCCCGCCCTTCTTTCGTGTGCTCGCGAGTTTGGACAATATGTCCGCCCTCGTGTTTTGCTCGCGGGGAACATGAGAAATTTCTGCACGTACGAACTTTGTCATGTGTTTTTTGACTAAGTTCAGGTACTCAATGAGGTTGTCATTTTTGGCCTGGTAGCTTCCCTGTACTTGAGAGGCGACGAGCTGGGAGTCGGTGTAAATTTGAACTTCGCGGGCTCCTAGGTCCTCGGCTAATCTTAGTCCTACGAGCAGGGCTTCGTATTCTGCCTGGTTATTTGACGTCGGGAAGGAGAGAACCAAGGAGTGCTCGATTACTACACCTTCTTCGTTTTCCAGGAGGATCCATGCGCCGCTTCCGGACGAGCTGGAGGCTCCGTCGACGAAGATGGTCCACTTGTGTTCCTTCCCCGGGGGAAGGTCGTGAGTGGTCATCTCCGCGACGAAGTCGGCCAAGGCTTGTGCTTTCAGGGCCTTCCTGCTCTCGTACTGAATGTCGAATTCGGAGAGTTCCAAGGACCACTTAAGCATTCTGCCCACCATATCTGGCCGACCCAGGAGTTGTCTCACCGGCTGATCGGTTCGCACGACGATGGTGTGGGCTAGAAAGTAGTGTCTGAGCCTCCTCGCAGCATTGACGAGGGCCAGAGCAACCTTTTCTATCTGTTGATATCTGCTTTCGTGGCCTTGTAAGGCTTTGCTCGTGAAATAGACAGGTTTCTGCCCGTCAGGGGTTTCACGGACGAGGGCTGCGCTGATGGCTTCGTTCGAAACGGCCAAGTATAAGTACAGTGGTTCTCCGTCGTCTGGTCGAGACAGCACGGGCGGTTTAGATAGGCTCTGCTTCAGATGGCGAAGTGCGTGCTCGCATTCCTCGTTCCATTCGAATGTTGCTTCCTTTCGAAGGAGCTTGAAGAAGGGGAGGGCGTGCTGAGCGGACTTCGCGACGAAGCGGGATAGTGACGTCAACATGCCGTTCATGATTTGTATCGACTTCTTCGACGTCGGTGTCGGGAGGTCGGAGAACACCCGACATTTGTCGGGGTTAGCTTCATTCCCTCGTTCTGTTAGATAGAATCCTAGGAATTTTCCTGCCTTAACCCCGAACGTGCACTTCTCGGGGTTGAACCTCATTTTGCACTGTCTTGCTTGGGCGAAGATTGTCTTGAGATGAGCTGCGTGATCGGTGTCTGCTCGGGATTTGACGATCATGTCGTCCATATATACCTCGAGCATGTCGCCAATCTGTTTGTTGAACACTTTGTTCATCATGCGTTGGTAAGTTGCACCGGCGTTCTTCAGTCCGAAGGGCATTACGTTGTAGTAATAGTTGCCCGAGCTGGTCATGAATGTCGTGCAGCGTTTGTCGCCCAGAGCCATTGGGATTTGATTATATCCCGAGTAGGCGTCCATGAACGACAAAGTCTTGTAGCCGACCGAATTGTCGACCAGCATGTCTATGTTAGGTAGAGGAAAAGCATCCTTCGGGCAAGCCCGGTTGAGGTCGGTATAGTCAACACACATTCTCCATTTTCCATTATTCTTTTTAACAAGTACAACATTTGACAGCCAGGTGGAGTACCGGGCTTCAGAAATAAAATTTGCCTCTAGGAGGTCTTTTACAGCTTTTTCAGCAGCCTCCGTTTTTTCTGGAGACTGCCTACGCCTACGTTGTACTACGGCCTTGGCGGCTGGATCAATGGCGAGGTGATGACAGGCGACCTCAGGGTCGAGTCCGAGCATCTCTGCAGCGCTCCAGGCGAAGAGATCAGCATTCTCGCGCAGACATGCCTTGATTTGCTTCCTGGCCAAGTCGGGGAGGTCTTTGCCAATCTTCACTCCCTTGGTCGGGTCTGCTCCGAGGGGAACGAGTTCAAAATCACCGTCCGGAATAGGTCAGAGTGGGATTTGCTCGCTGCTGGATGGCTCGTCTTGGTCGAAGCGAGCGTCGAGGGCTATGGAGTCGACCTTTGGTGGAGCCTTCTGGGCTTCTTCCTCGGGGGATGCTCTGTCGGGCTCCTGCTTTGTCCTCTTGGTGGGTCTGGTCCCCACATCGACGGTATCCCGTCCCTTTAAAGCAGCGTTGAAGCACCTGCGGGCAGCGGCGAGGTCTCCCTGGATGGTGGCTACCCTTGCCCTTTTGGTATAGAACTTCATTTTTAGATGGACAGTTGAGGGCACCGCTGTCAGCTCCGCCAATGTCGGTCTCCCCAAGATGCAATTGTATAGAGACGGGCAATCAATGACGAGGAAGCGGACCTTAACCTGTCTTGTAGCCGTTCCTTCTCCGAACATCACCAGGAGCTCGACATAACCCCAAGGTTTGGAAGTCGAGCCGTTGAAGCCTTGAAGATCTGAACCCACATACAGAGAGAGATGTGAGTCGTCCAGTTGCAAGGTCCGGAACAGCTGGCTGTACATCACGTCGACGGAACTCCCTTCGTCGACCAGGATGCGATGCACGTCAAAATTGACCATCTTTGCCCTTATTAGCAAGGGGATGACTGTGTTCGGGGCTCCGCCGGGGAGTTCTTCTAGGTAGAAGGTGATGGGCTCTGATCTGCCCTTCACCCTTTCGAACATCACAGTTTGTGGAGGAGCTATGTCGACCAGTTCGTCCAACTTCCTCTTGGCTGAATTGATGGTGAGGTCGTTGAACCCGCCCCCGTTGATGACCATGGCGGAGGGGAAGTATTCCCACCTGCTGTGTGTTGTCAGGGGCTCCTGTAGGAGCTCGGGAACGTCGAAATCCTCGGGCCTGGTTACTGAGAAGGCGGTCTGGATTGGTACCGACTCGTCTGATGGTCGGGCATCCTCTTCGGGCTCCTTAGCTTCATGGGCGTCACGACGGGGAGCGTCGTTTCGCCTGTACTGTGCGAGCCTCCCTCCCTTGATGAGGGTTTCAATGGCGTCCTTGAGGTGGACGCAGTCCTCTGTCAAATGGCCATGACTCCTATGGTATTGACAGTATTTATTTTTGTCTGCCCCTGGCTTGGCGGGAGCAGGTCGGGGACGCTTGACGCCACCGTCTCTGAAATCTGTGCTAGCACACTCCGCCAAAATACGCTCGCGGGAAGCCGTGAGCGGAGTGTACTCGGTGAAACGGCCCGAGGGGCCCCTTTGTTCCTGGACCTCCCGGGGTCGATCTTCCTTCCTTTTCTCTTCGGTACGTCGGGGAGGAGGGTCTTGTCGCGAGCTGCTGCTATGATTGGGAGCGCGAGCCCTGGAGTCTCGGGCCCTGTTGGCAGCTTCTCTCTCCTCGTAGTCCATGTATCCTCGGGCTTTGTCGAGGAGGGCGTCAAAAGTTGGAGGTGGCTCAATACCCACAGCTTTTCTAAATTCTGTGCCGGGGAGGAGGCCCCTCTCCAGCAAATATCTTTTCATATGGTCCGCGCAGGGGACCTGTATTGCTTCCCGGTTGAAGCGGTTGATGAATTCCCTCAAGGTTTCATCCTGTCTTTGGATGATGGCCTCGAGGGCCGCCTCGGTCTTCGGGTGGCGCCGAGAAGCTGTGAAGGAACTGATGAACTAGTTCTTCAGGTTCCGCCACGATGTAATTGAGCCCGGGGCGAGCCCTTTATACCAGTCCATGGCCGCCTTCCTGAGAGTTGTGGGGGAAAGGCGGCATTTGATGGACCCCCCGACATTATGATAGTGGAGCATGGCTTCGAACCCGTCAATGTGGTCGACCGGGTCCGCTACTCCATCATACTCCTTCAGATGCGGGGGCTTCTCCATGCCCGGGGGGATAGGTGCATCCATGATGGCCTGCGACAGGGGACCGCGGGGGTCGTCCTCGTCGCTCCTCTCCGGAGAAAGAGAAGGGGTCCTGTAGTTATGTCTGGCACGATGATCGTGCTGAGATTCCCTCGAGCGTGATGCTCGGTGGTTGAAGGTCACACGCCCGTCTCCGGCGTGCCTCTTGTCGTGCCTTGATGGGTCGCGACTGGGTTCTCCGGCTGGAATAGCGGGCTGTCTCTCATAGTTGGGCCGCCTCTGCTTTGGTCGGGGAGAGGGGCTCCTGGAGTTCTCCCTGTAGTGTCTCCGCGGGGGAGAAGGGTGTCGAACTTCTTCGACCCGAGGAGGTGGAGAAGGTGGCCTCCGATGCCTCCTCGGGGGTCGTCGATCATCTTCAAGTGCCCTTAGTCTTTCTCCTTGGGCGAATATGAGATAATTTGTCTGGTTGATGGCCGCGAACAGTGCCTGAGTCGTGGCATCTGCTTCGGCAGGAACTGGGACTTCATAGAACCTGGCAGCTCTGTGATGGGCGAGAGCTACCGGGTCGTCCTCGAGTGCTGGAGGGGTCGTCGAGGATGATGCAGTAACCCCGTCCCTGTAGGTGGAAGGTCCAGGGGCGGTGGTCACAGGGATGGCAATGTGAACGGGATCACCGGGATTGTCAAGGTGTCCATTCTTGTCCGCGGGACCGTTATTAGTGTCGGCGACACGGACGGGCTGCTCGTCGCGAGCTGGATCAGCCATGACAGGTAGTTAGATTGAGCTTTGGTCCTTAGAATTGTTCGTTAGACGGGGAAACCGTGTGGTCGTGGGTTCGTTTCCCACAGACGGCGCCACTGATCTGACCTGATCAGAAATGGACCATCACGGCTGGCTCCGAGCAGAAAGCTTTTTTGAACGAGGTGGGGGGGTACCTACAAGACACTCCGATGCTGAAGTAAGTAGGAGTACGAGCAGATAATAGCAAGTTGAGGTTAGAATGATGAATACCTGACCCTCTGGAAGCAGAGGGTATTTATAGCCCCCAGCGCTGGGCCAAGGTTCCTTCATTGGGCCGGGCAGGTTTGGCCCAATGGAGGAACTGCCAGGTTCTACGTGGATAGTGGGGACCCGCACGTGGTCCCCTTCCTGGATGTTCTGCGTGAAGTGCGGGCGGACGAAGACGCGGTCTTTCCGGAGTATCGTTGGAGGGGAACGGTGGACTGAGTCTGCCCTAGTTGGGATGCTCGAGGCAACGTCGAGCTGGACAGCAGGGTGTCGAGCTGGACGTCAGGACGTGGAGCTGGACGGCAGGGTGTCGAGCTGGACGTCAGGAGGTGGAGCTGGGCATCACCACGTGGGGTTGGACAGCGGGATGTCGAGCTGGACATCAGGATGTCGGGCACGGATGTGACCCCTTTGCTCGGCGTGGTCCTCAGTAAGTCCCTTTGGACTGGGCCTTAACAATGCTTTTGGGCCTGTCGGGCCCAGTCCAGAACAGATTCGGATGTGTTTGGACTATTTTATAACAAAACCGCACGGTTCGATTCGGATTGTAGTTTGTATTTTACAAACCGAACCAAACCGCATTATGTTGCAACTCAAACTTCATTTAATCCACATTTAACTCAAACTCAAACCTATTATGCTTTTGCCTTACAATTACAAATGATTTTTTCTTTCTCGCACTTAAAATTTCAGTTTAATCTTTTCAAATATCTTCAAGTCATATCATGCATTCTTCTCCTCTTTTTTTACGTACATCTTGTCTCTTCTTCTCTAGTCTCTCATCTCTTATGTTCTTTTTTTTCATCTTATTTTTATTCTACTGTTATCTCTTCCAATTATGTTTTTAATACACTTCTTCTTCTGTAATCTCTTCTCTCTTTTGCTCTTTATTTTTCATCTTCTCTAATCTTTCATTTTCTTTATTTTTTTTATTTCATTATAATGTTTTTGATATTATTTTATGATACTATTTTATGTTTTTTATTCTATTTTTCTCTAATTTATTTTTGTATAATGGAAAGTTGTTGATTAAATATAATAAATTTTGTTGTTTATTTTATAATACATAAATGATTAAATACAAAGTGTGTTGTCATTTATATGTATATGTATGACTCAATAATTTTTTTGTAAAAAATCAAACCAACCAAACCTACCTAAACGACACTTCTTTGGTTTGGTTTGATTCGATTTTATTTCTAAAAGTCAACTGAACCAAACCGAACCACATTTTTTCTCTTGCAGTTCAAATGATTTTTTATGTCATAATCGTCCAAACCACACCGCAAACACCCTTAATTAAAATATTTCATATATGCATATCCGAAAACACTCTAAAAACGAAATATTGAATTATTTCGAATATACATATCCAAAAACTCAAATATTAGATTATTTTGGATATACATATCTAAAAACACTTTTAAAAAACTGAAATATGATATGTTCAGATATATACACCTTGTGTTTTTCGCCATAAACCTACAAAAAGAGTATTAGGTTACAAAGAAATTCTCATCATTGAATACCATGTAAATTTATGATATAAATTAAAAAATGACTCATCTCTGTTTTTTGCATCGATTAAAAACTTGTTTATTAAATATAATAAAGTGAGGATTATTATATTTATTGGATCCAAGATTTGAACCAAAAGTCTAACAACCTAACTGAGTTTGAGACTTAACTCAAAACTGAAAATTAAACTAGTTAATAGGAAAAAAAAAAACAGTAAAGTAATGTAAAAATAAATATGCCAAAATACTGGTTAATAAAAAAGGTATTGAGGGTTTAAGACGATGGCAAAGCCAAAAAAAAAATGTTTAGGAGTATGTGTCGTTTATACATAAAACAGTTCAGCTACATTTATACACAAATCATATTAATTACAAGACTTTCTTTTAATATAGGTGACATATCAGAAGTGTTTATAAAATGTATGGAGTGTTGTCAGAAGATGATTTTTTGGTTCATTCAGTTTATCTTACCATTAAACCAGTATTGAAACTTCTTACAAAAAATAAAATTGTAAAATCTATGCCAAACATTGATATTGGCAAAGCACTGTCTCCCTTAAAGTGGACTGTTGAAATTGAAAACTACAAAGACTTGTTACAACTCCAATCAAGGGAGAAACTAACTGAGAACCCATTCTAACTGGGAGCAAAAATTAATGTCCAAAAGTACTGATGATGCACCTCATCTCTTAACATATTATCTGCAGCCAATTATACATGACATGATGTCTTCAACCAATAATTTCAGCAAGGAGCACAAGGGAAACAGAAAAACTTGCTGTTTTAGATTCTTATTTCCTCACAAGAAAAAGTACAGCTAACAAATACATTAAAGAATAACACAACAAGAGCATCAAATAGCAATACCCAGTGACTTCTTAAATTTCTCAACCTCCAAATATACTGTGGAATACGGAAGGAATTCATGGTAATGATCTCTGCTTAAATCATTAATTGCAACTGCAAGTTTAGGGATTTCTAAGGTTTCTTCGTGGGTCAAAGTCCTGACAAACTTGGCGGGATTACCTGCCCAAAGTTCACCTGATGGAATTATCCTTCCTGGTGGAAGGACTGACCCAGCTTCGAGAATGGCATGTGTCTCCACCACTGAACCTTCCATGAGGATGGAGTGCTGCCCAATAATGACCTCTGGCTCGATAGTGCAAGATCTTAACAGGCTATATGCCCCAATAGTCACATACCTCTCAATTGAAGTCTCAGCTGGAAGGCCTGTTTTGCAGAAAAACACGTGAATAATAAATAAGCAATACATGGATAGATTATAATTAAGCATACTCCATGTTTATGTTTTAAGGATCTTAGAGTGAATTTGGAAACTACAGTGAAATTGAGTACCGTAAAGTGTAAACAATAGTAAAGACGTATGCCGATCACCAACTCCATTCTAAAGTAAACCACTTTATAATGAATATCTCATGCAAAGAGAATATGTAGGTAACTGATCGCGGCTGGAGATTGGCATACGACCAGGTGGGCATCAAGGTTTTTATTTTTCTTATCCAGATGTGTCACCATATATAGGTGGGCATTAAGGTGCGGAGAATAATAAAGAAAAAAATATGTCACCAGAAAATGTAAACTTCAGGGAAATCATGGTTCTTTCAGCATCTTATTCATTTAGATTTCTCCTCAACAACGGATGATGTTTCTATTCGATTAAAGTGCATAAAATAATAAACGAAAAAAAGGTCAGAAAAAAGGGAATCTTAATTGGTCAATAATCACTAGTCATTAGTGAAAGTACTTATGTACATATTAGGGAATGCTGGGACAAATACATGTATTTGTTAATATAGTTTATGGATTTAGCCATTAGTACAACGAAACTCACGTAAAAAAAATATAGTTAAACAATACATAATGTTTAAAACAAAATTGAAGAGAAACATAAGAGGTCTCAAGATGAAGTTCCCTCATGCTAGTAAAACAAACCAATTACAATGATTTTAATTGCAGATAGCAGAAAATAGCAATTTATTCAAGCTCTACTATGCCAACAATACTATAGTGCCGATGTAGCTTCAATTTGACAATATTTTGTACTAATAGCATAATACAGAACAGTATTGCAGAACAATAGTGATTTGGCTAAACTTCCCTATGTTACAGCACTATAGTGGCAGGACAGCCACTATTTAACAACACTGACCAATCACGGTGGCAGACTTCAAATTACTTTGTGAGTTTTTGTGACACAACCACAACAGAACAGAGTGCTTTGGTGCAAGACTGAACAGAACATGAATGGCCAAAAAGTAACATCACTCAAAACAAATTTACATTTCTTGAACAACGCAGAAAAACAACATGACTTGTTCTTCTGCTAACTTGTGACTAAAAGATATTGGGTAGTGACTTTGTAAAGTGTAACCCATATCATCACAAAGTGAAGTAATCAGAATTCCGAACAAATACAAGCATTTGATCAAACTCCAGTCCCACCTCTTCTACTCTGTTTAAAAAATGAATTAGTAAAGTAGAAATAAATTGTTGGTAGGGCTGAAAATAAGTCAAGTCGAGTCAAACTCGCCTCAGCTCAGTTCGACTCGTTAAGAATTAGTCGAGTTCGAGTTCATCACGAACTTTTTTTTCAGCTCAAACTCGACTCGTTAAGAATTGACCGAGTTCGAGTTCATCACGAACTTTTTTTTCAACTCAAACTCGACTTGTTAGAACAATCTTATTTAAAACAATCTTATTTATCCTTATTGTATTCACAAGAATTACAGACAATATTTATAGTTTTCATATAATTTAAGTTTCATATCAAAATAATATTTATAATTCAAGATATTATTATCAAAAGTAGGTAATATGAGCAAATAATGAAATGTTATAATTTAAGTTTGAACATATATTTTACTATCTATGTTGAATTTGGATTTTTTTTAATCAATATTGTAGATTATTTTATCATCTTTCAAATGATATAAATAAATATGAAAACTAAGTATTGATGTCTTCATGAAACTTATATATATCGAGTCAGTTCATGAACCAAACGAACCGAACTATACATAGCTCAAGTTCAACTCATTTATTTTAGGAACTTAATTTTGAGCTCAAGTTCGACTCATTTGGTTCATGATCCAAGTCCAACGAATTAATTACCGAATCGAATCTCAAACTGTTTTTGAGTTGGTTCGGTTCATTGTCAGTCCTAATTGTTGGCTATCTACAAGTAGAATCTTTTAAAATAAGTGTTTTGATTAAGTGTTGATAGTACAGTTAAAGGTGATCCAACTAAATTAAAGATTGAGAAAATATTGGTAGAAATAAAAAAAAGGTTATGCAATGCACCCATTGATGTATTGACTTCTGAAATAATAATTTTAATTTTGCATGTCACAATTACAACGATTGAAAGTAGTTTCTCAACCAAGGTTATCAGAATCGAGAGTTTACTTTGAATCGAAAGAGGATAGTAAGATCGAAAAATCGCAACTAAAATCGGTGGATTCTACTCAAATCGTTTTGTTGAATCGAAAGAGGAAATCAAGACCGCATAATTGAAAATCGCAACCAAAATCGATGGATTCAACTCATAATAGTATAAAACAACCAAATCATAAAACAACAAAGTCTCAAATCTTAAATATAAAACAAAATACTTAAAGCCTAGATGCTAAATTAGATCACTAATGCACCATCTATCTGGATCATCTCCCAAACGTCAAATGATTTCACGACTCTAATCGTGATTCTGACAACAATGTTCTCAACAATGAAATATGTGAAGAAACGAGTGTCCAAACCATATGAGACAGACATAAGTTGTGGGATAGTTATTTGATCACGTGGTTATTTGGCTTAACCGTGATGTCATTCATTTATCATTTGCGCATTGATGTATTTTAACATAAAATTTTACAGTAAATGATCTTTGATAAAAGCATGTAGCTGCATAGCAAAGACTAAAAAAAGTATATAAAATTAAACATACATATTCCAAAATAGCAAAGTACACAAAATTTAAAGGGGTAATCATACTCAATAATTATAATTGACTTTATTAATTTTCCACTATCGTAAATAATCGTAAAAACCTTGATGAAAGAATAATCGTAAAATAAAACTAACCCATAGAAGAAAACTTAACTTCTTGTACTTCAATTAAAAATAAAATTAAATGGTGTCAATTTTGAGTATTTCACAGAGGGAAGAGGAAAGAACAGATGAAAGGAAACCAGAAAAACATATGAGAACAGTGAGCTTCGCAAAAGCATAAAAGTAGAAGAGTGGGATTCACACGCAAAACAACAGAAAAGGAGAAACAGAAGGGGCATTGAAGCAGAAAGACACGGACGAAACAAACCCATAAAATGTTTCAGATGCTGAATGTGACTGTTGCTGTCACAGATAGTCGTCGCTGGAAAAGCAGTTGTCTCCAGAAACGAAGAGAGGGGAGGCACTTGGTTGTGCGTTGTCATCGCAATGGTTTATCTTCTCACTTGAAACGAAGAGGGAGAACAAAGGTCATATGTTTTGGCTTGAATAAAGTGGGAAGAATAGTAGTGTTTAACATGATATTGCAAAATGACCAAATAACCTCCTAAAAAACTTTAAACGGAAAAATATCAGACGACAAACAAGGTATTGTAAGCTGTTTCAGACAACAGCCAGGGCATTGCAAACCATAACGCATATGCGGCTGCGAAATGCCTTCTCTCCCGCAATTTTTCCACAATTAGCAGCCGCTACAATGCTACTGTTGGTTGCAGGTAGCAGTAATATTGCATTGCGACAGACCCCTACCCCTAAACTGCTATGTGGAACTTCTATAGTGTGCAATGATGGCGCTATTGAGAACATAGATCTGTCCCTCTGCTCAGTATGAAGAGATAATTTACTGTAAAACCAACACCATAGCATAAACTAGTCTATCCATTATCCAACGAGAATGAATCACGAGTATATGCTTAATAATAAAGGTTACTACAAGTTCATTTAGAGGATCAGCAAACAGTAAACACCCAAAACTTCTAGATATTTGAATAATAACTAAACTTAAATCTTGTATTCTAAATAGCAATAACAAAATAGATGAAATTGCAGTAAATTAAGTCTATTTCATTCATACCGGAAAGAAAGTAACCTATTTGAATAATAACTAAATAGCAATAACAAAAGAAAATAGATGAAACTGCAACAAAGTATTAAGTCTATTTCGTTCATGCCGGAAAGTAACCTGGACTCAAATTTATTGATGTAGAGTTCAATCACTGTGTTAAGAACGTTAAGGAAAAGCATTGGAACCATAATACTCTTTTCGATAAACAATTTAACTAAACGCTTGTAGCGTTTATCACACAAGTGTTTAAGTATAAGCTATTTCTATAACAAAATAGCTTATAAAAATCTCATTAACCATTTCCATAAACTCTCATAAAGAGTATCCCATTCCCATGTGTTTATATCACGGGTTACACTTAAATAAGTCAATGCAAACTACCCTCTTAAACCAAATATATATCTTTTTTTCCCCTTAAGTTACGCATTTCGATATTCCTAATTGTAAAAAAGACAAAATAATAAAGTTTATACATTAATAGAAGGCAAACAGACTACAAATTGCGCCGCTATTGGATGGCAAGTCCAATCCTCTTAAAAGCTACATTCATTAAGATACAACATTGTTATGCATAAACCATTAAACTCTCCGTAAAAGATTCAGCATTTCTGGTGCTAGGAAACCATAAGTATCAAAGGAAAACAATATGAAAGCGTGTTGATTGTCGAAACATAGGCTTTCTCTCATAGATTAGAGTATCAGTTAATTAGCAACTTCTCAAATACCTAAGAGGTGACTATGTATTAAGGACGGGAGGTTTTACTGTTAGAGTGACAACCCTCAAAGCCGCTTGAACAAAAACGAATAATTAGCTAAATCCACAATTTTCCTAAAGTATAAACGAAATTCCCATTTGATTAATCTCACAATTCCTCATCAACCAAACAAAACAGACGAATAAGAATCAAATTGCAACAAACCCTAACCTGTAGGAGAAGACCAAGCGGCGTGAAGAACACTCCGTTCTTGAACATTGGAGCAAAACCCGATGCTGATCTTATTAAGATCGCCACGGAGGACACATCCCGGCCAAACGGAAGCTCCATCCCAGACGTGAACTTGACCGGCGAGAACCACGTTCGGTGCCACGTAAGCATCAACAGCAATCTTCGGAAGCCACTGTCCCAATGGGATTATCTTCCTCTGTCCTCTGTAGTCCCATTTCACACGATCCGGCGACGGAGTTATCGATTTCGCTGCCTCCGTCGCGAAAGCGCGTTCGGCTGATGGGAGTGTAGATTGCACGTGGTGCTTTGTGACTGTGTATGCGGTTCTTAGGGCTTTGTTGGAGAAACGTGCTAGATTCGCCATGGGAGAGAGCGCGTTGTTGTAACCTGTGAAAGTGGAACTGGGAAATGGAAGTGTGGAACTATGAGAGAGAAATGCGTTTGTGGGCTGCAGACAGAAAAATGGTATTGTTAAGGTCCATAATTGGTTCGGCCCAATGCAGCTTCCTAAAGAGGGGGTTGCTCTCCCCACTCTTAGTACTGAAGAGCCTCCCTTTTAAAACTCAAAATTGTCTCCTTTTTGTTTTAAATCAAAAATATACTTTTGTACGCATTCAAAAATTACTATATCTCTTTGTATGTGAGTCACTTATTTTATTTTGTTAAATATTAGTCTGGAAATGTATCCTCATCAATGATGAGTTTGTATGTGCACTTTCGTAATAATCTCTGAAAACATTTTGAACTCATGGTAGTATACTTATTTCACAATTCATTGTATAATTTGGAAGTATATTTTTGTAGTAATAACCCTTAGACGGTAAATTTGTTACAAATTTGACATTTTTAAATAAAAAACTTATATTTTAAGCCATTTATATTAAGTATATTATCAAAATAAAAAGTATTTGATTCGTTATGAAAGATTGCGAGTTGTAACCTCTGAAAGTGGAGCTGGAAAATGGAAGTGTGGAACTATGAGAGAGAAATGTGTTTGTGGGTTGTAGATAGAAAAATAGTACGGAATTACTTTATCCATCTTATGGGGTGTTAGCTCACCATGGTGAAAAGTCACTAATATCCTAAGATTCTAAAGATGCATTTTCAAATGCACTCATATTACACACTCAAAACGCTTTTGTGAGTGAGTCACCTCCATTTTTTCGAAAAATTTACCCGAAGATGCATCTCTGTAATAACTCTTATTTCAAAATTCAGTGTTATACGGTTAGTGAGTTTTACGGGGATGTATCTCCAAACGGGTTTTAATTAACATAACTTGCGCCACACCCTTCCTTATTCCTTCTTCATTTGCTACACTTTCACAAACCCTTCAAAGAGCTTGTAATCAAGATTCAAGTGCGCCAATTTTTGAGTTTCAACACTACTTCTACCTCATTATAATCAATCTCGGGACATTTCCTTCACTCCACTCAAGCTTTCACACAACAACTTTCAATCGGTAAGTTTCTCATTTTCTTTCTATTTTTTGAGTTGTGATGCATGTATTAGGTAAAATAGATTTTTTTTTAAATGTATTAGGTGTAGTTATATTCAAAATATGTAGCTTGTATATACATGCATTCATATTTGGTGGTGTTTAGGGAATCATAAGGGATTTTCTACATTTTCTGCAATCGCACATTTTTACAGAGATGCATCTCCTGATTTTTTCTTTTATGTTTTACGGAGATGTATCTCCTAGTAGTATGTTATTTTTCTTCCTTTTTATTTTCTTATCTTCTTATTTCTTAGCCCTTCATTCTTTCTCTTTTTATGTGCCTTGTACCTTTGGTGCACCATTAGTAGGTTTCTTAGCTTTTGGCTTCTTTGGTGTCTCGCTGACCTTTTCTAGCACATTAGCAGGAGTGTTTTCCTTGGATTTCTTTGAACTTCTCTTTTTCTATGGGGTTTTTATGTTTGTTAGACTAAGAGACTTTGTAGGGCATAAATTCTTGGTCGAACTCTTTGACTCTGACAGGGTTAGTGATGACTTATAGCTCGACATATTTCTCTTGAGTTTTGTTGATGTCTTCTTCTGTCGCGCCAGGGTCCTTCATAGCTTCCTTTGGGACTTCTCATTCAGCAGTATTGTCCTTTTTAGTTTTAGATTCCCTTTAATCCTCAACAGCAGCATCCTCAGTATCAGTTTCTTCATCCTTTTCACCTTTTTCTTCTTGCTCTTCTTCTTCAACATAATATTTTTCCTCAATTATGTTAGAACAAGATTTGGTTCTGCAACTTTACCTCTGAGTTTTGATGATAACAAAGAGTATATTTGTATGAACAATTTTGATAATCTAATGTGTGTTACATGTGAGTATCTAACAAACAGGTTCTTCTTCTGATGAATAGCGTGACCAAGACATTAGAAGAGACAAGTTTCGCTTTTGCACTACACAAATTTTGATGAACAGTCGCAAGACACTCCAGAAGACTCTGGAGTGTAGGCTCTGATATGAAGTCTAAAGAAGCCAGTCAGAAGATCTGAAGACAAGTTCTACTGAAGTACATATGCTAAAGACTCGTGTTTCTAAAGACAACGTGTTTTAAGGTAACCAGTCAGAAGATCTGAAGACAGAAGTTTCTACTGAAGTCCAGATGTTGAAGACTCGTGTTTCTGAAGACAAAGGGTTCTCAAAGACCAAGTGTTGAAGATTCTAGAGACACGGTTTTTAAGACTCTGAAGACTTGAAGTTCTGAATACCCAAGGTTCTAGAAAAGGTTCTCAAGACCAAATGCTGAAGACGCAATTCTGAAGACTCTGAAGAATTGAAGTTCTGATGACTTTAGTGTTATGTTCTCTCTTCTAAGTTGATGCTCGCAGAAGCCTCTGAAGTACAGAAGGAAAGAAAATATCATTAACGTGGTACAATAGTACATGGTACAATGAAAATGTTTCATTCCACTACCATGAAGGACGGACACGTTGCACAATCCTGTCCCCCACGTGATTCAAGCCGCCAAAGATTATGGAAATCCCAAAAGTACCCCTCAACATATATATTATTTTATTGGCTATATAAAGGGCTTGAAGACTAAGAGAAAAAGCTGCCAATTCATGAATTCATACTCTTGAAAGACTGTTCATACACTTTTCATTTCTTGTTATTCTGTATAGTTGTGAAACATTGTTTACATATTAGCTTGTTAAGAAGCACATCTTTTGTAAACACAACTTAATTCAAACAATTGTTTGATTTTCCTTAAGGAACCAGTTAGGTCAGTATCCTTAAGAAGTCTAGGACTTGTGCGTCTTAAAGGTTGTTGTTAGTCACTTGCAGGTAGCTTGTGCATTGTAATAATCAGTTTGATTATTGGATTAAGTCCTTGCTTGATAAGGAGAAATCACCTTGGCGGGTGGACTAGACTAGCTTGATAATTTTAAAGTGAACTAGTATAAACATACTTTGTTCTTTACTTCATATTCTTAATTATTGTTATTATCAAGAGTGGGGGAAACGTATTTTATTTAAAGGGGATTATTTTTAAAGAAAATTTTTTGATTTAAAACTCAATTCAACCCCCCCTTTCTTGTGTTTTTCACATCTTTAATTGGCATTAGAGCTCCAGTTCTGAGGTGATAAAAAGTTTGCATTTTTATTAACACTTAACAGTGTTCAGTACCAATCCAGATTGTGTGAAAAACCAATGGCTACACCTGTTGCTACCATTGTTGATAATAGGAATAATGATAGAGACCATTATAGTGCAAAACCTCATATGTTTGATGGAGAGAAGTTTGACTATTGTAAGGATATAATTGAAAGTTACTTTCTGACATATGACTTGGATCTATGGGATTTGGTAGTTGATGGCTACACTCACCCAATAGACGATAAGGGTCAGAAGATTGCAACAAGTGCAATGACAAATGCTCAGGAGAAAGTTTACAAAAATCATTATAAAGCGAGAACCATTATACTTAGTGTTATTTACTATAATGAATATGAAAAGATCATTGACAGAGAAACTTCAAAAGGAATTTTTGATTCTTTTCAAATGACACATGAAGGCAATGCTCAAGTAAAGGAGACAAAGGCTCGTGCCTTAATCCAGATATATGAGGCTTTCAAGATGGAAGATGATGAATCTGTGGAAACGATGTTTTCAAGATTCCAGACACTTGTTGCAGGACTTAAGGTTCTGAACAAAGGTTTTTCTACTTCAGATCATGTAAAGAAAATTATCAGAAGTCTGCCTAAGAGATGGAGACCAATGGTAACTGCTTTGAAGTTATCAAAGGATTTGAATAACATGATTCTTAAGGAACTGATAAGTTCTTTAAGAAGTCATGAGATAGAGCTTGGGGAAGATGAACCTCATAAGAAATTTAAATTTGTGGCTTTAAAGTCTAAGTCTAGAAAAATAAAGGCTTTTCAAACTAAAGAATAATCATAAGGATCTGATGAAGACTCTGACGAAGATGAATTGTCTCTGATTTCCATAAGGATAAGTCAGATATAGAAAACAGATGGAGCAAGTTCAGAGGACCAAGAAGAAATAATGGTATATAAAATATACATTCGATCAAAAGAAGGCGTCTGGAAAAAAAGTTTCTTGTTATGAGTGCAACGAGCCTGGACATTATAAAAGTGAATGCCCAAAGCTCAAGAAAGACAATAATACTAAGAAGACTTACAAAGAAAAGAAAGGTCTCATGAAAATATGGGATGATTCAGAATCAGAAGATGAAGATGTTGATGAAGAGCATGCAAATATGGCACTCATGGCCAGTACAAGCACTGATGAAGTTGTCTCAGAATGTGAGCTAACAACAGATGATGAGTCGGACTCTAAAGATGAAGCTGAGGTTATTGCTTCTTTCTCTCATTTTCAACTTGAATCTTATTTTTATGAAATGGTGAGAAAATATCAAACTCTTCTAAGTAAATACAACACTCTGAAAAAGAAGTTTGTAGTTACTTCTGAAAACTCTACTAATGATGAGCAAAATGTTTCTGATTTAAATGAAAAATTATTTGTTTTAGAAAAATCAATTCTAGCTCTCAAAAGTAAAGTTTCTAGGTTAAAAGAAGAGATAATCTCTAGCACATTTGTTACTGATGAAGTAATCAGATATGATAGAGCTTTTCAGCATTTCCTAGCTAAGAGCACAAATAGAAGCAAAATAGCTTCAATGATCTATGGTGTTAGTAGAAATGGAAGTAGAGGCTTAGAATACTCAGGACCATCAAAGAAAATTGATGAGACTCTAATTATTAAACCAAAACCTCTCTCCGAACATTTTTTTCTTGCTGGCACTAAACTGAAATATTCTGAACAAGAAGGTTCTTGTTTGATTAAACCACAATCACACACATAGAAGGAAACTTCTAAGCCTAAATATCATGCACAAATTTCACTTGATTATCTTGTTGCACAAGATTCCAAAGGGGTTAGAACCTATGGAATTACTAACAAGAAAGGACCCATAAAATGGGTACCTAAGGATCAGATGATATATGTTGTAGATGTCCTTAATGGCGCCACTGAAACACCAGTCATGATACCTGGACAGTGGATGCTCGCGACATATCACATGCAAAAGGAATATGTTCCAAGATTTGGAGCTTGAGTTTAGAGGATTCGTTGGTTTGAGAGGCAACTATAAGGGAAAAATCATTGGCTCTAGAACTATTGGTAAGGCTTGTAGATGTGAAGACAATGTTCACAGAACCCAAGAAGAAGATACAAGAGGATAAAGAATCATAAGCTCCTACTTCTGATATTGTTGCTGTTCCTTCTAATCAACCTCAACAAAGGAAAAGCATAATCTCATCATCTCATCCTGAAGATCTAATTCTGGGAAACAAAGATGCTCTAGTCAGAACAAGATCATCGTTCAAACCTTCTGAAGATTACGAGACTCTGAGTTAAACAAAGGTATTGTATTTATTTCAGAACCTCGGTAATCATAAGATGTTTCGGCCAGAATGTCTCTGATCAGATGGAAACCTTTTGGTTATCCAGATTATGAGGATATCAAATGTGTTACCTAATTAGATGTAGTGATTAATGCATGTAACCTTAGGTTATTCTTAATCATCACTCTACCTAGGCTACGCATTGGCTGTAATTTTTCTTGGAACTGATTAAAATCATAATTATTATTTTCTGTTGTACCCCAAAATTTGCCATCTCATTTATCAAATATTTTCTCACAAGATCTCCTTTGGTTCAAGACTGTACAAGGATTTACCAGCTCAAGACACCTCCTTAAGCACTGATAACTGAAATTAGGGTTTGATATTGCACAAGGGTATTTGAACTTTTAATGACTTATATGACTTTCATGGATCTTTATGGACCCTCAGGTTTGCTTCTATCAAGTTTCAAGTCTTGGATTACAATTTTCCAAGAAAGTTATTCACAAGGGCAAAATGGTCAAAAGCACACTGAAAAGTCAAACTTTGACTTTGGGATCAAAATCAAGTTTCAAAGATCATATTTCATCAAGACATGATATAATATGAAGTTTGTTTCATCAAAAGTCAGAAGTCGGAAATTACTTTGAAAATTCCAAATTTCTAAACATTTAGAAATTTTTCTAAGTGTCAAGAGAATATGGTACTTCAGAACTTCTGGGCCAGCCCCTACGCAAGCGCAATCAGAATTTGCAAACACGGTTCAGAACATGATGCTTCAATCAGAACATGTAGAAGCGATGCTTTGGTCAGAACATGATTCTTCAACGGGTGAAGGCTATATTCAACGTTTCGGTCAGAATATCACTCTTCAAGTCCCACTCTAGTCTTCTGCGATCAGAACATCACCAAATCCCAAAGCCTCGTTAGAGCAACCTGCTGCACTACTATAGCACAGTCCTGCCACCAGCTGCCACAACACTCCAAGGTGATGCTGATCCAGTTCACGCCTGCGTTTTTTTCTAAAACCCCATAATTACACCAAATTAGCCTACGAAAGCTGTGTTTAAAATGAAATGGAACAGTATGCCAAAAAGGTTTAAATCCCATTTCCCCCAAAACCACATCAAATTCACCTATAAATAAGTTGCTCCATCACACGCTCAAGGGGCTGGTTTTTGGAGAGAGAGAATTGTCAAAAGAGAGAAAAGAAAACTGTGAAACCTTCGTAAAAATCCAGAATTCCCAAACAGAAAATCAAATCTTTCTTCTTCCCTTTGAATCAAATAACTTAGTGTGATACAGTGGGAGAACTGACTTGAGGTTTTGTGTTTTGTTCGCACTTGTGCGGTTAGCAAGAGTCGCCACTGACTTTTCTTTTATCCAAAAGGAAAGGTCAAAAAGCACAGGAAAGACCTTTCGAGAATTTTCTCGGGTTCGGGGGGTAGATTATGAAAAGGGAAGGTATTAGCACCCTTTTCATCCATGGTTTTCCATGGGCTCTTAGTTACTTGTTTTAAATCACTTGCTTTTGTTTGATTGTGTGCTTGTGGTGTTGGCTTTGAAAGTATTTTGAAAAATCTCTTTGTAATGGTTCTCGTCTCTATAAGAACGTATACAAAGTTTTGTTTCGAAAAGTGGTTCAAAGATGTGTTTGTGAATCGTGTTTCGAAAAGTGTTTTGAAAAGAGGTTTTGCAATGGTTCTCGTCTCTATAAGAACGTATACAAAACTTTTTTGTCTTTTTGAAAAATGTTTTGAAATGGGAGTGTATGTGTAAAAGTTTTTGTCGTGAGCAAGCGAGTAACTAAGAGTGAATCTATCTACTCGAAAGGTCTTAAGTTGTTCTTTTCTTCTTCATTTTAATGGTGCTATCTTACCATTGATTTGGTAAGAAGCCCCACCATTGTATGTGAAGGGACAGGTGCGGTCAATTTTACAATCATTGAAGGCAACTTGTGAGACGCTTTAGCAATTTTTTGTAAGGGACGGGATCGTTTTATCGAAGGCAACATCGAGGGTCATCGAGGGACTACGATCTTTTTTATCGAAGGGTCATTGCTAGAGTGTCTCATATTCGAGGGACATGATTGTATTTCCGAGGCAACGAGTGAGGTTACCCTAGAGGTGCGCGTGTTAGAAAGTGTGTTGGTTTCAAGTTATTTATTCTTTGATTAGGTTATCTAGCGATTGATTTTTTGAATCTTGCCATACACGCCTAATTACTATACAGTATATGGAAAACAGTAAATTGTGGGAATTAAAATTCTATGCTATTACAAAAGTATTCGGGAATAGGGGTACAATTGTTACAAATGGGGATGAATCAAATGAAATAGCAATGTCCAAATATCAAACAATACAACCAAATCGAATTCTTATGCGATTTAATATAAAGCTATGACAATTTATGAAAATAAAAATCAACAAAGTATGAAATGAAATGTATTTATTTAAAAAGAGAAAAATAAACCTATTCTAAAAAAGAAAATGATTTAAATTAAAAATCTTATTATTATTTTTTGTATTTTATTAATTATAAATAAGTTTAAAAGAAAGAAAACAAACTAGGTTAATTCTTTTTTTTTTTTTGATGTTTTATTAAATGTAAAAAAAATATTAATAAAAATAAGTTTATATAAAAAAATTAAATGATATAAAATTAATTACAAAAAAAACTTAAGTCAAATTAATGAAAATGTTTTTTTTAAGTTTTATAAGTATATTGTATAATAAAAAGAAAAATAAGAAAAAGAACAAATTGCAAAAGCAAATGGGCTTAGGGAGTTTAAAGGATGTTAGGCCCAAAGAAGCATTGTTATTATTGCTGAAACAAAAGAACAGGCCAAAGGGGGGTGAACTAGCAAACGCGTACATGGGCTTTAGGGGTTTGAATAATACAGGCCCAATGTTCTTAAACTTGTCTAATTTCTGATTAGGGGAAACAAGCAAATTAGGATTTGTGGTTCACTCGCTCACAGCGGTACTGCTCTGTCTCTTTCATTCTCTTTTCCATTTTCGTTCATCTTTCCATCTCTGAAATGTCTCAACCTTCTAAGCTCATGGCTGAAACGCCCTATTAACAACCTAATCTCTCCTCATCTCATCTTGATTCGCGTTTCTCTGGAAAAAAAACCTAAGGTCCGAAATGAATTTGTCTAAGAGGTTTGAAATTTATGCTTATCTAATCCTCCCTCTACCCTTTGTTGCCGGAGCGTCGTCTCTCACGCTTCCTAACCAAGTTCTAAAGGTTTTTCTCTTGAAAGGTATGGTTTTGTGGTTATTTAAGTTTTGAACGATTTTGTTATTTGTTTTGTTACGTTTTTCTGTTGACCTACTGTATTATCCATTGAGATGCAGGAAATGTTATGAGGAGGGTAAAGAAACCATACCTGTTTGGAATTTTTTTATGTGAAATGGATGGGAATGGTGAGACGATAATGATGCTCCTTGGTGGCGAGAGCTTGTGAGGGAGGAGATGAAGATTTGAAGGCGCACATATGGTAATCTTCTTCTGTATTCTGCGTTTGAATGATGTTGATGCTGATGATAATGATTTGATGATGTTTGAGACTTTTTCTGTTTTTCTGGGTTTAAAAAGTTTGACAGGTTTGATGAGTTTGTGAAGGTTGTTGGTTTGGATGTTGTTACTTTTTTTATCAGTTCAGGCTTTGAGGTTTTTGATGGTGGTGGTTGGTTTGGGTGTTGTTACTGTTTTATCAGTTTCAGACTTTGAGGTTTTTTTAGGATTTTTGGTTTGAACTGTTTGACAGTTTGGGATTTTTATGGTTTTGTGATGACTCTTACTGTTGGTTTTTGACAGTTTTGATGCTTAATCTGGCTTTTTGAGTTTGATATGTTTGACAAGTTTTTGGTTGATGGCAGTTTGAAGGTTTGAGGCCTTTTGGTTTGAACTGTTTAACAGTTTGATGGTTTGAGGCTTAGACTTTGTTAATGTTGAGTTAACAGGTTTTTTGAAGGTTGTGGGGTTGGTTCTTATAGTTTGGTTTGAGGTTTTCTGAAAGTTGTTGTTACAGTTTGGTTTTGAGGTCAGGTTTTTGGTTGATGGCAGTTTGAAGGTTGGTTTGACAGTTTGGAGGTTTTCTTTGGTTTGCTGAGTTTGATAATTTTTTTTCTCTTTTTGCTTTAGCCTTGTCTACTGTTATGTTATGTTGCTTCTGTTGAAATTTTTTCAAAATGGTGGGAAACCACCAAATTTGGAATACTTTGGCATGTTGTTCTTATGCTCTTTTTGTTGCAGTTTTTGTTTTCTAGCAACTCTTATGCAATTGTGACAGCAGGGCAGCAGGGCTGTGCATCCCTAGGTTACTTATTTCCTCTCTTCTCTCTCAATGACCCTAAGAGTCAATTGCTCTTTTACCTTTTTCTGAAAAGTTTGCAATAAATGGAAAATGATGAAAATGCTTATTGAACAAGCCTCTTGCTTGTTGACTTAGTTTATCATATTGCTATATTTTTGTTTTGTTGTTGCCTGCTTCCTACTGCTATGCTGCTGCCTCGTTTGCATGGATGTTGTTTGTATTTTGTCCAATTTGCTGCTTGTTTGGCCCTGTTTTTCGCCTTCTGTTTGTTATATTTGTTTGGTTGTTGTTTGCATTTCTTGTTTGGATAGCCTTGTTGCATTTCTTGTTTGGACAACCTTGTTGCATTTGGATAATTTGCTTGTATTTCTTGTTTGGACAGCTTTGCTTGCATTTCTTATTTTCTTTTTGTGAACCAAGAAGAATAATCTTCTTGTGATTTGCAAATAGAAAAATAAAAACGTGATGAATTAAAAATAGCCTTCTGATTCCAAATTGCAAACTTTAATGATGAACACCATTCTTTCTTTTGTAAATTCTTGCTTATGCCCAAATAGTTTTTGTACTAACTATTTTTCTGTCTTTTGTTTTCATGTGAGCACAATTGGATGGTGGCAAAGCAGGGGAAGCAAGAGACTCTGTGGCAAGCATGGAAGCAAAGGAAGCTCAGTCAACCTTAGGCCTAGATTCATTTCCTTTTCTTTGTAATTTAGAGAGAAACATTCAACAATTGTACTAATTTATTTTTTTAAATACAATAAGTTGTAAAACCTAAAGTATTTAAATAATAAATTGTTTTGTAACAACTTTTGAAATAAATGGAGAAAGTCTTATGAGATATTCTGGTGTCCATTGAAATCTTTAATCAACAATAACTTGTAATCTTCCCTTTGCATCCTAACTAATTCTTAAAGATTCCCAATCAAGATAATTGAAACAAAATGCTCCCATCTGATAACTTAAACTCCAAGTAATCCAATAATTCTGTAATCTTGCAACTGCATTCCAATCAAAACACATATTGTCTATTCCATAAACAAGCAAATGTTTATTCCATAAACAAGCAAATGTTTAAAAAGATGCAAATTATCTGGTTAACCTGGATCAAACAAAACATGAATGTCCCAAATGACAGTCTTAGATTCCTTCTCTTGTCCCAAACAAACATGCCTTGAGAACAAACATTAACCTTTCAGTAAACTTGAAAAAGCATGAAAACATGTGAAAGCCAATTGGATCTTTGAGAATTCATTTCTTTTGAGAATTGCAAGAAAAACCCTAATTGCTGGTTTACTGCCAAAGGAGAAAATCTGCCTGATTGATTTCTGAGCCAACTTGAATATCTGAGAAACCCTAGGATTGTGTTCTCTATGAAAAATGAGAGTGAAAATTTTGGGGTACAACAACTGCCTCTGTTCAATCTTCTTGAACCTGAAGAGTTAGATTGGCTAGTTTTGTCGTTCGTGACTCGAAGGTAAAAGATGATTGGACACTAGAGTGCCCATAAATTTGCGCTCGACAAAAGTGTAATTGAGGGAATGGGCTTAAAGATGCCATTTGGAGAGTATGTTAGAATCTTGTTGGAGATAGGCTTATAGATTCCATCTAAGAATGTTTGGTTGTAAATCGACAGAATAAGCATCAAAATGGTGTCCGTATTTGGAACGTATCTGAATTGTATTTGTCCTTGAATCTGAATAAGTGACAGAATGACTTCTGTGTCTGGAGTGTATCTGTACTGTATTTGTAGGATAAAACTGAATAAGCGACAGAGTGGCTTCCGTGCCTGGAGCGTATCTGAACTGTATTTGAACTGTATATCTGAATAAGCGACAGAATGGCTTCCGTGTCTGGAGCGTATCTGGACTGTATCTTGAAATTAAGTCTGAATGAGTGACAGAATAGCTTCCGTGTCTGGAGCGTATCTGGACTGTATCTTGAAATTAAGTCTGAATGAGTGACATAATGGCTTCCGTGTCTGGATTGTATTTGAATTGTATCTTGAAATTAAGTCTGAATGAGCGACATAATGGCTTCCGTGTCTGGAGCGTATCTGGACTGTATTTGAACTGTATCCTGAAATTAAGTCTGAATGAGCGACATAATGGCTTCCGTGTCTAGAGCGTATCTGGACTGCGTCGGTACTTGGGATCTGAATGAGTGACAGAATGACTTCCGTGTCTGGAGTGTATCTGGACTGTATCTTGAGATTAAGATCTGAATGAGTGACAAAATGACTTCCGTGTATGGAGTGTATTTGTACTGTATCAGTAATCTTTGAATATTTGTTAAAGATAGCTGTTAATCTTATCTTGAAAAGGGTAAAATGTTAGCTGAAACACAAAGTTATGTTGCATGAAATGTATGATGCAATAAATGTGTTTTATTCATGTTTATGATATATGAATGTAATGTATGCGCATGTAAGCTGATTTGCTATATTGCTGAGGAAAATAAATCCTTGACTACTGTCGGGGAAAATAAATCCTTGACTGCTGCCGGGGAAGATAAATCCTTGACTGCTGAGGATTCCGCTGTGAGAGTAATGCCATATACTTCTTGAGGAATCTGCTTGGGGAATCCATAGAAATTTAATGACTTCTACTAGGGATTATTGACGAGAGTCTTTGTTCTGTCGAGAAGCAATAAAAACTCTGCGGGAAAAAAGTTTATCCTGTAGTGAAAACTCTGTGGGGAAAAGCTTATTTCCGCTGGGGAGTTCAGGAGTTTGGGTTGTATGCCAATCAACTGGGGAGTTACCCTAGATTGGGGAGAAACAAAAAGTTAACCGTTAACTGGTTAATTTTCAGGCTTCAAGACAACTTACTGGGGAAACCTGGAGAAACTAGATGAGTTCCGCTGTGGGTTGAAAGTTTCAGCTCCGTTGGGGATTGGTAGTTGGTAGTCTCAGCTCCGTTGGGGATCTGTACTTCAAAGTTTTGGCTCCGCTGGGGGATCTTAATGACGTGCTGTAGAGATTGCTCATGGAATAGCCTAAATACATTTTCCTAATCTTTCTACCTGTCAGTAATTGTTCTTTTTCATCTTGTTTATTTGTAAACAGTAATCATGTTCAAATGCATATGTTCATTAATGAATCATTGGACGTTTTTGCAAATAAAACACAAGTGTAAAAAAAAAGGCAAATAGTTTTCTGTACTTTGAAAGAGATATCTTTGTATTTACTTTGAATAAGTGTTTTGTACAAAGGAGACAGACATCCTAGTAAGAGGATGGTGTCATAAAAAAATGAGAAAAATTTATACAAAGAAAGATGGCTAAGTGTAAAAATCCCATGGGGTTCCTATTCTGCTATAGCCTTCGTATCTCCGAATATCTTGTCCATTCGTTTCTTCGTCCGAAGATGATTAAATTAATCAGAAGCCTCAGAGTTTGTCAGTGAAGAGATTGTCCTTAAAGTGATCCGACGAGACATAGTCTTACGCTTTAATTCCATAACTTTTGCCTGGACCGCCCTTCCGGGTTTTCAGTCCACCGGGAAACCCTTTTTTGCCCAAGTCTCCCTTTCGGGTTTTCAACTTGCCGGGTGTACATATTTTTTGTTTTATCCCTAATTTTTGCCTGAACCACCCTTTCGGGTTTTCGATTCACCGGGATGCCCTTTTTTTTTGCCTAGGTGTGTCAACCTAGCGGGTCACTTATACGTAGTATCTTTTGACTATGTCTGCATTCGCAGGGTGCGGCAGATCATCGTCGTCCATGGTGGTTAAAATCATTGCCCCACCAGAAAAGGTGTTCTTGATCATAAATGGTCCTTGTAGGTAGGAGTCCATTTGCCCTTAGGATCACTTTGCGGCAAGATGATGCGCTTGATCACAAGATCTCCAACTTGATACACTTGGCGCATGACTTTCTTGTTGAAAGCTTTAATCGTCTGTTTTTGATACGTCTGACCGTGGCAAACAGCAGTAAGTCTCTTCTCGTCAATTAAGTTTAACTGATCAAGCCGGGTTTGGATCCAATCGTCCTCACTCAAACCAGCATCCTTCATGATTCTCAAGGAGGGAATCTGAACCTCGATAGGTAAAACAACTTCCATGCCATATACCAAGGAATAGGGTGTTGCCCCAGTTGACGTGCGAGCCATGGTACGGTACCTGTGGAGAGCAAACGGTAGCATCTCATGCCAGTCTTTGTAGGTGACTGTCATTTTTTGTATGATCTTTTTGATATTTTTGTTCGCAGCTTCGACTGCACCATTCATCTTTGGTCGATAAGGAGACGAATTGTGATGTTGAATTTTGAACTGTTCGCACAGGGCGGTGATCATAGTATTGTTAAGGTTTGTACCGTTATCAGTGATGATCCTTTCGGGGATACCGTACCGACATATAAGGTTCTGCTTGATGAAGAGGGTGTCAACATTCTTAGTAACAGATGCGAATGAAGCTACTTCGACCCATTTTGTGAAGTAATCAATGGCCACTAAGATAAAGCGGTGTCCATTGGATGCCATAGGCTTGATCTCTCCAATCATGTCATTTTCCCACATAGCAAAGGGCCAAGGAGTTGTTAAGAAATTTAGAGGAACAAGAGGCACGTGCACCTTGTCTGCATAGATTTGACATTTATGGCAGGTTCAGGAGTGTTGATAGAAGTCTGCTTCCATGGTAGACCAGTAATAGCCTGCCCTTAGAATCTTCTTAGCCATCGTATGCCCGCTAGAGTGAGTGCCAAATGTACCTTCATGCAATTCAGCCATAATCTTTTCAGCTTCAATCGTATCCATACAATGGAGCAGAACAGAATCATGATTGCGCTTGTACAGGATGCCATTACTTAGGAAGAACTTAGTTGAGAATCTCCTTAAGAACTTTTTGTCATTGACTGAAGCTCCTTCTAGATATTCTTGAGCCTCGAGATACCTTTTGACTTCATGAAACCAAGGCTGGTCCACTACTTCTTCGGTATTAATCTCATGACAGTGTGTGGGTTCGTCCATCCGTTCAATGGTGATATGGGGAGCCTCGTTGTCCCAATTAAGTTTAAACATGGATGAAATTGTAGCTAGAGCATCTGCTAGCTGATTTTCTTCTCGCGAGAAGTGCTCGAAGGTAATCTGCTCAAAATGTGATAACAACTTCAAGACATGTTCTTTGTAAGGGATGAGGTTTGGATGATTAGTGTCCCACTCTCCTTTGATTTGACTGATAACCAAAGTTGAGTCCCCAAATAAACTCAAAGATTTGATTCCTAAGTCTATGGCAGCCTTGAGTCCAAAGATGCATGCTTCATACTCTGCCATGTTGTTCGTACAGTTGAAGTAAAGTCTGGCGGTGAAAGGAGTATGGCAACCTTATGGGGATATGATTACTGCTCCGATACCATTGCCAAGTGCATTGGAGGCACCATCAAAGTACAGGGTCCATCGGGATCCTTGTTCAGGTCCGTCATATGGTCTGATATCTTCAACATTGTCCAAGGTCATGATGTCTTCGTCAGGGAAGTCAAACTTCATGGATTAGTAATCTTCAACAGCTTAATGAGCCAGATGATTAGCTAGTACACTGCCCGTTATAGCTTTTTGGGTCGTGTACTGTATATCATATTCTGTGAGGATCATTTGCCATCTAGCTATTCTTCCAGACAAAGCAGGCTTCTCAAAGATGTATTTGATTGGATCCATATTAGATATCAACAAAGTGGTATGAGTTAACATATACTGCCTTAGCCGGCGAGCATCCCATACCAAAGCGCAACAAGTTTTCTCGAGCAGTGAATATCTTGTTTCACAGTCGGTAAACTTTTTGCTAAGGTAATAAATGGCATGCTCTTTTTGGCCAGACTCGTCATGCTGCCCTAGTACGCACCCCATTGAATTCTCTAGGACGGTCAGATACATGATTAGCGGTCTTCCTTCAATGGGTGGCATCAGGATAGGAGGTTCTAGCAAATACTCCTTGATTTTATCGAAAGCAGTTTGACAGTCATCATTCCATTTAACTACCTGATCTTTCTTCAACAGCTTGAAGATTAGCTCACAGGTAGATGTTAAGTGAGAAATGAACCTAGTAATGTAGTTTAGGCGTCCCAAGAAACCTCTGACCTCGTTCTCAGTGCGAGGAGCAGGCATTTCTTGTATATCTTTGACTCTGGCAAGATCAACCTCGATGCCTTTGTTACTGACAATGAAACCCAAGAGTTTACCGGATCAGACTCTGAATGTGCACTTGTTAGGGTTTAACCTTAGCTTTTACTCCTTTAGTCGGACAAACAACTTCTGCAAGTGATTAAGGTGTTCTTCTTCAGTTTGTGAACGGGCTATCATGTCATCTACGTAGACCTCTATCTCATGATGTATCATATCATGAAACAAAGCTACCATGGCGCAGTGATAGGTTTCCCCGACATTCTTCAGTCCGAATGGCGTCACTTTGTAGCAGAACGTGCCCCACTGTGTAACAAAAGTAGTTTTCTCCATGTCTTCAGGTGCCATTTTGATCTGGTTGTAACCTGAAAATCCATCCATGAAAGAAAATACTTTGTGCTGAGCTGTGTTATCAACCAGGATGTCGATGTGCGGAAGTGGAAAGTCATCTTTAGGGCTAGCCCTATTTAAGTCTCTATAATCCACGCACATTCTCACTTTGCCATCCTTCTTAGGCACGGGCACAATGTTAGCGACCCATTGTGGATAAGAAGTAACAGCCAGAAATCCAACATTGAACTGTTTCATAACTTCTGCTTTGATCTTCTCTGACATGTCAAGCCTCATGCGATGGACTTTTTGTTTCACTGGTGGACAATCTTCTCTTGTGGGTAGACGGTGTACCACAATGTTTGTATCAAGTCCCAGCATGTCTTCATATGACCAGGAGAAGATCTCAACATATTCATGTAACAGCTGAATTAGGCGCTCTTTGACACTTGGTTCTAGGTTGGCACCCACTCTGATTTCCTTTCTGTCATCCTCAGTTCCCAAGTTGATTATATCCAACTACTCTTCATGAGGCAGAATAGCCCTTTCCTCTTGTTGTAGAAGTCTAGCCAATTCCCCTGGCACCTCACAATCTTCCTCACCTTCGTATTCGGCTTGGTAGACCAGATCTTCAGAGTCACTGAAGGTTATAGCAGTATCGTTACCCATGGGATCCAGAATGGAAGGGTACCTGCATTTGTGAGTGTGGGTGTGTGTAAGGGTATAACCACCTTTAAACAAATAAAATGTAAAAAGAAAGACAATAAACACAAAAGTTTATATGTGAAAACGTCCATGATTCATTAAATGGCATATGAAGATGAAAAATAAGAACCCTTACAAATGGACCTTTGTGCCTCGGGTAAGACACAAGGTTAAAAAAAAGTACGAATTGTTTGAGAATTATTACAGATCCAACAGAAATGGAAAAGAAAAATTACTGCGGTATGAAAGTAATCGGAACAAAGTCTTTTGCTTCCCAGTTGCACAGTCCTCCGCCGACAGTAGGAAAAATCCAGTCTTCCAAGCTGACCTCTTCTTCACTGTCCTCTAGTGCATTAACCCTTTGATGACTGATCTTCACAGGTGGCCCTCTGGCACGGGCGAGGCGCACGGACTTCTGAGCAGTTGAGGTGAATCCCAAGCCGAATTTGTCTGATTTGAAAGGGAAGTCGGGAAGCTGCCCCCAGATAGTGGATTCGCCTTCTTCCACTACTGCTCTTGCATCCTTGAGAGATGACATCTGAGGCGGAGGTCTTGTGATCACAAGAGTTGAGGATACCGCTTTGGTTGCTGCTATTTCCTAAGAAACTTCTTCAAAGTGTTGGAAAGGGGTCTCTATGAATTTTCCATCTAACTCCACATAGCGGAAAGAATTTAGATGACTGATCATGTATTCCTCTTCGCCATGGACAGTTATAATTTTCCCTTGGACGGGGTACTTGAGCATCTGGTGTGTGATACGGTCGGAGAACTGACTATGGTTTTTTGCGTTTGTTTTCGCAAATGTTTCGGTTGAGCAAGAGTCGCCACCGACTTTTTATTTTATCCTAAGGAAAGGTTTAAAAAGCACAGCAAAAAACCTTTGAGATGTTTTCTTGGGTTCGAGGAGTAGATTATAGAAAGGGAAGGTATTAGCACCCTTTCTATCCATGGTTATCCATGGGCTCTTAGTTACTTGCTTAGATCAACTTGCCTTGATTTTCAATTGTTTGAAATGGTGCCTTGTGTGTGGATTTTTGAAAATGTTTTGAAAAGAGGCCAATGTGGTGGCAACCTTTGTAATGATCCATGTTGGGATGTATACAGAGGTGTATGTCTTTTGAAAGTTTTCAATGTTTTTTTTGAAAGTTATTTTGAAAGTGTGTTGTGATGTGTGTTTTGAAAAAATAGCAAGAGTTTTTGCAAGTTTGATCAAGTAACTAAAAGTTGTCTACCCCTAAATTTACTCAAAGATCTTTGCTATGTTTTAACCCTTTTAACAATTTTGTTCCACCATTGTATTTGGTGGACAATCTTGTGTTAGGATGTAAACAGGACGGGCGCGAGTCATCGTATAGACCATGATAGCAATGTTGCAAAGTATCTTAGTTTTTTTCTTTTGAGGGACTAAGATCATTTTTGTAAGGCAACTTTCGAAAGCGTCATCGAGGAACTATGATCTTTTGATTTTATTTGTTTTACCAAGATACTTTGCATGCGTAACATGGCCCATTTTTGAAAGGCAACAAGTGGATGTAACCCTAGGGGTGTTAGTGTGCGAGTGTGTTTTATTGCATACAAGAGTTTTTTTCTTTTCTTTGAATTAGGTTTTTCTATTTCATTGATTTTATCTTGCCATACATATCCTAATTACTAGTAATAAGAAGCGGAAATATAAAATCCTACGCTACTACAACAATTAGGGGAGGGGGATACACATTTGTACATGGGGGGTTCAACGAGAAAAATAGACAAAAAAGAAAATAGCAAAAAACAAGATATAGAGAGAGAGAGAGAGGGGGAGCCCGCGCGCTGCTGGGAGGTCATCAGAAGTTCTGACTCAGATCCGCTGCCAGATGATCAACCTCTTGGTTAAACTGTATGAGTCAAAACTTCTGACTCTGGCACCTGCAAAACAGAACCTTGTTAGTGGGGAAATCAGAAGTTCTGATTCCCCTGCGCTGCAAGACAGAAGTTTGTTAGTGGAGAAACCAGAAGTTCTGATTCTGCTAAAAGGCAATAACTCTCAGAGGTTCTGATATCATTGACAGCAAAACAGGCTTCAGATGTGCTAACGTCAAAGTCAGCACTTGGCTTTTCCCTGTACTAGTCAGAACATCTGCAATTCTGTTGTTACTCCACAAAACAGGAAACATATTTGGAACAGATCCAGCAAATACAAAAATGTTTCAGAGGTTAGAACCACCAAGGTCACAGGCAAGTCCTATACTGACTCAGAACGTTCTGAGGTATGAAACTCCTCAGAACATAAACAGCAACAACATGATATTTACATTATGTTTATTTGAGTATGCACAGCTGATGATGCTTAACAGCGTGATGAGGGTCAGCAGGTGCTTACCTGACTGTTGGAAAAGTTGGTGGGTGAAAGTTAGCTTTTGGCTCTGGTGGTGTTCTGGACAGATTTTCTTTGAAAGGGCTGGTAAAGGCGTATACGTATGTAGGGTCAGAAGTTTTGAAAGGGTGTTTTTGGTCTACAGAAAAAAACTGGATATTTGATGAAGTTTGAAGGTGAGAAACTCAAAGTTATGAGACAAAACTGGAGATTTTGACAGAGTTTCAGAATGCTATGTTGCTAAGAGTTCTGTTTCTCACTTAGCAATTTCTGTTTTTTTTCTTGAACGCCTTTTGCAGTGGTGAAGACTCTCTATTTATAGGCAAAGTTCTTGTGGATGCCTTGAACTTTAAAGCGCCAACAGAGTTTGAATTTGTTCTTTGACAGAAATTCCTGGGAAGTTGTGATAACAGCTAGCTTTCAGCCTAGGCTGCAGCAGCAGGCGTAGATTGGGGAGAAGTGACCTCTGAAGTGGGCGGTGGCGTGTAGACCCATGTCAGAATCTGCACAAAAGCGTTTTCCAAGCCACACGTGAATGTTCAGGAGTGGTTGGAAGCATTAATGGGCATTAAATGGTGATAAGACCTATCAACATCAATATTCTGGTAATGGAAACCAACGTTGAATCAGCAGCGTAGACCATGCTCTGGCCTTGGCTTCCTGTAAGCTCTGGAGATTCTCCTGGTTTTCTGGTACGTTCCTTGGATTTACTTCTGGACCTCCTGGGCTTAGAGATTCTGTATCAGTGTAACACCCATTCTTCTGACCTTTTCATCTTCTGAATTCAGCATGTTCTGAAGGAACCTTCAGATTTCCCTGCTTCTCTTGCATTCCTTTAGAAAATTCTGACTGAGCTTGTGTAACTGCTGAAGGGGCATGTTATGTTTGAGGCTTACATACTGAACCACATTTACAACTTCTGATTGAACTGATGTAGCTGCTAAAAAGCCAACTTCTGACCACGCTGAGCCAAGCTTGCAACTTCTGACCGTTTTTATCTGGAATGGTTCCAGAAGTTCTAAAGCGCTGATTTTTTCTTAAACACTCATTTTAGAGAAACGTTCTAAGTACTTAGAATTTGATTTTTCTCAAGATAAAAGCGTTGTTTTTGGAGTTCGTGAGATCATCTTGCTCTTGTAAGTGGCTTGCTTTGGGCAAAAGGATAACTCAGGACTTGGATTTATTTCAGAGGGACCTTGAAAATCCAAGATGGTTTCCTGAAGAAAGGGAGGGCAAATTTTGGGGTACAACAGTTGCCCCTGTTCAATCTTCTTGAACCTGAAGAGTTAGATTGGCAAGTTTGCCTTTCGTGACTCGAGGGTAAAAGGAGATTGGACACTAGAGTGCCCGGAAATTTGCACTCGCATGTTGGAGTATCAACAATGTGATGTCGGGAATGGGCTTATAGATGCCATTTGGATAGGTGGTGGATAGGGAGATGGGCTTATAGATGCCATCTGGAAGTGTGACAGAACCTCGTCGGGAATGGGCTTATAGATGCCATTTGGAAGTGATGATCGCATAAGAGATTCTTTAGCGAGAACTTTATGTATCTGAGAAAGGCAGATGTTTTCCTGGCTTGTTACAGGTGTTTGATCTTCAATCTCCTTATGCAGATATGCCCTGGCTGGATACAGGTATCGAATCTACAATCGGTTGCTCACAGATGTGCCCTGGCTGGATACAGGAGTCGAATCTGGAAATGGTCGTCAATAGATATGCCCTGGCTGGATACAGGAATCGAATCTGGAAATGTTGTAGTTGATAGATGTGCCCTGGCTGGATACAGGAATCGAATCTTTGAACTCTTCAGACGTGCCCTGGCTAGATACAGGAATCAAGTCTGGAAATGTTGTAGTTGATAGATGTGCCCTGGCTGGATACAGGAATCGAATCTTTGAACTCTTCAGACGTGCCCTGGCTAGATACAGGAATCGAGTCTGGAAATGTTGTAGTTGATAGATGTGCCCTGGCTGGATACAGTAATCGAATCTTTGAACTCTTCAGACGTGCCCTGGCTAGATACAGGAATCGAGTCTGGAAATGTTGTCAACAGATATGCCCTGGCTAGATACAGGTATCGAATATGGAATTGTGACAGTTGAAGGTAGTTATCTTTGGGATTGTCTTTTTCCCTGAAAAGGCAAAACATAAGTTGTATGCAATGTCATGATGTATGATATGCATGATGTTTTAACATGAGACAGCGTTGTATGTACTTTATCATGTATGTAAGCAGGATGTA
Source organism: Vicia faba (assembly GCA_948472305.1). NCBI lineage: Eukaryota > Viridiplantae > Streptophyta > Magnoliopsida > Fabales > Fabaceae > Vicia > Vicia faba. Next base: position 1,291,885,341 of record OX451741.1, read on the forward strand.
TGAAAACGTGAAATGTTTATGAATGTATTTTCGTCTTAGGAAAATAAATCCTTGACAATCGGCCGGGGAATTGTTCTGTGGAAGAGATACTTTGCTGAAGTTTTTGATGAGAGGCCTGTTGAGGACTTCAATGATGAATTCCGCTGGGGATAATGATGATAAACTCCGTTGGGGATTGAAAGAACTTTGTTGAGGGCGATCTTCCGTGGCGATTAGCTGAGGATAACCCAGTTATAAGCCCTTGTGAGGAATAACTCTGACTAAAGCTCGGGAGAGACGTCCGTATTCTGTAGGGAACAAGCTTCCAGAATCTACTGGGGATAAACTTTAAGAACTGCCGGGGAAAGTTGTGCCTTTTCAGGATTGACGGGGAGTCAACTCCGCTTGGGGAAAGCATTGCTGAATCCTGTCTTATTCTGCGGGGCGGTGAAATGATTTGGTCACATTCTTCAGTCGAATCTACCTTGGTATCTTGGCGGACAAAGCAACCAGACTGCATCAGACAACCTCACATTGCCCCTGTTTCTGATGTCACTTGTAATTAATCTTTTGGAAATATTTATGAATCATCAATTTAATGTCAAATGCATATATCAAAAATGAACATTGGACGTTCTTCGCAAGACAAAACAGAAAAAGGAAAAACAATGGCAATTTGTATGGACAAGTGAATTTGTATTGATTTGAACTTTGCCTGTGAATAGGCGTTTTTGTACAAGAGGCTGACATCCTAGTAAGAGGACGCCGCCGAATAACACAGAATTTACAATTTTGAAAACAAAACAGCTATGTGAACAATCCCACTGGGTTCCAACTCTGCTATCGCCTTTATGTCCCCAAGCGTCTCATCACTTTGCTGCCTAGTTGAAAATGAAGCTGATTGGTCGATGCCGAAATCTGAGCCAGATAGTTGATACCGAATTCCGGATGCGAAGTGATCCCATGAGACATAGTGTTACGCTTTATCCCTAACTTTTGCCTGGACCGCCCTTTCGGGTTTTCAGTCCACCGGGATACCCATTTTTGCCCAAGCCGCCTTTTCAGGTTTTCGACTTGCCGGGTGTACAGATTTTTTATTTATTTCATCCCTTATTTTTGCCCGAACCCTTTTGGTTCGCCGGGAAGCCCTTATTTTTGCCTAGGTATGTCAACCTAGCGGGTCTTTTCTTTATGCGTAGTATCTTTTCACTATGTCTGCATTGGCGGGGTGAGGAAGGTCGTTGTCATCCATGGTGGTTAGGATCATGGCTCCTCCTGAGAACACATGTTTAACCACAAATGGCCCTTCGTAAGTAGGGGTCCATTTGCCCCGGGGATCACTTTGAGGAAGGATGATGCGCTTGATTACCAGGTCCCCAACTTGATACTCTTGTGGTCTGACCTTTTTGTTAAATGCCCTGATCATTCGTTTTTGATACGTCTGACCATGACAGATAGCGGTGAGCCTCTTTTCGTCAATCAGGTTTAATTGATCAAGTCGAGTCTGGATCCAGTCATCTTCATTCAAGTCTGTATCCTTCATTATCCGGAGAGAGGGTATCTGGACTTCAATGGGCAAGACTGCCTCCATGCCATAGACCAAGGAGAAAGGAGTTGCCCCGGTTGATGTCCTTGCTGAGGTACGGTACCCATGAAGAGCGAACGGTAACATCTCGTGCCAATCTTTATAGGTCACTGTCATCTTCTGCACAATTTTCTTGATATTCTTATTGGCTGCCTCTACAGCCCCATTCATCTTCGGCCGGTAGGGAGAAGAATTGTGGTGCTGTATCTTGAATTGTTCACAGAGTTCAGTGATCATTTTGTTATTGAGATTGGTACCATTGTCCGTAATGATTCTTTCTGGGACGCCGTACCGACAGATCAGATTATGCCGGATAAAACGTGCCACGACGCTCTTGGTTATTGTGGCGTAGGAAGCTGCCTCAACCCACTTCGTGAAGTAATCGATCACTACCAAGATGAAGCGATGCCCGTTGGATGCCGTCGGTCGGATCTCACCGATCATATCAATGCCCCACATTGCAAAAGGCCAAGGTGCCGTCAGGACGTTCAGAGGGACTGGAGGAATATGCACCTTGTCAGCATAGATCTGGCATTTGTGACAAGTTCGAGAGTGTTGGTAACAATCGGCTTCCATTGTGGACCAGAAATATCCTGCCCGTAGGATTTTCTTTGCCATGGTATGTCCACTGGAATGTGTTCCGAATGTACCTTCATGCAGTTCTATCATGATTTTCTCTGCTTCAGCCTTATCCACACAACGTAGTAGAGTTGAATCATGATTCCGCTTGTAGAGGATGCTGTTGCTGAGGAAGAATTTTGCCGCAAACCTCCTCATGAACTTCTTGTCATTGACATATGCACCTTCAGGGTATTCCTGAGCTTCCAAGTACCTCTTCACCTCATGATACCAGGGTTTTTCAGTTGCCTTCTCGGCCTCGAGGTCGCAGCAGTATGCCGGTTCGTCCAGCTTCCAGATGATGATCCGGGGAGCCTCATTGTCCCATTTAACCTTGAACATTGAAGACATCGTAGCCAGTGCGTCCGCTAGCTGATTCTCCTCTCTTGGGAAGTGCTCAAAAGTTATCTCTTCAAAATGGGGAAGCAAGGTCAACACATACTCCTTGTAAGGAATAAGATTTGGGTGTTTCGTATCCCACTCGCCTTTGATCTGATTGATCACGAGAGAGGAATCTCTGAAGACACTCAAAAATTTGATCCTTAAGTCGATTGCAGCTTGTAGACCCATGATACATGCCTCATATTCTGCCATGTTGTTGGTACAGTTGAAACACAATCGGGCGGTGAGTGGAGTATGAGTTCCTTTGGGAGATATGATTACAGCGCCGACGCCGTTACCCAAAGCATTGGAGGCTCCGTCAAAATGCATAGACCATCGGGATCCTTCCTCAGGTCCTTCATCCGGTCCAGGTACTTCACAGTCAGTTACCACCATGATGTCTTCGTCCGGAAAATCAAAGTTCAATGATTGGTAATCATCCTCAGGTTGGTGTGCCAAATGATCTGCCAGTACACTTCCTTTAATTGCTTTCTGAGTTGTATACTGGATATCATATTCTGTTAAGATCATTTGCCATCTCGCTATTCTTCCGGATAGAGCGGGCTTTTCAAATATGTACTTGATGGGATCCATCTTTGAAATCAACAAAGTGATGTGAGTCATCATATACTGTCTCAGCCGGCGAGCAGCCCATACTAGAGCGCAGCAAGTTTTCTCAAGCAGTGAGTAATGAGACTCACAGTCGGTAAACTTTTTTCTCAAGTAATAAATAGCATGCTCTTTTCGGCCGGACTCGTCATGATGTCCCAGCACACACCCCATTGAATTGTCAAGTACTGTCAAATATAGTATCAGAGGTCTTCCTTCCACTGGCGGCATAAGGATGGGTGGCTCTTGGAGATATTCCTTTATCTTTTCAAAGGCAGCCTGACATTCATCGTTCCAGCGTACTACTTGATCTTTCTTCAGTAATTTGAAGATTGGCTCACAAGTAGCAGTCAGATGTGAGATGAATCGGGCAATGTAATTCAGTCGTCCTAGGAAGCCTCTGACTTCTTTCTCTGTCTTTGGAGTTGGCATCTCTTGTATGGATTTTACCTTGGCAGGGTCCACCTGAATACCTTTGTCACTTACAATGAAGCCCAGCAATTTTCCGGACCTCACCCCAAAGGTGCATTTGTTGGGATTCAACCTCAGCTTATATAACTTCAGTCGGTCAAATAGCTTCCTCAGATGATCAAGGTGCTCCTCCTCAGTTTGAGACCTTGAAATCATGTCATCAACGTATACCTCAATCTCATGATGGATCATATCATGAAATAAAGCAACCATGGCACGTTGATAGGTTGCCCCAGCATTTTTCAATCCGAACGGCATGACCTTGTAACAGAAGGTGCCCCACTGAGTCACAAAGGTAGTCTTCTCCATATCCTCCGGAGCCATCTTGATCTGATTATACCCTGAAAAACCATCCATGAAGGAGAAAACCTTATGTTGAGCAGTATTGTCAACGAGAACGTCAATGTGAGGTAGAGGAAAATCGTCCTTGGGGCTTGCCCTGTTTAAATCCCTGTAGTCAACACACATTCTGACTTTACCGTCCTTCTTCGGCACTGGCACCACATTGGCAACCCACTGAGGGTAAGAAGTTACTGCTAGAAATCCGGCATCGAATTGCTTCATAACCTCGGCCTTGATCTTTTCAGACATCTCTGGGCGCATGCGGCGAACCTTTTGCTTTACCGGAGGGCAGTCTTCCTTGGTTGGCAGGTGATGAACTACAATGTCGGCATCCAAACCAGGCATATCTTCATAGGACCAAGCAAATACCTCCATGTAATCGTGTAGCATCTGGATCAATCGTTGCTTCATGCTGAGCTCTAGATTAGCCCCAATCTTGACCTCTTTCCTATCTGTCTCAGTACCCAGGTTAATCGTTTCCATAGGCTCTTCATGTGGTTGAATAGCCTTCTCTTCCTGGAGTAGCAGTCTTGCGAGTTCACCAGGCACTTCGCAATCATCTTCACCTTCGTCTTCGGTCAAGTTGATCGGATTCTCGAAGTCATAACTGGCGGTAGCAGAGCTGTTACCAGTGAGATCCAGAGTGGATTGAAACCTGTATAAGTGAGTGTGTGTAAATATAGTTGTTTTGCAATATATAACACATAGAGAAAAAGAGCACAAGATTTGAAATGCAACAAACGTCCAATGTTTTGATTGATGATATATGGAAATGTCATACAAAAAGCCCTCACAAATGGAGCTACGATGCCCCGGGTAGGACACCGAGCCAATAAAGTTTTAACATATTGTTTGTTACAAATTGGAATTTAAAAGAATTAATTACTGTGTGACAAATGTGATAGGTGTAAAATCCTTTGCCGTCCAGTTGCTTGGTCCGTTGCTGGTGGTTGGATAGATCCAACTGTCAAACTCCGCTTCCTCTACATCCTCCTCAATAGCATTCACCCTTGGACTGGTGATAAACACTGGAGTCTTTCTGATCTTTTCCTTGCGCACAGCCCTCTGAGCCTCTGCAGTAAAGCCCAGCCCAAACTTGTCGTTCTTTTGAGTGAAGTCAGGAAGCTGACCCCAGTTTGCACAACTGCCTTTCTCGATCACAGCCCGGGCATCCTTCAAGGACGCCATCTTCAACGGAAAGTCTTCTTCACTCACTGCCTCAGCCGATGCCAATGTTGGAGGTACCTCCTCAAAATGCTGAAAGGGGGTTTCAATGAACTCCCCGTCCATCTCGATATACCGGAATGAATTTAAGTGACTAACCATGTATTCCTCCTCACCCTGCACAGTAACAATCTTCCCTTTGACAGGATATTTGAGCTTTTGGTGTAGAGTGGACGTTACTGCCCCAGCCTTGTGAATCCAGGGTCGACCCAACAAGCAGGAGTAAGATGGACGAATATCCATTACATAGAACGTTGAGTCGAAAACTTGGGAACCCACGCGAATAGGGATGTCTACCTCACCGTGCACCATCCTTTTAGAACCGTCGAAGGCTCTAACAATGATGTTACTAGGTTTCAACTCCAGACCCTTACAATCTAAGCGGTCCAATGCCTTCTTGGGTAAAACATTCAGGGAAGAGCCGGTATCCACTAACACGTGCGCGAGAGTAGTGCCCCTGCATTCTATGGAAACATGCAGGGCATCATTGTGATTTTTCCCTTTGGCGGTAAGGTCAGCATCTGAGAACCCCAAGCCATTGTCAGCCGTCAAATTAGCCACACAGTCAGTGAATTGATCCGCGGAGGTCTCTTGTGGCACATGGGCCGTTTTCAGAAATGAAATCAGGGCTTTTGCATGGGCCTCTGAACATAGCAGTAATGATAGCATAGAGATTTTGGAGGGAGTATGCCCCAACTGTTCAACAACGTTAAAGTCACTCTTTTTGATGATTTTAAGAATTTCCTCCATTTCTTGTTGGGAGGCCTCAACAGCAGTCTTTTTTGGTGCCTCCGTCCTGGCAGGCAAATCGGTAGCAACTTCTTTGCCCCGAGTACCAGAGGACTCGGCGGCAGTAGTAGACACAGGAACTTGAATTGGAACATGCACACTTGCGGGTGTGATGGTGAGAGGTTTTCGGATAACTGGCGGTGCAATGTCAGGCGAGAAGAGCCTGCCACTGCGGGTAATCTTGGCGGGACCAGTGATGTTACTGATACTGGTATTGGTGTTGAACTCCTGCTTCACCCCAAGCACATATACGTCGGCCCCATAATGCCAAGGGACCGCTTTATCAGACTCGTAGGGGAGAGGCCCCGGAACAGTAATAGTAATGGGTGCAACAGACATGATTTGGACTGGTTTCTTCATGGGAGCTTTGGCAGGATTGTAAATTGTGACAACAGATATTTCTTCAACGGAAACAAACGGAACAGTAGTTTTCTTGAATAGAATTTCCTTGCTATCCATCAGGCTTTGGATGCCTGATTTCAGCAGTGGACAACCGGTAGGGATAAGAGCACACAGGAGGCAACCCTTACTACAACCCGGAAATAAACCGACTAGTAGTAAGTTCCTCTTAACAGTCAAAAGAGGGGTAGCAACATCATTCACCGAAACAGCATACGAATCTTCTTCAATGGCATTTACTCTATGCTAGGGCATAGGAGCGGTTACAACATTCGGTCTTTCAGGTGCTTCAAACTGAATTTCCTTTGCGTCGATAAGATCTTGCACTTTGTTTCTCAAGGCCCAGCAATCATCAGTAGTATGCCCGGGGCTATCAGAATGATAAGCACAACGGGCATTTGGGTTATACTTAGGAGATGCAGTATTCACGACTTTAGGAGCTTCTTTGATGGTCACCAAGTTGGTTGATAACAGTTGGGGTAAAATTTGTGACAAGGTCATACTCAACTGAGTATACTGTCTCTTGGGTCTTTCACCTCTTGGTTGATTGTACTGTTGAGGAGCAGCAACAGGTTTTGAAATGACCAGAGCATTGACGGCTTGGCGACTTTCTGGATTGACTTGTCTTCTAGGACCATAGAAGGCACTTGCTTCCTTCTTTAAAAGGCCTCTTCTCAGTACTTGCAGCAACACCCTTCTGAATCTTTCCTGACTTGATGCCAGCTTCTATTCTTTCGCCCGTTAAGATCAAATCGGTAAACCCCGCGGAAGAGTTACCAATCAGGTGATTGAAAAATGGCCCAGATAGGGTCCCTAGAAACATATCAACAAGTTCACGATTGGTTAAAGGAGGCTGCACCCTGCCATCCAAATCCCTCCATTTTTGTGCGTACTCTTTGAATCCCTCGCTTGTTCCTAGCGACATACCCTGAAGTTGGGTACGAGTAGGGGCAAGGTCAGAATTGTATTGGTATTGTTTGTAGAAAGCGGTGGCCAAATCTTCCCAATTTCGAACGCTGGTTCCCTCTAGCTGATAAAACCACTCCAACTGAGCTCCAGAAAGACTGTCTTGAAAGAAATGAATCCAAAGGTTTTTATCTGCCGTATAGGGTTGAATTTTTCTCACGTAGGACCTGAGATGCATTTTGGGACAGGACAGCCCATCATACCTCACAAACACTGGCACTTTGAATTTTGGGGGAATCACAATCCCGGCAACCAAACCCAAGTCTTCAAAATCCAAACCCGGTACTCTTTGTAGCTCCATGGCGGCCAACCTATCTTCTAGCCCTTTGTATTTATCATCAGCTGGAGGGTATTGCTGATCGGTATAATCTTCATCCTCTTCGACCTCCTCCTCTTTCGCATCAGACTCGGAAGGTACCGCAGCTCCACCTCCTTTGCTGGTTCCTTCATCAGAGATAGGAAGAAATTCAAGCACTCTCCGAGCTTCTCCGTCAAATCTTCTCCCTAAAGTAGCCATCCCTAGTCTCCTTTTCTTCTTTTTTACTGGGTTTTTGTTCCCCAATTGAGTCTTGATATCCTCCTGACCTTTAGCCAAGGTCATCAGGAGTTGCTGGAACTGTGCATTTTGAGCTTGTAGGTCTTTGACTGTTTGCTCGAGATCCATCCTACTGAAATAAACAGCAGACAAATAAGGAAACCTGGAATGAGACCTGCTTATGCACATGATGAATGGTATGCTTATGTATGCAATGCATTCAAGGATTTAGGACATTCAAAATTGTTTCGGACAAAGAAGAACGCACGTCATATTAATAAGAAGAAATTTGTTAGTACATAAATGCCCTATGGGCCAAATATTACAAAATAAACTTCTTAAGGCAGAAAGACATTGCGCATCCTTTTTGGTGCGATGTAGGTGTTGAGGGCTTCTTGCTCATGGAGTCGGCGAGTAAGCTCTAGAACCTTCTTCTCACTGGCGTAGAAGCTAGCTTCAAAAGTATTCCGTTCTTCCTTGAGCTGAATCCAACTCTTCTGCATTTCCTCCCACGATGTAGGCATGTCTGGGTGTAGGATGGTGTAGGGGACCTCTCCTTCCTTGACGGGCTTTTTAATCACAGGGAGAATATGAGGATAAGGCATCATCAGACTTTGGGCTCGGGCTCGTACCCACTTGAGATAAGGCTCAAGAGGGATGGACTTCTTGTGTCCCAGAGTCTTGCTATCAACCTTGTTGAGTTTTCCCCAAGCTCTGATAAATCTTTGGCGAAGTCCTTGCGCATCGTTGTCGAAGTCAAAAACTAGGTCAGGAATCAACATGTCATGAGGACCATCCCTCCGTGCATATCCAAATTGTCTCAAAGCTAGGTAAGGGTTGTAGGTGATACCTCCTCTAATTCCAAGTAAAGGAACATTAGGAAATTCTCAGCAACGATCGACGATGATGACATTTTCTCTGGACTGAGAACACCAATGTACATCAGAGTGAGTAAGAGTCATCAACCGTTGGGACCACCTTGAGCCTTGGTCGTTCTTCAAGACAGATTGTGGAAGGTGCGAAATAAACCACCTTGCAAGGAGAGGAGTACAGCACATGAGAACACCCCTCTTTCTCATTGTTCGTGTGTAAAATGAGTGAAGGATGTCCCCAAGCAATGTTGGTATTGGATTTCTGGACAAAAAAATTTTGACGGCGTTGACATCTACCAATTGGTCAGGATTTGGGAACAAGACCAACCCATAGATAAGGAGTGCCACAATCTCTTCAAAGGCTTGTAGGTCCAATGAATTCCAACATTCTTGTGCCTTCTCAAACAAGAATTTTTCTAAGAAACCTTTGACGTCACTTCTAGTTTCCCAATGCCCCTTGATGTCAGAAGGCTGTAGATGTAATGCTCGAGCAACATCTTCCGGCTTTGGTTCCTTTTCCGTACCGTTGAAGGGTAGTTGATTAAGGATAGGAATTCTCAGGAGTTGAGAAAACTCCTCCAAAGTGGGCACCAACTGGTAATCGGGGAAAGTGAAATAGTGGTGAAGAGGGTCAAAGAACTGGAATAGCACTTTCATCATGTCTTCTTCAATGTTGGTGTTGACTAGGCTGAGCAGTCTACCATGTCTTTCACTGAAGGATGAGCTTTCCGGAATTCTTGAGGTGAGCTCCTTGAGTTGATGAGGGATTCTCACAAGGTTGACTTGAATGGTTTTTCTACGAGGAACTTCCATGACCTACAAAACAGGAACAAAGATGAAGATCCAAAACCCTTGAAATGGTTAGTGAATGCATATGATGTTTTATGATGTCCATGATGTATGCACAAAACATATGTACAAGCAAATCACACCAAACCCTAGTTTCAGGCTTGCATGAGGTTTCATAGGTAAGTACCCTCTTGAGTGTAGTTGGCTTAAAAACCTGTCCTATAAATAGTAACCGGGTTCTAAGGAGCTCAATATCATTGGGTTGTTTTCATTGTTCATCGTTTTGGTTTAGCCACTTAACTAGCGACCAAAATATTCCAAGAAAACAACCCTCAATGAGTGTAGTATCGAGTATCTACCAACTTCGGACTGCACCAAAGCCGGTCATCTCACTACCCCTAATAAAAGGCCAAGATGGTCAAGTAAGGTTCTAGGTCATTAGTGCTTAGTGACATCACTCAGCGGCCCCGTACTCTCCTTGATTGAACATAAGGGTTACCGGTACCCATAAATATGTCGCACTAATATAGCTATTGCTTCGACCGTGTCGGTATACCCTGCACAGTTTCCACAACGTATTGTTATCTATGAATGTTTCCCAAAATCCGGGTGTAGGATTGCAAACCCAAACAAGAGAGCCAAAATGTAAAGCACACATTTCAAACAATTTGTCATGCAAGAGGGTGATCTAAGCCCTAAGGTTACTCCACTTTTATTAACCTCCCCAGCAGAGTCGCCAGTTCTGTGATACGGTGGGAGAACTGACTATGGTTTTTTGCGTTTGTTTTCGCAAATGTTTCGGTTGAGCAAGAGTCGCCACCGACTTTTTATTTTATCCTAAGGAAAGGTTTAAAAAGCACAGTAAAAAACCTTTGAGATGTTTTCTTGGGTTCGTGGAGTAGATTATAGAAAGGGAAGGTATTAGCACCCTTTCTATCCATGGTTATCCATGGGCTCTTAGTTACTTGCTTAGATCAACTTGCCTTGATTTTCAATTGTTTGAAATGGTGCTTTGTGTGTGGATTTTTGAAAATGTTTTGAAAAGAGGCCAATGTGGTGGCAACCTTTGTAATGATCCATGTTGGGATGTATACAGAGGTGTATGTCTTTTGAAAGTTTTCAATGTTTTTTTTAAAGTTATTTTGAAAGTGTGTTGTGATGTGTGTTTTGAAAAAATAGCAAGAGTTTTTGCAAGTTTGATCAAGTAACTAAAAGTTGTCTACCCCTAAATTTACTCAAAGATCTTTGCTATGTTTTAACCCTTTTAACAATTTTGTTCCACCATTGTATTTGGTGGACAATCTTGTGTTAGGATGTAAATGGGACGGGCGCGGGTCATCGTATAGACCATGATAGCAATGTTGCAAAGTATCTTAGTTTTTTTCTTTTGAGGGACTAAGATCATTTTTGTAAGGCAACTTTCGAAAGCGTCATCGAGGGACTATGATCTTTTGATTTTGTTTGTTTTACCAAGATACTTTGCATGCGTAACATGGCCTATTTTTGAAAGGCAACAAGTGGATGTAACCCTAGGGGTGTTAGTGTGCGAGTGTGTTTTATTGCATACAAGAGTTTTTTTTCTTCTTTGAATTAGGTTTTTCTATTTCATTGATTTTATCTTGCCATACATATCCTAATTACTAGTAATAAGAAGCGGAAATATAAAATCCTACGCTATTACAACAATTAGGGGAGGGGGATACACATTTGTACATGGGGGGTTCAACGAGAAAAATAGACAAAAAAGAAAATAGCAAAAAACAAGATATAGAGAGAGAGAGAGGGAGCCCGCGCGCTGCTGGGAGGTCATCAGAAGTTCTGACTCAGATCCGCTGCCAGATGATCAACCTCTTGGTTAAACTGTATGAGTTAGAACTTCTGACTCTGGCACCTGCAAAACAGAACCTTGTTAGTGGGGAAATCAGAAGTTCTGATTCCCCTGCGCTGCAAGATAGAAGTTTGTTAGTGGAGAAACCAGAAGTTCTGATTCTGCTAAAAGGCAATAACTCTCAGAGGTTCTGATATCATTGACAGCAAAACAGGCTTCAGATGTGCTAACGTCAAAGTCAGCACTTGGCTTTTCCCTGTACTAGTCAGAACATCTGCAATTCTGTTGTTACTCCACAAAACAGGAAACATATTTGGAACAGATCCAGCAAATACAAAAATGTTTCAGAGGTTAGAACCACCAAGGTCACAGGCAAGTCCTATACTGACTCAGAACGTTCTGAGGTATGAAACTCCTCAGAACATAAACAGCAACAACATGATATTTACATTATGTTTATTTGAGTATGCACAGCTGATGATGCTTAACAGCATGATGAGGGTCAGCAGGTGCTTACCTGACTGTTGGAAAAGTTGGTGGGTGAAAGTTAGCTTTTGGCTCTGGTGGTGTTCTGGACAGATTTTCTTTGAAAGGGCTGGTAAAGGCGTATACGTATGTAGGGTCAGAAGTTTTGAAAGGGTGTTTTTGGTCTACAGAAAAAAACTGGATATTTGATGAAGTTTGAAGGTGAGAAACTCAAAGTTATGAGACAAAACTGGAGATTTTGACAGAGTTTCAGAATGCTATGTTGCTAAGAGTTCTGTTTCTCACTTAGCAATTTCTGTTTTTTTTCTTGAACGCCTTTTGCAGTGGTGAAGACTCTCTATTTATAGGCAAAGTTCTTGTGGATGCCTTGAACTTTAAAGCGCCAACAGAGTTTGAATTTGTTCTTTGACAGAAATTCCTGGGAAGTTGTGATAACAGCTAGCTTTCAGCCTAGGCTGCAGCAGCAGGCGTAGATTGGGGAGAAGTGACCTCTGAAGTGGGCGGTGGCGTGTAGACCCATGCCAGAATCTTCACAAAAGCGTTTTCCAAGCCACACGTGAATGTTCAGGAGTGGTTGGAAGCATTAATGGGCATTAAATGGTGATAAGACCTATCAACATCAATATTCTGGTAATGGAAACCAACGTTGAATCAGCAGCGTAGACCATGCTCTGGCCTTGGCTTCCTGTAAGCTCTGGAGATTCTCCTGGTTTTCTGGTACGTTCCTTGGATTTACTTCTGGACCTCCTGGGCTTAGAGATTCTGTATCAGTGTAACACCCATTCTTCTGACCTTTTCATCTTCTGAATTCAGCATGTTCTGAAGGAACCTTCAGATTTCCCTGCTTCTCTTGCATTCCTTTAGCAAATTCTGACTGAGCTTGTGTAACTGCTGAAGGGGCATGTTCTGTTTGAGGCTTACATACTGAACCACGTTTACAACTTCTGATTGAACTAATGTAGCTGCTGAAAAGCCAACTTCTGACCATGCTGAGCCAAGCTTGCAACTTCTGACCGTTTTTATCTGGAATGGGTCCAGAAGTTCTGAAGCGCTGATTTTTTCTTAAACACTCATTTTAGAGAAACGTTCTAAGTACTTAGAATTTGATTTTTCTCAAGATAAAAGCGTTGTTTTTGGAGTTCGTGAGATCATCTTGCTCTTGTAAGTGGCTTGCTTTGGGCAAAAGGATGACTCAGGACTTGGATTTGTTTCATAGGGACCTTGAAAATCCAAGATGGTTTCCTGAAGAAAGGGAGGGCAAATTTTGGGGTACAACATGGTGCAAGGTGGAAGTGACAGCTCCGGCATTGTGAATCCAGGGGCGTCCCAACAGGAAAGAGTAGGAAGGACGGATGTCCATCACGTAGAATGTTGACTTGAACGTCTGGGTACCCACCTTGATCGGGATGTCCACCTCCCTGTGGACCATCCTTTTAGAACCATCAAAGGCTCTAACAATTATATTGCTGGGTTTCAGGGTTAAGCCTTCACAATCCAATCTATCCAAGGCTTTCTTTGGCAAGACATTTAAAGACGATCCAGTATCAACCAAAACATGAGCTAGGGTGGTCCCCCTACACTCCACCAAGACATGTAGTGCATCGTTATGCTTTCTCCCTTTGGAGGTCAAGTCTGCATCGGAAAAACCCAGGCCATTGTCAGCTGTCAGACTGGCTACACACTCCTGGAATTGATCAGCTGAAGTCTCTTGCGGCACGTGCACTGTCTTCAAAAACTTGACCAAAGCTTTAGCATGTGCCTCAGAGCACAGCAGCAAGGCTAACATAGAGATTTTGAAGGGAGTCTACCCCAATTGTTCAACAACATCATAATCACTTTTCTTAATGATCCTCAAAATCTCTTCCATCTCTTCCATCTCTTTCTGGGATGTTTCAGGAATAACAAGTGATTGAGCCTTTGTCAAGACATTCTCCTCTTGAACATTCTTTCCTTTTTTCTCAGCAGCGGAAACAGGGATGGGAATTGTATTGTCATTTTTGGCGGGTACACTTGCAGGTGTAAGTACTGGTATGGCTGTAACATTCGGAACGGGTCCAGAGACTGCCTTTGGTGGCGCAATCTCTGGAGAGAAAATTCTTCCACTACGAGTAATTTTGCTTGTTCCAGCAATGTTACTGATATTGGAATTGTCTTCTCCAAAACTCTCTTCATCGGCAGTCTCTTCAATCTGTTTGACACCATGGTAGTAGATTTCTCCACCATAGTTCCATGGTACCATTTTATCGGTTTTGTATGGGGCAGGCCCGGGCATTGTTATCTTCAAAGGAGTAGTCACTGGAGTGGATGTAATCCTAACGAGTTTTTTAGGAACCCTGGAAGAATTGGCGTATATGGTTATTATTGAAACTTCTAGAACTGGAATAGGTGAGACAGGAGCTTTCTCAAACAAATTTTCCTTGTTATCGATCAATTGTTTGATTCCTTTCTTCAACATAGGACAGCCAAATGGGGAGGATAGACAAGCATGGCAATCTTGGTCACAACTTGGGAACACCCTGGCTTTCAACAAATTCAACTTGATGGTTAGGAGAGGAGTTAATAGTTCATACACAGTAGAAACAAACAGGTCTTCTTCCATAGCATGGGCGTTGTGGCCGTGCCTTGGCATTGGAGCAGAGATAACATTGGGTTTTTCAGGTGCGTCGAATTCAACTTCTTTAGCATCTATCAAATCCTGAATTTTATTCTTCAGAGCCCAACAATTGTCAGTGTCGTGCCCTGGGCTCTCCGAATGGTAAGCGCACCTGGCTTCGGATGGTAATATGGAGAAGCAGTGTTAAGATTTTTAGGGGCCTCTTTCAGCATGGCAAGGTTCAACTTCAGAAGATGTGGTAGGACTTGAGCAGGAGTCATGTTTATTTTGGTGAATTGCCTTACAGGCCTTTCCACCCTTTGCTGATTGTTTCTAGGCTGATCATTCCTCGGCTGATTGTTTCTGGGCTGGTCTGATGCAGACTTCTGAATCATAACAGCCCCCACCGCTGGACGGTGCTCAACTCTTCCTTGACCCCTCTGAGAGTAGACAGCTGACACTTCCTTCTTTCCTGTGAAAGGTTTTCTGATGGCAGCAGAAGTAAATGCATCTTTTTTTGAATTTTCCCGCTTTTTATACCGGCCTCCACTCTTTCTCCAGTTAGAATCAATTCAGTGAACCCAACAGATGAACTTCCAATCAGGTGATTAAAGAAAGGACCTGACAGGGTACCCAGGAACATGTCTACTAGCTTTATTTCTGACAACGGTGGTTGCACCCTTCCAGCTAAGTCCCTCCACTTTTGGGCGTAGTCTTTGAAGCCCTCATTGGTAGCCATAGCCATACTCTGTAGTTGAGTACGAGTTGGCGCCAAGTTGGCATTGTATTGATACTGCTTATAAAAGGCGGATGCCAAGTCTTCCCAATTATGCACATCATACCTCTCCAACTGGTAGAACCAATCCAGCTGTGTTCCTGACAAACTGCCCTGGAAAAAGTGGACCCACAAATTTTTGTCAGAAGAATGTGGTTGAATTCTCCTGACATAAGATCATAGGTGCATCTTAGGGAAAGACACCACATTGTACTTAGAAAACAGTGGCAGTTTAAATTTAGGAGGGATTACAATTCCAGAAACCAACCCTAGCTCCTCAAAATCCAGCCCCGGTACTCTCTGCACTTCCATAGCTGCTAGACGCTCTTCCAAGTTTTTGTATTTGTCATCAGCCGGAGGGTACTGTTGTTCGGAGTAGTCCTCTTCCTCTTCTTCTTCCGCCTCAAAATCTGAAGGCACTGCAGTCTCTTTACCTTTTCCTTCCCCTTCCTCAGAGGTTGATGGAAAATCCAAGGCCCTTCTGGCTTGTCCTTCAAACCTTCTGCCCATGGTAGCCACGCCAACTCGCTTCTTCTTCTTTTTCTCTTTTCCTTTCTCTAGCAGAGTCTTGAGCTCCTCCTACCCCTTAGCCAAGGTCAAGAGTAGTTGTTGAAATTGTGAATTCTGAGCTTGCAAGTCTTTAACCGTTTGTTCAAGATCCATGTTGCTGAAATAAACAACAGAGGGATGAGGAAACTTCTTGCAAAGACCTGCTTATGCATATAATGAATGATATGTATTCATGTAATGCTTTCAAGGATTCAGAAATTCAAATTTGTTTTAAACAAAAAAGAAACACACGTCATATTAATAAGATAGAATTTGTTAGTACATCAATGCCCCTTGGGCAAAATAATACAAAATTCTAAGGTAAAAAGACGTTGCGCATCCTTTTTGGCGCAATGTAGGTGTTGAGAGTCTGCTCTTCGTGAAGTAACCGAGTGAGTTCTAAAACCTTCTTATCGCTTGTGTAGAATTGGGCTTCAAAAGTATCACATTCACCCTTGAGCTGTATCCAACTCCTTTGCAGATCTTCTAGTGATGTTGGCATGTCAGGATATAGGAGGGTGTATGGAACCTCTCCTTCCTTAACTGGCTCTATAATCACTGGGAGAATGGAGGAGTAAGGCATCATAAGACTTTGGGCGCGGGTTCGTACCCACTTGAGGTAAGGCTGAAGGGGGATGGAATTCTTGTGTCCCAAGGTCTTACTGTCTACCTTGTTAGGCATCCTCCAAGCTCGGATGAACCTTTGTCGGAGTCCTTGATTGTCGTTGTCGAAATCGAAAACCAAGCCTTAAATCAACATGTCATGTGGGCCATCCCTCCGAGCATAACCAAACTATCTTAGATCCAAGCAGGGGTTGTAGGTGATGCCTCCCCTAATGCTAAGTAGAGTGACATTAGGGAATTCCCCACAATGATCGACGATGATAACATTCTCTCTGGATCGAGAACACCAATGAATATCTGAATGTGTAAGAGTCATCAATCATTGTGACCACCTCAAACCTTGCTCATTCTTCAAGACTGATTGGGGAAGATGAGAAATAAACCATCTGGCCAGAAGAGGAGTGCAGCACATGAGAACACCTCTTTTCCTCATTGTTCGAGTGTGAAAAGAGTGTAAGATATCCCCAAGTAATGTAGGCACCGGATTACGTGACATGAAAATCTTGACAACACTTACATCTATGAGCTGGTCAGGGTTAGGGAACAAGATCATCCCATAGATGAGAAGAGCTACAATCTCCTCAAAAGCTTTCAGGTCTAGAGAATTCCAACAGTCTTGGGCCTTCTCAAACAAGAATTTTGCCAAGAAGCCTTTGACACCACTTCTAGTTTCCCAATGACCTGTGACATCTGATGGTTGCAAGTACAGGGCTTGATCAACATCTTCTGGCTTTGGATCTCTTTCCGTACCGTTGAAGGGTAGTTGATTGAGAATAGGAATCCTCAAGAGTTGAGAAAATTCCTCCAAAGTAGGCACCAGCTGGTAGTCAGGAAATGTGAAGCAGTGATGCAGAGGGTCAAAGAACTGGAAGAGAACTTTCACCATGTCTTCCTCTGTGTTGGAAGTGACTAAGTTGAGAAGACGACCATGCCTCTCGGTGAATGGAAAGTTCTCAGGAATCCTTGAAGCTATCTCCTTGAGTTGTGGAGGAATTCTTACAAGGTTGACTTGGATAGTTTTCCTGCGAAGTGAATCCATAGCCTACAAAACAGGAACAAAGATGAACTTCCAAAAATCCTTGAAATGGTTAGTGGATGCATATGATGCTCATGATGTCCATGATGTTATGCACAAGTATGTATGTACAAGCAGATCACACAAGTTCCTGGTTTAGGCTTGTATGGGGTTTCACAGGTAAGTACCCTCTTGAAGTTTACTTGGCTCAACCTGTCCTAGAAATAGAAACCGGTTCTAAGGAGCTCAATATCACTGGATTGTTTCCTCGTTCATTGTTTCAATTCAGCCTCTTACCGGCGACCGAAATATTCCAAGGAACCAACCCTCAATGAGTGTAGTATCGAGTATCTACCAACTTCGGTCTTCACCAAAGCCGATCATCTCACTACATCCTAAAAGGCCAAGTTGGTCAAGTAAAGGTTCTAAAAGTTCGTTAGTGCTTCATGACATCACTCATCGGCCCCGTATTCTCTTTGATTGACTCAAAGGCTACCGGTACCCACAAATATGTCACACTAACATAGCTATTGCTTAGACCGTGTCGGTATACCACGCACAGTTTCCACAATGTATTGCTATTTACCTATGAATGTTTCCCAAATTCGGGTAGAGGATTCAAATCCAAACAATAGAACAAAAGTGTAAAGGAAACAAATCAAGCAAGATAAGCATGTAAAGGTGATCTAAAACCCTAAGGTAACCCCACTTTTATACCTTTCCCCAGCAAAGTCGCCAGTTCTGTGATACGGTGGGAGAACTGACTTGAGGTTTTGCGTTTCGTTCGCACTTGTGTGGTTAGCAAGAGTCGCCACTAACTTTTCTTTTATCCAAAAGGAAAGGTAAAAAAGCACAGGAAAGACCTTTCGAGAATTTTCTCGGGTTCGGGGGGTAGATTATGAAAAGGGAAGGTATTAGCACCCTTTTCATCCATGGTTTTCCATGGGCTCTTAGTTACTCGTTTTAGATCACTTGCTTTTGTTTGATTGTATGCTTCTGGTGTGGGCTTTGAAAGTATTTTGAAAAATCTCTTTGTAATGGTTCTAGTCTCTATAAGAACGTATACAAAGTTTTGTTTCAAAAAGTGGTTCAAAGATGTGTTTGTGAATCATGTTTCGAAAAGTGTTTTGAAAAGAGGTTTTGCAATGATTCTCGTCTCTATAAGAACGTATATAAAACGTTTTTGTCTTTTTGAAAAATGTTTTGAAATGGGAGTGTAGGTGTAAAACTTTTTGTCGTGAGCAAGCGAGTAACTAAGAGTGAATCTATCTACTCGAAAGGTCTTAAGTTGTTCTTTTCTTCTTCCTTTTAATGGTGCTATCTTACCATTGATTTGGTAAGAAGCCCCACCATTGGATGTGAAGGGACAGGCGCGGGTCAATTTTACAATCATTGAAGGTAACTTGTGAGACGCTTTAGCAATTTTTTGTAAGGGACGAGATCGTTTTATCGAAGGCAACATTAAGGGTCATCGAGGGACTACGATCTTTTTTATCGAAGGGTCATTGCTAGTGTGTCTCATATTCGAGGGACATGATTGTATTTCCGAGGCAACGGGCGAGGTTACCCTAGAGGTGCGCGTGTGAGAAAGTGTGTTGGTTTCAAGTTATTTATTCTTTGATTAGGTTATCTAGCGATTGATTTTTTGAATCTTGCCATACACGCCTAATTACTATACAGTATATGGAAAACAGTAAATTGCGGGAATTGAAATTCTATGCTATTATAAAAGTATTCGGGAATAGGGGTACACTTGTTACAAATGGGGATGAATCAAATGAAATAGCAATGTCCAAATATCAAGCAATACAACCAAATCGAATTTTTATGCTATTTAATATAAAGCTATGACAATTTATGAAAATAAAAATCAACAAAGTATGAAATGAAATGTATTTATTTGAAAAGAGAAAAATAAACCTATTCTAAAAAAGAAAATGATTTAAATTAAAAATCTTATTATTATTTTTTGTATTTTATTAATTATAAATAAGTTTAAAAGAAAGAAAACAAACTAGGTTAATTCTTTTATTTTTTTGATGTTTTATTAAATGTAAAAAAGAAAAATTAATAAAAATAAGATTATATAAAAAAATTAAATAATATAAAATTAATTACAAAAAAAACTTAAGTCAAATTAATGAAAATATTTTTTTTTAAAGTTTTATAAGTATATTGTATAATAAAAAGAAAAATAAGAAGAAGAACAAATTACAAAAGCAAATGGGCTTAGGGAGTTTAAAGGATGTTAGGCCCAAAGAAGCATTATTATTATTGCTGAAACAAAAGAACAGGCCAAAGGGGGGTGAACTAGCAAACGCGTGCATGGGCTTTAGGGGTTTGAATAATACAGGCCCAATGTTCTTAAACTTGTCTAATTTCTGATTAGGGGAAACAAGCAAATTAGGGTTTGTGGTTCACTCGCTCACAGCGGCGCCGCACTGTCTCTTTCGTTCTCTTTTCCATTTTCGTTCATCTTTCCATCTCTGAAATGTCTCAACCTTCTAAGCTCATGGCCGAAACGCCCTATTAACAACCTAATCTCTCCTCATCTCACTGTGATTCGCGTTTCTCTGAAAAAAACCCTAAGGTCGGAAATGAATTTGTCTAAGAGGTTTTAAATTTGTGCTTATCTGATCCTCCCTCTACCCTCTGTTACCGGAGCGTCGCCTCTCACGCTTCCTAACCAAGTTCTAAAGGTTTTGCTCTTGAAAGGTATGGTTCTGTGGTTATTTAAGTTTTGAACGATTTTGTTATTTGTTTTGTTACGTTTTTCTGTTGACCTACTATATTATCCATTGAGATGCAGGAAATGTTATGAGGAGGGTAAAGAGACCATACCTGTTTGAAATTTTTTATGTGAAATGGATGGGAATGGTGAGACGATAATGATGCTCCTTGGTGGCGAGAGCTTGCGAGGGAGGAGATGAAGATTTGAAGGCGCGCTTCTGGTAATCTTCTTATGTATTCTGCGTTTGAATGATGCTGATGCTGATGATAATGATTTGATGATGTTTGAGACTTTTTTTTCTTCTGTTTTTCTGGGTTTAAAAAGTTTGACAGGTTTGATGAGTTTGTGAAGGTTGTTGGTTTGGATGCTGTACTTTTTTTATCAGTTTAGGCTTTGAGGTTTTTGATGGTGGTTGTTGGTTTGGGTGCTGTTACTGTTTTATCAGTTTCAGACTTTGAGGTTTTTTTGGGATTTTTGGTTTGAACTATTTGACAATTTGGGATTTTGTGGTTTTGTGATGACTCTTACTGTTGGTTTTTGACAGTTTTGATGCTTAATCTGGCTTTTTGAGTTTCATATGTTTGACATGTTTTTGGTTGATGGCAGTTTAAAGGTTTGAGGCCTTTTGGTTTGAACTGTTTAACAGTTTGATGGTTTGAGGCTTAGACTTTGTTAATGTTGAGTTAACAGGTTTTTTGAAGGTTGTGGAGTTGGTTCTTACAGTTTGGTTTGAGGTTTTCTAAAAGTTGTTGTTACAGTTTGGTTTTGAGGTCAGGTTTTTGGTTGATGGTAGTTTGAAGGTTGGTTTGACAGTTTGGAGGTTTTCTTTGGTTTGTTGAGTTTGATAATTTTTTTTCTCTTTTTGCTTTAGCCTTGTCTACTGTTATATTATGTTGCTTCTGTTGAAATTTTTTTCAAAATGGTGGGAAACCACCAAATTTTGAATACTTTGGCATGTTGTTCTTATGCTCTTTTTGTTGCAGTTTTTATTTTCTAGCAACTCTTATGCAATTGTGACAACAGGGCAGCAGGGCTGTGCATCCCTAGGTGACTTCTTTCCTCTCTTCTCTCTCAATGACCCTAAGAGTCAATTGCTCTTTTACCTTTTTCTGAAAAGTTTGCAATAAATGGAAAATGATGAAAATGCTTATTGAACAAGCCTCTTGCTTGTTGACTTAGTTTATCATATTGCTATATTTTCTTTTTGTTGTTGCCTGCTTCCTACTGCTATGCTGCTGCCTCATTTGCATGGATGCTGTTTGTATTTTGTCCAATTTGCTGCTTGTTTGACCCTGTTTTGTGCCTTCTGTTTGTTATATTTGTTTGGCTGCTGTTTGCATTTCTTGTTTGAATAGCCTTGTTGCATTTCTTGTTTGGACAGCCTTGTTGCATTTGGACAATTTGCTTGCGTTTCTTGTTCGGACAGCTTTGCTTGCATTTCTTATTTTCTTTTTGTGAACCAAGAAGAATAATCTTCTTATGATTTGCAAATAGAAAAATAAAAACATGATGAATTAAAAATAGCCTTCTAATTTCAAATTGCAAACTTTAATGATGAACACCATTCTTTCTTTTGAAAATTCTTGCTTATGCCCAAATAGTTTTTGT
Organism: Vicia faba; assembly: GCA_948472305.1. Lineage (NCBI taxonomy): Eukaryota > Viridiplantae > Streptophyta > Magnoliopsida > Fabales > Fabaceae > Vicia > Vicia faba. The sequence continues at coordinate 1,291,907,109 of OX451741.1, forward strand.
ACTAACTATTTTTCTGTCTTTTGTTTTCATGTGAGCACAACTGGATGGTGGCAAAGCAGGGGAAGCAAGAGACTCTGTGGCAAGCATGGAAGCAAAGGAAACTCAGTCAACCTTAGGCCTAGATTCATTTTTCTTTTCTTTGTAATTTAGAGATAAACATTCAACAATTGTACTAATTTATTTTTTTTAAATACAATAAGTTGTAAAACCTAAAGTATTTAAATAATAAATTGTTTTGTAATAACTTTTGAAATAAATGGAGAAAGTCTTATGAGATATTCTGGTGTCCATTGAAATCTTTAATCAACAATAACTTGTAATCTTCCCTTTGCATCCTAACTAATTCTTAAAGATTCCCAATCAAGATAATTGAAACAAAATGCTCCCATCTGATAACTTAAACTCCAAGTAATCCAATAATTCTGTAATCTTGCAACTGCATTCCAATCAAAACATGTACTGTCTATTCCATAAACAAGCAAATGTTTATTCCATAAACAAGCAAATGTTTTAAAAGACGCAAATTATCTGGTTAACCTGGATCAAACAAAACATGAATGTCCCAAATGACAGTCTTAGATTCCATCTCTTGTCCCAAAAAAACATGCCTTGAGAACAAACATTAACCTTTCAGTAAACTTGAAAAAGCATGAAAACATGTGAAAGCCAATTGGATCTTTGAGAATTCATTTCTTTTGAGAATTGCAAGAAAAACCCTAATTGCTGGTTTACTGCCAAAGGAGAAAATCTGCCTGATCAATTCCTGAGCCAACTTAAATATCTGAGAAACCCTAGGGCTGTGTTCTCTATGAAAAATGAGAGGGCAAATTTTGGGGTACAACACTTAGCATTTTCTCTTCCGTTGTTCCTACTGACTCCAGAACATTTGAAGGCAGCAATTCAAGTTCCAAGCACACGCTTCAGATTCAAGGTAAGTCTTTCTGACTTTGCACCTTTCCATTCAGAACATCATTAAATATGTAAATATCATAATATTGATGTTGTCCATATCATTGCATAAGTAGAAAAACTGTGGATCAGAACTTCTTGATTAAGGCTAGGCTCAGAATTAGGATTAGAACTCTATAAACTGTTGTGCTTTTATCCTTCTGATTTGCTGTTTGTTAAGAACTGAATAAATTGCTGATGTGCTGATTAATATAAGGAAAGAGTTGAAATGTAGCACAGAACTTCTGATTTTTATTCACGGTTTTAGCACAACACAGAACTTTTGAGTTCTCCTCACTGTTTTAACACACAAAACTTCTATGATTTTCTCACTGTTTAAACACACTGAACTTATGATGTTCACTCGCTGTTAACACACACTGAACTTATGATGTTCACTCATTGTCTTAGCACATACTGAACTTCTGAGTTCTCTTCACTGTTTTAATACACAGAACTTCTAGGCTTTCTCACTATTTTAACACACACACATAACTTCTAAGACCTTCTCACTGTTCTAACACTCAGAAGTTCAGCACGTAGCAACCCAGAACTTGTAGGACCTCAGAGTGTATCAATCCATAACTTCTGACGCTTCTTTTTGAACCACAATGCGCCCGACATCAGAACTTCTGATCCCCTTTGTTTTGCTTTCAGCAGCATGCTAATTCTATCTCTCATTATTTCATTTTTTATCATTTTCAATATTAATACCCTTTTTATTAATAAAAAAAATACATAAAAAATATTTTCTCTTTATCAATTTATTTATTTATTTTCTTAATTCATTAAGACAAAAAACCATTTTCTAAACAAGTCCTTTTTCTTTCTTGCATTGTACATTTCAATATGGTTGTAATAGTTAATTAGGATTTAAATTCTTGCAACCCCCCATTGGTAAATTTGTACCCCCATCCCTAAATGATGTAATAGCGTAGGACTTTATATTTCCGCAATTTATCGCTTCCAAATGTAAATGCAAGTAATTAGGGTGTGTATGGCAAGATATGAAATCAACAAATATATAACCCTAATCAAGACTAAATTCATGTAAATAAAACACACTTGCACACTAGCACCCTTAGGGTAATCTCACTTTGTTATCTTTCAGAAAATAGTCATGTCCCTCAAATATGGGCATTTTAGCAAAGACCCTCGATAAAAGACCATAGTCCCTCGATGACCCTCAATGTTGTCTTTGGTAAACGATCTTGTCCCTAAAACAACATTGCTAAAACGTCCCATAGGTTGCTTTCAATGACTATACAAACGTCCTACGCTTGTTCCTTCACATCCAACGATGGGTGTGATACGGTGGCAGAACCGACTATTTTGAAAAATGCTAGTTTGCGTTTTGCGTTTGTATTCACAAAATGTCGCGGTAAGCAAGAGTCGCCACCAACTTTTATTTTATCCAACTGGAAAGGACAAAAGCACATAAAAATTACTTTTTCGAGATTTTGAGTACGGGGGTTAGATTATAGAAAGGGAAGGTATTAGCACCCTTTCTATCTGTGGTTTTCCACGGGCTCTTAGGTACTTGCTCATCTTTTAAAATTGCTTGTGTGTTTGTGTTTTGAAATTTATTTGTTTTACTTCGTTTTAACCCTTGCTTCTGTCTTCAAGAGTGTTACGAAGTGTTTTGAAAACTTAGTTTGAAAAGTTTGTTTGAAAGTGTATGGTGTAAAAAATTTGATTTGAGCAAGTACCTACTAGCATCTACCTACTCGAAAAAAGATTGTTTCTGTTTTTATTTCCTTTAGACAACGCTATCCTACTATTGAGAAATAGGTAGCACCGTTGTTGGAGTTGTAAGGGTCAATTCGTAAGGGACATACGATCACTAAAGCAATGTTAGGACGTCTTAGTAATAACCCTAAAGTCTTAAGATCATATTTGAGGCAACATTTTCGAGGCGACGTTTTTGAGGCAACATTTCCGAACGGGACTTTTGATCTTTGTTTAGACAGGAGGGAAACCACTAAGGCACCCTATACTTAATGATCGTTTACCGAAGGCAACCGAAGTGGGAGTATACCCTAGAAGTGTGCATGTGCGAGTGATTTGATTTCAGTTATTATCTTTGCACATTAGGGTTTGCTAGCCATTTTAAATTAACATGCAATCTTGTCATACAATCCTATTAACATACATCTAATAGTTAATATTTGCAAGAAATAAAATGCGGAAAAGTAAAACCTACGCTATTACAAGGCTTCGGTGGAGGGATTAATTACATAGCCAAAAAACCCGCAAAAACGATAAATAAAGAAAAATCCTAATTAAACTATTACATACCATGAGCAGTTACATTAATATTACAAAAAATATAAATGCGCGCGACAAATCGAGAATGAGAGATCTAGGGTTTTGACCCGAGCTACCTAATTGTTATTTAAAAGAAAAATCATTTTTTGTGGTTTTTGATTATTTTGAGAAAAGTAAAGTTTTAATTGAATAAAATAAAAAAACTAATTACTAGTTGATTTTAATTAAGAAAAATAATTAAATCGGCCTATTTTTGTATTTTGGTTTTATTGAAAAGAAATAAAAATTAAATCAAGAACAAACCCTAATTTTTCTAATTGATTTTAACTATATAAAAAAAAGTTAAAATCATCCTAATTTAAAATTTAACTAAAATTAAATTATATTTGATAAAATAAAAAAACCTAATTCTAAATTTGTGAAATTGATTTTATGATTTTTTTGTGAAAAAAGGAAATTAATTTTGTTAGAAAATAATTAAAACAAATTAAATAAATAAAAGGAAAATAGAAAAAAGAATAGGAATGAGCCTGAGGTAAATAGCAAAAGGGAGGGGTGTTGTTTGCAACTTTCTGGGCCCAAATGTTGATGGCCCGTTTGACTTTTCCAATCTCATGCGTGCGTTTGATTCCAGCGCATGGTGGACCCTCACGTGGGAAGGCCTTGGATCTGGCATGCTGGGGATCTGATGGTTTGAATGCTGATGACGCATGGTAGTCACATGGGAGACTCATGTACCTGATTATGCAAGGAAAAAATATACTCCCTCCATTCTCTTTTATAAGAAAATTTTAAATTTTTAGATTAATTTAATAATTGATGTATCTAACTTATATATAGTCTAATTACATTATTTATTCAATGAATCTAAAAAGTCAAAATTTTCTTATAAAAGAGAATGGAGGGAGTATGAAGCAATATGGGGACCTGGGGATCGAACCCAGGTCCTTGAACCTTCATCCATTGCACGCTTGCCAGCTGAGCTGGTTGTATTAGTTGTATAAAAAATAACAAAAGAATATTATATGATAAAACAAAAAGCCACGTTCTGAAATGCACAAAATTCAAATGGACAAGTCATGGAGCGCCACGTTATCCTTCTTCTTCCTCCCACCGTTGCTAAAAGTTTCTTTACTTTTACCTATGGACGCTGAGTGTAGGTATAACCCAGTGCCTTTCCAAAATCCTATACAAGCATGATAAATGCAAAACAATGATACCAATCAACTCGTTGCAACCTCACGAGCATCATGGTACCATTATCCATGTCCAATTGTCCCTGTACAACCCTAAAAACGAAGCAAGAACCCTAACTATGGCATCTTTCCGTTTAGTCAATAAAAATGCAATTAAGTACAACCATTAGCTTGCAAATAAATCATGGATTAAGAATATGCTAATAAATCACGTTAAAGATGCCAGAATGATGGTATTCAATTTCAAAAAATATGAAAACCGTGTGGTACTTACAGTGCAATTCTGAACGTGGGAAAGCTTATTAATGGTTGAAACACGTTCTTGGGATGTCCAGCAAACGTTTGGGATGGCTAGAATGCTTTGAATTGACCTGAAACGTGGAAATCAGTTTGTCACTTTTCTTGAATTTTTTGAATCTTGCTTTCTGTTTTGCACGCCTCTAGCATCCTTGTTTTTGATCTGCAAATGTTCCTTATGTACCCTAGAATGAATTAGGGTTGCAACTTGGTTTCAAATCTTCTCCAATTATGATTATTGAATCATGATTTGATCCTTATGCAAATCATTCCAAATCAAGCAAAATGCAATCTTTTTGTGTCCAAATGAACCTTGCACGATTTGATTCTCTCTCCAGTTGTATAATAGACCTAAACATGCACAAAATCTCAAGCTTTGATTAGTTTTTTGATATTTTCATGATTTTATTTTGATTTTATTTTGATTTTATTTGATTTTATTTGATTTTATTGAAATAAAATCAAAATAAATGACAAAAATAAAAGAATGACAAATGGAAGGGATCATGGGTCGTGGGTCACATTACAAACTCAGTGCAAGCATAAAAAGTTGGGCCCATTTGGAAAAAATTGCAATTTGGGACACATTTGACTTTTGGCAATTTTGCAAAAAGGGTCAACTTGGCCAATGCATAACTCTTAATTTTGACCCTAGATATGTGTTCTTGGACTTTTTAGAAAGCTTAAGATATCCTTTACACAACCCTTTTGGTCTCATCTCAATTGAGTCTTCCATGTTCATGTATGAAGCTTTGACATAAAAGGTGTTTTTGTTGACTTTCCAAAATGACCTATAATATCCAAATTCATATCTTCTTGTGAGTGCATATTTTGAACTTGGGAGCTGAAGATGAATTGTAGGGAATTGCATCCTCTTCAAAATGAACTTTGGATGGGTCATTTTTGATAAAATATGAGAAAGTCATGCTTGGTCAAAGTTGAGTTGACTTTCCCTGCAAAACCCTAATTTAGTAACTTTGGGGTTTTGATGAATTGTGAGCAATCCTTGAGGAATCATGATCAACCCTTGATCAAATGATGAATAATACTTCAAAATGAGAATGTTGACCAAAAATCTTGAAGTTTGACTGTATGTGGGCCACAATTGTCTTTTGCCCTAGCACAGTCAATTTTCAGGCCTTTTAGCAATTGACTGAGCAAATTTCCTCTGCAAGGCTTGAAACTTGGTATGGATGATCTTGAGAACATATTAGGACAATGGTGAGCATTTGGGATCCTTTGGAATCAAACATATTGATGCAAACTAAAACCCTAATTTGAGGTAGACTACCTTAGGAGAGAGTTTGTCTAGTCAACCCCTGGACTTCCTTGAGCAATTTGAGGACCTCACTTGAAATGTATTGAAAAATATGGGAGTGCAAATTTTGGGGTACAACAGCTTCCCTTGTTCAATCTTCTTAAACCTGAGGATGTAGATTGGCTTGTCTGCCTTTCGTGATCCGAAGGTGGAAGATGATTGAACACTAAAGTGCCTAGAAATTTGCACTCGCATGAAGTGGTATTTGTCTTGCGATATCGGGAATGGGCTTATAGATGCCATTAGAAGAAGTGTAGATCGCATAAGAGATTCCTTTGCGAGAGCCCGTATACCTGTTGTTGAGGAAGACTTTGTTGGGGAATGTCGGTCTCTGTCTTGAGAGAAATAGAATTTTAGGAGCTTCAATTGTCCGTTATTCTACTAGGGAATCATCTCTTAGTCGAGGAGGTGAAAATGAACTGCTATCTGGTCGCGCTCCAGGCTTCACAGTAGTTTGCTGAGAAAAATAAGACCGACTACTATCTGGTCGTGCTCCAGGCTTCACAGTGACTTACTGGGGAGATGAGATTAAACTTGCTATCTGGTCGTCTTCCAGGCTTCGCAATTTCTCAATTCTTATCTGGTCGTGCTCTAGGCTTCAGAAGGAATCAAGTGGTTATCCGGTCGCATCCGAGCTTCAACTTGAATTTAAGGCATACTAATATCTGGTCGATTTCCGGGCTTCATAGTAATTGGCCGGGTAAACTGCTATTTGGTTGAATTCCAAGCTTCGCAGTACCTTATACTGTTATCTGGTCGTGTCCTAGGCTTCAGTATCCTTTGCTGCTATCTGGTCGTGATCCAGGCTTCGCAGCGTCTTATACCATTATCTGGTCGATTCCAGGCTTCATGGTATCTTGTATTGCTATCTGGTCGATTTCCAGGCTTTACAATAACTTGCTGAGGGTTAAGCTATTTTCCGGTCGATTTCCGGGCTTCCAAGCTTGTATTTAAGAGATACCACTATTTGGTCGATTCCAGGCTTCGTAGTATTTTGGAGAGATCAAGATACTATATGGTCGATTTCCGGGCTTCATAACTTGAACTGGAATAGAAATCTTAGTATCGATTTGACTGAATAAGAGGAAACTTGTGAGAAGTTGTTTGTATCTTTCCCTTAAAGGTAAAGAGTTAGTCATATGTAATGTCATGATGTATGGAATGTATTGATTAATGATGTTCTCAAAATAAATGAGATTATGCTGTGTGATGCATATGCGCATGCCATGATGTATAGATATGCAATGTTCTTGTGATATTCTCTGGATGGGGAGAATAAATCCTGGACTACTGTTGGAGAGTACAAGGAGTTGAGTTCTTCGTTCTCGCTGGGGATAGTGACCGAAGATGATTAGCTGGAGACTTGCGTCCATTCTGCTTGAGAACAAATCGTCGGGGGAGACTCTGCTTGAGAATAACCCTGTGGGAGAATGACTCTACGAGGAAGAGAGATACTCTGCTGGATGATCTGCTGATTTGGAGAAATAACTCAGCTGGGGATAAATTACCGTTGTTGGTGATAGGTAAACTCTGCTTGGGGAGAAATTTGCCGACTCATTCGCGATTATGAATCTTGGCTGGGGAGAGCTAACACCACTGTCTTTGGATACTTCCTACTATGCAGGGAGTGTATGTACCTTTAGTCATATTCTTAAGCTGGCTCTATCCCTGTACCTGGTGGGTAGAGCAACTAGAAGGTTTGGACATTTCTTGTTTGCCCCTGTTCCTGGAATTACGAGTAATTGTCTTTGTTTGTTATGTAAATATTTATGAGCACCAATCATTTTCAAATTCATATATCAAAAATGAATCATTGGATGTTGTTGTACCCCAAAATTTTCCCTCTCATTCTTCAAGGCCTTTCTCACAAGGATTCTCAAGGTTCAAGCTTGCACAAGTACTTTGGAATTTTCTAGTACCAAAATTAAAAGGAAACTGTCAAAAAGGGCGAAAACAGATAAAAATATGATTTTGAAAAAATTTGGAGAAATACAAGTGTTCTTCGTTTCAGCTCCTTCGATTGGCCTTTTGGCCTCTTTTGATACAGGCTTTGGTTGCATCCTTTGACTGGGTGATGGCCTCTGGCCCGCTGGCTTTGATTTACAAGGAAGGATTTTCCTACATGCCACCTTCGATTGCATCTCTGGCCTTACCGGGTTCACAATGCCATGACTGCCTATTGCATGTTTCGTTTGGATGTCTGATGCTTGCATGCCTATACAAACTTTCCCTCCATGCTTTCCTTGACTCATAAAGTAATGACTAGTTACATACAAACTTTCATTTGAGCCACAACTTGCACGCAAAAGGCATCCCCCTTGCTAGCATGCACAAGGTACAAAGCCTCCTATAACTTCCTTCGATTCCAAGGCAAAAAGCTCCCTTTTGGTGTCCTTCGATTTGCACTTTTTGCCTCATGCATGCCTCTTTCGAATCTGGACATTTTGCCTCCTGCATGCCTCTTTCGTTTGGGCATGTGGCTCCCTTCGTGCAAGTCTTTGTTTGAGAATTGACCTTTTGTGTGCTTGCTTGGAGTCACAAAGTTTAGACCTCCTCCATGCAGGCTTCGACAAGACATTGACTATGTTTGTATTAGCTTCGACTGGACAACATTTCTCTTTAGTATGCTGCATTTGCATCCTTGACAAACTTCAGCACATGGTTGATGGCCCCTTCAAAAGACATATAGTGGTGGACTTGAGGGGCATACATATGAGTCCCTGTCGAAGGGTACACCTTACTAGTCCATTCGAAGGACACATTTGGCCCCTTCAAACGATGCACAAAGGTGATTCGTTTGAAAGACACTTGTTGGAGGAAAGTCAAACAATATGTTTGGAAGAAGAATCTGGTCGAAGGAGGGTCAAAATGAAAGGATGAAATATTCAAAGATGCTTGCTGCTGTTTACCGTGGAAATTGGTAAACAACCGCTGATCTTCCAAAAGGTTACTTATTTGGTGACTCGCAGGATCGATCAGATTGATCCTAAGACATGGTTGATTTTCTGGGGTTTGACTAAATCTAATGATGATTAATGCCAGTAAAGTAAAGACACTTTATGTAAATTGCATGAAGAAAAGCTTGATAGAATAAATGAAAGCGTTAAATAAAAGGCTTCGACGGAGATGAGTAAATGAAAGGCAATAAAGTGCTTGAATATAAAAGACTTTGATTAATTTAAATGGTGTTTCACACATACATTCTCAACAATTCTTTCGCTCACACTGGGTACTTGAATCTAGATGAGTGACTTGTATATAATGATGAACACACACAAAAAATACGTGAACAACTAGTATTTATACTAAAACACATCTTAAGTAACCGTTGGGCAGTTACGTCGCTTCGAGATGACGCCACATGGCACGCTCACAGCATTCGACGCTCCTGATCTTGGCACGTTGCGTTTGGTAACTGCTGGGAACTGTTTTCCCTCCAAACATTCGAATCTCAAACCATTCCACCCTGGGCATCAGATACCTTTGTCGAGAAGTTCCTTCGACGTCGAAGGTAACAAGATTCCCACTTAAAAGAAACCCTCTAAGTACCTTGCCATTTTCTGATGAGCATTCGACAGGATTAGCTGGTCGAAACCTGGAAACTCTTCAAACTCATAATTAATGGTCTATATTGATAACAAACAAGGGTGTCGAATTTAGGAGCCAACAAATTGCCCCCCAAGAATGCCTTATTTCGACGCTGAAAAGAAAAAGGCATTCTTTGAGATTCCACCCGACACCTGTCCTTCATTCTTAGCCACAGATTAGCTCATGCACTTTTCGTCTCCTACCAACCAACTGACAATCCCAAAAAGCCATCATTTCAACTGTTCCTAAGACGTCACTTCAGTAAGGCGTTTGGCATGCCCAATGTCTTTTCACAGATTGTCATCATGACAATTCCCCGAAATCGAGGATGCACGCTGCACCGTTTTTGTTCTGCAGAACGACTACATCAGCAAATGAGCGCCATGTGCCCCACTATTGTCTGAAACATTAAATGACCTCGAGTTTTGTGATTTTCCAATCACTATAAATAGCGCTAAGTGCCCCTCGTGGGACTTTTCACGCTTTCTTCATCCAAGCCTTAATATTGAACAAAAATTTCTGCAAAAAACTTTGTTCTTCATCCATCTTCATCTCAACCCAAAAAATGGCTTCAGGTTCTCGTTCTTCCAATGTCCCCAGTTCTAACACTCCCTCTAAAACTGCCCAACCGAAAATCTTTTCAACTGTTCCAACAGTTAACTCCAAAGGAATGCGAAGGGTTCCCGAACCCTTGGGAACTATTGAGCGTGAGACTTACTCTTCTCAACTGCTGATTCCTGTTGGATACTCCAACCAGGTTTTCGCCATGTCTGGTCCTCTATCTGCATGCATTGCTGACCCAATGAAGATCAAGAGCTTCTTCCCAGTGCTTGAGGCACTCAAGCCCGTTGGGTGCTCCGAAAAGGCTACAGACGACAACGAAGATCCTGCAAAAGAAAAGATAGATCTTCGTTTCTTCAACAGAGGGGTTAGGGCTTTTAGGTCTAGCCCTAGCCTTACACCAGACTACAACGCTTGGCTCGACAAGATGGAAAAAAGCCAGGCTTTGATTTGGAAGAACATGGGGATTTATGACCTAGTCATGCTTTCGAAGACTGGTCTCAACTACTCCCCTGAAATGCTGGTAGCTTCTTTGCTATTTTGGGACTATACTCACTTCACATTCCACCTGCCTTGTGGAATGGTAACACCCACTCTCTTCGACATGGCTGCCATTACCGGTCTTTGACCAACTGGGGATTACTTTGACCCAGAGGAAATGTCTGAAGACCAGATTGGGTTTTCAGCTACCAAACCCACTTACACCACCTACACCAACCACTATCATGACAAATCGACAGCTAAGGTGACGGACGTGGAGCACATTGCGTTTCTAGCCCTTTGGCTGTCACGCTTCGTGTTCTGCACGAAATCTCTACAAGTGACGAAGAAAATGGTCACCCTTGCTACCCAGCTTCACCACGGTCAAAACATCTGTTTGGCCGAATTAATACTGGCGAACCTATATGAGTCGATAAGCAGTGGGGAGACTCTATTAAAGGTAATAGAAAATAGAGCCAGCTTGCTGCTTGCAGGACCCTTCTGGCTACTACAACTATGGCTAAACGCCACTTTTGAGTCTTTTTTACCTTAGAAAACTCAAATAAACGAACAAGATCCTGAGATAGCCAAAAGGCGTATCGAAGGTACCAGGCTGGCTTTACTGACTCCCACTGAGGATGGGCTGGAACTCCAACAGACCTTTGCAAACTTCATTTTGATGTTTGCAGGGAGGAAAGAATTTACCTCGACCATGGCTCCTTTCGCCCGTCGAAAGTTTGGTCCAGGGTGGTTCACCAGGCCCCATCCCAAGTCATCAGAGGATCCTCATCTCGAAGAGCACACAACACTATGGGAAGCATTTCTCACTCCCAGGATAATGCCATTGTGCTTTAAGAGTTCCAAGAATCATCTGAGCTTGATTGCTTATCAGCCAAATTTGGTCTCTCGACAGTTTGGTATCATCCAATCACTTCCTTCTCCCATTTTCCCTAGGGAGAAATCAATGTTGTATTTTTGTAATGATTACACTGAGGATGCTGCTACCAAGCACATTGGTAGGTACGCTGGTCGGACAGTACTTTCATTGTTCGACTACCAACTCAACTTCCTCTGTTCACCATCTTTTGAAGACTGATGGAAGAGTTATTATGCTGAAGAATTCTTTGATGAAAAAGATTTTGTGGACGAACTCCAGAAGTCCTTCGTTTTGGTCCTTGACAAAATAAAGAAATGTACGTTCACTCTTCAAATTATATTTGTCTTTCCATTTCGACTTATAACTTGTCAATTATAACTTGTGAACGCGTCTTCTTTCAGTTGTTCGAAAACCTGCAGCAAAGAAAACCACAGAAAGCCATCAGGGAGGAGGTCCCTCTACAAAACCTTCAGCACCGGTAACCAAATTTTTATTATTTCCTGCTGGTTTTAACATCCTGATTTTCGATGTGGCATTCTAAATCAACTCCATTTGGGGTTTCAGGAACCTGCACCTAAGAAACGACCTGCATTAACGGTCGAATCTGCGAGTGACGACGAGGATGAATCTCCCCCTGTTCCTCTCAAACAGAGAAAGTTGAAGAAAGATGACCCTGCTCCTGAGCCTCGACCTATGATCAGAATCAAGGTTGCAGGGAGAAAATCCAGGCCACCTCCTGTGATCATCGAAGAGCCCACGGAGGAGGAGCTGAACGTCTTGCTCAGCAAACCCGTTGAAAGTGATAATTCTAGCCCTGGGGCTGAAATTCCTCTACAGGTAGTACCTCCGACCATTTTTAACTTAGGTGTCAACGATCACGTTCGGTTGTGTATCTCTCTAAACCAGAATATTCTTCCTCTTCTATTTTCAGGAGACCACCGAAAGTTCAGCACCAAAAACTTCAGAGACACAAGACTCTGCTGAACATAGTAGACAACAAGAGGAGGAATTGGAAAACGATGAAGCCCTTGCCGAAACAGAGGAACAACAACCAAAGGAAGCTCAAGTGGTCGATTTGACAGAGGAGCAACATGACGAAGAGGATCATGTTGATGCTGACACTACTGAACAACATGTCGAAGAGGGTAATGTTGATGCTGACGCTACTGAACAACCTCAACCCCAAGCCACCGCTGTTGTAGGAACGACCACCTCGACAAAGCCCAAGTCTAAAGAAGACTTGGCCCTTTTGAAGCAAACTGGTCCAATTGGCTACCTGAATGCCATCATTGAGAGTAAGGAGAATTCATCTGACCTTAGTCATGATGCTTCTACTGCATTGGGGAAGTCTACTTCGACTTCTCCTCTTGATGAGGCTTTGAAGAAGGTCAAGGCTCAGTTCTTCAAAAAGGATCTAATGAAGGCTTTGGAGGGGGATCCTACTACTCCGTCTTGTCTGGGAGTTGTTCTGAGTGCAATCGATTTGCTTGCTGTATCTCCAGAGGTTTCCAGCTTTATCTTGGAGTTATACTCCATTGTTGACCAAGTCTCTGCGGACTATAGACGTCAAAGGGGGTTCAACAGCCAGCTCGAAGCACTACATGGCAAGAGTTCTTCTTCCTGGACCGAGGTAGCTGAAACAACTTCTCGAATTGCAGAATTGTCGAAACAGAAGACATCCAAGCAGGAGGAAATCGACGCCATAGATCGAGATAACGCCTCTATAAAGGCGCAGATCGAGGAGTTGGAGGCCAAGTTAAATGTTAACACCAAGCGCAAAGAGGAGCTCCTTTCTACTATTTCGGATGCAGAGAGCCAAGCTGAAGTTACACGAGGCTTAGAGTTCGCTGAGAAGGCCCAAGCCCTTGATGACCAGATTGCCAAACTTTCTCAGGCGACTGCCTTGTGTAACAAACGGCTGGAGTTGCACCAGGCCAAGCATCTTCGACTTAAAGCTTCTATCCCTTTCTAATTTGCTCAGCAACTTATTAACCATATACTGTAATATTTGTAAGACAATGCAACCATTTTGGCTAATCACTATATAATTTTCCATTTTGGCTTTTTATGGTTAATTTGGTCATTAATTGCTATTTATTTTGATCTCTTGGAGCATAGGTTTATATTTTTTCAAATATTTACCGTTTACTCTCAAGAGTCTTTTATCTTCGCCTAACTCTTCAACCTCATAAGCTCCACCAGAAAAAATTTGGATAATTCTGAACGGTCCTTCCCATTTGGGTGACCATTTCCCCATGCTTCGATCCCTTCGATCCATGGGGAGAATCACCTTCCAAACTAATTCTCCAGGCGAGAATGCCTTAGGTTTTACTTTTTTATTGTAAGAGTCTTCCACTCTTTTCTTCTGAATTCTCAGTAGGTCGAGAGCGCATAGTCTTTCCTCGTCTAAATCTACCAGTTCATCTAACATCATATCCCAATAAACCTCAGAGGGAATATCATGATGTCTCTGAACCCTTGCTGATTGAAGACAAATTTCCGCTGGCAGTACTGCGTCATGACCGAAAGTTAGCCGATATGGTGTTGTACCTATGGCTTCTTTTGGGGACGTTCGACAGGCCCACAAGATCTGGTCTAACGTCTTATGCCAATTTTTTGGCTTCTTTCCTACATGCTTTTTATCAGGCCGATCACTATTTTATTCGCTGCTTCGACTTGACCATTTGCCTGTGCATAATAAGGTGTTGATGTTAGGAGTCTAAAGCCTGTTTCTTGAGCGAATTCCTGCATCTTTCGACCAGTAAACACTGATCCTTGATCAGTCGTTATAGTCTCAGGGATTCCAAATCTGAAGATAATGTTCTTTTGAATAAATTCAATGACATTTTCTTGGTCTGCATTGACTAAAGGAATAGCTTCGATCCATTTAGTGAAATAATCAATGCCTACCAGTATATACTTCTGGCTCTTTGATGATGTTGGTCGAATCTCTCCAATAAGATCCAACGCCCATCCTCTAAAAGGCCAAGGTTTCACTATTGAGTGAAGTTCGCTTGCTGGTACATGTTGGATGCCCGTATGGACTTGACATTCCTGGAAACCCTTTGCGAACTCAACACAATCTTTCAAGATGGTGGGCCAGTATAGTCCTTGTCAAAACAACAACCATTTCATCTTATGGCCTACTTGGTGAGCCCCACATGCTCCAGCGTGCGTAGTCGAAAGGGCTATGTATGCTTCAGTTTCGCTTAAGCACTTTAGCAATACTCCTTTAGGCGTCTTTTTAAATAACTCATTACCCATGAGTACGTAACTCAACGCCCTATATTTTATTTTTCGTTCTGTCAAAGCTGTTGGATTTTGTAGATAATCTACAATGGGTTTCCTCCAATCTTGCTCTGACAAATTGTCTATGAACGATATTTCAAAGTTCCTTTGATTAGCATACCCTAGTCTTGTCGATTTCAAATCTGTTGGGGACAGGCTAGTTGCTTTTATTTTTTCTCGAACTTTGATTGCTCTTTGTAATCTCGTTTTTGAAATTTTGTACCCAGATGCAATTTGTGCCAAATCATTGGCTACTTGATTTTCCAATCTAGGTATGTGTCGAATGTTGATCACTTCGAATTTTTTCAATAAACGATTTGCTATCACAAAGTACATAATAATATTTTCTCTTATGCACTTATATTCTTTTGTGACTTGCTTAATGACTAACTCTGAGTCTCCCATTATTTCGACTCGAGTTGCCCCCAATTCCAACAATATCTCAAGGCCAGTAATTAGAGCTTCGTACTCAGCCTCATTGTTCGAACAAGTACCTGATATCTTGTACTTGAATGTTGTTGGAATTTTTTCTGGAGAAATAATCAAGACCCCTACTCCTGTTCCATCTTTATGGCTGGAACCATCGAAGTAGAATTTCCAAGGCTTTATCTCCACGTAATTTATATTCTCAACCTGAATTGAGTGGTCGACTATAAAGTCTGCTACCACTTGCCCTTTTACTGCCCTAAGAGGCATAAAGATCAATGAGTACTCAGTTAATGCTAGCGCCCACTTGCCAATTCGGCTGTGCAGGATGGGTTTCGACGACATGTATTTGAAAACATCAAAATGAGACGAAATGTACACATCAACTGGTTTTATATATTGTTTGAGCTTTGTACAAGAGAAATAAAGACATAGACATAATTTTTCAACTTCGCTATATCTAGTTTCTGCATCGTTCAAAACTCTACTAAGATAGTAAATGGGTCTTTCGACTCCATTTTCATCTTCTTGGGCTAACATGCTTCCCAAAGTTTTGTCGGATGCAGCTATGTACAATCTCATACTCCTGTTGCCGCAAGGAGGCACCAAAATAAGTGGCTTGGTGAGATATCCTTTGATTTTGTCGAAGGCTTCTTGTTGCTCTTGCCCCCACTCGAATCTTTCCTTATTCAATCGAAGTAAGGGTGAGAAGGCTTGAGCTTTTCCACTTCGGTTAGATATGAATCTCCTTAAGAAATTTATCTTGCCCAGCAGAGATTGCAGTTCCTTTTTGTTCGCTGGCGCTTTCGCTTCCAAGATTGCCTTCGTCTTGTTCTGGTTGATTTCGATTCCTTTCTTGTGGATGACGAAGCCCAAGAAATCTCCAGCTTTTACATAGAACGCACACTTCAAAGGGTTCATTTTCAGACCATGTTCTCTCATTCTTTCAAATGATTGTCGAAGGTGGTCTATATGGTTCTTCCTGGAAACAGATTTTACAACAATATCATCAATATACACTTGCATAAAAGTGTTAATAAAATCATAGAAGATAGAATTCATCGCTCGCTGATATGTTGCCCCAGCGTTCTTTAGGCCAAAAGGCATCACTACCCATTCGTAAGTGCCTAAAGCCCCGGGGCATCGAAAAGCTGTTTTCGACACATCTTCTTCGGCAATGAAAATTTGATTATATCCTGAATAACCATCGAGCATGCTCAGGTACTCATGGCCAGCGGCAGAATCGACTAGCATTTCCGCCACAAGCATAGGATATTCATCTTTGGGTGTAGCAGCATTCAAATCTCTGAAATCTATGCATACCCTCAACGCGCCGTTTTTCTTAATCACTGGCACAATGTTTGCAATCCATTCGACATACCTCGTAGCTCGTATGAATTTGCACTTCAGCAGTATTTCGACTTCTATTTTGATCTTCGACAGTATTTCTGGAGCGAAGCGTCTTGGACTTTGCTTGACTGGCTTCTTCCCAGGTTTGATTGGCAACTGAAGTTCTACCAATCCTCTGTCGAGTCCAGGCATCTCGTCGTAATCCCATGCAAAGTAGTCCTTGAACTCCTTTAATAAATGGATCACTTCAAACCTGAGCTCTGGGTCTATTTTTGCGCTAATGTAAGTTGGCTTTTTCTCTAACCCTTCGCCCAAGTTGATTTCTTCTAAAGGATCATGTGCTAACATTTTGATGTTGTTCGCCAGGGGGTCCTTTTCGAATCCCAAAGGCTCATCGTCGTAGATGGCATCGAGCCTTTGCTCCTGCATTCCTTCTGGCATGATATCAGGAGGTTCTGGGTCGAAATCCTTTCCAGGACCTGCAGAAGGTAGCTCTTGATCATTGGCCTGAGTGGCCATATATTTTACTTCGGCTTCGAGAGCCGTTATCATCCTTGTTTCGGCTACATAAGCCGAAATTCACTGCACTGATTGTGACTCAGTCATTATCACTGAATTCACTTCCCCAACCAGTTGGCTGGATGTCAGTTAGCCCACTGAAATCAATGTGGGACAAGTCTTCTCTGTCCCATTGAAAACCATGCTCAGGGTGCAGGTACAAGGAACAAAAAGCATTTGGCGCTGGCGCCAAGTTGAAGTCAGGTGCTGGGCATGGCCCAATGTGAGCCAAATTTTTGTCGAAGTCAGATCTCCCTAGGTGATTTACTTCGCCCAAGTAATAGCTCTGATCCGCTTCTATATTTTCGACCATTCCATCAGGACGTTATAGTATCAACCTTTGGTGCATTGATGATGGTACTGCTCCAACACCATGTATCCATTCTCGGCCCAACAAAAG
This sequence comes from Vicia faba, assembly GCA_948472305.1. Lineage (NCBI taxonomy): Eukaryota > Viridiplantae > Streptophyta > Magnoliopsida > Fabales > Fabaceae > Vicia > Vicia faba. Next base: position 1,291,924,664 of record OX451741.1, read on the forward strand.
ATTATAATTTGGTTTGGCCGATATGACCATAAACATAGTTGGTCGAAGGATGGATCCTACTTTGAGGTCTAGTTGGATCACACCCATAGTGGTCCCTATTCCGCCTTCATAATTCGACAGGACCATGTTGTGAGGCTTGATGTTTTCATCACTCTTGCCTATTTTTCTCAGCATAAAGTGAAGGGTGATGTTGATGGTTTCCCCACAGTCCACCAAGATCTTATTTACGGTGGCTTCTTCGAGTTTTTGCCCTTATGAATAAAGGCTTGAGGTGATTTTTCATCGCCTCAGTAGGTGGTTCGAAGAAACCATTTTGCTCTTCAGTACCGCCATTATCCATGACGAAGTAGCATATTGGCCTATGCTTGGCCATTTCTTGTTCGACTTCCCAATCGTTCGATTCGACCTCCATCTGGCGGTTGAACTCTCTTGGCAAAACTGAGACTATGTTCACCATGATATCTAGGGTGTCATCAGACTCAGAGCCATCTTCGTCATCAACTTCGCCCTGGTTAGGCCATACCAGTCTATTGGTCACTGGTTGCCTTTCCAGAGGCTTTCTCTGCTTTCTCTGAGGGACATTTGAACTCGATTCTGGCTTTGGTTCATTGGTAGCTTCCCTCTCAGCCTTTCGCCGCCTCTGGTATCTTCTCCATTGGGATCGAGACATGGGATTCTTTCCCTTGTAGTTACTTGATACCTGGGTCACTTTAGAGGCGACAACCTGAGGTTCTTTCTTGTGTGTCAAAGATGAACCTCTTGGCACTTCGAAGGAGTGCCACCTTTCTTCGCTCGGTCTCTTTCGACCTGATGTTTTATACCATGTATCAACTGGCATATTGGTTGGAGGCCTGAAAGTCAGTGGCCTCTTCTCTTGATTTGAACCCTTTTGGTAGGTTCTTTTGGGGTCATGTCGAATATCAACACCTTCCCCTCTTCTGTTTGCTGCTCTTACACCTTGGATGTGTTCAGCAGCTTTCTTGTCGAAAATCGAGCTGCATCGAGGACACAACATCACTTCTGACTTCTTCTTCTGGCATCTTTGTAGGAAATCTGCTAGATTTTCGTTTTCCCGAGGGAAAGCCGTTTTGTTTGCCTGCTCTTGCCTAATGGCCTCCTCTGATGCTTTTGATTCAGAGATTTCGACCATGTTGACATTCATGGTGTCTTTGGTGGCAAGAGTCATCTGCTTCATCTGGGCCTCCAGGTCCTCTGTCTGGCCTTGGACTGCAGCCAAGTAGGAACTGGGTTTTGCTCCAGATTTTGGGGCTCCAACTGTCTCCAGTTTTGGGCCTTCAACAGCTTTTTGGACTGCTTCGATTGTTTTTCTAGAAAGATTCCCAGAAAAACTGCCAAAGATTGGCATGTTGGCATGATCCTTGGTGACTTCGACCATAGTTATTCCTGGCCTTTTCACCTGACTTCTGGACGCCTCGATCACATTCACCTCTGAAGTTTCAGCATAATGGGCTTCAGCCTGCAAAGGGTTAGAGTCCACAGTCATGGGGGTCTTATCGGAAAATTTCAACCTCCCTTCTTCGATAGCATCTTGCACGAGATTCCTGAAAAGAAAACATTGAGATGTTTTATGGCCCAGAAAATTATGATATTTACAAAAGCCTCTTTTCTTTCTTTGATCAAGAGGAGGCACTTTTACCCCTGGGGGTACTATCATTTGGCCATCTTTTACAAGTAAGTCAAAAATTTCATCACATTTTGTAATATCAAAACTGTAAGTCTTTTTGGGGAACCTATCGTTGGCCCTTTCAGGACCAGTGGGGTTTTTTCCACTTGAGGGGACTAGTAGTTTGCAAGAGTATGGTGGCCCTTGTTTTAACTCCGCTAAATCGACCTCGCTTTCTTCGACGGTTATAGTTTTGTCGAAGGTTTCTGGATCTTCATTGTCCATTTCGACATATGCTATCCTTTCTCTTTTATGAGTTTTTGTCGCCTTGGCTTTTTCAGCTTTAAGGCGTTCTACCTGTCGAACCCTATCGGCCAATTGGGCCATGTCTCTCAGGTATTGAGTGTCTAATTTCTTCCTAATGGAATAATCTAAACCTCCTGCGGCTATTTCGACTAACTCATGTTCTGGCACTTGCGTAAAGCATCTTGCTTTGAGCAACCTAAACCTATTTAGATATTCGTCTATAGGTTCAGTGAATCGCCTCTTTACACTGGCCAATTATTTCAGGCTTATCTTGGTTTGTCCCATGTAGAATTGCTCATGGAACAATCTCTCCAACTGGGTCCAATGGTGGATCGAATTGGGGGGAAGAGTTGTGAACCAAGTAAACGCGTTCTTTGTTAGGGAACTTGGGAAATACTTAATCCTCAGGTTTTCGTTGTTTAAAATCTCTCTTGCTTCAATCAAGTATCTCGCCACATGTTCGACAGTGGATTCTGTCGTGTCCCCTGAAAATTTAGTGAACTTAGGGACTTTACATCTAGGAGGTAAGTCTGTTTGTAACACATATTCTGACAGTGGGGATGTAAAGTTGGGCCTACGGAAGCCCGTATTCATCCCATTTTGCGTCATGATTCTTTCGATCATGGCTGTCAACTTATTTTCCAAACCCATATTCTGGTATTGGATATGCTGAACTACTTTATCAGCATTTTGGTTTCTATTGACTATCCTTACTTCCGGGGCTATGACCCTAGGTTCTTCGACCCCTGGTTGTTCCAATCGCGTCCTAAGGTTTTCTTCGACAGGCTGCTGGACTTGGTTAATAGTGGTTTCTTCCTCTAGAAGTATACCTTGGTTTCCCCTCATCTGTGCCCTTTGGGGCTGTCGAATAGGTTGGGGTACCCCAAAAAAATCGGCCAGACGCGCCATTTACGCTGTCATATGCTGATTCGACTGGGTGGTATTTTGTATTAGAGGATTTAGCACTGTGCTTAAAGTTTGTGCCAACATTTGAACCATATCGTGGTTGCTTTCGTCCATTTGCTGCCTCAAGACTGCTGTCGAGGCATTCGTAAGGCCATGCGCTACTTGGAACGTTCCTCCTAAGAGTTGGGTCCTACCCCTGTTCGCCATACCAACTCCGGAACCTTGAAGTGGCGAAGAGGCGCTCACTAAAGGGTCTGAAAAAGTGGACGCAGCATTCGTCAGGCTAGCCAATTCAGAAGTTGGCATGCCATAGAGTGGTTCTCGATTTAGACCGACTGTCGAAAATCCTGGGGGAACATAAGGCCTAGTTCCTGGGTTTCCCCTTGGTAGGGGAGTTCCCAAAGGCATTCTGGGGCCAGTGAATGGAGGTAATGGCCCCGTTTGTGTGACCGTTACTGCTGGTGTTGAACCAGCGGTTACCGTTTCACTTGCGGTTGGGATAACCGTTGTTCCCGCATTTGTTTGTGGGATTTCGCTATTGTTTGGCGGATTCGCCATCGCTTCTCTTCTTCTCCTAGTATTGGTATCGTTAGTGTATATTCTACCACTTCTCAATAACATGCAATACTTCTCGAAAAAGATGATATTTTGTATAAATACGGTTAACCTTAAAAATCAACACAAGGTCCCACCAGGTGTGCCAATTTGTTTACCGTGGAAATTGGTAAACAACCGCTGATCTTCCAAAAGGTTACTTATTTGGTGACTCGCAGGATCGATCAGATTGATCCTAAGACATGGTTGATTTTCTGGGGTTTGACTAAATCTAATGATGATTAATGCCAGTAAAGTAAAGATACTTTATGTAAATTGCATGAAGAAAAGCTTGATAGAATAAATGAAAGCGTTAAATAAAAGGCTTCGATGGAGATGAGTAAATGAAAGGCAATAAAGTGCTTGAATATAAAAGACTTTGATTAATTTAAATGGTGTTTCACACATACATTCTCAACAATTCTTTCGCTCACACTGGGTACTTGAATCTAGATGAGTGACTTGTATATAATGATGAACACACACGAAAAATACGTGAACAACTAGTATTTATACTAAAACACATCTTAAGTAACCGTTGGACAGTTACATCGCTTCGAGATGACGCCACATGGCACACTCACAGCATTCGACGCTCCTGATCTTGGCACGTTGCGTTTGGTAACTGCTGGGAACTGTTTTCCCTCCAAACATTTGAATCTCAAACCGTTCCACCCTGGGCATCAGATACCTTTGTCGAGAAGTTCCTTCGACGTCGAAGGTAACAAGATTCCCACTTAAAAGAAACTCTCTAAGTACCTTGCCATTTTTTGATGAGCATTCGACAGGATCAGCTGGTCGAAACTTGGAAACTCTTCAAACTCATAATTAATGGTCTATATTGATAACAAATAAGGGTGTCGAATTTAGGAGCCAACAACTGCCAAGTTCAGGCATGGTACACTGGCCAAAACCGCTGCACAACAGCCTTGAAACACTGCCCCATTCTTGCACCGAAATATCATACAAGCACTGTCCCTCGAAGGCTACAAAGAGCAGTTTACTCAAATTGTTCAAATTATTTTGTTTTCCCTCCAAAAGCTTCAGCCAACTTTGCCTATAAATAAGAGGCTCCAACACATGTTTAGGAGGACTTTTGGGCCAGGGGAGCGAATCTTCAAAAAATTCTCAAACACCATAAAGCTCTCAAACACTTAAACACTCATCAAACACATACCCAGAATCCAAACACTTATCCCCTTAGAATCTGAAACATCCCTATACCTTGTTACCCTTCGAATCCAGTAGGAAGAACCTCACACTTGTTCTTCTCTTTCGAATCCAGTATCAAAGACATAACCCCTGGTTCCTCCCTTTGAATCCAGAAGCATTCAAGGAAACCACTTAAAGGCCCAACACACGTTCCAGCCTCAAGCAAGGTAAGTCATTCTTAACCTTGAACCCTTCATTTCTAGCATAACATGTAAATAAGCTTCCTTTTTGTTTCAAACATGTACGTAGTGTTTGTTACCTTTTCGTTTCCACCCTTTTAGTTTGTTTTTATTGCCTCTCCTTTTGGTTTTGCTCTTTGGTTTATTACAAATTCTTTAAGAAATAACCTGGCCCTGAGGTAATGATAGCATGGCCTTAGGCCATGTTGCTATTTAATATCTCAAACGAAATAAACAGGAGACAGGAGTATGAAATGAAGCCTCAGGCTTCCTCACTGACTCCAGGCCCAATCGAAGGAGGCAGAAAGGCAGATTACATCTTATACTGGTTCCACTGGTCCCAATCGAAAGGCACAACATGCTGTCCCACTGGTCCCAATCGAAAGGCACAACATGCTGACCGTGAGGCCTCAGTCGAAAGTCATGCCTTCACCCTTTTCAGGCCAAATTGAAGAGAGCCAGAAAGTGAATAATCGAAGGGTTTTCTGCCTCAATCGAAAGACCCTCATTTTTCTTGCTTTTATTTTATTTTTACCTTTATATTTTCATGCAATTCAATATGGTTGTAATAGTGTAGGATTTTATCTTTCTGCGCTTTATTACTTTTATATGCTTGCTAGTAAATAGGATATGTATGGCCAGATAAAATCAACAAGTAGACAATCACTAATAAAAAAAAACAAAGCATGAAAATAACACACATGCACACTTGCACCCCTAGGGTTTCAATCCACTTGTTGCCTTCAAAAATGGGCCATGATATGCATGTCAAGTAATTTGGCAAAACAAAAACAAAACAAAAGATCATAGTCCCTCAATGACGCTATCTTAATTGCCTAAACAAAATGATCAAGTCCCTCAAGAAAATTGTCAAAAATACTTGACAGCATTGTTATCATGGTCTATACGATGACCCCCGCCTGTCCCGTAAAACATCCTAACACAAGGTTGTTCACCAAATACAATGGTGAAACAACACTGTTAAAAGGGTTAAAAACATAAGAAAGATCTTTGAGTAAAATAGGGTAGATAACTCTTAGTTACTTGATCAAAAACTTGCAAAAACATCCTTGCTATCTTCAAAACACACTTCTCCACACAATTTCAAAACCCTACTTTCAAACATTAAAAACTTTTCAAAAGACAAAAACACCTTTGTATACATTCAAACAAGAATCATTACAAAGGTTGCCACCACGATGGCCTCTTTTCAAAACATCTTTCAAAACCACACACAAAGCACCATTTCAAACAATTGAAAAGCAAAGTAAGTGATCTAAGCAAGTAACTAAGAGCCCATGGATAACCATGGATAGAAAGGGTGCTAATACCTTCCCTTTCTATAATCTACTCCCCGAACCCAAGAAAACATCTCAAAGGTCTTTCCTGTGCTATTTGGCCTTTCCTTAGGATAAAATAAAAAGTCAGTGGCGACTCTTGCTAAACCAAAACATTTGCAAACACAAAACGCAAAATCCCAAGTCAGTTCTCCCACCGTATCACAGGACCGGAGACTCTGCTGGGGAAATATTCTAAAAGTGGAGTAACCTTAGGGCTTAGATCACCCTTTTGCATGATTATTGTTTGCCTTGTTTGCTTTACATTTTGGTTCTCTTGTTTGGGCTTGAAATCCTCCACCCGGATTTGGGAAACATTCATAGATAGCAATACATTGTGGAAACTGTGCGGGGTATACCGACATGGTTGAAGCAATAGCTATATTAGTGCGACATATTTGTGAGTACCGGTAGCCTTTGAGTCAATCAAAGAGAATACGGGGCCGCTGAGTGATGTCATTAAGCACTAATGAACTAGAACCTTACTTGACCATCTTGGCCTTTCATTAGGGGTAGTGAGATGACCGACTTTGGTGCAGTCTGAAGTTGGTAGATACTCGATACTACACTCATTGAGGGTTGTTTTCTTGGAATATTTTGGTCGCTAGTTAAGTGGCTAAACCAAAACAATGAACATAGAAAACAATCCAATGATATTGAGCTCCTTAGAACCCGATTACTATTTATAGGACAGGTTTTGAGCCAACTAAACTCAAGAGGGTACTTACCTACGAAACCTCATGCAAGCCTGAAACTAGGGTTTTGTGTAACTTGCTTGTACATGTGTTTGTGCATACATCATAAACATCATAAAGCATCATATGCATCCACTAACCATTTCAAGGGTTTGGATCTTCATCTTTGTTCTTGTTTTGTAGGTCATGGAATCTCTTCGCAGGAAAACAATTCAAGTCAACCTTGTGAGAATCCCTCCTCAACTAAAGGAGCTTACATCCAGAATTCCAGAGAATTCTCTCTTCAGTGAAAGACATGGTAGACTCCTCAGCTTAGTCAACACCAACATTGAAGAAGACATGGTTAAAGTTCTCTTCCAGTTCTTTGACCCCCTACACCATTGTTTCACATTCCCTGACTACCAATTGGTGCCTACTTTGGAGGAATTTTCTCAACTCCTGAGAATTCCTATTCTTAATCAACTACCCTACAACGGTACGGAAAAAGAGCCAAAGCCTGAAGATGTTGCTCAAGCATTACACTTGCAACCATCTGATATCAAGGGGCATTGGGAAACCAAAAGTGGTGTCAAGGGTTTCTTGGTAAAGTTTCTGTTTGAGAAGGCACAAGACTGCTGGAATTCTCTTGATCTACAAGCCTTTGAAGAAATTGTGGCACTCCTTATTTATGGGTTGGTCTTGTTCCCAAACCCTGACCAACTTATAGATGCGAATGCTGTTAAGATTTTCATGTCCAAAAATCCCATACCTACATTACTTGGGGACATCCTACACTCATTTTACACACGAACAATGAGGAAAAGAGGTGTTCTCATGTGCTGTACTCCTCTCCTGTCAAGGTGGTTTATTTCTCACCTTCCACAATCAGTTTTGAAGAATGAGCAGGGTTTAAGGTGGTCACAACGGTTAATGACCCTCACACATTCTGATGTACATTGGTGTTCTCAGTCCAAAGAAAATGTCATCATCATTAATCGTTGTGGTGAATTCCCTAATGTCCCATTGCTTGGCATTAGGGGAGGCATTACCTACAACCCCTATCTAGCCTTGAGACAATTTGGATATGCTCGGAGGGATGACCCTCATGACATGCTGATTCCTGACCTAGTTTTTGACTTCGACAACGATGCGCAAAGACTTTGACAAAGGTTCATCAGAGCTTAGAGGATGCCTAACAAGGTGGATAGTAAGACACTGGGGCACAATAATTCCACCCCCCTTGAGCCTTACCTCAAATGGGTACGAACCCGCTCTCAGAATCTTATGATGCCATATCCTCACATTCTCCCCTTGATTAAAGAGCCCGTTAAGGAAGGAGAGGTTCCATACACCATCCTACATCCTGACATGCCAACATCATGGGAAGAAATGCAAAAGAGTTGGATCCAACTCAAAGAAGAATGGGATACTTTTGAAGCCAGCTTCTATGCCAGTGAGAAGAAGGTTTTAGAACTCACCCGCCAACTTCACGAGGAGGAAACTCTTAACACCTACATCGCACCAAAGAGGATGCGCAACGTCTTTTTACATTAAGAATTTTGTAATATTTCGCCCATGGGGCATTTATGTACTAACAATTTCTTCTTAATATGACGTGCATTCTTTTTGTTTACAACGAATTTGAATTTTTGAACCCTTGAATGCATTACATGAATAACATATCATTCATCATATGCACAAACAGGTCTTCAAGCCAGGTTTCCTTATCTTTCTGCTGTTTATTTCAACAAGATGGATTTGGAGCAAACAGTGAAGGACCTACAGGCATAAAATTCACAAATTCAACAACTCCTCATGACCTTGGCAAAGGGTCAAGAGGATCTCAAAGTTCTGCTAGAGAAAAGTAAAGAGAAGAAAAAGAAAAAGAGACTAGGGGTAGCTACTTTCGGAAAAAGATTTGAGGGTGATGCTAGAAGGACTCTTGAGTTTCCATCAACGTCCGACGAAGGGATTGGCAAGGGGAAAGGAGTTACCGTACCTTCTGAATCTGAGGTAGAAGAGGAGGAAGAGGAAGCAGACGAGGACTATTCAGAACAACAGTATCCACCAGCGGATGACAAGTATAAGAACCTTGAAGACAGATTGGCAGCTATGGAGTTGCAGAGGGTGCCCGAATTGGATTTTGAGGAGCTGGGGCTTGTAGCTGGGATTATTATCCCTCCTAAGTTTAAGGTGCCAACATTCGCCAAGTACGACGGTTTGTCTTGCCCTAAGATGCACTTGAGGTCGTATGTTAGAAAGATCCAGCCACATTCATCCGACAAAGACCTCTGGGTGCACTTTTTCCAAGACAACTTGTCTGGCACTCAGTTAGATTGGTTTTATCAGCTCGAGAGATCAGAGGTACACAATTGGGAAGACTTGGCAGCCGCTTTCTATCATCAGTATCAGTACAACGTTGATTTGGCGCCTACCCGTACTCAGCTACAAAGTATAGGGATGGCTTCAAATGAAGGGTTTAAGGAGTACGCCCAGAAGTGGCGCGACCTGGCTGGAAGGGTGCAGCCACCGCTATCAGATAGGGAATTAGTTGACATGTTTTTGGGAACCCTGTCTGGACCCTTCTTCAACCATCTAATCGGAAGCTCTTCTGTGGGATTTACTGAGTTGATTTTGACTGGCGAAAGGGTGGAAGCCGGTATCAAAAGTGGAAAGATTCAAAAGGATGCTTCCGCATCCACAACTGTTAGAAAACCTTTCCCAGACAAGAAAGAAGCATCCGCTGTATACACACAGAAAAATCGGGAAAGAGAGGAGCGTCGGCCAACAGTGGGGGCCGTATTAATACAGAAGTCTGCATCAGACCAGCTTAGAAACAACCAACCGAGGAATGATCAGCCCAGAACTTATCAGTAAAGGCCGCCATGGCAGTTTACCCCAGTAAATATGACACCTGCTCAGATCCTTCCACATCTCCTGAAGTTGAACCTTGCTAATTTAAAAGAGGCGCCAAAGAATGTAAATACCACCTCTCCATCCTACAACTCAAAAGCCAAGTGTGCTTACCATTCTGACAGTATTGGGCACGATACCAATAATTGCTGGGCACTCAAGAACAAAATTCAGGATTTAATTAACGCCAAAGAGGTCGAATTTGACGCTCCTAAAAAGCCGAATGTTATATCTGCGTCGATGCCCAAGCACGGCCACAATGTGCATGCTGTTTTGGAAAATCTCCATGTTACTGATATTGCCGATCTGTTGACTCCATTGTTTGTGATTAAAGAAAATTTGTTGAAAGCCGGGATCTTTCCTGGTTGTGATGAAGACTGCTATTTTTGTTTGAACATTCAAGGTGGTTGTCCAATGTTGAAGTCGGGTGTCCAACGCCTGATGGATACTCAAGAAATACTTTTCCAGAAAACTCTTGTTAACACTTCCAATCCGATTACTCCTTATACTTGTGATACCTCAACGAACAATATTGCCATCATAACCATTTCCGACAATCCTCCCAAGGCTTGCAAAAGGCCTGTCAGGATTACACCTAACTCTGAATGTGTACCTCTAAAGATCACCATGCCGGGACCTGTCCCGTACCAATCAAGCAAAATGATACCGTGGAACTATGGGGGAGAAATCTTCTACCACGACATCAAACAAATCGAAACAGTCCAAGAAATCTATGAAGAAGACCCTGATATAGGAAACATCGCGGGTACTAGCAAGATCACCCGCAGTGGCCGGATCTTTTCTCCGGAGATTGCTCCTCCCCGAGCAGTCTTCGGACCCTTAAAAGCTTATGCACCTGTTGGACCCTCTGTGCAAGGCCCAGTGATCGAAGATTTAAACACTTCTGAAGAAAGACCATCCGCTGATAACACCGACAAAGGTAAGGGGATACTGGAAATGCCTATCAGGACGAAGGCTCATGCTGTGGTTATCCCCGAAACCACTCAGAAGGAGATGGATGAGATCCTAAAAATAATCAGAAAAAGTGACTACGACGTTGTGGAACAATTAGGGCAAACCCCTTCTAAGATTTCAATGTTAGCTCTTCTGCTCTGTTCAGAGGCCCATGCTTAAGGCTCTGATTAAATTCTTGAAGACGACACATGTCCCCCAAGAGACCTCGGCTGACCAGTTCCAAAATTGTGTGGCCAGTCTTACTGTTGACATTGGCCTGGGCTTTTCCGATGCTGACTTAACTCCCAAAGGAATGAAACACAATGATGCGTTACATGTTTCAGTTGAGTGCCGAGGAACCACCCTCGCCCATATCTTGGTTGATACTGGTTCTTCCCTGAATGTGCTGCCAAAGAAGGCCTTAGACCATTTGGATTGCGAAGGTTTAACCCTCAAACCTAGCAACATCGTCGTCAGAGCTTTCGATGGTTCCAAAAGAATAGTTCATGGAGAGGTTGATATTCCCATCAAGGTAGGCACCGAAGTGTTCAACTCCACCTTCTACGTAATGGACATTCGTCCGTCATACTCTTGTTTGCTGGGAAAACTGTGGATCCATTATGTCGGGGCAGTTACATCCTCTTTGCACCAGATGCTGAAGTATCCTGTTAAGGGTAAAATCATAACTGTGTATGGCGAGGAAGAGTACATGATTAGTCATCTCAATTCCTTTCGATATGTGGAGTTAGACGACGAGTTCATCGAAACACCTTTTCAACATTTCGAGGAATTTTCTCCCGAGGTAGCAGTTGCGAAGACAACGGTTGAGGTACCTATCATTCCCAAGCATGTGGCTAAGATGGCATCTCTCAAGGACGCAGAGGCTGTGATTAAGGAGGGGAAGAGCGCAGTATGGGGACAATTGCCTGACTTTCCCCATAAGACGGACAAGTTTGGTTTAGGGTTTACTGCTATAGGACAGAAGGCTATGCGTCGCTCTAAGATTGGAAGATCACCTGTCAAGATTTCTCACCACGGAATCAATGCTGTAGAAGAGGAGGATGAGGAGAGCCACTTTGAAGATTGGATTTTTCCGACTGTCGAAGGGGGTTTGAGTAATTGGGAAGCAAAGGATTTCGTTCCTGTCACCTTTATCAACCAGTAATTTTATCTTTGAACAATTTCCCATTTTTAGGGTCTGTAATAACTAAAACAATTCGCACACTATTTTCACCTCATGCCTTGCCTGGGGCATGTAGGTCCATTTGTAAGGGTTTGATTTCCTTCATAATCATATGCCATGTTTTAATGAATCATTGGACGTTTTTCATCTATAAACTGTTGTGTTCATTTTCCTTTCCTTTTGCATTTTGTTTGTTTAAGGATGGCTATCCCTTACACACACACACACTCACAAATGGAGGTACCCATCCACTCCGGATTCCATGGGTGACTATTCTGTTTTAGCCTTCGATAACTCTGAAGATTTGGTCAAACACGCTGAGTACGAAGTTTACGAAGATTGTGAAGTGCCGGGAGAGTTAGCCAGACTTCTACAACAAGAAGAGAGGGCCATTCTGCCTCATGAAGAGTTGTTAGAAACTATCAACTTAGGGACAGAGGAGGACAGGAGAGAAGTAAAAGTGGGTGCCAACCTGGAACCGACTGCCAAGGAGCGCTTAGTGCAGTTGTTAAATGAATACGTTGAAATCTTCTCTTGGTCTTATGAAGACATGCCAGGGTTAGACTCAGATATCGTGGTTCACCGTCTCCCTACAAGAGAAGACTGTCCACTGATCAAGCAAAAGGTTCGCCGAATAAGGCCTGACATGTCTGAGAAGATTAAGGCTAAAGTAATGAAGCAATTCAACACCGGCTTTCTGGCTGTTACAACCTATCCACAATGGGTTGCTAACATTATGCCCATACCCAAAAAGGACGGCAAGGTCAGAATGTGCGTGGACTATCGGGATTTGAACAGGGCTAGCCCTAAAGATGATTTTCCGCTGCCATATATCGACATTTTGGTTGACAACACAGCTCAGCACAAAGTATTTTCTTTCATGGACGGATTCTCGGGCTACAACCAGATCAAAATGGCCCCCGAGGACATGGAGAAAACAACCTTTGTTACACAATGAGGTACCTTCTGCTACAAGGTGATGCCGTTCGGACTGAAGAACGCAGGGGCAACCTATCAACGCGCCATGGTAGCTTTGTTTCATGATATGATACATCATGAGATCGAAGTTTATGTAGACGAAATGATAGCTCGATCACAAACAGAAGAAGAACACCTTGAACACTTGCAAAAGCTGTTTGCCAGGTTGAAGGAGTATAAACTCAGACTGAATCCAAGCAAGTGCACTTTTGGAGTTAGATCTGGTAAACTTCTGGGATTTATTGTCAGCAACAAGGGCATTGAGGTTGATCCAGCTAAAGTAAAAGCTATACAAGAAATGCCTGCTCCTCATACTGAAAAGGAGGTTAGAGGATTCTTGGGACGCTTGAATTATATCGCCAGATTCATCTCTCACCTGACATCTACCTGTGAGCCAATTTTCAAACTGTTGAAGAAAGATCAGGTAGTTGAATGGAACAATGATTGTCAGTTGGATTTTGACAAAATCAAGGAGTATTTACTAGAACCTCCTATTCTGATGCCACCCGTCAAAGGAAGGTCGTTGATCATGTATCTAACTGTTTTGGACAACTCAATGGGGTGCGTACTGGGCCAACATGATGAGTCTGGTCGAAAAGAGCATGCCATTTATTACCTTAGCAAAAAGCTTACCGACTGTGAGACTCGCTACTCACTGCTCGAGAAAACTTGTTGCGCTTTGGTATGGGCTGCTCGCCGGCTAAGGCAGTATATGTTGACTCATACCACTTTGCTGATTTCCAAAATGGATCCAATCAAGTATATCTTCGAGAAGCCTGCTTTATCTGGAAGAATCGCTAGATGGCAGATGATCCTGACTGAGTATGACATCCAGTATGCTATTCAAAAAGCTATAAAAGGGAGTGTACTAGCTGACCATCTAGCTCATCAAGCCGTCAAAGATTATCAATCTATGAGATTCGACTTCCCTGACGAAGACATCATGACTCTGGACAACATCGAAGGTAACGAACCATATGACGGACCTGAACAAGGATCCTGATGGACCCTGTACTTTGATGGTGCTTCAAATTCACTTGGCGACGGTATCAGCGCGATACTCATTTCCCCAGAAGGTTGCCATACACCTTTCACTGCCCGACTTTGTTTCAGCTGTACCAACAACATGGCCGAATATGAAGCTTGCATCTTTGGTCTCAAGGCTGCTATAGACCTAGGGATCAAATCTTTGGTCATATTTGGGGACTCGGCTTTGGTTATCAGTCAAGTCAAAGGAGAGTGGGACACCAAACATCCTAATCTTATCCCATACAAGGAACATGTCCTAACTTTGTTGCCTCATTTCGAGCAGATTACTTTCGAGCATTTCCCGCGAGAAGAGAATCAGCTAGCAGATGCTCTGGCTACAATGTCTTCCATGTTTAAACTCAACTGGGATAACGAGACTCCCCAAATTACCATCGAGCGAATGGACGAACCTGCGCACTGTCATGAGATTAATACCGAAGAAGTAGTGGAACAACCCTGGTTTCATGAAATCAAAAGGTATCTCCAGACTAGAGAATATCCCGAAGGAGCTTCCGTCAATGACAAAAAGTTCTTAAGGAGATTTGCTGCCAAGTTCTTCCTAAGCAATGGCATCCTTTATAAGCGCAGCCATAATTGTGTTCTACTTCGATGTGTGGACAAAGCTGAAGCAGAGTTGATCATGACTGAGATACACAGCGGCACATTTGGCACCCATTTGAGCGGACATACGATGGCAAAGAAGATTCTAAGGGTAGGCTACTACTGGTCTACCATGGAAGCTGATTGTCATCAACATTCCCGTACTTGCCATAAATGCCAAGTCTACGCCGACAAGGTACATATTCCTCCTGTTCCTCTCAATGTTCTGACAGCTCCTTGGCCATTCGCAATGTGGGGCATTGACATGATTGGAGAGATCAAGCCCACGGCGTCCAATGGACATCGCTTCATCTTGGTCGTTATTGATTACTTCACCAAATGGGTCGAGGCAGCTTCCTATGCCTCAGTTACAAAGAATGTGGTTGCCCACTTCATCAAGCAGAACCTCATATGCCGGTATGGTGTCCCCGACAGGATCATCACAGACAACGGTACAAATCTGAACAATACTATGATCACCGCTCTATGCGAACAGTTCAAGATTTATCATTACAATTCATCTCCCTATCGGCCAAAGATGAATGGTGCTGTTGAAGCCACGAACAAAAATATCAAGAAGATCATTCAAAAAATGACAGTTACCCACAAAGACTGGCATGAGATGTTATCGTTTGCTCTGCATGGATATCGTACCACGGCACGTACTTCAACAGGGGCAACCCCATTCTCTTTGGTGTATGGCATGGAAGCTGTCCTACCTATGGAAGTTCAGATTCCTTCTTTAAGGATTATGAAGGATGCTGGTTTGAGTGAAGACGATTGGATTCAGACCCAGCTTGATCAACTCAATTTGATCGACGAGAAGTGCCTTACCGCTGTTTGTCATGGTCAGACGTACCAAAAACGGATGATCAAGGCTTTCAACAAGAAAGTCAGGCGTCAGGTATATCAAGTCGGAGATCTTGTAATCAAGTGGATCATCTTTCCGCAAAGTGATCCCAGGGGCAAATGGACTCCTACTTACGAAGGACCATTTGTGATCAAGAGCATCTTTTCTGGTGGGGCAATGATTCTGACCACCATGGACGGTGATGACTTGCCACACCCTGCGAACGCAAACATAGTCAAAAGATACTACGCATGAAACGACCCGGCAAGTTGAAAACCCGAAAGGGCGACTTGGGCAAAAAAGGGCATCCCAGTGAATCGAAAACCCGAAAGGGCGGTTCAGGCAAAAATTAGGGATAAAAACAAAAAAATCTGTACACCCGGAAAGTTGAAAACCCGAAAGGGCGACTTGGGCAAAAAAGGGTTTCCCGGTGGATCGAAAACCCGAAAGGGAGATTCAGGCAAAAGTTAGGGAATTAAAGCGTATGACTGTGTCTCGTCGGATCACTTTAAGAACAATCTCTTCATCAACAAGCTCCGAGCTTCTGATCAACTTAGTCATCGGCGGACAAAGCAACAAATGGACAAGATATTCAGAGTTGTGAAGGCCATAACAGAATGGGAATCCCATGTAATTGTTACACATAGCCATCTTTCTTTTGTATAAATTCTTTTCAATTTTTATGACAACATTTTCTTACTAGGATGTCTGTCTCCTTTGTACAAAGATACTCACAAAAGTTAATACAAATATACTTCCAAGTGTTGAAATTTACTTGCCTTTCTTTTCTTTTTACACTTATGTTTATTTTAAAAACGTCCAATGTTTTGTTAAATAGGCATATGCATTTGAATATAATCATTGCTTACAAATAAAATGAATGGAGAAAGGATAGTTACTGATAGGTAAGAGGAATAAGAAGATATCTTTATGTCATTTCAGAAGAAATCCCCTGCGATACATCATTCTGACCCTCAACAAGGCTAAATTTGGAGTATATTTCCCCAGCGGAGTTAAGCTTCAAAATCCTTAGCAGAGCCAGTGTATTCCAAAACTTAATTCCCCTCAGAGTCAAGTTTCAAGATTCCCAGTGGAGCCCAAAAACCCTGAAAACCCTGTCTCCAGCGGAACCAGAATAGTGAACATTCTCCCCATAGAGATGCTTCCCCAGCAGATGGGAAAATTCTCAGTCTCATTTCTCCAGCAGAAGTCTCATAGGTTTTTTCTTCCCAGTAGAGATTTCCTAAGTTTTCCTTATTCCCCAAGCAGTCAGCAATGATTTCTCATCTTCAGTAATCAAAGATTTTTGGAATCCCCAGCTTCGATCATGGATTTATTTTCCCCGGCAGCAGTCAAAGATTCCATTATCTCCAGCTACCAGGATTTATCTTCCTCAGCAAGACGGCTACTCAGCTTACATGCATAATCATTACATTCATATATCATAAACATTGATGAAACACAATTCATTGTATCATACATATCATGCAACATAACTTTGTGTTTAGCTAACATTTTATCCTTTTCAGGATGAGATCTAAAGGCTATCATTAACAATTATTCAGATACAATATGGATACACCCCAAACACGGCGGTCATTCTATTTCTCATTCAGAATTTCAAGTTAGATACAATATGGATACACCCCAAACACGGCGGTTATTCTATTACTCATTCAGAATTTCAAGTCAAAATACAGTACAGATACACCCCAGACACGGCGGTCATTCTACTATTCATTCAAACTTCGGCAATCTGATACCGACTAGATACGCTCCAGACACGGCAGCCATTCTATCTCTCATTCAGATTCAATTATCAAAACTCAAGTTCAAATTCATTCCAGACACGGATACCATTCTGACCCTTACATCAGTAGTTTGATTCCCTCAGTGCAGTCGCCACGGAAGTCATTTTGTCACTTATTCAAATCCCAGTTACAGTTTTAGATACACTCCAGACACAGAAGTCATTCTGCTACTCATACAGATCTCAACTTTAGATACGGTCCAGATACGCTCCAAACACGGTTGCCATTCTGTCACTCATTCAGAACTTATCCTCAGCACACAGTTGCTCCATACACAGATTTTTCTCTGTTACCCATTCAGAATACAGATACACTCCAAACACGGCATGCATTCTGATATTCATTCAAAGAATCAAATACAGTTACAGCCCAGTTACGCTCCAGACACGGACGCCATTCTTTGGCTCATATAGACTCAGTCTCCAGATACAGTTCAAATGCATTCCAGACACGGATACCATTTTGATGCTCATTCTTCTGACCTACAACATTGCAATTCAACAAACATTCTTGGATGGCATCTTTAAGCTCATCTCCAACAAGATTCCACCATCTCCAAATGGCATCTTTAAGCCCATTTCCTCAACTATATTTTGACGAGTGCAAATTTACGGGCACTCTAGTGTCCAATCCTCTTTTACCTTCAAGTCGCGAAAGGCAAACTTGCCAATCTAACTCTTCAAGTTCAAGAAGATTGAACAGGGGCAGCTGTTGTACCCAAAAATTTGCCCTCTCATTCTTCAAGGCCTTTCTCACAAGGATTCTCAAGGTTCAAGCTTGCACAAGTACTTTGGAATTTTCCAGTACCAAAATTAAAAGGAAACTGTCAAAAAGGGAGAAAACAGATAAAAATATGATTTTGACAAAATTTGGAGAAATACAAGTGTTCTTCGTTTCAGCTCCTTCGATTGGCCTTTTGGCCTCTTTTGATACAGGCTTTGGTTGCATCCTTCGACTGGGCGATGGCCTCTGGCACGCTGGCTTTAATTTACAAGGCAGGAGTTTCCTACATGCCACCTTCGATTGCATCTCTGGCCTTACTGGGTTCACAATGCCATGACTGCCAATTGCATGTTTCATTTGGATGTCTGATGCTTGCATGCCTATACAAACTTTCCCTCCATGCTTTCCTTGACTCATAAAATAATGACTAGTTACATACAAACTTTCATTTGAGCCACAACTTGCACGCAAAAGGCATCCCCCTTGCTAGCATGCATAAGGTACAAATCCTCCTATAACTTCCTTCGATTCCAAGGCAAAAAGCTCCCTTTTGGTGTCCTTCGATTTGCACTTTTTTGCCTCATGTACGCCTCTTTCGAATCTGGACATTTTGCCTCCTGCATGCCTCTTTAGTTTGGGTATGTGGCTCCCTTCGTGCAAGTCTTTGTTTGAGCATTGACCTTTTGTGTGCTTGCTTGGAGTCACAAAGTTTAGACCTCCTCCATGCAGGCTTCGACAAGACATTGACTATGTTTGTACTAGCTTCGACTGGACAACATTTCTCTTTAGTATGTTGCATTTCCATCCTTGATAAACTTCAGCACATGGTTGATGGCCCCTTCTAAATACATATAGTGGTGGACTTGAGGGGCATACATATGAGTCCCTGTCGAAGGGTACACCTTACTAGTCCATTCGAAGGACACATTTGGCCCCTTCAAACAATGCACAAAGGTGATTCGTTCGAAAGACACTTGTTGGAGGAAAGTCAAACAATATGTTTGGAAGAAGAATCTGGTCGAAGGAGGGTCAAAATGAAAGGATGAAATATTCAAAGATGCTTGCTGCCAAGTTCAGGCATGGTACACTGGCCAAAACTGCTGCACAACAGCCTTGAAACACTGCCTCATTCTTGCACCGAAATAGCATACAAGCACTGTCCCTTGAAGGCTACAAAGAGCAGTTTACTCAAATTGTTCAAATTATTTTGTTTTCCCTCCAAAAGCTTCAGCCAACTTTGCCTATAAATAAGAGGCTCCAACATATGTTTAGGAGGACTTTTGGGCCAGGGGAACGAATCTTCAAAAAATTCTCAAACACCATAAATCTCTCAAACACTTAAACACTCATCAAACACATACCCAGAATCCAAACACTTATCCCCTTAGAATCTGAAACATCCCTATACCTTGTTACAATTTGAAACCAGTAGGAAGAACCTCACACTTGTTCTTCTCTTTCGAATCCATTATCAAAGACATAACCCCTGGTTCCCTCCTTCGAATCCAGAAGCATTCAAGGAAACCACTTAAAGGCCCAGCACACGTTCCAGCCTCAAGCAAGGTAAGTCATTCTTAACCTTGAACCCTTCATTTCTAGCATAACATGTAAATAAGTTTCCCTTTCGTTTCAAACATGTACGTAGTGTTTGTTACCTTTTCGTTTCCACCCTTTTAGTTTGTTTTTATTGCCTCTCCTTTTGGTTTTGCTCTTTGGTTTATTACAAATGCTTTAAGAACTAACCTGGCCCTGAGGTAATGATAGCGTGGCCTTAGGCCATGTTGCTATTTAATATCCCAAACGAAATAAACAGGAGACAGGAGTATGAAATGAAGCCTCAGGCTTCCTCACTGACTCCAGGCCCAATCGAAGGAGGCAGAAAGGCAGATTACATCTTATACTGGTTCCACTGGTCCCAATCAAAAGGCACAACATGCTGTACCACTGGTCCCAATTGAAAGGCACAACATGCTGACCGTGAGGCCTCAGTCGAAAGTCATGCCTTCACCCTTTTCAGGCCAAATCGAAGAGAGCTAGAAAGTGCAGAATCGAAGGGTTTTCTGCCTCAATCAAAAGACCCTCATTTTTCTTGCTTTTATTTTATTTTTGCCTTTATATTTTCATGCAATTCAATATGGTTGTAATAGTGTAGGATTTTATCTTTCTGCGCTTTATTACTTTTATATGCTTGCTAGTAAATAGGATATATATGGCCAGATAAAATCAACAAGTAGACAATCACTAATAAAAAAAAACAAAGCATGAAAATAACACACATGCACACTTGCACCCCTAGGGTTTCAATCCACTTGTTGCCTTCAAAAATGGGCCATGATATGCATGTCAAGTACTTTGGCAAAACAAAAACAAAACAAAATATCATAGTCCCTCAATGACGCTATCTGAATTGCCTAAACAAAATGATCAAGTCCCTCAAGAAAATTGCCAAAAATACTTGACACCATTGCTATCATGGTCTATACGATGACCCGCGCCTGTCCCGTAAAACATCCTAACACAAGGTTGTTCACCAAATACAATGGTGAAACAACACTGTTAAAAGGGTTAAAAACATAAGAAAGATCTTTGAGTAAAATAGGGTAGATAACTCTTAGTTACTTGATCAAAAACTTGCAAAAACATCCTTGCTATCTTCAAAACACACTTCTCCACACAATTTCAAAACCCTACTTTCAAACATTAAAAACTTTTCAAAAGACAAAAACACCTTTGTATACATTCAAACAAGAATCATTACAAAGGTTGCCACCACGTTGGCCTCTTTTCAAAACATCTTTCAAAACCACACACAAAGCACTATTTCAAACAATTGAAAAGCAAAGCAAGTGATCTAAGCAAGTAACTAAGAGCCCATGGATAACCATGGATAGAAAGGGTGCTAATACCTTCCCTTTCTATAATCTACTCCCCGAACCCAAGAAAACATCTCAAAGGTATTTCCTGTGCTTTTTGGCCTTTCCTTAGGATAAAATAAAAAGTCGGTGGTGACTCTTGCTAAACCGAAACATTTGCAAACACAAAACGCAAAATCCCAAGTCAGTTGTCGCACCGTATCACAGACGTTCTTGCAAAACAAAACAGAAAAAGAAAAAAACAAGTTGGAATTTCTTGTGAAAATGAATTGTATTAATTTTTGAAGTTGGCCTGTAACAGGCGTTTTGTACAAGAGGCTGACGTCCTAGTAAGAGAACACCTCCGAAGGATAGAATTTACATAATTTGTGAAAAGGAAAGAAAAACAGCTATATGAAACAATCCCACTAGGTTCTAACTCTGCTATTTCCTTTATATCTTCGAGCGTCTCCTCACTTTGCTACTTGGTCGAAGGTAGATCAGATTGCTTAATGCCGTCCGAGCTTGATAGTCGATACCGAAGTCTGGTTGCAAGATGATCCAATGAGACATAGTGTTACACTTTGATCCCTAATTTTTGCTTGAACTTCCCTTTCGGGTTTTCAGTCCACCAGGATACCCTTTTTTGCCTAAGCCGCCTTTTTAGGTTTTCGACTTGCCGGGTGTACAATTTTTTTATATATTTTCATCCCTTACTTTTGCCTGAACCCTT
The DNA here is from genome assembly GCA_948472305.1 of Vicia faba. NCBI lineage: Eukaryota > Viridiplantae > Streptophyta > Magnoliopsida > Fabales > Fabaceae > Vicia > Vicia faba. The sequence goes on from OX451741.1 coordinate 1,291,946,122, forward strand.
TTGGTTCGTCGGGAAGCCCTTATTTCTGCCTAGGCCAGTCGACCTAGCGTGTCTTTGATTATGCGTAGTATCTTTTTACTATGTCTGCATTGAAGGGGTGAGGAAGGTCGTCACCATCCATGGTGGTTAGAATCATAGCTCCTCCCGAGAAGATGTTCTTAACCACAAATGGCCCTTCGTACGTAGGGGTCCATTTTCCCCTGGGATCACCTTGCGGCAGTATGATGCGTTTAATCACCAGGTCCCTGACTTGATATTCTTGACGTTTGACTTTCTTGTTAAAAGCCTTGATCATTCGCTTTTGATACGTCTGACCATGACAAATAGCAGTAAGTCTCTTTTCATCGATTAAGTTTAGCTGATCAAGCCGGGTCTGGATCTAATCATCTTCGCTCAAACCCACATCCTTCATAATCCGGAGAGAGGGTATCTGGACTTCGATGGGTAGGACTGCCTCCATGCCATACACCAAAGAATAGGGTGTTGCCCATGTTAACGCCCGTGCTGAGGTACGGTACCCATGAAGAGCGAATGGTAACATCTCGTGCCAGTCTTTGTATGTCACCGTCATCTTCTGCACAATCTTCTTGATGTTCTTGTTAGCCGCTTCAACAGCCCCATTCATCTTCGGCCGGTAGGGTGAAGAGTTATGATGCTGTATCTTAAACTGCTTGCATAGCTCGGTGATTATTGTATTGTTGAGATTTGTTCCATTGTCCGTAATGATCCTCTCTGGTACACCATATTGACAGATCAGATTGTGTCGGATAAACCGCGCCACGACGCTCTTGGTTACTGTAGCAAAGGAAGCTGCCTCAACCCACTTCGTGAATTAATCAATAGCTACCAGAATGAAACGATGTCCGTTAGACGCAGTAGGTCTGATCTCACCGATCATTTCGATACCCCACATTGCAAAGGGCCAAGGAGCTGTCAAAACATTCAGGGGAACCAGAGGTACATGCACCTTATCAGCATAGACTTGGCATTTATGACAGGTCCGAGAGTGCTGATAACAATCGGCTTCCATAGTAGACCAATAATATCCAGCCCGTAGGATCTTCTTTGCCATGGTATGTCCACTGGAATGAGTTTCGAAAGTACCTTCATGTAACTCTGCCATGATCCTTTCTGCCTCACTCTTGTCCACACATCGCAGTAAGGTTGCATCATGGTTACGTTTATAAAGAATCCCATTACTGATGAAGAACTTCGCAGCGAACCTTCTCAAGAACTTCTTATCATTAACAGATGAACCCTCAGGGTACTCTTGAGTCTCAAGATACCTCTTTACTTCCTGAAACCAGGGTTTATCTGCTACCTTTTCAGTCTCAATGTCACAGCAATGTGCGGGTTCGTCCGACCTCTCAATGGTGATCTGAGGAGCTTCATTGTCCCACTTGACTTTGAACATAGAAGACATGGTAGCTAGCGCGTCCGCTAACTGATTCTCCTCTCCCGGGAAGTGTTCAAAGGTTATCTCCTCAAAATGTGGGAGCAATGTTAGTACATACTCCTTGTAAGGAATAAGATTTGGGCACTTCGTATCCCACTCACCTTTGATCTGATTGATCACTAGAGCAAAATCTCCGAATACACTTAAGAACTTAATCCTCAGGTCAATAGCAGCTCGAAGACCCATGATGCATGCTTCATACTCCGCCATATTGTTGGTACAGTTGAAGCATAATCGGGCAGTGAATGGAGTATGACATCCCTCAGGATATATGATCATAGAGCCAATGCCATTACCTAACACGTTCGAGGCTCCATCAAAATACATAGACCATCGGGATCCTTCCTCAGGTCTTTCATCCGGTCCAGGTTCTTCATAGTCGATCACCAACATGATGTTCTCATCCAGGAACTCGAAATTCATGGATTGGTAGTCATCTACGGCCTGATGCGCCAAATGATCCGCCAATACACTCCCCTTGATTGCTTTTTGGATTGTGTATTGGATGTCGTACTTAGTTAAGATCATCTGCCATCTCGCTATTCTTTCGGACAAGGCAGGCTTTTTGAAGATATACTTGATTGGATCCATCTTTGATATCAATAAGGTGGTGTGAGTCAGCATATATTATCTTAGCTGGAAAGCAGCCCATTCCAAAGCACAACAAGTTTTCTCGAGAAATGAGTATCGGGTCTCACAGTCGGTAAACTTTTTGCTAAGGTAGTAAATAGCGTGCTCTTTTCGGCCAGACTCGTCATGCTGCCCCAACACACACCCCATCGAATTGTCCAGTACCGTCAAGTATAAGATCAAAGGTCTTCCTTCAAAGGGAGGCATCAGAATTGGTGGCTCTTGGAGGTATTCCTTAATCCTTTCAAAGGCGGTCTGCCATTCATCATTCCATTTTACTACTTGATCTTTCTTCAGCAGCTTGAAGATTGGCTCACAAGTAGCAGTCAGATGTGAGATGAACCCGGTGATGTAATTTAGACGTCCCAAGAAACCTCTGACTTCTTTTCTTGTGCGGGGAGCCAGCATCTCTTGTATGGCTTTTACCTTGGCAGGGTCCACCTGAATACCCTTATCACTGACAACAAAACCCAACAGCTTACCAGACCTTACCCCGAAGGTGCACTTGTTCGGGTTTAACCTCAACTTGTACGTCTTCAACCCGTCGAATAGTTTCTGGAGATGGTCAAGGTGCTCTTCCTCAGTCTGGGACCTTGCAATCATGTCGTCAACATAAACCTCGATCTCATGGTGAATCATGTCGTGGAATAAAGCGACCATGGCACGCTGATAAGTTGCTCCGGCATTCTTCAACCCGAAAGGCATTACCTTGTAACAGAAGGTGCCCTACTGTGTAACGAAGGTTGTCTTCTACATGTCCCCGGGAGCCATCTTGATCTGATTGTAACCAGAAAAAGCATCCATAATGTGATCGGTGGATCTGGAACTGACTGTTTAACGCTGGTTCGCGAAATGTCGTGGAAGCAAGAGTCGCCACCGTCTTTTATTTTCTCCAAATGGAAAGGACAAAAGCACAGAAAAATTCCTTATAGAGATTGCTCTCGGTTCGAGAGGTAGATTATAGAAAGGGAAGGTGTTAGCACCCTTTCTATCCATGGTTATCCATGGGCTCTTAGATACTTGCTCATTGTGTTTTCAAAAATGGTTTGTTTGCTTTTCAACTGTGGGTTTTAAAAAAAGTTTCTTTGAAAATTCCAGTTCAACTCTTGTATCGGTCCTCAAGAGTGTTTGAAAAATTGCTTTCGAAAGATTTTTGAAAAGGTGTCGGTGTGAAAAGTATTTTTGAATTTGTTTTGAAATTAGAGCAAGTATCTAGAGTTGTCTACCTACCCTAAGGAATTCGTCTGTGTAAACGTCCTTTAAAGTAGTGCCATCCCACCATTGAGAGGTAGGTAGCACCACCGTTGGAGGTGTTCGGGTCAATTCGAAGTTCGGGACATGGTGATCACCAGAGCAATGGGAAGACACCTTAGAAGCTACCCTCATGCCAGGTTCCCGGATCATGAGGACTTACTAAGACATCCTCTACTCGACGATCACCTTTCGAGTCAAGGCAACAGTGAGGCGTACCCTAGGGGTGGTGTGTGATTTGTGTGTCAGATTCATTTATTTTTGTCTTGTCATGTTAGGTGACCTACACGTTTGTTTTTATTTTTGTCATTCATTCTTGCATGCATTTATTTAACAGTTAAAAAAGATGCGGAAATTAAAAGTTCTAAACTATTACAAAGGCGCGGGTCCACATCGCCAAAATAAATCCAGGACTCGATTTGACAGAAAGTAAATAAAGTGCGAGAAATAAAATGTCCGAGTTTACAAGGCTTTGGGAGAATTACATAAATATTTAAAAGAAGGAATAAAGATGCGCGAATTGAATTGAAATTGGAAGCGAGGGCGTTGGACCCTTTTTAATGAAATTAAATTAAATTATTAAATTAATTAAATTAAAATGAAAAAAGAAATTATTTTGAGATTTTTTGGATTTATGGTTTTTTATGTGAATTAAATGAAATTAACTAATTAACCCTAATTCTACAACTTTTATTTATTAAGAAAAACATGTTAAAATTTAAACCTAAAATTAAATTAATTAATTAATGGCAATTTGATTTATAAAAATAAATAATTAATTATTAGTGAAAAGAAAAGAAAAAGGATAAAAATTGATTAAAACCCTAATTCTACACATTTTTAATTTATTAAGAAAAATATTTGAATTAAACCTAAATTTAAATCTAATTAATTAGTGAGATTTATTAACAAAAAATATTAATTAAATAAATATATTTTGATTTTTATGACTTTTCTGTTTTTTACTATTTTTTATATTTTATGAAAATAAGTTAAATTAAAGGAATTAATTAAAAAAAGAAATAATTGAAATAAATAAAATAAGGAAAAGAAAGAAAATACAATACCTTGGGGGGTTTCTGTCCCCTTTTTGGAGGTGAATTGGAGTGGTTTGACCATTTGTGTTCTGGCCTCATCATGCATAAGTTGTTCTACTTTGGCCATTTGGCTATTGACTTTTGGCCATTTGCGTTTTGGCCTCAACGTTCCTTAATCTTCTCAGGATGTCTGTCTCGCCATGTATTGGTGTCATGCATAAGTTTTTCTACTTTGGCCATTTGGCTTTTGGCTTTTGGCTTTTGGCCTTTTGGCTTTTGGCCATTTGGCTTTTGGCCTCAACGTTCCTTAATGAATCTGCATGGGATCCTGTCTAAATCTGCAGTGTTGAATCTCACGAACACATTAAATAAAATCATAAAATGCAAATAAAGTCAATATATGAAGAAATTTAATGTTTAGGCACAATATGACATGTATGAATGATTATACCCTTTTGATCATGGAGATCAAATCAATCTTACCCTTATTGGAAAATTAGTGACCTGAATGCTTTTATGCCTTACTGGAAAATTAGGGTCATGGAGATCAAGTCAGCCTTATCCTTACTGAAGAAGTAGTGAGGTGTTGGTTTGTAACTGTGATGGCTTGTTTGTAGTGAGAGAGGGATTTGTAATAAGGATTTCAAGGTTTTAGGATTCTTGAAAGAGTTTGATATTCTAACAGTGTTGTGGCAAGATTTTTTTTTCTCTCTTCTTTTCCTCTTTTTCTTCTTCTGGTTTGTGTGAAAAGAAGGTGATTATATAATGGAAATTAGGGTAAAGAAAATGGGCTTTGAATGTGCAATTGGGCCTCCAATGTTCACTTGAGTTCGTCACTTTCCAGGCTAAATCGCAGGGACTTAAGTGCAATTTTTGAAGTTGAAATGTGAAAACAAAATGTAGCTGACATCGATAACTAACTCCTGTCCGAAAATCGGCTCAATCGGATAAACGGTGAATTAGTTATGAATTTTTGAAGTTTCAGCTCAGACAAACTTATGTTGGGCTCCAGTGTCGACTCTGACACGTTCTTCAATAAAAAACTGGTATTGATCGGAGCATAATCCGGTCTCGACTTTTGAAGCAAAGTTGTAGATCTACAAGTCAGGGACCTTGTGTAAAAATATGAGCCCAATCCGATAAAAATTGACCGAGTTATGAATTTTCGAAGTTTCGGCCCAGATGAAATAATATTCAGCATTCAGGATTTTCGGTGTGTCACGCACTCTGAGCAAAAAACGAAGGCCTTTTGAATACCGTTTGAACTCAATACCTTCTGTGAAAATGTAGCCAACTCAATTTGTGAAATTTTGGCGCCAGAACCAGCTCGATACGATGAAAATCGACCAAGTTATGATTTTTTGAACATGACGCAAATAAACTTCTGTCACAAATTTTCTGCACGAAAATACTTGATAAATCCACATTTTTGAAGACCTTCTGATCGAAATTGGCTTCCAGCCGTGAGAGATGAAAACGTAGATAATGTCAAGACGGAATTTTGGCCATCGGAACGGGTTCAAAACGAGTCACGATCTTCAAGTTATGAATTTTTTAGCGCGTAAAAACTGCACTTTCAGCACACTTTTTTCACCATATTTCTTCGAGAAAACTCACACATTCGGATACCTTCTTTAAAGAATTGACTCTTGAGCCGAACCTGAATTTGAGAATATGTTATCAGAGATATCTTGGCGAAAGAACACCTGAATATGATGCGCCGGGTTGGACTTGTGAATTTTTCTTGAAATATTTTGAGAAATATGGGAGGGCAAATTTTGGGGTACAACAGTTGCCCCTGTTCAATCTTCTTAGACCTGAGGATGTAGATTGGCTGACGTACCTTTCATAATCCGAAGGTGGAAGATGATTGAACACTAGAGTGCCCAGAAATTTGCGCTCACATAGTAGTGTGATGGTGGGAATGGGCTTATAGATGCCATTTGGAGATTGATGGATAGGATGATGGGCTTATAGATGCCATGCTGAGAGGTGATGGAAGGTGGATGGGCTTATAGATGCCATCTGGGTGTCAATCGCGTAAGAGATTCCTTAGCGAGAACTTGCGTACCTGCAAAAGAAAAATGATTACCTGACTTGTTGCCGGAGCTGGTCTTCAAATTCTTTGTGTAGATGTGTCCTGACTAGTTACAGAAGCTGGATCTGGAGCTTCAAAAGGTGATGAATGAACCAGGGGTGGTTACTATCTCAACAGGAACGGTGAGAAAACCTTGGATGGCTTCAACCTCAACAGTATCGCTGAGAGAATCTGGGGATGATTACTACCTCCGCAGTAACGGGGAGAGAACCATAGGCGACTTCAACCTCAACAGTAATCATTGAGAGAATCTTGGGCGACTTCAACCTCAACAGTAATCATTGAGAGAATCTTGGATGATTTCAACTTCAACAGTAACGCTGAGCGAATCTGGGGATGATTACTACCTCCGTAGTATTGGGGAGAGAACCATAGGCGACTACAACCTCAACAGTAATCATTGAGAGAATCTTGGACGACTTCGACTTCAACAGTAACGCTGAGCGAATCTGGGGATGATTACTACCTCCGCAGTATCGGGGAGAGAACCATAGGCGGCTACAACCTCAACAGTATCATTGAGAGAATCTGGGGACGAGTATCAGAAGGTAGCCATATCCGGTTCACATCTGAACCATCTCTAGAAAGGTGATCTCTGAATAAACAATAGAACAACTTTCGTGTCCGGAGCATATCTAAGTTATCTGAGGGGTCTGGAATAAGTGTCAGAACGTCGCCATGCCTGGGTCACATCCGCACCATATCTGGAAGGAAATATGGAAGAAGTATCATAACGTTGCCATATCTGGTTCACATCTGAACTATATCTAGAAGGAAATCTGGAAGAAGTATCAGAACGTCGCCATGCTTGGTTCACATCTGAACTATTTCTAGGAGGAAATCTGGAAGCAGTATCAGAACGTCGCCATATCTGGTTCACATCTGAACTATATCTAGAAGGAAATCTGGAAGCAGTATCAGAACGTCGCCATATCCGGTTCACATCTGAACTATATCTAGAAGGAAATCTGGAAGCAGTATCAGAACGTCGCCATATCCGGTTCACATCTGAACTATATCTAGAAGGAAATCTGGAAGCAGTATCAGAATGTCGCCATATCCGGTTCACATCTGAACTATATCTAGAAGGAAATCTGGAAGCAGTATCAGAACGTCGCCATATCTGGTTCACATCTGAACTATATCTAGAAGGAAATCTGGAAGCAGTATCAGAACGTCGCCATATCCGGTTCACATCTGAACTATATCTAGAAGGAAATCTGGAAGCAGTATCAGAACGTCGCCATATCCGGTTCACATCTGAACTATATCTAGAAGGAAATCTGGAAGCAGTATCAGAACGTCGCCATATCTGATTCACATCTGAACTATATCTAGAAAGAGTTGCGATAGTTGATAGTAATCATCTTTGTATCGACCTTTCCTGAAAAGGTAAAGCATCAGTTGTATGCAAGATCATGATGCATGAACTGCATGATTTCAGGATGTACTCAAAATTGATGAGATTCGTGTAGTATGATGCATATGCATGCTATAATGTATGAAGATGTAATGTTCATGAATATATGCTTTCGTCTTAGGAAAATAAATCCTTGACGGGTGCCGGGAAGTCATATCCTGGGCTGATATTGAAGAGTAGATCTTTGCTTCCGCTGGGGAGTGATGGTTGCAAGAATACCGGTAGGAGAAGATAACTCCGTTGGGGAATAAACTTGGCGAATGGATTACTCTGCAGGGAGGAAAGTACTCTAGCGATCTTGCTGGGGAACAATACTCTGTGGGAAGAGAGGTACTTTGCTGAGTTGTTGATAATAACTTGCTGGGGATACCATTGTTGTGTTGGAAGTGTTAATAGACTTCGCTGGGGATAAGAAGACTCCGTCGAGGACGCTCTTTCCGTGGCTTTTGGCTGAGGATAACCCAGTTATATCCTGGTGAGGAAATAACTCTTTGAATAAAGCCGGGAGACGCATTCGTGTTCTGCGAGGGATAAGCTTCCAGAATCTACTAGGGATAAGCTTACTGCTTGGGGAGATGGATTCCAACTTTTCTTGGGAACTAGATTGGACTCTCCTGGGGAAGTATTGAACTGATAGTGGTTATGTTCTTCAACGGAACCTACCTTGATACCTTGGAGGATAGAACAATCAGATTGCTTAGACCACCCATTATTGCCCCTGTTTCTATGGGGGAGGCACCTGTGGGATGCTGATAATTGTTGAGGGTCAAACCTTCTTCAGGTATGCAGGTGACAAGATGACAGGACATAGTCGTACGCTTTGATCCCTAACTTTTGCCTGGACCGCCCCTTCGGGTTTTCAGTCCACCGGGATACCCATTTTTGCCCAAGCCGCCTTTTTAGGTTTTCGACTTGCCGGGTGTACAGATTTTTTTCATTTCATCCCTTCATTTTGCCCGAACCCTTTTGGTTCGCCGGGAAGCCCTAATTTTTGCCTAGGTATATCAACCTAGCGGGTCTTTGATTATGCGTAGTATCTTTTCGACTATGTCCATGCTCTTAGAATGTAGGGAGTTGCCCCTGTTAGAAGTGTTTTGTCATGCCACCAGAAAGTGTTTGATCAGGCAAGATTCGTTGTTGGAATACCCCAAGTGACTCAGGCGGAGATTTGCTCCGGGCTATTTGGCCTTTGAGAGATTCTCCGAATCTTGATTGGACTGCCCCAGATAATAGGCCATGATCAGATCTGCCCCTTGATTGGACTGCCCCAGATAATAGGCCATGATCAGATCTGCCCCTTGATTGGAAGTGCTTTTGTTCACTAGGTATTCATCGTGCGAATTTCCCTGCTGTTCAAACAAATAGTCATATGCAAACAAATGTTATATCAAAATGCAAAGCTTATGTCTGTCTTGAAGATTTTGAAAATGCATTCTTTTCATAAAACAAGTGAATGTTTGTAAAACGTGATGTCAACTCTGTATTTTATCGTAGGCCTTAAAGAGTCAGGATACCTTTCGTAACAGTATGCTTTCGAACTAACCCATGCTTCAGCTAGGACTTTTGAGGGTTATAACGTGGCCTGGTTCACGGTTTAAGAAACAAAGGATAAAGGCTCAAATTTTATTTGTACCCACCCGCTCTTCGTGATGTTCTCCAAACCTAAACTCAGTTGATCATACGTTAGACCTTGTTTGAGTCTTTGCTCTGATTTTTCGGTGATGGTTCAGATGTGGATAACTTATTTTGAATAGGCAGTCATTCCTTTTTTTGTTGAGGGTTTGTAAGACCTCTTTCTTGTCTGATTTTTGTTATCCCTTTCTTTTTTGCCTGAACTGTTTCCTTTTTTGGAATTACAGTCAGCGGGATGCCCCAGTTTCGTAAGTCTCTTTCATAGGTTTTGACTTATTGGGCTTTTTATTTTGAGAGATAATGACTGCCTGTCTTTATGATTGTTCGGAACCATCACTGTCTTTCTTTTTTTTGTAAGGACCTCTTTGGTGCCATTTGTTATGCACTTGGATCAACTGAGAGAACTACCCTGCCCCAGGTTATGATAAAGGGTTTTAAATTTCGAAAAGAAAAACTCCTACTTCTTTGGCTCAGATGGGTTGACGAGGGATTATCATCCTTATAACTCAAGTGTTTAGGAATTGAAACAATGCCTGTACCTCATCAGCGGGGTCCGTTCAAAAGCATACTGTAGATTGTGGTATCGTTTTCGTCATCCTCCCTCAAGAGGCTTAGAATTATTAATGAGAGTTGATCATCAGAAAATATATGAAAATAATTTTCATTTAGTGAATACGAATATATTGATTCAAAATAGACATAAGTGATGCATTAATGGAATAACAATGTTTAACATGAATAAATGTCTAAACAACCAAAGAACAACACAACTTGAACATTCGAATGAACAAAAGTCTTTTCATCTCAGGGCTTGTCACTTCAAATGGTGAGCCTTGGAGGGATGGTAGAAAAATTCAGCCTGACCATCTTGTGTGAACTCCAATGCCCCTTCATCAATCAGGTCCTGGATCTTGTTCTTCAGAGCCCAACACTCATTTGTATCATGTCCTGGACAGGCAAAGTGGTAGGCACACCTTTTATTGGGATCATAAGTAGGATGTGCTGTGTTGGGATTCTGGGGATGAGCCCTTAATGTGATCAAATTCAATCTCAACAGGCGTTGTAAAGCTTGAAACAATGACATGTTGAGCGGGGTGAATTGCCTCCTGGACTTGTCTGGCTGAAGCCGGTGAGGTTGATGCTGAATTTGTGACACTAGAGCCATTTGAGGAGCTCTCCCCTTATCTCCTTGTCTCAAAGATGGTGGAATGATGACTGGCCCTTTACCCTTAGACGTTTGCCCCAGTTGGTTACCCTGAAGCAGTTGGTTGATGAGAACCCCGAGCTCATCTTGTCTTTGAGCTAAGTCTTGGATGATAGTTACCTGCCCCAGCATCTGGGCTTTCATTGCATCCATCTCAGCTTGCAGGTGTTTCAGCCGTTCGTCCTCAGCGCTGTTCCTGACCAAAGTCTCCATGAGAAGTGTCCTTAGCTCCTCCTGCCCCTTGGATAGATTCAGGAGGATTTCCCCGAACCGAGTCTCTTGAGTAAGAAGGTCCTGGTTATCTTGTTGGGAAGCCATTGCTGAAATAAACAGCGAGAGAGGTAAGTGACCTGCAACAAGGATACCTGTTATGATGTGTATGTATGCATGCAATGTTTTCAAGGACCTCGCGGGATAAACAAGAAGACTGTTAGCATTTGAATTTGTTAGCTTGATTGGAGGAGCCCTATGTTGCAGAGAATCCTTCTTCAAGGGTCAAAAGCTCACCATATCCAGTGGGTCATAGCCCCTGACAACCTTGGCTAGGGCAACCTTCTTCAAGTGTCAAAGCTCACCATATCAAGTGGGTCATAGCCCCTGACAACCTTGGCTTAGAGGAAAATAAATCCTCTTTGCCCCTTGTTGGGATAGCTGATTCACCATGACCTGCATCACAAGCCCTTGAGATCCTTGAAATGGGTTAGGATGTATGCAATGGTATGATGTTATGCTATGCATGGGGTAAGGTAAGTAACCCTGTCATGAGTCCCAATTAAGGACTGTAAACGAAAACCTGCAAGAAACCCAAGTAAAACTTGTCATGAGTCCCAATCAGGGACTATAAACAAAACCTGCAAGAAACTTAGTAGACCCTGTTGTGAGTCCCAATTAAGGACTATAAACAAAACCTGCAAGAAACTTAGTAAGCCCTGTCATGGATCCCAATTAAGGACTAAAACAAAACCTGCAAATAGTTCATGTGTCAGATAAAGCATGCAAGTAGTCAAGTACGAAGGCACACAAGTCACACAAGAGAAGCCCTTAGAGTTTAGGCCAGCATGGGGTCTAGGTATTACCCTCTTTCAGTTTGTTGGTTCATACCTGTCCTATCAAAGTAACCGGGTTCTTAGAGGATCCCAATATCATTGACTACCCTCAATCGGTCATAACTCCAGCATCACAATCTTTTCTTGCGGCCAGAACCATCACGAGAGTTTAGCCTCAATGGGCGTAGCATACTGCTACTATTCTAATGGCCAAGTTGTGTCTTTTAAGGTTCTAAGGTCTGTTGGTGCTTAATGACTCCTCAGAAGACCCATATTCTCCTCGTTGCAACACAAGGGATATCGGTACAGACCAAGGTGCCACACCAACATAGCCACTGTTTCACCTGTGTCGGTCTACGCCGGACAGGTCCCTCACAGCTTATGCTACCTAAACAGGGTATCCCCAGATCCGGGTTAGGATCTATGTAACTCCCATGCAACCCACAAATTTAAAGCAAGCAAAGAAAGCAATTGAAAACACAGTTATGAACTATCCCTAAGGTACACCTCACTTTAAGTTTGTGTCCCCAGCAGAGTCGCCAGTTCTATGATCGGTGGATCTGGAACTGACTATTTAACGCTGGTTCGCGAAATGTCGCGGAAGCAAGAGTCGCCACCGTCTTTTATTTTCTCCAAATGGAAAGGATAAAAGCACAGAAAAATTCCTTATAGAGATTGCTCTCGGTTTGGGAGGTAGATTATAGAAAGGGAAGGTGTTAGCACCCTTTCTATCCATGGTTATCCATGGGCTCTTAGATACTTGCTCATTGTGTTTTCAAAAATGGTTTGTTTGCTTTTCAACTGTGGGTTTTAAAAAAAGTTTCTTTGAAAATTCTAGTTCAACTCTTGTATCGGTCCTCAAGAGTGTTTGAAAAATTGCTTTCGAAAGATTTTTGAAAAGGTGTCGGTGTGAAAAGTATTTTTGAATTTGTTTTGAAATTAGAGCAAGTATCTAGAGTTGTCTGTCTACCCTAAGGAATTCGTCTGTGTAAACGTCCTTTAAAGTAGTGCCATCCCACCATTGAGAGGTAGGTAGCACCACCGTTGGAGGTGTTCGGGTCAATTCGAAGTTTGGGACATGGTGATCACCAGAGCAATGGGAAGACACCTTAGAAGCTACCCTCATGCCAGGTTCCCGGATCATGAGGACTTACTAAGACATCCTCTACTCGACGATCACCTTTCGAGTCAAGGCAACAGTGAGGCGTACCCTAGGGGTGGTGTGTGATTTGTGTGTCAGATTCATTTATTTTTGTCTTGTCATGTTAGGTGACCTACGCGTTTGTTTTTATTTTTGTCATTCATTCTTGCATGCATTTATTTAACAGTTAAAAAAGATGCGGAAATTAAAAGTTCTAAACTATTACAAAGGCGCGGGTCCACATCGCCAAAATAAATCCAGGACCCGATTTGACAGAAAGTAAATAAAGTGCGAGAAATAAAATGTCCGAGTTTACAAGGCTTTGGGAGAATTACATAAATATTTAAAAGAAGGAATAAAGATGCGCGAATTGAATTGAAATTGGAAGCGAGGGCGTTGGACCCTTTTTAATGAAATTAAATTAAATTATTAAATTAATTAAATTAAAATGAAAAAAGAAATTATTTTGAGATTTTTTGGATTTATGGTTTTTTATGTGAATTAAATGAAATTAACTAATTAACCCTAATTCTACAACTTTTATTTATTAAGAAAAACATGTTAAAATTTAAACCTAAAATTAAATTAATTAATTAATGGCAATTTGATTTATAAAAATAAATAAATAATTATTAGTGAAAAGAAAAGAAAAAAGATAAAAATTGATTAAAACCCTAATTCTACAAATTTTTAATTTATTAAGAAAAATATTTGAATTAAACCTAAATTTAAATCTAATTAATTAGTGAGATTTATTTACAAAAAATATTAATTAAATAAATATATTTTGATTTTTATGACTTTTCTGTTTTTTACTATTTTTTATATTTTATGAAAATAAGTTAAATTAAAGGAATTAATTAAAAAAAGAAATAATTGAAATAAATAAAATAAGGAAAAGAAAGAAAATACAATACATTGGGGGGTTTCTGTCCCCTTTTTGGAGGTGAATTGGAGTGGTTTGGCCATTTGTGTTCTGGCCTCATCATGCATAAGTTGTTCTACTTTGGCCATTTGGCTATTGGCTTTTGGCCATTTGCGTTTTGACCTCAACGTTCCTTAATCTTCTCAGGATGTCTGTCTCGGCATGTATTGGTGTCATGCATAAGTTTTTCTACTTTGGCCATTTGGCTTTTGGCTTTTGGCTTTTGGCCTTTTGGCTTTTGGCCATTTGGCTTTTGGCCTCAACGTTCCTTAATGAACCTGCATGGGATCCTGTCTAAATCTGCAGTGTTGAATCTCACGAACACATTAAATAAAATCATAAAATGCAAATAAAGTCAATATATGAAGAAATTTAATGTTTAGATACAATATGGCATGTATGAATGATTATACCCTTTTGATCATGGAGATCAAATCAATCTTACCCTTACTGGAAAATTAGTGACCTGAATGCTTTTATGCCTTACTGGAAAATTAGGATCATGGAGATCAAGCCAGCCTTATCCTTACTGAAGAAGTAGTGAGGTGTTGGTTTGTAACTGTGATGGCTTGTTTGTAGTGAGAGAGGGATTTGTAATAAGGATTTCAAGGTTTTAGGATTCTTGAAAGAGTTTGATATTCTAACAGTGTTGTGGCAAGGTTTTTTTTTCTCTCTTCTTTTCCTCTTTTTCTTCTTCTGGTTTGTGTGAAAAGAAGGTGATTATATAATGGAAATTAGGGTAAAGAAAATGGGCTTTGAATGTGCAATTGGGCCTCCAATGTTCACTTGAGTTCGTCACTTTCCAGGCTAAATCGCAGGGACTTAAGTGCAATTTTTGAAGTTGAAATGTGAAAACAAAATGTAGCTGACATTGATAACTAACTCCTGTCCGAAAATCGGCTCAATCGGATAAACGGTGAATTAGTTATGAATTTTTGAAGTTTCAGCTCAGACAAACTTATGTTGGGCTCCAGTGTCGACTCTGACACGTTCTTCAATAAAAAACTGGTATTGATCGGAGCATAATCCGGTCTCGACTTTTGAAGCAAAGTTGTAGATCTACAAGTCAGGGACCTTGTGTAAAAATATGAGCCCAATCCGATAAAAATTGACCAAGTTATGAATTTTCGAAGTTTCGGCCCAGATGAAATAGTATTCAGCATTCAGGATTTTCGGTGTGTCACGCACTCTGAGCAAAAAACGAAGGTCTTTTGAATACCGTTTGAACTCAATACCTTCTGTGAAAATGTAGCCAACTCAATTTGTGAAATTTTGGCGCCAGAACCAGCTCGATACGATGAAAATCGACCAAGTTATGATTTTTTGAACATGACGCAAATAAACTTCTGTCACAAATTTTCTGCACGAAAATACTAGATAAATCCACATTTTTGAAGACCTTCTGATCGAAATTGGCTTCCAGCCGTGAGAGATGAAAACGTAGATAATGTCAAGACGGAATTTTGGCCACCGAAACGGGTTCAAAACGAGTCAAGATCTTCAAGTTATGAATTTTTTAGCACGTAAAAACTGCAATTTCAGCACACTTTTTTCACCATATTTCTTCGAGAAAACTCACACATTCGGATACCTTCTTTAAAGAATTGACTCTTGAGCCGAACCTGAATTTGAGAATATGTTATCAGAGATATCTTGGCGAAAGAACACCTGAATATGATGTGCCGGGTTGGACTTGTGAATTTTTCTTGAAATATTTTGAGAAATATGGGAGGGCAAATTTTGGGGTACAACACATAAAGGAGAAGATCTTATGCTGCACGGTATTGTCGACCAGAACATCGATATGAGGAAGTGGGAAATCATCCTTGGGGCTCGCCATGTTTAGATCTCTATAGTCCACACACATCCGTACCTTACCATCCTTCTTAGGCACCGAAACAACATTGGCAACCCACTGTGGATAAGAAGTGACAGCTAAAAATCCCGCGTCGAACTATTTCATGACCTCAACTTTGATTTTCTCAGACATCTCAGGGCGCATACGGTGAACCTTCTGCTTTACCGGAGGACAATCTTCTTTAGTCGACAAGCGGTGAACCACAATATCAGTGTCCAAACTAGGCATATCTTCATAAGACCAAGCGAAGATCTCAACATAGTCGTGTAACATTTGTATCAACCGCTACTTGACACTAGGCTCCAGATTTACACATATCTTGACATCTTTCCTGTCTTCCTCTGTACCCAAATTCACTGATTCAACTGGCTCTTCATGAGACTGTATGGCCCTTTCTTCCTGTAGTAACAGTCTAGCAAGTTCCCCAGGCACCTCACAATCATCCTCACCTTCGTCCTTGGCTTGGTTGATCGGATTTTCAAAGTCATAACTGGTAGTAGAAGAGTTGTTATCAATGGGATCCAGAGTGGATATGGATCTGCATTATGATATGTGAGTGTGTGTAAGAGAATAGCTGTTTTGATAAAGTGAGAGACAGAAAAGAACAACAAGGAGCGAAAAATTTGTAATGCAAGAAACGTCCAATGCTTTATTAATGATATATGAAAATGACAAATGATAAGCCCTCACAAGCAAAGCCAAGGTGCCTCGGGCAAGGCACCGGGCCATAAAGTTTCAAACTATCTATTACAACTTTCAAAACAAAAGTGAATTACCGTGGAATAAAAGAAACAGGTATGAAGTCCTTCGCCGTCCAGTTGTTCAATCCACCATTGTTTGTAGGGTAGATCCAACTGTCAACATCTGGGTTCTCATCATCAGCATCTTCTATGGCGGAGACAACCTCAATAGCATTGATTCTCGAGCCATGCTTGGGCATGGGTGCAGTTATGACGTTGGACTTCTCTGGAGCGTCAAACTCAATCTCTTTGGCTTCGATCAAGTATTGCACCTTGTTTTTAAAGGCCCAATAATTGTTTGTATCATGACCCGGACTTTCAGAGTGATAGGCGCAGCGGGCATTTGGGTTAATGTGGGGAGAAGTGGTGTTGGGGTTCTTCGGGGCCTCCCTCAGAGTTACCAGATTGGTCTTCACTAATTGTGGTAGAATTTGAGACAAGGTTATATTGAGCCGAGTGTACTGTCTCTGTGGTCTTTCCACCCTTTGTTGATTGTTGCATTGTGGAGCAACTGTGGGTCTTGATATCACTACCGCATTTACTGCTTGACAGTGTTCAGGCCTGCTTTGGCCCCTCGGGCCGTAGACTGCACTAGCTTATTTCTTACCGGTGAAAGGCTTCTTTACTTCACTTGATGAAGTATCTTTCTATATTTTACCACTTCGGATACCAGCTTCTACTCTCTCCCCAGTCAAGATCAACTCAGTAAACCCAGATGACGAACTGCCGATCAGATGATTGAAAAATGGACCAGATAACGTCCCTAGAAACATGTCAACCAACTCCCTATCAGATAAAGGTGGCTGGACTCTTCCAGCTAAGTCCCTCCACTTTTGAGCATAGTCCTTAAAACCTTCGCTTGCACCCATAGACATACCCTGAAGCTGAGTACGAGTGGGAGCAAGGTCGGCGTTATACTGATACTGCCTGTAGAAAGCAGCATCAAGGTCCTCCCAGTTTTGGACATTGGCTCCTTCCAACTGATAAAACCATTCAAGCTGAGTCCCTGACAGACTATCTTGATAGAAATGTACCCACAAATTTCTATCAACAGTGTGGGGTTGGATTTTCCTGACGTACGAGCGGAGATGGAGTTTTGGACATGATACTCCATCATACTTGGCAAAAACAAGAGCTTTAAACTTATGAGGGATCACCACTTCCGATACCAGTCCCATCTCTCCAAAATCCAAACCAGGGATCTTCTGAATGTCCATAGCACTCAGACGGTCTTCTAATTGCTTGTACCTATCCTCGACAGGAGGATATTGCTCCTCATCATAATCTGTATCATCATCAGAGATTGCAGGACTGAGGCCCTTTTCTTCTTCTTGGTTCTCCCCTTCCTTGGATGAAGAGGTTAGATCAGCTTGCTGTTTCAACCTATCCCCAAACCTTTTGCCCATATTCAGAAGAACGACCTTCTTCTTCTTCTTCTTCTTCTTCTTCTTCTTCTTCTCTTTCAGAATGAGAGTTTTTAGATCCTCTTGCCCTTTAGCCAAGCTCAAGAACATCTCATGGAATTGGGCGTTATATGCCTGAAGATCTTTGATGGCTTGATCAGAAGACATTTCGTGCTGAAATAAACAGCGAAGAAGATGAGAAACTTGTAATGGCGTGCATGATAATGGGATGCGTATGTAATGATTTCAAAGACTTTGGGAGATTTAAATTTGTAAACAAAAAATAAACAAACTTTATTAGATTAACTTGTAAAAAGGGTTCAAAAATGCCTTTAAGGCGTTATAAAGGAATAAATGGAAAACAAATATAAACTAGAAAAGCAAAATAAAAAATCCCATGGACGCTTCCTCTCTGTGTTGACGTAGTCATTGATCGTTATTTCTTCCTCTAGCTGCCTGGTGAGCTTCAAGATCTTCCTTTCTTGCTCATGGTACTTCTCCCGGTAGGTATCCCTTTCCTCTTTCAGCTGAATCCAAGACCTCTACAATGCCTCAAGGTCAGTGGGCATGTAAGGATAAAGAACTGTGTAAGGAACACCTTCTTTGTTGTACCCAAAAATTTGCCCTCCCATATTCTTCAAGTTTGACAAGCATCATCTCAATTTGCTCAAGTCTACTCAAGGGTTGCACATTTCAAACCATCCTCCTAAGCCAGTCAAAATTAGGGTTTTGGTTCTTGCAAGGAACTTGAGGTTTTCAAGGGCTCAATCAAGTCACATATGCCTATATACATTGTCAAGCATCTACATGTCAAGTTTCAAGGCTCACAAAGTCAAGTTGCACAGTCAAAAGCCTCATTTGCTTCACAATCAACTGTAGGGGTAAAATGGTCATTTGGCAGTCAAAAGTCAAAATTTTTGGTCAACATATTATTTTTAGGCCACAATCATCATTTGATCAATTCTTGATCATGATTCTACAAGAATGGCTCAAAAATCATCAAGATGCAAAAGTTTCTATTTTGGGACAGTTGAAAAGTCAACTGTAACTTGACCAAGGCATAACTTTTTCATGGTTCATCAGAAAAATCCCATCCAATGCTCATTTTGAAGGGGATGACATTTCCTACAACTCATCTTCACATTACAAGTCCAATAAATGCTCTCACAAAAAGTTATCAATTTCAACATTATAGGTCATTTTCAAAAGTCAACAAAAAGGCATTTTAAGTCAAATACCATAACTTGAGATTGGTAAATCAAAATGACATGGGACCAAAGGCATTGGTTAGAGGACTTCAAGACCTTTCCAAAATGTCCAAGAACATGTTCATATGATCAAAATTGAGCAAGATATACATTGGAGAAGTTGGGAAATTTTTGTGAAATAGCAAAAGACAACTATCCTTGAAACTTCAATTTTTGACAAAAGGGACCACTTTCTTCCACTTGATTCAGCTTTGTCATGCCACCCACGTGTCCCATGATTAATTTCAAGATTAACAATTAATTTTTCTATTTTATTTAATTTTTATTGATTTAATTCATTTTAAATCCATAAAATTCAAATAAAATAAAAAAAAATTAAATGGATAGCATATTTTGATTTGAATGGCTTTTATGTGTCATGAGCAAGTTACCAAATTCGTGCCAAGCCATTTTGAGGACAAAATCATGGTTTTGCTTCAAACTTGGAAAGTCCTTTAATGGTGTTAAAGCAAAATCCAAAAACTTAATTGCAATGGATCCCAAGCTCATAATGTGACCTAATTTCATTCACATGTACATATGCAAGCAAGCCAAGCCTCATTCACGACCTGAACACTGCACAAACGGCCAAACCAATTCCAAAAAAAACTCAAGAAAATTCAAAACTGAAATCCACCTTCCAACGTAATTCCAAGCCTTTTTTCATTTCTAACACTTTGCTGGAACTCCCAGGAGTCTTTTGGAATCAAAGTCAAGGGCTGAAGCTTGAGAAATCACGCCAAACAAAATCACGGTTTGTCAATATTTTTCAAAAATCGAAACTCCCAATTCATGAACATTTGGTGTGATTTAAAGCTTGTTTTATATTGTTTGCAACCATACAAAGCTATTCATATCAATTAATTGGATTATCATGTACAGGATTGTGATTTGCCATTAACAACTTTTAGGGTTTTTGAGTTTGTGAATTAGGGCTTTGCTGCTCATACAAAATTGGACTATCTCACGCACATGGTTGAACTCAGGAAATCAAGACGAACCAATCCCAACCCTCGCGCCCAATTTATATAGAGCATAACTCTATTCGTTATTTTTTGTCATTTCATTTTGTGGGGGTTAAAAACCCCCGCTAATTGTTTTGTTTTACAGGGAAAAAGGATGAAGACGAAGGACGTGTCAGCTGGTTAATGGAGAATTCAAATGGCGCGCGCTTTTTGGTTGTTTTGCAATACACGCGTTGTTATTTACATAATAATTTCATTGTTTATTGTATTAACAATTACAGGCACATGGCTCAGTGGTGAATGCACTGTCTATTAACCATTGGGACCTGGGTTCGATTCCCAGGTCCCCCAAACCTTGTTTCATATTTTTTCAAACATATTCCTATGCAGGCTAGTCAATGTACTCCACATAAACCTCACAAATCCACGCGCCAAGTGGCCAGTCCCACAGATCCGAAGGCCAAGAAATGAAGGAACACCATGCTCCCCAGTCAAGCCAGCGTGGACAATTCCAAAAGTCAAACAGGCTTTAATGCTATTGGGCCAAATTCCAGATCCACCTCCATTTTTGTTCAACACCCTTGGTTTACTTTTTTTCATTTTTCTTTTTTCCTTTTTATTTTCTTTAGTAATTATTCTTAGTATTATTTAATTAATTAGCATAATTAACATTTTTACAAATAAAAATTCAGAAAAACCAAAAAAAATACATTTTATTATTTATTAACTTATTTTGTAAATAAATGTAAATTAAATTAAATTAGTTTAATTAATTAACTTTAATACTTTTTTTACAATAAATAAAAACAATTTAGAATTAGGTTTTTGCTAACTTTTAATTTCTATTTATTTTCTCTTTATTTTCATTAAAAATATAAAAAAAAACACAAAAAACATTTTTCTTTAATTAAATAATTAATTAGTTAATCAGGTTTAATGTTTAATTCAATTCTTTCTCAAAAAAGGGTCAAAACCCTAAGACGTTCCCGATTCAATCTTCTTTCGCGTTTTAATTTCTTTTGATTATATTTATGTATCTGTACAGAGTATGTAATAGTTAATTAAGATTTTATCGCCTTATTTAAATTCTCGCACTTTATTTTCCAAAACGGGTTTTTGTTTTTGGCGATGTATAGACCCGCGCCTTGTAATAGCTAGATTTATCTTTCCGCAATTTATTTTCCGCACTCCTAACTGTTAAAAAATGCATGAAAGAATGTATGAATAATAAAAACCAATCCGTAGCTCACAAATAACATGTACAAGATAACCTTAACTAAAAAACAACACACAAGCACATGCCACTCCTAGGGTACGCCTCACTGATTGCCTCGAACGTGGTCATCAAGTATAGGGTGTCTTAGAGGTCGCCCTTCTGTCTAAGATCCAGTTGCCTCGAAACAGTTGCCTCGGATAAAAGGATCTAGGACATTAGGGTTACTTCTAAGGTGTCCTATTATTGCTTCGGTGACCACACTGTCCCTAATCATCGAATTGACCCGAACACCTCCAACGACGGTGCTACCTACCTCTCAATGGTGGGATAGCACTATCTAAAGGACTCTTACACAGCTTAATTCCTTAGAGTAGGTAGATTCTCGTGGGTACTTGCTCTCTTAAACAAACAAAACAACTTTTCGCACTGACACTTTCAAAAAGTTTTCAAACAAATTTTTCATACACTCTTGAGGACAAATACAAGAGTTACTTAGAAATTTTTCAAACGAAACTTTTTCAAAACCCACACACACTTGAGAAGCAAACAATTTTTGAAAACATAAAAGCAAGTACCTAAGAGCCCGTGGATAACCACAGATAGAAAGGGTGCTAACACCTTCCCTTTCTATAAATCTACCTCCCGAACCGAGAAACATTCTCAAAGAAGGAATTTTGCTGTGCTTTTGTCCTTTCCATGTTGGAGAACATAAAAGACGGTGGCGACTCTTGCTTACCGCGACATTTCGCGAACCAGCTTAAAAAACAGTCAGTTCTATTTCCACCGATCACAGAACTGGCGACTCTGCTGGGGATAATTGTAAAGTGAGGTGTACCTTAGGATTAGACCACTCTTATGTTTTCAATTACTTGCTTTGCTTGATTTAATATTGTGGGTTTGCCTTGGAGTTTCATAGATCCTAACCCGGATCTGGGGGATACCTTTTAGAAAGTAGCGACAAACTGTGAGGGAACTGTGCGGGGTATACCGACATGGTTAAAGCAGTTTGCTACGTTGATGTGGCACTTTGGTGAGTACCGGTAACCCTTGAGTCAAGTCAAGGAGAGTACGGGGCCGCCGCGTGGTGTCGTGAAGCATCAACTGACCTTAGGAACCTTACTTGACCATCCTGGCCTCTTTAGGGGTAGTGAGATGACCGACTTTGGTGCAGTCCGAAGTTGGTAGATACTCGATACTACACTCATTGAGGGTTGTTTTCTTGGAATATTTTGATCGCCAGTTCAGTGGCTAAATCAAAACAATGAACATAGAAAATAACCCAATGATATTGAGCTCCTTAGAACCCGGTTACTTTTGATAGGACAGGTTTTGAGCCCACCAACTTCAAGAGGGTAGTACCCCAAACTTCACGCTGGCCTGAACTCTAAGGGCTGTCTGGTGTGACTTGTGTGCCTTTTCATGTTTGCCTTTTGTGAATACTTGTGGTGTGTTTTTATCATAACATCATAACATCATACAACATCATATGCATCCACTAACCACTTCAAGGGTTCGAATCTTCATCTTTGTTCTTGTTTTGTAGGACATGGAATCTATCAGTAGAAAGACAATTCAGATCAACCTTGTAAGGGTCCCTCCTCAGCTTAAGGAGCTTACATCCAGGATTCCCGAGAACTCTTCCTTCAGTGAAAGGCATGGTAGACTCATCAGCTTGGTCAACACCAACATTGAAGAAGATATGATAAAAGTTCTCTTCCAGTTCTTTGACCCTTTGCACCACTGTTTTACTTTCCCGGATTATCAATTGGTGCCTACTTTGGAAGAGTTTTCCCAGCTTCTGAAGGTTCCCATTCTCAGTCAACTACCCTACAACGGTACAGAAAGGGAACCAAAACTTGAAGAGGTTGCTAAAGCATTATGCCTACAACCATCTGACATTAAGGGACATTGGGAAGTTAGAAGTGGTATCAAAGGATTCTTGGCAAAGTTCCTGTTTGAGAAGGCCCAAGAATGTTGGAATTCCCTTGACCTACAAGCTTTTGAAGAAGTTGTGGCACTCCTTGTCTATGGGTTGGTGTTGTTCCCGAATTCAGATCAGCTCATAGATATCAATGCTGTCAAAATCTTCATGTCTAAGAATCCCATACCTACGTTGCTTGGGGACATCCTTCACTCATGTTACACTCGAACCATGAGAAAAAGAGGCGTTCTCATGTGCTGTACTCCTCTCCTGGCAAGGTGGTTTATTTCGCACCTTCCACAATCAGTTTTGAAGAACGAGCGGGGTTTGAGATGGTCACAACGATTGATGACCCTTACACATGCTGATATACATTGGTGTTCTCGGTCTAGAGAGAATGTCACTATCATTGATCGTTGCGGGGAGTTTCCTAATGTTCCTTTACTTGGAATAAGAGGAGGTATTACTTGCAACCCGTGTCTGGCTTTGAGACAGTTTGGATAAGCTCGGAGGGATGGCCCTCATGACATGTTGATTCCTGACATAGTTTTTGACTTCAACAATGATGGACAAGGACTTCGCCAGAGATTCATCAGAGCTTGGAGGACGCCCAACAGGGTAGATAGTAAGACACTGGGGCACAAGAACTCCATCCCCCTGGAGCCTTATCTCAAGTGGGTACGAGCCCGCTCCCAGAAGCTGGTGATGCCATATCCTCATGTTCTCCCCGTGATCAAAGAGCCAGTTTTGGAAGGAGAGGTGCCCTACACCATTCAACATCCTGACATGCCAACATCTTGGGAAGAAATGCAAAAGAGCTGGATCCAACTCAAGGAAGAACGGAATTCTCTTGAAACCAGTCTACATGCCAGTGAGAAGAAGGTCTTAGAGCTCACCCACCTACTGCACGAGGAAAAGACTCTCAACACTTACATAGCTCCAAAGAGGATGCGCAGTGTCTTTTGGGATTAGTTATCTTGTAATGTTTTTCCCATGAGGCCCTGATGTACGGAACAAATTATTTCTTAATACAAAGTGTGTTCCTTTTTTGTCTACAACGAACTTGAACTTTTGAACCCTTGAATGCATTGCATAAATAGCATATCATGCATCATGTGCATAACAGGTACCCTTTTTCTACAGGTTGCTTAATCTTCTTCGCTGTTTATTTCAGCACTTAGTCATCATGAATCCTGAACCTACTACCGAGCAAGCTATCAAGGCCCTCCAGGCCCAGAACGCCCAGTTTCAAGAGCTGGTCATAAGCTTAGCCCAAGGACAACAGGAGTTAAAGGCTTTGCTCCTGAAGAAGAAGAAGAGGACTGTGCTGTTCAACATTGGATGCAGACTCGGGAATACACTGCAGAATGAAGCTGAGCTGACTACTCCATCTGTTGGGGAAGGCAGTCACCAGGATGGAGGGGTCCCTAGTCCTGTGGTCTCTGACACCGAGACAGATTTCAATGATGAACAGTACCCTCCTGCCGAGGACCGGTACAAACAGCTGGAGGACCGATTAAATGCTCTGGAGATTCAACGTGTGCCTGGGTTGGATTTTGGAGACTTAGAGTTATCTTATGGGGTGGTGATCCCACACAAGTTCAAGGCACCTGCCTTTGTGAAGTACGACGGGGCTTCCTGTCCTAAGCTGCACCTCCGTTCTTACGTAAGGAAGATCCAGCCTTACACTGCAGACAAGAACTTATGGATCCATTTCTTCCAGGAGAGTCTTTCAGGGACTCAACTCGAATGGTTCTATCAGCTGGATGGAACCACTATTCGTAACTGGGAGGACTTGGCTACTGCTTTTTATAAGCAGTATCAGTACAATTCCGACCTTTCTCCTACGCGTACCCAACTCCAGGGTATGTCACTAGGAACGGGTGAAGGTTTTAAGGAGTACGCGCAGAAGTGGAGAGACCTGGCTGGCAGGGTGCAGCCACCGTTGACTGATTGTGAACTCGTGGACATGTTCTTGGGGACCCTGTCTGGTCCATTTTTCAACCACCTGATTGGTAATTCCTCTGCTGGGTTTATAGACCTGATCCCGACTGGTGAGAGGATCGAAGCTGGTATCAAATCGGGGAAGATACATAAAGGTTCCTCCTCGAGTACTGAAAAGAAGCCCTTCAAGAAGGAAGCTAGTGCTGTTTATGGTCCAAGGAGACAGAACAAACCAGAACGCCGCCAAACTGTCAACACGGTGGTAATTTCAAAGCCAGCTTCTGCTCCTCATCAATACAACCAGCCAAGGGGTGAAAGACCCAGAAGGCAGTACACTCGGTTCAGCATGACCCTCTCTCAGATATTGCCGCAACTGCTGTCAACCAATCTGGTAATTGTCAAGGAAGCTCCAAAGGTTGTGAACACAACCTCTCCAAAGTACAACCCCAACGCCCGTTGCGCCTATCACTCTGATAGCCCAGGGCATTCTACTGATGATTGTTGGGCTCTAAGGAATAAGGTTCAGGACCTTATTGATGCTAAGGAAATACAGTTCGAGGCGCCCGAAAGGCCCAATGTTGTGACTGCTCCCATGCCCCAGCATGGAGTGAATGCTGTAGAAGAAGACCCGTATGTAGCCTTTGTGGATGAGATTGTTACTCCGTTGTTGACTGTCAAGAGGAACCTGTTGCTAGCCGGTTTATTTCCGAGATGTAGTAAAGGTTGCCTTCTATGTTCTGTTTCACCTGCTGGTTGTCCTTTGCTGAAGTCAGGCGTCCAAAAACTGATGGATAGCAAAGAGATCTTGTTCAAGAAGATTGCTGTTCCTGCTGTCCCCACTGAAGAAGTTTCTATTGTCACTATTTTCAGTAACCCTCCTAAGGCTCCCTCAAAGAAGCCTGTCAAAATCATGCCTGTTCACAAGATTGCGCCTATCATCATCACTGTTCCGGGGCCCATCCCCTATAAATCTGACAAAGCTGTCCCGTGGCACTATGGGGCAGATGTTTATGTGCTTGGAGTAAAACAAGAATTTGATACTAGTACCGGTGTCAGCAACATCACCGGGCCTGCTAAAGTCACTCGCAGTGGCAAGCTCTTCTCATCGGATATTGCGCCACCAGCTATTCAAAGACCTCTTGTCATCACACCTACCAGTGTGCCCACTTTCCTGCCTGACCAAGTTCCTGTTTCTACCCCTGCTGCCGAGTCATCTGACGCTCGGGGCAAAGGGATTGCTACTAATATGCCTGCCCGGACGGAGGCACCGAAGACCAATGTTGAAGCTTCCAAGCAAGAGATGGAAGAGATTCTCAAGATTATCAAGAAAAGTGATTTCAATGTAGTTGAGCAGCTGGGGCACACCCCCTCTAAGATTTCTATGCTATCACTGCTGTTGTATTCAGAGGCCCATGCCAAGGCCCTGATTTCCTTCCTGAAGACGGCCCATGTTCCACAAGAAATGTCTGCTGATCAATTTACCGATTGTGTGGCCAACTTGACCGCTGATAATGGGTTGGGTTTCTCTGACGCCGATCTGACTGCCAAGGGAAAGAACCATAATGACGCCCTGCATGACTCCATTGAATGCAGGGGCACTACTCTTGCCCACGTGTTGGTAGACACCGGTTCTTCGTTGAACGTATTACCCAAGAAGGCCCTAGACAGGCTGGATTGTGAGGGTTTAGAGCTCAAGCCTAGTAACATTATTGTCCGGGCCTTTGACGGGTCCAAAAGGATGGTACATGGGGAAGTTGACATTCCAATCAGGGTTGGTTCTCAAGTTTTTAATTCCACTTTCTATGTGATGGACATTCGTCCATCCTATTCTTGTTTGCTGGGTCGTCCATGGATCCACAAGGCTGGAGCGGTGACCTCCACACTACATCAGAAGCTTAAGTACCCGGTCAGAGGGAAGATCGTAACAGTTCAAGGGGAAGAGGAATATATGGTCAGCCACCTTAACTCATTCCGGTACATAGAGATGGATGGGGAGTTCATTGAGACCCCCTTTCAACACTTTGAAGAGGTGCCTCAGACATTGGCAGCAGCAGAGACAGTGACTGAAGAAGGCTCTCCTTTGAAGATGGCTTCCTTGAAGGATGCCCGGGCTGTGATCAAGAAGGGTGAGTGCACAAACTGGGGCCGACTTCCTGATTTTACTCCGAAGACTGACAAATTTGGTTTGGGTTTCACTGCAGAAGCTCAGAGGGCTATGCGTAAGGCAAGGATTGGAAGGCCTCCTGTGTTCATCACCAACCCGAGAGTGAATGCTATTGAAGACGATGTGGAGGAATCCGAATTTGACAGTTGGATCTACCCAACGACCAACGATGGACCAAGCAACTAGACTGCAAAAGACTTTACACCTATTACTTTTGTCACTCAGTAATGAACTCCATTGTTTTGAATTTGTAACAAACAATAATTTGAAACTTTATGGCCCGGTGTCTTACCCGGGACACCGTGGCCTCATTTGTGAGGGCTCTTGTGTGTCACTATCATATATCATTAATAAAAGCATTGGACGTTTTTACATTTCAAATCTTGTGCTCCTTTTCTTTCTTTATTATATATTGCAAAACAACTATATTTACACACACTCACTTATACAGGTTCCAATTCACTCTGGATCTCACTGGTAACGACTCTGCTACTGCCAGTTATGACTTCGAAAATTCGATCAACTTAGCCGAAGACGAAGGTGAAGATGATTGTGAAGTGCCTGGTGAGCTTGCAAGACTGCTACTCCAGGAAGAGAGGGCCATTCAGCCACATGAAGAGCCAGTGGAAACAGTGAATCTGGGTACTGAGACAGAAAGAAAGGAAGTCAAGATTGGTTCCAATCTGGAGGCTAGTGTGAAACAACGGTTGATTCAGATGTTGCATGATTATGTGGAAATCTTTGCCTGGTCTTACGAAGACATGCCTGGGTTGGATACTGACATTGTGGTTCATCACCTGCCCACTAAGGAAGACTGCCCTCCGGTAAAACAGAAGGTTCGTCGTATGCGTCCAGAAATGTCCGAGAAAATCAAAGCTGAGGTTATGAAACAATTTGACGCCGGTTTTCTAGCAGTGACTTCTTACCCTCAGTGGGTTGCCAACGTGGTTCCAGTGCCGAAGAAAGATGGTAAGGTCAGAATGTGTGTTGACTACAGGGATTTGAATAGGGCGAGCCCCAAGGATGACTTCCCTCTGCCTCACATCGACGTTCTAGTAGACAATACTGCTCAACACAAGGTTTTCTCCTTCATGGACGGGTTCTCCGGTTATAATCAAATCAAGATGGCTCCTGAAGATATGGAGAAGACCACTTTTGTTACTCAGTGGGGTACCTTTTGCTATAAGGTCATGCCTTTTGGGTTGAAGAACGCCGGGGCAACCTACCAACGTGCCATGGTTGCTTTATTTCATGACATGATCCATCATGAGATTGAGGTATATGTCGACGATATGATTGCAAGGTCCAAAACTGAGGAGGAACACCTTGACCATCTACAGAAGCTGTTTGACCGTCTGAAGTTGTACAAGCTAAGGTTGAACCCGAACAAGTGCACCTTTGGGGTAAGATCTGGAAAACTACTAGGTTTCGTTGTGAGAGATAAAGGTATTTAAGTGGACCCTGCCAAGGTGAAAGCCATACAAGAGATGCCAGCTCCCAAGACAGAGAAAGAAGTCAGAGGCTTTCTAGGACGGCTGAACTACATTGCCCGTTTAATCTCACATCTAACTGCTACCTGTGAACCAATCTTCAAGCTGCTGAAGAAAGATCAAGTAGTACGTTGGAACGATGAATGTCAGGCCGCTTTCGACAGAATCAAAGAGTATCTCCAAGAACCACCCATTCTTATGCCACCGGTTGAAGGGATACCTCTAATCTTATACTTGACAGTACTTGACAGCTCAATGGGGTGTGTGCTGGGGCAGCATGACGAGTCTGGCCGAAAAGAGCACGTCATTTATTACCTTAGAAAAACGTTTACCGACTGTGAGACCCGATACTCACTTCTCGAGAAAACTTACTGCGCTTTGGTATGGGCTGCTCGTCGGCTGAGACAGTATATGTTGACTCACACTACTCTGTTGATTTCAAAAATGGATCCAATCAAGTACATCTTCAAAAATCCCGCCTTGTCCGGAAGAATAGCAATATGGCAGATGATCTTGACCGAATACGACATCCAGTACACGACTCAGAAAGCAATCAAGGGAAGTGTATTGGCAGACCATTTGGCACACCAAGCAGTAGATGACTACCAGTCCATGAACTTTGAGTTTCCGGACGAGAATATCATGGTAGTGACTGATTGTGAAGTACCTGGACCGGATGAAGGACCTGAGGAAGGATCCCGATGGTCTATGCACTTTGACGGAGCCTCAAACGCTTTGGGTAATAGCATCGACGCTGTGATCATATCCCCCAAAGGCACTCATACTCCACTCACTGCCCGACTATGTTTCAACTGCACCAACAACATGGCAGAGTATGAAGCATGTATCATGGGTCTTCAAGCTGCAATTGACTTAAGGATCAAGTTCCTGAGTGTCTTCGGAGATTCCGCTCTCGTGATCAATCAGATCAAAGGCGAGTGGGATACGAAACACCCAAATCTTATTCCTTACAAGGAGTATGTGTTGACGTTGATCCCCCATTTCACGGAGATAACTTTTGAACACTTCCCAAGAGAGGAGAATCAGTTGGCAGACGCGTTAGCTACGATGTCTTCTATGTTCAAAGTCAAATGGGACAACGAGGCTCCCGGGATCATTATCTGGAAATTGGACGAACCTGCATATTATTGTGATCTTGAGGCTGAAGAGGTAACTGAGAAACCCTGGTATCATGAAGTGAAGAGGTATTTGGAAGCTCAAGAGTACCCCGAGGGTGCATCTGTTAATGACAAAAAGTTTCTGGGAAGGTTCGCAGCAAAGTTCTTCCTCAGCAATGGCATTCTATACAAGCGAAATCATGATTTAACCTTACTGCGTTGTGTGGATAAGACTGAAGCAGAAAGGATCATGGCAGAGCTACATGAAGGTACCTTCGGAACACATTCCAGTGGACATACCATGGCAAAGAAAATCCTTCGGGCAGGATATTTCTGGTCCACAATGGAAGCTGACTGTTACCAACATTCTCGGACGTGTCACAAATGCCAGATCTATGCTGATAAGGTGCACGTTCCTCCAGTTCCTCTGAACATATTGACAACACCTTGGCCTTTTGCAATGTGGGGCATTGATATGATCGGCGAGATCAGACCTACGACATCCAATGGGCATCGCTTCATCCTGGTAGCGATTGATTATTTCACAAAATGGGTTGAAGCAGCTTCCTACGCTACGGTAACCAAGAACGTTGTAGCACGGTTCATTCGGCACAACCTGATCTGTCGATACGGGGTACCTGAGAGGATCATTACGGACAATGGTACCAATCTTAATAACAAGATAATCACTGAGCTCTGCGAGAAATTCAAGATACAACACCACAACTCTTCTCCCTACCGGCCGAAGATGAATGGGGCTGTAGAAGCGGCGAATAAGAATATCAAGAAGATTGTGCAGAAGATGACAGTGACCTACAAAGATTGGCATGAGATGTTACCATTTGCTCTCCACGGATACCGTACCTCAGCACGGACGTCAACAGGGGAAACACCCTTTTCCTTGGTCTATGGCATGGAGGCAGTCTTGCCTATTGAGGTCCAGATACCCTCTCTCCGGATAATGAAGGATGCAGGTTTGAGCGAAGATGACTGGATCTAGACTCGACTTGATCAATTAAATTTAATCGATGAAAAGAGACTCACTGCTATTTGTCATGGTCAGACATACCAAAAACGGATGATCAGGGCGTTTAACAAGAAAGTCAGACGACAAGAGTATCAAGTCGGAGACCTGGTAATCAAGCGCATCATTCTTCCTCAAAGTGATCCCAGGGGAAAATGGACCCCTACGTACGAAGGGCCATTTGTGGTTAAGAATATCTTCTCAGGAGGAGCTATGATTCTAACCACCATGGATGGTGACGACCTTCCTCACCCCGCCAATGCAGACATAGTAAAAAGATACTACGCATGAATAAAGACCCGCTAGGTTGACACACCTAGGAAAAAATAAGGGCTTCCCGGCGAACCAAAAGGGTTCGGGCAAAAACAAGGGATGAAATGAAAAAAATCTGTACACCCGGCAAGTCGAAAACCTGAAAAGGCGGCTTGGGCAAAAATGGGTATCCCGGTGGACTGAAAACCCGAAAGGGCGATCCAGGCAAAAGTTAGGGATAAGCGTAATACTATGTCTCATTGGATCACCTTGCATCCAGAATTCGATATCAACTATCAAGTTCAGACGACACCAATCAATCAGCTTCATTTTTAACTACCAGCAAAGAGATGAGACGCTTGAAGACATAAAGGCGATAACAGAGTTGGAACCCAGTGGGATTATTCTTTTCACATAGATGTTTTGTTTTCCTTTTCACAAAATGTTATAAACTCTATGTTGTTCGGCGACGTTCTCTTACTAGGACGTCAGCCTCTTGTACATAAACGCCTATTTACAGGAAAATTCAAAATCAATACAGATCCACTTTTCAGACAAATTGCCAATTATTTTTCCTTTTTCTGTTTTGTCTTGCGAAGAACGTCCAATGTTCATTTTTGATATATGCATTTGACACTAATTGCTAATCATAAATATTTGCATGCGAAACAAAGGATTAATTACAGGTGACATCAGAAACAAGGGCAATAATGAGTTGTCTAAGCGATCTAGTTGCTCTGTCCACCAAGGTACAAGGTAAGTTCAGCTGAAGAACGTAACCAGGATACCTCCACTCCCCGCAGAGTAAGACCAGATTTCAGCAATACTCTCCTCAAGCAGAGTTGGTCTCCCATCAACCCTGAAAAGGAGCAATATTCTCCAGCAAGTCAGCAACGCTCTCCCCAAGCAGAGTTAGTCTACTGTCAGCCTTAAGGAAATTGGGTATCCCTAGCAAATCTCAATATTCCCCAGCGGAGTATACAGATGTTCCTAAGCAAGCATCCCCGGCAGTCTTGATATAAGATTGTTCCCCGGCGGAATACAAGACACCCTAGTGGAGCCACTCCCCAGTGCAGTCTCAAAAGTTTCTCCAGGAGAGTTGAATCCACCTCCCCAGTAGATTCTGGAAGCTTATCCCCAGTAGATTCTGGAAGCTTATCCCCTGCAGAGCACGAACGTGTCTCCCCGACTTTATTCAAAGGTCATTCCCCACCAGAGCTTATAACTGGGTTATCCTCAACTATTCAAAGGTCACTCTTCAACATCAGCCCAAGATTCAACTTCCCGGCATTCGTCAAGGATTTATTTTCCTAGACGAAAATACATTCATGAACATCACATTACCATACACCATGACGCATGCATATACGCATCATACAACACCTATCTCATTTTGAACATCATGACATCATGCATTTCATACATCATGACATTGCATACAACTGATGTTTTGCCTTTTCAGGAAAAAGGACAATCCAAAGATAATTACTATCAATTGTCGCAATTCCAGATTCGATTCCTGTATCTAGCCAGGGCATATCTGTGAGTGATCTGATTGTAGATTCGACACCTGTATCTAGCCAGGGTATGTCTGCATGAAGAGTTTAGAGATTCGATTCCTGTATCCAGCCAGGGCACATCTGTAGACGACCAATTCCAGATTCGATACCTGTATCTAGCCAGGGCATATCTGTGAGTAACTGATTGTAGATTCGACACCTGTATCTAGCCAAGGTATGTCCGCATAAAGAGTTTAGATATTCGATACCTGTATCCAGCCAGGGCATATCTGTAAACGACAAATTCCATATTCGACTCCTGTATCCAGCTAGGGCACATCTGTGAGCGATTGTTTGTAGATTCGATACCTGTATCTAGCCAGGGCATGTCTGCATGAAAAGTTTAGAGATTTAACACCTGTATCCAGCCAGGGCATATCTGTAGACGAAGAATTCCAGATTCGATTCCTGTATCTAGCCAGGACATATCTGTGAGTAACTGATTGTAGATTCGACACCTGTATCTGGCCAGGGCATGTCTGCATGAAGAGTTTAGAGATTCGATTCCTGTATCCAGCCAAGGCATATCTGTAGATGAAGAATTCCAGATTCGATTCCTGTATCTAGCCAGGGCATATCTGTGAGTAACTAATTGTAGATTCGACACTTGTATCCGGCCAGGGCATGTCTGCATGAAGAGTTTAGAGATTCGATTCCTGTATCCAGCCAGGGCATATCTGTAGACGACTAATTCCAGATTCGATTCCTGTATCTAGCCAGGGCATATCTGTGAGTAATTGATTGTAGATTCGACACCTGTATCTAGCCAGGGCATGTCTGCATGAAGAGTTTAGAGATTTGATTCCTGTATCCAGCCAGGGCACGTCTTTTGAAGTTCCAGATTCGATTCCTGTATCTAGCCAGGGCACATCTGTGAGCAACTGATTGTAGATTCGACACCTGTATCCAGCCAGTGCATATCTGCATGAAGAGTTTGAAGATCAACACCTGTAACAGGCCAGGAAACCATCTTCCTTTCTCAAGTACGCAAGTTCTTGCTAAGGAATCTCTTACGCGATCGACACCCCGGATGGCATCTATAAGCCCATCCTCCTACCCATCATATCTCCAAATGGCATCTATAAGCCCATTCCCGACAAGATTCTGTCGCACTTCCATATGGCATCTATAAGCCCATCCTCCTATCCATCATCTCTCCAAATGGCATCTATAAGCCCATTCCCGTCATCACACTACTGATATTCCACTATGTGAGTGCAAATTTCTGGGCACTCTAGTGTTCAATCATCTTCCACCTTCGGATCACGAAAGGCACGCAAGCCAATCTACATCCTCAGGTATAAGAAGATTGAACAGGGGTAACTGTTGTACCCCAAAATTTGCCCTCCCATATTCTTCAAGTTTGACAAGCATCATCTCAATTTGCTCAAGTCTACTCAAGGGTTGCACAGTTCAAACCATCCTCCTAAGCCAGTCAAAATTAGGGTTTTGGTTCTTGCAAGGAAGTTGAGGTTTTCAAGGGCTCAATCAAGTCACATATGCCTATATACATTTTCAAGCATCTACATGTCAAGTTTCAAGGCTCACAAGGTCAAGTTGCACAGTCAAAAGCCTCATTTGCTTCACAATCAACTGTAGGGGTAAAATGGTCATTTGGCAGTCAAAAGTCAAAATTTTTGGTCAACATCTTATTTTGAGGCCACAATCATCATTTGATCAATTCTTGATCATGATTCTACAAGAATGGCTCAAAAATCATCAAGATGCAAAAGTTTCTATTTTGGGACAGTTGAAAAGTCAACTGTAACTTGACCAAGGCATAACTTTTTCATGGTTCATCAGAAAAATCCCATCCAATGCTCATTTTTAAGGGGATGATATTTCCTACAACTCATCTTCACATTCCAAGTCCAAGAAATGCTCTCACAAAAAGTTATCAATTTCAACATTATAGGTCATTTTCAAAAGTCAACAAAAAGGCATTTTATGTCAAAGACCATAACTTGAGATTGGTAAATCAAAATGACATGGGACCAAAGGCATTGGTTAGAGGACTTCAAGACCTTTCCAAAATGTCCAAGAACATGTTCATATGATCAAAATTGAGCAAGATATGCATTGGAGAAGTTGGGAAATTTTTGTGAAATGGCAAAAGTCAACTATCCTTGAAACTTCAATTTTTGACAAAAGGGCCCACTTTCTTCCACTTGATTCAGCTTTGTCATGCCACCCACGTGTCCCATGATTAATTTCAAGATTAAACATTAATTTTTCTATTTTATTTAATTTTTATTGATTTAATTCATTTTAAATCCATAAAATTCAAATAAAATCAAAAAAAATTAAATGGATAGCATATTTTGATTTGAATGGCTTTTATGTGTCATGAGCAAGTTACCAAATTCGTGCCAAGCCATTTTGAGCACAAAATCATGGTTTTGCTTCAAACTTGGAAAGTCCTTTAATGTTGTTAAAGCAAAATCCAAAAACTTAATTGCAATGGATCCCAAGCTCATAATGTGACCTAATTTCATTCACATGTACATATGCAAGCAAGCCAAGCCTTATTCACGACCTGAACACTGCACAAACGGCCAAACCAATTCCAAAAAAAAACTCAAGAAAATTCAAAACTGAAATCCACCTTCCAACATAATTCCAAGCCTTTTTTCATTTCTAACACTTTGCTGGAACTCTCAGGAGTCTTTTGGAATCAAAGTCAAGGGCTGAAGCTTGAGAAATCACGCCAAACAAAATCACGGTTTGTCAATATTTTTCAAAAATCGAAACTCCCAATTCATGAACATTTGGTGTGATTTAAAGCTTGTTTTATATTGTTTGCAACCATACAAAGCTATTCATATCAATTAATTGGATTATCATGTACAGGATTGTGATTTGGCATTAACAACTTTTAGGGTTTTTGAGTTTGTGAATTAGGGCTTTGCTGCTCAGACAAAATTGGACTATCTCACGCACATGGTTGAACTCAGGAAATCAAGACGAACCAATCCCAACCCTCGCGCCCAATTTATATAGAGCATAACTCTATTCGTTATTTTTTGTCATTTCATTTTGTGGGGGTTAAAAACCCCCGCTAATTGTTTTGTTTTACAGGGAAAAAGGATGAAGACGAAGGACGTGTCAGCTGGTTAATGGAGAATTCAAATGGCGCGCGCTTTTTGGTTGTTTTGCAATACACGCGTTGTTATTTACATAATAATTTCATTGTTTATTGTATTAACAATTACAGGCACATGGCTCAGTGGTGAATGCGCTGTCTATCAACCATTGGGACCTGGGTTCGATTCCCAGGTCCCCAAAACCTTGTTTCATATTTTTTCAAACATATTCCTATGCAGGCTAGTCAATGTACTCCACCATAAACCTCACAAATCCACGCGCCAAGTGGCCAGTCCCACAGATCTGAAGGCCAAGAAATGAAGGAACACCATGCTCCCCAGTCAAGCCAGTGTGGACAATTCCAAAAGTCAAACAGGCTTTAATGCTATTGGGCCAAATTCCAGATCCACCTCCATTTTTGTTCAGCACCCTTGGTTTACTTTTTTTCATTTTTCATTTTTCCTTTTTATTTTCTTTAGTAATTATTCTTAATATTATTTAATTAATTAGCATAATTAACATTTCTACAAATAAAAATTCAGAAAAACCAAAAAAAAAAAACATTTTATTATTTATTAACTTATTTTGTAAATAAATGTAAATGTAAATTAAATTAGTTTAATTAATTAACTTTAATACTTTTTTTACAATAAATAAAAACAATTTAGAATTAGGTTTTTGCTAACTTTTAATTTCTATTTATTTTCTCTTTATTTTCATTAAAAATATTAAAAAAAACACAAAAAACATTTTTCTTTAATTAAATAATTAATTAGTTAATCAGGTTTAATGTTTAATTCAATTCTTTCTCAAAAAAGGGTCAAAACCCTAAGACGTTCCCGATTCAATCTTCTTTCGCGTTTTAATTTCTTTTGATTATATTTATGTATCTGTACAGAGTATGTAATAGTTAATTAAGATTTTATCGCCTTATTTAAATTCTCGCACTTTATTTTCCAAAACGGGTTTTTGTTTTTGGCGATGTATAGACCTGCGCCTTGTAATAGCTAGATTTATCTTTCCGCAATTTATTTTCCGCACTCCTAACTGTTAAAAAATGCATGAAAGAATGTATGAATAATAAAAACCAATCTGTAGCTCACAAATAACATGTACAAGATAACCTTAACTGAAAAACAACACACAAGCACATGCCACTCCTAGGGTACGCCTCACTGGTTTCCTCGAACGTGGTCATCAAGTATAGGGTGTCTTAGAGGTCGCCCTTCTGTCTAAGATCCAGTTGCCTCGAAACGGTTGCCTCGGATAAAAGGATCTAGGACATTAGGGTTACTTCTAAGGTGTCCTACTATTGCTTCGGTGACCACACTGTCCCTAATCATCGAATTGACCCGAACACCTCCAACGACGGTGCTACCTACCTCTCAATGGTGGGATAGCACTATCTAAAGGACTCTTACACAGCTTAATTCTTATAGTAGGTAGATTCTCGTGGGTACTTGCTCTCTTAAACAAACAAAACAACTTTTCGCACTAACACTTTCAAAAAGTTTTCAAACAAATTTTTCATACACTCTTGAGGACAGATACAAGAGTTACTTAGAAATTTTTCAAACGAAACTTTTTCAAAACCCACACACACTTGAGAAGCAAACAATTTTTGAAAACATAAGAGCAAGTACCTAAGAGCCCGTGGATAACCACGGATAGAAAGGGTGCTAACACCTTCCCTTTCTATAAATCTACCTCCCGAACCGAGAAACATTCTCAAAGAAGGAATTTTGCTGTGCTTTTGTCCTTTCCATGTTGGAGAATATAAAAGACGGTGGCGACTCTTGCTTACCGTGACATTTCACGAACCAGCTTAAAAAACAGTCAGTTCTATTT
This sequence comes from Vicia faba, assembly GCA_948472305.1. NCBI lineage: Eukaryota > Viridiplantae > Streptophyta > Magnoliopsida > Fabales > Fabaceae > Vicia > Vicia faba. The sequence goes on from OX451741.1 coordinate 1,291,983,795, forward strand.
CCACCGATCACATTCTTCATTAGTGGGATCCACAATCACTGGCAATACTGCTTCATAGGGCATCCCAAGCTTCTGGGCACGAGCTCAGACCCATTATAGGTAAGGCTGCATAGGAAGAGAGGTCCTTAGTCCCAACTCTTGAGGGTCAGATCTGTTCACCATACCCCAAGCTCGTATAAACCTCCGGTGATGCTCGTCAATATCTTCCTTGTAGTCAAATGCAATATCTGTAAGAAGTAACTCATGTGGACCGTCTCTCCGAGCACGACCAAATTGTCGCAAAGCTAGATAAGGATTATAGGTTATACCCCCTCTGATTCCCAACAACGGGACATTAGGGTATCCCCCACAACGATCAATGATAGCAATGTCTTCCATAACCTTGGAACTCCAAAGAATTTCTGTATGGGCAAGTGACATTATCCTATAAGACCATCCCAAACCTTCTTCACTCTTCAACACGGACTTAGGGAGGTGCGAAATAAACCACCTCGACAATAACAACATACAACACATAAGGGTCCCTCTTCTTCGCGTAGTACGAGTGTAGAGGGCATGCAAGATATCACCAAGTAGAGTAGGCACTGGATTGCGAGACAGGAAGATCTTAACCGCATTCACATCTATAAAGGAATATGGATTCGGGAAGAGGACTAACCCATAGATAAGGAGAGCCAAGATATCTTCGAAGGCCTGAAAATCTAAATTATCCCAGAATAGTTGAGCCTGATCTATCAGAAACTTGGATAAGAAACCTTCGACCCCGCTTCGTGTTTCCCAATTGGATACTACATCAGCCCTTTTCAGATGCAGAGCTGAGGCAATGTCTTCTGGTCTAGGAGTTTCTTCCATACCTGTGAAGGGCATCTGCTCAAGGATAGATATGCCCAATAAGTGAGAAAACTCTTCCAAAGTGGGAACCAGCTGATAATCTGGAAAGGTGAAGCAATGATGCACAAGATCGAAGAACTGGAAAAGCACACTCATCATCTGCTCATCAAACTTTAAAGTGACCAGGCTAAGAAGCTGACCATGTATCTTAATGAATGAGGAAGTCTCAGAAACTCTTGAGGCTAACTCTTTGAGTTGAGCATGTATTTGCGCAAAGTTAACTCGAATGGTGTTTCTGCGCATGTAAGCCATAATCTGCAAAATAGAACAAAGATAAATCCCCTCGGTCTTTGAAATGGTTAGTATAATGAAGTATGCATGATATGTTATGATTCATGATGTCATGATAAAACAACACATGTATAGCAGATAACAGACATGGCAAAGGAAAACAAGTCACACAAAAGCCCTTAAGTTTAAGGCTTGCATGGGGTCTAGGTACTACCCTCTTGAAGTTCAGTTGGTTTCAACCTGTCCTAGCAAAAGTAACTGGGTTCTAGAGGTTCTCAATATCACTGACCATCCTCTATCGGTCATGGTTTCAGCTCACGCAATCTTTTCTTGCGGCCAGAACTATCTCGAGAGTATGGTCTCAATGAGTGTAGCATCGAGTATCAACCAATTCTCAGCTTTACACCGAGGCTGGCTATCTCACTACTTCCTAATGGCCAAGTTGGTCGATTAAGGGTTCTAAGGTCAGTTGATGCTTAACGACACACACAGCAGCCCCGTATTCTCCACAAGGGATACCGGTACCAACCAATGTGCCACATCAACGTAGCTACTGCTTCAACCGTATCGGTCTACGCTGTACAGTTCCCTCACAGTTTATTGCTACTTACCTAAAAGGTGTCCCCAGATCCGAGTTAGGATCTATAGTAACTCCCAAACAAAACCCTTAAAAGTAAAGAACCAAAACAAACAAGAGAATCAATTTATGATGAACTATATCCTAAGGTATATCCTACTTATTTTCCCCAACAGAGTCGCCAGTTCTATGATACGGTGGCAGAACCGACTGTTTTGAAAAATGATGGTTTGCATTTTGCATTTGTATTCGCAAAATGTCGCGGTAAGCAAGAGTCGCCACCGACTTTTATTTTATCCAACTAGAAAGGACAAAAGCACAGAAAAATTCCTTTTTCAAGATTTTGAGTACGGGGGGTAGATTATAGAAAGGGAAGGTATTAGCACCCTTTCTATCCGTGGTTTTCCACGGGCTCTTAGGTACTTGCTCATCTTTTAAAGTTTCTTGTGTGTTTGTATTTTGAAATTTTTTTATTTTACATTGTTTTAACCCTTGCTTCTGTCTTCAAGAGTGTTACGAAGTGTTTTGAAAACTTAGTTTGAAAAGTTTGTTTGAAAGTGTATGGTGTAAAAAATTTGATTTGAGCAAGTACCTACTAGCATCTACCTACTCGAAAAAAGATTGTTTCTGTTTTCATTGCTATCATGGTCAAACGATGACCCACGCCCGTCCCGTTTAACATCCAAAGATATGGTTGTTTACCAAATACAATGGTAAAACAACAATGTCAAAGGAATAAAAATGTGTAGGAAAGACTATTGAGTAGGTAGAATGCTTCTAGTTACTTGATCAATTTGCAAACCATCCTCGCTATTTTCAAAAATACACAACACATTTCAAAACATTTCCAAACAACTTTCAAAACATTGAAACATTTTTCAAAAGACAAACATCTTTGTATACATTCTTACGAACGAGAATCATTACAAAGATTGCCAAAACGATGGCTTCTTTTCAAAATACTTTCAAAAACCACACAAAGCACCATTTCAAACAATTGGAAAAGAAAAGCAAGTGATCTAAACAAGTAACTAAGAGCCCATGGAAAACCATGGATGAAAAGGGTGCTAGCACCTTCCCTTTACATAATCTACCCCCCGAACTCAACAAAACATCTCAAAGGTCTTTCCTGTGCTTTTTGACCTTTCCTTTTGGATAAAATAAAATTCGATGGCGACTCTTGCTAAACCGAAACATTTGTGAACACAAACACAAAACCTCAAGTTAGTTCTCCCACCGTATCACAGAACTGGCGACTCTGCTGGGGAACTATCTAAAAGTGGGGTTACCTTAGGGTTTAGATCACCTTTACATGCTTATCTTGTTTGACTTGTATGCTTTACACTTTGGTTCTATTGTTTGGGTTTGAATCCTCTACTCGGATTTGGGAAACATTCATAGGTAAATAGCAATATGTTGTGGAAACTGTGTGGGGTATACCGACATGGTCTAAGCAATAGCTATATTAGTGCGACATATTTGTGGGTACCGGTAGCCTTTGAGTCAATCAAAGAGAATACGGGGCCGCTGGGTGATGTCATGAAGCACTAATGGACTTTTAGAACCTTTACTTGACCAACTTGGCCTTTGAGGATGTAGTGAGATAACCGGCTTTGGTGCAGTCTGATGTTGGTAGATACTCGATACTACACTCATTGAGGGTTGTTTTCTTGGAATATTTCGGTCGCCTGTAAAGTGGCTAAACTGAAACAATGAACACAGAAAATAATCCAGTGATATGTAGCTCCTTAGAACCCGATTACTATTTCTAGGACAGGTTGAGCCAACTAAACTTCAAGAGGGTACTTACCTATGAAACCCCATGCAAGTCTAAACTAGGAACTTGTGTGATTTGTTTGTACATATATACTTGTGCATAACATCATGGACATCATGAAGCATCATTTGCATCTACTAACCATTTCAAGGATTTTAGACTTTCATCTTTGTTCCTGTTTTGTAGGTTATGGAAACACTTTGCAAGAAAACTATTCAGGTCAATCTTGTGAGAATTCCTCCTTAACTCAAGGAGCTTGCTTCCAAGATTCCAGAGTATTCTCCATTCACTAAAAGACATGGTCGACTTCTTAACTTGGTCAACTCCAAAACAGAAGAAGACATGGTGAAAGTTCTCTTCCAGTTCTTCGACCCTCTACACCACTTCTTCACATTTCCTGATTACCAGCTAGTGCCTACTTTGGAGGAATTTTCTCAACTCCTGAGGATTCCTATTCTCCATCAACTACCTTTCAACGATACGGAAAGAGATCCAAAGTCTGAAGATGTTGCTCAAGCCCTACACTTGCAACCATCTGATGTCGTAGGCCATAGGGAAACTAAAAGTGGTGTCAAGGGTTTCTTGATAAAGTTCCTATTTGAGAAGGCCCAAGACTGTTGGAATTCTCTAGACCTGCAAGCTTTTGAGGAGATTGTAGCTCTTCTCATCTATGGGTTGGTCTTGTTCCCAAACTCTGACCAGCTTATAGATGTGAATGCTGTCAAAATCTTCATATCTCGGAATCCTGTGCCTACTTTGCTTGGAGACATCTTGCCCTCTTTTCACACTCGAACAATGAGGAAAAGAGGTGTTATCATGTGTTGCACTCCTCTACTGGCAAGATGGTTTATTTCTCATCTTCCCCAATCAGTCTTGAAGAATGAGCAAGGTTTGAGGTGGTCACAACGATTGATGACTCTTACACATTCAGATGTTCATTGGTGTTCTCGATCCAGATAAAATGTTATCATCATTGATCGTTATGGGGAATTCCTTAATGTCCCTCTACTTGGAATTAGGGTAGGCATTACCTACAACCCCTGCTTGGCTCTGAGACATTTTGGGTATGCCCGAAGGGATGACCCACATGACATGCTGATTCCAGACTTGGTTTTTGACTTTGACAACGACAATCAAGGACTTCGACAAAGGTTTATCCGAGCTTGGAGGATGCCAGACAAGGTAGACAGTAAGACCTTGGGACACAAGAATTCCATCCCCCTTGAGCCTTACCTCAAGTGGGTATGAACCTGCGCCCAAATTCTCATGATGCCTTACCCCTCCATTCTCCCTGTGATTATAGAACCTTTTATGGAAGGAGAGGTTCCATACACCCTCCTACATCCTGACATGCCAATATCACTCGAAGATCTGCAAAGGAGTTGGATATACCTCAAGGGAGAACGCGATACTTTTGAAACCCAATTCTACACAAGCGAGAAGAAGGTTTTGGAAATTGTTGTACCCCAAAATTGGCCCTCTCATTTTATCAACTTTTCTCATCACAAGACTATTAGAACTCAAGATCAAGCTAGGGTTTGCTCTGCTCAAGATACCTCCTTGCACTGTTGACCTAAATTAGGGTTTGAGTTTGCACAGGGATTTTTTGACTTACAATGCCCAAAGTAACTTTCACACTTCATGTTGGACTCATAAGTTTGTCCATACCAAGTTTCAAGCCTTGAATCTAATTTTTGTCCAATCAATTGGACAGTTGACCTAGAAATCAACTGTATTGGGGAAAAAGTCAATTGTGGCCAATTTACAGTCAAACCTCATGAATTTTGATCCACATCAACTGTGGCTCAGGAGATTGCAGCAACGAGAGATCTATGGTTTTGACCCCAGCTACCTAATTGTTATTTAAAAGAAAAATCATTTTTTGTGGTTTTTGATTATTTTGAGAAAAGTAAAGTTTTAATTGAATAAAATAAAAAACTAATTACTAGTTGATTTTAATTAAGAAAAATAATTAAATCGACCTATTTTTGTATTTTGGTTTTATTGAAAAGAAATAAAAATTAAATCAAGAACAAACCCTAATTTTTCTAATTTATTTTAATTATATAAAAAAAAGTTAGAATCATCCTAATTTAAAATTTAACTAAAATTAAATTCTATTTCATAAAATAAAAAAACCTAATTCTAAATTTGTGAAATTGATTTTATGATTTTTTTGTGAAAAAAAGGAAATTAATTTTGTTAGAAAATAATTAAAACAAATTAAATAAATAAAAGGAAAATAGAAAAAAGAATAGGAATGAGCCTGAGGTAAATAACAAAAGGGAAGGGTGTTGTTTGTAACTTTCTGGGCCCAAATGCTGATGGCCCGTTTGACTTTTCCAATCTCATGCGTGCGTTTGATTCCAGCGCATGGTGGACCCTCACGTGGGAAGGCCTTGGATCTGGCATGCTAGGGATATGATGGTTTGAATGCTGATGACGCATGGTAGTCACATGGGAGACTCATGTACCTGATTATGCAAGGAAAAAAATATATGAAGCAATATGGGACCTGGGGATCGAACCCATGTCCTTGAACCTTCATCCACTGCACGCTTGCCATCTGAGCTGGTTGTATTAGTTATATAAAAAATAACAAAAGAATATTATATGATAAAACAAAAAGCCACGTTCTGAAACACACGAAATTCAAATGGACAAGTCATGGAGCACCACATTATCCTTCTTCTTCCTCCCACCGTTGCTAAAAGTTTCTTTACTTTTACCTACGGACGCTGAGTGTAGGTATAACCCAATGCCTTTCCAAAATCCTATACAAGCATGATAAATGAAAAAACAATGGTACCAATCAACTCATTGCAACCTCACGAGCATCATGGTACCATTATCCATGGCCAATTGTCCCTGTACAGAAAAACCCTAAAAACGAAGCAAGAACCCTAACTATGGCATCTTGCTGTTTAGTCAATAAAAATGCAATTAAGTACAATCATTAGATTGCAAATAATTCATGGATTAAGAATATGCTAATAAATCACGTTAAAGATGCCATAATGATGGTATTCGATTTAAAAAAAATATGAAAACTGTGTGGTACTTACAGTGCAATTCTGAACATGGGAAAGCTTGTTAATGGTTGAAACATGTTCCTGGGATGTCCAGTAAACATTTGGGAAGAGTAGAATGCTTTAAATTGATCTGAAACATGGAAATCAGTTTGCCACTTTTCTTGAATTTTTTGAAACTTGCTTTATGTTTTGCACGCCTCCAGCCTCCTTGTTTTTTATCTGCAAATGTTCCTTATGTACCCTAGAATTAATTAGGGTTGCAACTTGGTTTCAAATCTTCTCCAATTATGATTATTGAATCATAATTTGATCCTTATGCAAATATTTCCAAATCAAGAAAAATGCAATCTTTTTGTGTCCAAATGAACCTTGCATGATTTGATTCTCTCTCCAGTTGTATAGTAGACCTAAACATGCACAAAATCTCAAGCTTTGATTAGTGTTTTTGATATTTTCATGATTTTATTTTGATTTTATTTGATTTAATTGAAATAAAATCAAAATAAATGACAAAAATAAAAGAATGACAAATGGAAGGGATCATGGGTCGTGGGTCACATTTCAAACTCAGTGCAAGCATAAAAAGTTGGGCCCATTTGGCAAAAATTGCAATTTGGGACACATTTGACTTTTGGTAATTTTGCAAAAAATGTCAACTTGGCCAATGCATAACTCTCTCAATTTTGACCCTAGAGATATGTTCTTGGACTTTTTAGAAATATTAAGATGTCCTATACACAACCCTTTGGGTCTCATCTCAATTGAGTCTTCCATGTTCATGTATGAAGCTTTGACATAAAAGGTGTTTTTGTTGACTTTCCAAAATGACCTATAATGTCCAAATTCATATATTCTTGTGAGTGCATATTTTGAACTTGGGAGCTGAATATGAATTGTAGGGAATTGAATCCTTTCAAAATGATATTTGGATGGGTCATTTTTGATAAAATATGAGAAAGTTATGCTTGGTCAAAGTTGAGTTGACTTTCCTTGCAAAACCCTAATTTAGTAACTTTGGGGTTTTGATGAATTGTGAGCAATCCTTGAGGAATCATGATCAACCCTTGATCAAATTATGAATAATACTTCAAAATGAGAATGTTGACCAAAAATCTTGAAGTTTGACTGTATGTGGGCCACAGTTGACTTTTGCCCTAGCACAGTCGATTTTCAGGCCTTTGAGCAATTGATTGAGCAAATTTCCTCTGCAAGGCTTGAAACTTAGTATGGATGATCTTGCGAACATATTAGGATAATGGTGACTATTTGGGATCTTTGGACTCAAACATCTTGATGCAAACAGAAACCCTAATTTGAGGTAGACTGCCTTAGGAGAGAGTTTGTCTAGTCAACCCTCGGACTTCCTTGAGCAATTTGAGGACCTCACTTGACATGTATTGAAAAATATGGGAGGACAAATTTTAGGGTACAAAAATGGGGATTCTTACCGAATCAATGGTAAGATAGCAACATCTAAAGGAGGAGGAAAAGAACATCTAAAGTTCTTTTGAGTAGGTAGATTCGCTCCTAGTTGCTCGCTTGCTCACAACCCTACATTTTACACCAACACTTTCATATTGAAACCTTTTCAAAATACAAAAGCTTTTTATATACGTTATAGAGACGAGAACCAGTACAAAAACATCTTTTCAAAGAACACTTTCAAAAGAACACATCACACAAACACATCTTTGAACTATTTTCAAAACACTTTGTACGCGTTCTTATAGAAACGAGAACCGTTACAAAGACATTTCCAAAATACTTTCAAAACTCACACCACAAGCACATTCAAACAAAAGCAAGTGATCTATCAATAAACTAAGAGCCCGTAGATAACTACGGATGAAAAGGGTGCTGTGATACGGTGGGAGAACTGACTTGAGGTTTTGTGTTTGTGTTTGCAAATGTTTCGGTTTAGCAAGAGTCGCCACCGACTTTTTATTTTATCCAAAGGAAAGGTCAAAAAGCACAGGAAAGACCTTTGAGATGTTTTCTTGGGTTCGGGGGGTAGATTATGAAAAGGGAAGGTGCAAGCACCCTTTTCATCCATTGTTTTCCATGGGCTCTTAGTTACTTGTTTAGATCACTTGCTTTTGCTTTTCAATTGTTTGAAATGGTGCTTTGTGTGGTTTTGAAAATATTTTGAAAAGAGGCCTTGTCTAGGCAACCTTTGTAATGATTCTTGTTTGAATATATACAAAGGTGTTTGTCTTTTGAAAAAATGTTTCAATGTTTGAAAGTTTGTTTTGGGAAAATGTTTTGAAATTGTGTGTTTTGAAATTAGCAAGGATGGTTTGCAAGAGATCAAGTAACTAGGAGTTGTCTACCCTACTCAAAGATATTTCTTACATATTTTTAACCCTTTGACATTGTTGTTTTACCATTGTATTTGGTAAACAACCTTGTGTTTGGATATTAAACGGGACGGGCGTGGGTCATCGTATGGCCATGATAACAATGTTGCCAAGTATCTTATCAAGTTTTTGTGGGACTAGATCATTTTTGTATAGGCAACCAAGATAGCGTCATCGAGGGACTATGATCTTTTTGTTTTGTTTTTGTTTTGCCAAGATACCTAGCATGCATACCATGGCCATTTTAAGGCAACAAGTGGATGAAACCCTAAGGGTGCTTGTGTGCATTGTGTTGTCATTTTTCATGCATTTTTGTCTTGTATTTAGTCAAGCTATTTGTTTTGATTTTGGTTATCATACAAACCATAATCTTACTATCATGCATATTTAAAAGCAATAAAATGCGTAAAAGTAAATCTACAACTATTACAACATTGATATGGGGAGGGGGATACAAGTTTAAATAGGGGGGTATTTGCAAGAAATAAAGCCCTAAAAACTATTACAACCATATTGAATTTATTGTACAAATAATAAATTGATAAATATTTAAGTGGACAATTAAATATAAATATGCAAAATGTTTTTGTATTATTTTTATGTATGTAAAAATAAACTTTTTAATGTCTTAGAAAAAGAAAATAATATGATTATTTTTGGAAAGGGTGAAGAAACCCTAATTTTGTTTTAAGAAAATATATATGATAAATATTTATTTATTCATTTATGTACCAAGAAAATAAACAAAAATATTCACAAAAATATTAAAAGAATAAAATATGCGAGAAAATATTATTTTATATGTATAAATAATAAAAATAAAAATATATAATATTTTTTATAATATTTACAAGTTTTTATTTAAGAAAATAAATGTATTAAACCTAATAAACTAAATATTATGCCAAAAATAAAATAAAAAAATGAAATAAAAAGTGAAAATTTAAGAAAATATTTTTAGTGATTTTTAATATTCAAGAAAAATAAATAAAGTCAGAAATGTAAAAGAAAATAAAAAATATACAAAAATAAAGAAATGGGCCAAGGGGGTGCAAAAAGCAGGATGAGGGGTGTCAAAAGTAGGACAAGGCCAGGCCCAGCCCAAGCCACGCTTCATACCTGTCCTCTGACCAGAAACACGCGCGCGCCATGTTCAAATTCGTATCTCCTGCATTTATGCTTAAAAACGAAAACTTACAACATGAAAGTTATAGAGCATTACACCACGATTCTAACCATATAAGAAACTTAATCTAACTCTCAAAGACCAGAGAGAATTTCATTGGCCCTAAATCTTGACCTAGTTTTTTTAGAAAGTTCAACTATCAAATACTCCTAGCTCAGTTAACATAAATGAATTCTATGCATATGTACAGCTCAAGGACAATGAGGACTACACTTTTTCTTCACAAACCTAAGCCTAATGTTTCCTAAATAGAGAGATAGAAGTTTGAAATTTACCTGTTTCAATCAAGCTCGAGTATGGCAATGCAACAACTTTCAGTGAGGCCTGAGGTTCTTTTGAGCTTGCTTGATGTTCCTTTGAGCTTTCCCAATGCTTGGCTTGCTTTGAAATAGTCCGAAACTTCTTGTAGAACTCAACCTGCAAACTCAGAATTTAAAAATGGTGAAGTGTGTAAATGGAGTTACAGTGACTTGGGAATGGTTGGGATAGTTTAGGTATGTTGTATGGAGTGTGTTGGAACTCGTTTGGGACAAAATGCACGAGGCAATGTGAAGATGGCTTGTGATTTGCAGAACCTGCCCTATTTTGGCATAAAATGGGGTTTTTGGTTTACAAGGGTGTTTGAGAGGTGGTGAGCTCATGTTTCTAGCTTAATATAATGTGTAAAACTTTTTTGAAATGTTTACAAAGCTTGGTTATATCAGATTCCAAAGATATGGACTTTTTGCACAATGACTTGGTTTTGAAGTAAAAGGTGAGTTGACAATGCAAAGGGATGTACTTGCTAGTTCCAAGCCTGCTGATAGTTGGTATGCTTTGCCCTAAGTTTGTGGAGTTGGTTTGCTGAAAAAGATTGGGTTCACAGCTCAAGAGAAACAACTTGACATAAGGCAAACTTTATCAAAGTGGCAATGTTGCCTTTTTGCCATTTTTAGATTAGTTCCTTGTACAATGCTCTAAAGCTCAGAATAAAGCTTTAATCCAATGTGTTTGAATTTAATTTATGAGTGTGGAAGGGTTTAAGGACTGTAAAACAGTACAAACATGTTTGGACAGAATTTGCAACTTGTATCAATGTGCAAAATGCCTTGGCCAAAAGTGAGAAAATGCCATTTTCATTCCTTCGATTCTCCCTAACCACAAATGATTTTGGAGAGTTCTTGGACATTGTGGAAAGCTTTTAACATGATTTACAATCCATATTTGAAATTCATTTTGAGATTCCACTTGGAACTATGTGAAAAATTTCCATGAAGATAGGTCAAAATCCTGCCTAAACTAGGGCAAAATTTCACTAAGTTAGAAAGTTTTTGGACCCCTATTCACAAAATTATAACTTGAGATCCAAACATCTTTTGGGAAAACTTTATGAATAAAAGTTGTAGATTTCATGGATGACTACAACTTTCATGTTGGAAGTTTTGTTTGAATCCAATTGCATCATGGTGAAAAAGTTGGGAAAAAATAAGAAATTTTCATAACTTAGAAAATTTCTAAGTTATGAAAATTTTCCATTTTAAACCCTAATTTTCAAAATTAGGTTTCTTGGTGAACAAGTTTCATGTTTTGACACATCTTGATGAAAAATGACCCTTGGCACTTGATTTTGACCAAAAAGTCAAAGTTTGACTTTTCAGTGTATAGTTGATTTTTGATTAGTTGACTGGAAAATTCATCTGTCAATCCAATGCATTTGAGATCTTTTGAACCTTGTGAATAAGTCAAGATGATTCCATTGAGTCCTTGAAACCATGCTTGAACCCAATTTGCCATTGGCTAGGTTAAAAATCAGAAATTGCCCTTCTGCAGTCAAAACCCTAAAAATGACCATTTTGCCCTTTTGGTGATTTGATCAAATTTCTTGAGGTGTTGTGGTCCAAACTTGATCAAATGGTTCATATGAGTCTATAAAGTTGATGTGGATAAAAAATTATGAGGTTTGACTGTAGATTGGCCACAATTGACTTTTTCCCCAATACAACTGATTTTTAGGTCAACTGTCCAATTGGCTGGGCAAAAATTTGATTCAAGGCTTGAAACTTGGTATGAGAAATCTCATAGGTCCAACATGAAGTATGAAAGTCACATTAAGCATTGAAAGTCCAAAAATCCCTGTGCAAACTCAAACCCTAATTTCAGGTCAACAATGCAAAGAGATGTCTTGAGCTGAGCCAACCCTAACTTGGTCTTGAGTTCAAAGAGTCTTATGAGGGGAAATCTTGATATAATGAGAGGGAAATTTTTGGGGTACAACAGCTGCCCCTGTTCAATCTTCTTGAACCTGAAGAGTGAGATTGGCGAGTTTGTCGTTCGTGACTCGAAGGTAAAAGATGATTGGACACTAGAGTGCCCGTAAATTTGCACTCGTCAAAATGTAGTTGAGGGAATGGGCTTAAAGATGCCATTTGGAGAGGTGACATAATCTTGTTGGAGACGGGCTTAAAGATGCCATCCAAGACTGTTTGTTGAACTGTAAGTTATAGGTCAGAAGAATGAGCACCAGAATGGTATCCGTGTCTGGAGCATCTCTGAGTTGGGGATCTGAATAAGCAATAGAACAACATCCGTGTCTGGAGCATCTCTAAGCTGTTTTCTGAACTTTGAATCTGAATAAACAATAGAATTACATCCGTGTCTGGAGCGTCTCTAAGCTGTTTTCTGAGATTTGAATCTGAATAAGCAATAGAATTGCATCCGTGTCTGGAGCGTCTCTAAGCTGTTTTCTGATTGTATATTGGTAGCTTGTTAATCTTATCTTGAAAAGGGTAAAATGTTAGCTGAAACACAAAGTTATGTTGCATGAAATGTATGATGCAATATAAATGTGTCTTATCCATGTTTATGATATATGAATGTAATGTATGCGCATGTAAGCTAATTAGCTGTCTTGCTGAGGAAAATAAATCCTTGATAGCCGGAGATAATAAAATCTTTGACTGCTGCCGGGGAAAAAGAATCCTTGACCGCTGCTGGAGATTCAAAACCTTTGACAATTTCTGTGGGGATGTGAGAATCCTTCACGACTTTCCTTGGGATATAGGGATCCTTCAAGTCTTGAAGTTGGAGTACTGACAAAATTTGTTGTGAGAAAAATGCCAAGTGCTGTTTGAGAAACCTGCTTGGCGAGTCCCGAGAACCTTGATGACTGTGGCTAGGGATTGAGAATCTTCAATCTGTTGGGAAATAAGAATAACTCTGCGGGGAGAAAGTTTATTCTGCTGGAGAGTAGTAAAAACTCTGTGGGGAACAACTCATTCCTATTATGGAGAGAGTTCAAGAGTTTGGGTTGTATGCCAATCTATTAGGGAGTTATCCGAAGCTGTCGTCTGGTTAGCTGTTAGGCTTCAAAGCAACTTTCCTGGAAATTATCAGGTTCTAAGATAACCTACAGGGAAATCATCTGGTTTTAAGATAACTCTCTGGGGAATTGGAGGAAACTGAATGGTTTTCCACCAGGGTTTAAAGGTTGAAGATTTGACTCCGTTGGGGAAGAAAGTTTCATCTTCGTAGAGGATCTGTAGTTCAAGGTTTTGGCTCCGCTGAGATTGAGAGTTTGAAGACTTAACTCTGATGGGGATTTTGAAATTTAACTCTGCTGGGGATATGTATTTCAAGGTTTTAGCTCCGCTGGGGATCTAGATGATGTACTGCAGGGGATTTCTCCTGGAATAGCCTAAAGACGTTTTCCTATACTTCCAACCTGTCAGTAATTATTCTTTCCCATTTCGTTTATTTGTAAATAGTGATTATATTCAAATGCATATGCTCATTTAATAAATCATTGGTCGTTTTCAAATAAAACATAAGTGTAAAAAGAAAGAAAAGGCAAACAGTTTTCTGCATTTTGAAGTATCTTTGTATTAACTTTGTGTAAGTATTTTGTACAAAGGAGACAAACATCCTAGTAAGAGAATGTTGTCATAAAAATGATAAAAATTTATACAAAGAAAGATGGCTATGTGTAAAAATTCCATGGGGTTCCCCTTCTGCTATAGCCTTTGTAACTCTGAATATCTTGTCCATTCGTTGCTTCATCCGCAGATGATTGGATTGGTCAGAAGCCAGGATCTTGTCTGTGAAGGGATTGTCCTTAAAGTGATCCGACGAGACATAGCCATACGCTTTAATTCCCTAACTTTTGCCTGAACCGCCCTTTTGGGTTTTCGATCCACCGGGAAACCCTTTTTTTCCCAAATCGCCCTTTCGAGTTTTCAACTTGCCGGCTGTACAATTTTTTTTATTTATCCCTAATTTTTGCCTGAACCGCCCTTTCGGGTTTTCGATTCACCGGGATGCCCTTTTTTGCCCAAGTCGCCCTTTCGGGTTTTCAACTTGCCGGGTCATTTATGCGTAGTATCTTTTGACTATGTCTGCATTCGCAGGGTGCGGCAGGTCGTCACCGTCCATGGTGGTTAAGATCATTGCCCCACCAGAAAATATGTTTTTGATCACAAATGGTCCTTCGTAAGTAGGAGTCCATTTGCCCCTGGGATCACTTTGCGGCAAGATGATCCGCTTGATTACAAGATCTCCGACTTGATATACCTGGCGCCTGACTTTCTTGTTGAAAGCCTTGATCATCCATTTTTGATACGCTTGACCATGGCAAACATCAATAAGTCGCTTTTCGTCAATCAAGTTAAGTTGATCAAGCCAGGTATGAATCCAATCGTCTTCACTCAAACCAGCATCCTTCATGATTCTCAAGGAGGGAATCTGAACCTCAATAGGTAAAACAGGTTCCATGCCATATACCAAAGAATAGGGTGTTGCCCTAGTTGATGTACGTGCCGTGGTACGGTACCCGTGGAGAGCAAACAGTAACATCTCATGCCAGTCGTTGTAGGTGACTGTCATCTTTTGAATGATCTTATTGATATTTTTGTTCGCAGCTTCGACGACACCGTTCATCTTTGGCCGATATGGAGATGAATTGTGATGTTGAATCTGGAACTGCTCGCACAAAGCGGTGATCATAATGTTGTTAAGGTTTGTACCGTTGTCCATGATGATCCTGTCGGGGATACCATACCGGCAAATGAGGTTCTGCTTGATGAAGCGGGCAACCACATTATTTGTAACGGATGCGAAGAAAGATGCCTCGACCCACTTGGTAAAGTAATCAATGGCCACCAGGATGAAGCGATGTCCATTGGATGCTGTAGGCTTGATCTCTCCAATCATGTTGATTCCCCACATAGCGAATGGCCAAGGAGCTGTTAGGAAATTGAGAGGAATTGGAGGAATATGTACCTTGTCCGCATAAATTTGACATTTGTGACAAGTACGGGAATGTTGATGGCAGCCAGCTTCCATGGTAGACCAGTATTAGCCTACCCGTAGAATCTTCTTAACCATCGTATACCCGCTTGAGTGGGTGCCAAAGGTACAATTATGAAGTTCAGCCATGATTTGCTCAGCTTCAACTTTGTCCACACAACGGAGCAGAATGCAATCATGATTGCGCTTGTATAGGATACCATTACTCAGGAAGAACTTGGCAGAGAATCTCCTCAAGAACTTTTTGTCGTTGACTGAAGCTCCTTCAGGATATTCTTGGGCCTTGAGATACCTTTTGACTTCGTGAAACCAAGGTTAGTCCACTACTTCTTCGGTATTGATCTCGTGACAATGTGAAGGTTTGTCCATCCGCTCGATGGTGATTTCGGGAGCCTCATTATCCCAGTTAAGTTTAAACATGGATGACATTGTAGCTAGAGCATCTGCTAGCTGATTTTCTTCTCGCGGGAAGTGCTCGAAGGTAATCTGGTCGAAGTGAGGTAGTAATGTCAAGACATGTTCTTTGTAAGGGATGAGATTGGGATGTTTAGTGTCCCACTCTCCTTTGATCTGATTGATGACCAAAGCTGAGTCTCCAAACACAACCAAAGACTTGATTCCCAGGTCTATTGCAGCTTTGAGCCCAAAGATACAAGCTTCATACTCGGCCATGTTGTTGGTGCAGTTAAAGCATAGTCTGGCGGTGAAAGGAGTATGGAAACCTTCTGGAGAGATGAGTATCGCGCCGATACCGTTTCCTAGTGCATTAGAGGCACCATCAAATTACAGGGTCCATCGGGATCCTTGTTCAGGTCCGTCATATGGTCTGAAGTATTCAATGTTGTCCAATGTCATAATGTCTTCGTCGGGGAAGTCGAACTTCATGGATTGGTAATCTTCGACAGCTTAATGGGCCAGATGGTTGGCTAGCACACTCCCCTTTATAGCTTTTTGGGTCGTGTACTGTATACCATATTCAGTAAGGATCATCTGCCATCTGGCTATCCTTCCAGATAAAGCAGGCTTCTCGAAGATGTATTTGATCGGATCCATCTTAGATATCAGTAGAGTGGTATGAGTCAACATATACTGCCTTAGCCAGCGAGCAGCCCATACTAAAGCGTATCAAGTTTTCTCGAGCAGTGAGTAGCGGGTCTCACAGTCGGTAAACTTTTTGCTAAGGTAATAAATGGCATGCTCTTTTCGGCCATACTCGTCATGTTGGCCTAGTACGCACCCCATTGAATCATCCAAAACAGTCAGATACATGATTAGCGGTCTTCCTTCGACGGGAGGCATCAAGATAAGAGGTTCTAGCAAATACTCCTTGATTTTATCGAAAACAACTTGACATTCATCATTCCATTTAACCACCTGATCTTTCTTCAACAGCTTGAAGATTGGCTCACAGGTAGATGTAAGGTGAGAAATGAACCTTGCAATGTAGTTTAGGCGTCCCAAGAAACCTCTGACCTCCTTCTCAGTGCGAGGGGCATGCATTTATTGTATAGCTTTGACTTTGGCAGGATCAACCTCGATGCCTTTGTTGTTGACGATGAATCCCAAGAGTTTACCCGACCTAACTTCGAAAGTGCACTTGTTAGGGTTTAGTCTGAGCTTGTACTCCTTCAACCTGACAAACATCTTTTGCAAGTGGTCGAGGTGTTCTTCTTTTGTTTGTGAATGGGCTATCATGTCGTATACGTAGACTTCAATCTCATGATGTATCATGTCATGAAACAAAGCTACCATGGCGCGCTGATAGGTTTCCCCAACATTCTTCGGTCTGAATGGCATCACTTTATAGCAGAAGGTACCCCACTGTGTAACAAAAGTAGTCTTCTCCATGTCTTCAGGGGCCATTTTGATCTGGTTGTACCCTGAAAATCCATCCATGAAAGAAAATACCTTGTGCTAAGCTGTATTGTCAACCAAGATGTCAATGTGCGGTAGTGGAAATTCATCTTTAGGGATAGCCCTGTTTAAGTCTCTGTAATCCATGCACATTCTCACTTTGTCGTCCTTCTTAGGCACGGGAATAATGTTAGTAACCCATTATGGATAGGAAGTAACAATAAGAAACCCAGCATTGAATTGCTTCATCACTTCGGCTTTGATCTTTTCAGACATATCGGGCCTCATTCGGCGAACTTTCTTTTTAATTGGTGGACATTCTTCTCTTGTAGGGAGACGGTGAACCACAATATCTGTATCGAGTCCCGGCATGTCCTTATAAGACCAGGCGAAGATCTCAACATACTCATTCAACAACTAAACTAAGCGCTTCTTGACACTTGGCCTAGGTTGGCACCCACTCTGACTTCTTTTCTGTCTTCATCAGAACCCAAGTTGATTGTCTCTAACAGCTCCTCATGGGGAAGAATAGCCTTTTCTTCCTGTTGTAGAAGTCTAGCCAACTCTCCCGGCACCTCACAGTCTTCATCACCTTCGTATTCGGCATGGTAGACCAGATCTTCAGAGTCACTGAAGGTCATAGCAGAATTGTTACCCATGGAATTCGGAATGGAAGGGTACCTGCATTTTATGAGTGTGGGTGTGTGTAAGGGATAGCCACCTTTAAACAAATAAAAAATGTAAAAAGAAAGAAAGTGAACACAAAAGTTTATATGTGAAAACGTCCATGATTCATTAAAATGGCATATGAAGATGAAAAATCAAACCCTTACAAATGGACCTATGTGCCTCGGGTAAGGCACAAGGCAAAAAGTGTACGAATTGTTTAAGAATTATTACAGACCAATAGAAATGTTTGAAAGATAAATTACTGATTTATGAAAGTAATGGGAACGAAGTCTTTCGCCTCCCAGTTGTTCAGTCCTCCGCCAATAGTAGGGAAAATCCAGTCTTCAAAGTTGCTCTCCTCTTCACCATCCTCTAAAGCATTGACTCCATGATGGGTGATCTTAAATGGTGGCCCTCCATCCCGGGAGCAGCGTACAACCTTTTGAGCAGAAGCAGTGAAACCCAAGCCGAATTTATCTGTCTTGAAAGGAAAATCTGGCAGCTGACCCCATACTGTGCTTCCTCCTTCTTCAATCACAGCCTTTGCATCTTTGAGGGATGACATCCGCGACACAGGTTTGGTAATCAAAGGTACAGAAGACACTGTCTTGGTTGCTGCAACTTCAGGAGAAACCTCTTCAAAGTGTTGAAAGGGGGTCTCGATGAATTCACCATCCAATTCAACATAGCGGAATGGATTTAGATGGCTTATCATGTACTCTTCTTCGCCATGAACCGTTATAATTTTCCCCTGGACTGGGTACTTGAGCATTTGGTGCAGAGAAGAAGTGACGGCTCCAGCATTATGAATCCATGGTCTTCCCAACAAGCAAGAGTAGGAAGGACGGATGTCCATCACATAAAATGTGGAGCTGAAAGTTTCAGTTCCCACTTTAATCGGGATGTCCACCTCCCTGTGAACCATCCTTTTTGAACCATCAAAGGCTCTGACAATGATATTGCTGGGCTTCAGGGTCAAACCTTCACAGTTCAATATGTCCAATGCTTTCTTCGGAAAGACATTTAACGACGACCCAGTATCAACCAGAACGTGAGCTAGAGTAGTCCCTCTGCATTCCACCGAGACATACAGAGCGTCATTATGCTTTCTCCCCTTAGATGTTAAATCGGCATCGGAGAAGCCAAGACCATTGTCGGCTGTTAGGCTAGCTACACACTCCTGGAACTGATCCGCGGAGGTTTCCTGTGGCACGTGGGCCATCTTCAAGAATCTGATCAGGGCTTTATCATGAGCTTCGGAACAGAGCAATAGGGCCAACATAGAGATTTTTGAGGGGGTTTGTCCCAATTGTTCCATAACATCGTAGTCGCTTTTCTTAATTATTTTCAAAATCTCCTCCATTTCCTTTAGAGTGGTCTCGAGGATGACCAAAGGCTGAGCCCTCGTCCTGACGGGCATTTCTTGGGTCCCCTTCCCTTTATCAGCAACAACAACAGAGGGTACAACCACGAGAGTTATAACTTCTTCAATAACTGGAGTTCTCGCAGCTATGTTGACTGGCACAGGAGTAACCTTAGGAGCATTTGAGGGTCCGAAGTTTGCCCTTGGAGGAGCAATCTCCGGAGATAAAATTCTTCCGATGCGGGTGATTTTACTCGTTCCCGCAATATTTCCAATGTCAGGAGTCTCTTCATCAGAACTTTCTTTAGCTGATTCAATCTGCTTAATACCGTGGTAGAAGATCTCTCCCCCCATAGTTCCACTGTATTGATTTGTTGGACTTGTACGGGATAGGCCCCGACATGGTTATCTTCAGAGGTGCAATCTTTGGATCGGATGTAATCTTAACAGGTCTTTTGGAGACCTTGGAAAGGTTGGCAGATATGGTAATTATGGCAACATCATTGACAGGAGTCGATGTAACAGGAGTCTTTTCAAAAAGGATTTCTTGATTATCCATTAGGCGTTGGATGCCTAACTTCAACAACGGACAATCGGTTGGTAAGGATGAACAAGGGCAACAATCTTTTTTCACATCCTGAGAAAATCCCAGCCTTTAACAAATTTAGCTTGATTATCGGTAACAGAGTCATCAAATCATCAACAGTAGCAACAAAAAGATCTTCTTCAATAGCATGGGCATTGTTGCCATGCTTTGGCATTGGAGAAGAGATCACATTCGGCTTTTCAGGGGCGTCGAATTCCACTTCCTTAGCGTCTATTAAATCCTGGATTTTGTTCTTGAGGGCCCAACAACTGTTGGTGTCGTGCCCCAGGCTGTTTGAATGATAAGAACACTTGGCGTTGGGATGGTAGTATGGTGAAGTTGTGTTAGGGTTTTTAGGGGCCTCCCTCAAACTGGCAAGGTTTAACTTCAAGAGATGGGGTAGAACCTGAGCAGGTGTCATGTTTATCCGGGTATACTGCCGTGCAGGCCTTTCCACCCTTTGCTGGTTGGTTCTGGGTTGATTGTTTCTGGGTTGATCAGCTGCAGACTTCTGAATCATTACGGCCCCCACCGCTGGCCGGCGCTCGACTCTTCCTTGTCCTCTTTGAGAGTAGACAACTGAGACTTCCTTCTTTGCTGGAAAAGTCTTCTTGATGGCAGCGAAAGCAGATGTATCTTTTTGAATTTTACCGCTTTTAATTCCGGCTTCAACTCTCTCACCAGTAAGAATCAACTCAGTGAACCCTGCAGACGAACTTCCTATCAGGTGATTAAGGAATGGACCTGACAGAGTCCCTAAAAACATATCTACAAGTTCTCTCTCGGATAGAGGTGGTTGAACTCGCCCCGCCAAGTCTCTCCATTTCTGGGCATATTCCTTAAAGCCTTCATTGGAGACCATACCCATACTCTAATTGAGTACGGGTTGGTGCTAAGTCCGCATTATATTGATATTATCTGTAGAAGGCAGCAGCCAAATCCTCCCAATTATGCACGTCAGACCTCTCTAGCTGGTAGAACCAATCCAATTGCGTCCCCGACAAACTATCTTGAAAAAAGTGGACCCACAGGTCCTTGTCAGAAGAATGAGGTTGAATTTTTATGACGTAAGACCGTAGGTGCATCTTTGGGCAAGACACCCCGTCGTACTTAGCAAAAAGAGGCACTTTAAACTTGGAGGGAATGACAATCCCAGAAACCAACCCTAGCTCTTCGAAATCCAGCCCAGGCACCCTCTGTACCTCCATGGCTGCCAAACACTCTTCTAGATTCTTGTACTTGTCATCTGAAGGAGGATACTGCTGTTCAGAATAGTCTTCATCCTCTTCTTCTTCTTCTTCCTCAGACTCATATGGCACTGCAACTCCTTTCCCTTTTCCTACCCCTTCATCAGATGTTGAGGGGAAATCCAGGACCCTTCTAGTTTAACCTTCAAATCTTCTACCCAAAGTAGCCACACCAACTCTTTTCTTTTTCTTTTTCTCTTTTTCCTTCTCTAACAGAGCTTTAAGATCCCATTGACCCTTAGCCAAGGTCATGAGTAGTTGTTAGAACTATGAATTCTGCGCTTGTAAGTCTTTGACCGTCTGCTCTATATCCATCTTGCTGAAATAAACAACAGAGAGATAAGGAAACCTGGTGTGAAGACCTGTTTATGCATATGATGAATGATATGTATTCATGTAATGCATTCAAGGATTCATAAATTCAAATTTGTTTTAGACAAAAAGAACACATGTCATATTAATAAGATAGAATTTGTTAGTACATAAATGCCCCATGGACAGAATAATACAAAATTCTAATGTAAAAAGACGTTGCGCATCCTTTTTGGTGCAATGTAGGTGTTGAGAGTCTGCTCTTCGTGGAGTCGAAGAGTAAGTTCCAAAACCTTCTTCTCACTGGCGTAGAATTGGGCTTCAAAAGTATTGCGTTCTCCCTTGAGCTGTATCCAACTCCTTTGTAAATCTTCCAATGATGTTGGAATGTAAGGATGTAGGAGGGTATATGGAACCTCTCCTTCCATAACAGGCTCTTTGATCACAGGGAGAATGTAGGGGTAAGGCATCATAAGACTTTGGGCGCAGGTTTGTACTCACTTGAGGTAAGGCTCAAGGGGGATGGAATTCTTGTGTCCCAATGTCTTACTGTCCACCTTGTTGGGCATCCTCCAAGATCGGATAAACCTTTTTCGAAGTCTTTGAGCGTCGTTGTCAAAGTCAAAAACCAAGTCTGGAATCAGCATGTCATATGGGCCATCCCTTCGGGCATACCCAAACTGTCTCAGAGCCAAGCGGGGGTTGTAGGTAATGCCTCCCCTAATGCCAAGTAGTGGGACATTAGGGAATTCCCCATAACGATCAATGATGATGACATTTTCTCTCGACCGAGAACACCAATGAACATCAGAATATGTAAGAGTCATCAATCGTTGTGACCACCTCAAGCCTTGCTCATTCTTCAAGACTGACTGGGGAAGGTGTAAAATAAACCACCTTGCTAGAAGAGGAGTACATCACATGAGAACACCTCTTTTCCTCATTGTTCGTGTGTGAAATGAGTGTAAGATGTCCCCAAGCAATGTAGGCACAGGATTCTGAGATATGAAAATCTTGACTGCATTCACATCTATAAGCTGATCAGGGTTTGGGAACAAGACCAACCCATAGATGAGAAGTGCTACAATCTCATCAAAAGCTTGCAGATCTAGAGAATTCCAGCAGTCTTGTGCCTTCTCAAACAGAAACTTTGCCAAGAAACCCTTGACACCACTTCTGGTTTCCCAATGACCTATAGTATCAGATGGTTGTAAGTGTAAGGCTTGAGCAACATCTTCAGGCTTTGGATCTCTTTCCGTACCGTTGTAGGGTAGTTGATGGAGAATAGGAATCCTCAGGAGTTGAGAAAATTCCTCCAAAGTAGGCACTAACTGGTAGTCAGGAAATGTGAAGCAGTGGTGTAGGGGGTCAAAGAACTGGAAGAGAACTTTCACCATGTCTTCTTCAATGTTGGAGTTGACCAAGTTGATAAGTAGACCATGTCTTTCAGTGAATGGAGAATACTCTGGAATCTTGGAAGCAAGCTCCTTGAGTTGAGGAGGAATTCTCATAAGGTTGACTTGGATTGTTTTCCTGCGGAGTGATTCCATAATCTACAAAACAGGAACAAAGATGTAGATCCAAAATCCTTGAAATGGTTAGTGGATGCAAATGATGCTTCATGATGTTCATGATGAATGCACAAGTATATGTACAAGCAAATCACACAAGTTCTTAGTTTAAGGCTTGCATGGGGTTTCATAGGTAAGTACCCTCTTGAAGTTAGTTGGCTCAACCTGTCCTATAAATAGTAACCGGGTTCTAAGGAGCTCAATATCACTGGATTATTTTCTGTGTTCATTGTTTCAGTTTAGCCACTTTACTGGCGACCGAAATATTCCAAGAAAATAACCCTCAATGAGTGTAGTATCGAGTATCTACCAACTTCGGACTGCACCAAAGCCGGTCATCTCACTACCCTTAAAAAGGCCAAGATGGTCAAGTAAAGGTTCTAAAAGTCCATTAGTGCTTCATGACATCACTCAGCGGCCCCGTATTCTCTTTGATTGACTCAAAGGCTACCGGTACCCACAAATATGTCGCACTAATATAACTATTGCTTCAACCATGTCGGTATACCCCGCACAGTTTCCATAACGTATTGCTATTTACCTATGAATGTTTTCCCAAATCCGGGTAAAGGATTCAAACCCAAACAATAAAAACAAATGTAAAGCAATCAAAGCAAACAAGGTAAGCATGTAAAGGTGATCTAAACCCTAAGGTAACCCCACTTATAGAATTTTCCCCAGCAGAGTCGCCAATTCTGTGATATGGTGGGAGAACTGACTTGAGGTTTTGCGTTTGTGTTCGCAAATGTTTCAGTTTAGCAAGAGTCGCCACCGACTTTTTATTTTATCCAAAGGAAAGGTCAAAAAGCACAGGAAAGACCTTTGAGATGTTTTCTTGGGTTCGGGGGGTAGATTATGAAAAGGGAAGGTGTAAGCACCCTTTTCATCCATGGTTTTCCATGGGCTCTTAGTTACTTGTTTAGATCACTTGCTTTTGCTTTTCAATTGTTTGAAATGGTTCTTTGTGTGGTTTTGAAAATATTTTGAAAAGAGGCCTTGTCTAGGCAACCTTTGTAATGTTTCTTGTTTGAATATATACAAAGGTGTTTGTATTTTGAAAAAATGTTTCAATGTTTGAAAGTTTGTTTTGGGAAAATATTTTGAAATTGTGTGTTTTGAAATTAGCAAGGATGGTTTGCAAGAGATCAAGTAACTAGGAGTTGTCTACCCTACTCAAAGATCTTTCCTACACATTTTTAACCCTTTGACATTGTTGTTTTTCCATTGTATTTGGTAAACAACCTTGTGTTTGGATGTTAAACGGGACGGGCGTGGGTCATCGTATGGCCATGATAACAATGTTGCCAAGTATCTTAGCAAGTTTTTGTGGGACTAGATCATTTTTGTATCGGCAACCAAGATAGCGTCATCGAGGGACTATGATCTTTGTTTTGTTTTTGTTTTTCCAAGATACCTAGCATGCATACCATGGCCATTTTAAGGCAACAAGTGGATGAAACCCTAGGGGTGCTTGTGTGCATTGTGTTGTCATTTTTCATGCATTTTTGTCTTGTATTTAGTCAAGCTATTTGTTTTGATTGGTTATCATACAAACCCTAATCTTACTATCATGCATATTTAAAAGCAATAAAATGCGTAAAAGTAAATCTACAACTATTACAACATTGATATGGGGAGGGGGATACAAGTTTGAATAGGGGGGTATTTGCAAGAAATAAAGCCCTAAAAACTATTACAACCATATTGAATTTATTGTACAAATAATAAATTGACAAATATTTAAATGGACAATTAAATATAAATATGCAAAATGTTTTTGTATTATTTTTATGTATGTAAAAATAAACTATTTAATGTCTTAGAAAAAGAAAATAATATGATTATTTTTGGAAAGGGTGAAGAAACCCTAATTTTGTTTTAAGAAAATATATATGCTAAATATTTATTTATTCATTTATGTATAAAGAAAATAAATAAAAATATTCACAAAAATATTAAAAGAATAAAATATGTGAGAAAATATTATTTTATATGTATAAATAATAAAAATAAAAATATATAATATTTTTTATAATATTTACAAGTTTTTATTTAAGAAAATAAATGTATTAAACCTAATAAACTAAATATTATGCCAAAAATAAAATAAAAAATGAAATAAAATGTGAAAATTTAAGAAAATATTTTTAGTGATTTTTAATATTTAAGAAAAATAAATAAAGTCAGAAATGTAAAAGAAAATAAAAAATATACAAAAATAAAGAAACGAGCCAAGGGGGTGCAAAAAGCAGGATGGGGGTGTCAAAAGTAGGACAAGGCCATGCCCAGCCCAAGCCACGCTTCATCCCTGTCCTCTGAGAAGAAACACACGCGCGCCATGTTCAAATTCGTATCTCCTACATTTATGCTTAAAAATGAAAACTTGCAACCTGAAAGTTATAGAGCATTACACCACGATTCTAACCATATAAGAAACTTAATCTAACTCTTAAAGACCAGAGAGAATTTCATTGGCCCTAAATCTTGACCTAGTTTTTTCAGAAAGTTCAACTATCAAATACTCCTAGCTCAGTTAACATAAATGAATTCTATGCATATGTACAGCTCAAGGACAATGAGGACTACACTTTTTCTTCACAAACCTAAGCCTAATATTTCCTAAATAGAGAGATAGAAGTTTGAAATTTACCTGTTTCAGTCAAGCTCGAGTATGGCAATGCAGCAACTTTCAGTAAGGCCTGAGGTTCTTTTGAGCTTGCTTGATGTTCCTTTGAGCTTTCCCAATGCTTGGATTGCTGTGAAATAGTCTGAAACTTCTTGTAGAACTCAACCTGCAAACTCATAATTTAAAAATGGTGAAGTGTGTAAATGGTGTTACAGTGACTTGGGAATGGTTAGGATAGTTTAGGTATGTTGTATGGAGTATGTTGGAACTGGTTTGGGACAAAACGTACGAGGCAATGTGAAGATGGCTTGTGATTTGCAGAACCTGCCCTGTTTTGGCAGAAAATGGGGTTTTTGGTGTACAAGGGTGTTTGAGAGGTGGTGAGCTCGTGTTTTTGGCTTAGTATAATGTGTAAAACTTGTTTGAAATGTTTACAAAGCTTGGTTATATCAGATTCCAAAGATATGGACTTTTTGCATAATGACTTGGTTTTGAAGTAAAAGGTGAGTTGACAATGCAAAGGGATGTACTTGCTAGTTCCAAGCCTGCTGATAGTTGGTATGCTTTGCCCTAAGTTTGTGGAGTTGGTTTTCTGCAAAAGATTGGGTTCACAGCTCAAGAGAAACAACTTGACATAAAGCAAACTTTATCAAAGTGGCAATGTTGCCTTTTTGCCATTTTTAGATTAGTTCCTTGTACAATGCTCTAAAGCTCAGAATAAAGCCTTAATCCAATGTGTTTGCATTTAATTTATGAGTGTGGAAGGGTTTAAGGACTGTAAAACAAGTACAAACATGTTTGGACAGAATTTGCAACTTGTATCAATGTGCAAAATGCCTTGGCCAAAAGTGAGAAAATGCCATTTTCATTCCTTCGATTCTCCCTCACAAATGATTTTGGATAGTTATTGGACATTTTGGAAAGCTTGTAACATTCTCTACAATCCATCTTTAAAATGCATTTTGAGATTCCACTTGGAACTATGTGAAAAATTGCCATGAAGATAGGTCAAAATCCTGCCTAAACTAGGGCAAAATTTCACTAAGTTAGAAAGTTTTTGGACCCCTATTCAAAAAATCATAACTTGATATCCAAGCATATTTTGGGAAAAATTTGTGAATCAAAGTTGTAGATTCCATGGATAACTACAACTTTCATGTTGGAAGTTTTGTTTGAATCTAATTGCATCATGGTGAAAAAGTTAGGAAAAAATAAGAAATTTTCATAACTTAGAAAATTTCTAAGTTATGAAAATTTTCCATTTTAAACCCTAAATTTCAAAATTAGGTTTCTTGGTGAACAAGTTTCATGTTTTGACACATCTTTATGAAAAATGACCCTTGGCACTTGATTTTGACCCAAAAGTCAAAGTTTGACTTTTCAGTGTACAGTTGATTTTTGATCAGTTGATTGGAAAATTCATCTGTCAATCCAATGCATTTGAGATCTTTTGAACCTTGTGATTAGGTCAAGATGATGCCATTGAGTCCTTGAAACCATGCTTGAACCCAATTTGCCATTGTCTAGGTTAAAAATCAGAAATTGCCCTTCTGCAGTCAAAACCCTAAAAATGACCATTTTGCCCTTTTGGTGATCTGATCAAATTTCTTGAGGAGTTATGATCCAAACTTGATCAAATGGTTCATATGAGTCTATAATGTTTATGTGGATTAAAAATTATGAGGTTTAACTATAGATTGGCCACAGTTGACTTTTTCCCCAATACAGTTGATTTTTAGGTCAACTGTCCAATTGGCTGGGCAAAAATTTGATTCAAGGCTTGAAACTTGGTATGAGCAATCTTATAGGTCCAACATGAAGTATGAAATTCACATTAAGCATTGAAAGTCCAAAAATCCCTGTGCAAACTCAAACCCTAATTTCAGGTCAACAGTGCAAGGAGATGTCATGAGCTGAGCCAACCCTAACTTGGTCTTGAGTTAAAAGAGTCTTGTAAGGGGAAATCTTGATAAAATGAGAGGGAAAATTTTGGGGTACAACAGGTGCTAATACATTCCCTTTTCATAATCTACCCCCTGAACTCAGAAAACATCTCTAAAGGTCTTTCCTGTTATTTTCAGCCTTTCCTTTTGGATAAAAGAAAAGTCGGTGGCGACTCTTGCTATCTACACAATTACAATCAAATCACAAAACAACCAAGCCAGTTATCCCACCGAGTTACAGAACTGGCGACTCCGCTGGGGATAATTTTAAAAGTGGGGTTACCTTAGGGCTAGACCATATTTACTTGCTTTCATTGTTTGATTTGTATGCTTTACATTTTGGTTCTTTGTTTGGGTTTGAATCCTCTACCCGGATTTGGGATACCTTATAGGTAAGTAGCAATACATTGTGGAAACTGTGCAGGGTATACCGACATGGTCTAAGCAATAGTTACGTTAGTGTGACATATTTGTGGGTACCGGTAGCCCTTGAGTAGTCAAGGAGAATACGGGGCTGCTGAGTGATGTCATGAAGCACTAACTAACTTCTAGAACCTTTACTTAACCAACTTGGCCATTAGGACGTAGTGAGATGACCGGTTTTGGTGCTGTCTGAAGTTGGTAGATACTCGATACAACACTTATTGAGGTTTGGTTTTTTGGGATATTTCGATCGCCATTAAAGAGGCTTGCGCTGAAACAATGCCCGAGGAAATAAACTAGTGATATTGAGCTCCCTTAGAACCCGATTACTATTGTTAGGATAGGATTGAGCCAACTAAACTTCAAGAGGGTACTTACCTATGAGACTCCATGCAAGCCTAAACTTAAGGACTTGTTTGTTTTGTTTGTATATATTTTTCTGAGGAAACATGTGAGATTATCCTAGAGGTGCATGTGTGAATAGTGTGTTTGATTGCATGCATTTTTGTCTTGAATTTAGGGTTGTCTACTTGTTGATTTTATCTTTCCATACACACCCTAAGTTACTAGCATTTATGAAAGCGATAAATTGCAGAAAATAAATTTACTACACTATTACATCATTTAGGGATGGGGTGTACAAATTTACAAATGGGGATTTGCAATAAATTAAATCCTAATTATCTATTACAACCATATTGAATTTGAATAATGTACAAGGAATATAATGTACAAGACAAAATGGAAAAATGAAAAGATTTGTTTTATTTTGTTGAGGAGATTTAATTAAGTTAAAGAAAAGGAAATAAATAGGAAAATGTTTTTTTGGTCTTTTTTCATTGTAAGGAGTTAAATAAAATAAACTAAACTAAATAATTTAGATATATTTTTGGTGTTTTCATGTAGAAAACAATTTTTTCTGTTTAAAACAGTTTTTGTGTAGAAAATAATTTTTGTGTTTAAAACAGTTTATTTGTGTAAAAAATAGTTTTTAGTTTGGGCAGTTTTTGTGTTAGCAAGCAAGGGGTTCAGAAACATAAAAACATCAAAGCCAAACTGTGGAGGCCCAAGTGTATTTCCTGCAACCAAAACAGAGTGAGAAAACATGATAGATGAACAAAAGGTCTCGCTGGGGCTTGAACCCAGGACCTTCTACATGGCAAGGCTTTAGCGCACGCTGTTTGTACCACTGGGGTACACTGTTTCATCCTTTCATAAGATAACTTTGATTAGGTACCAAGTGAACTCGTTTCTGAAATGCCCAGCTTCTTCCTTCGAGCGAAGGGATACAAAACTCTAATGTTAAGCTTCGAAAAGCTTCATTCTTCAGCCAATCGAATGATATAAAAACCTGCCTAAAATTTGAATACAGATCTAGCCATCTAACTTTCGAAATCTATTGGGTCGAAGGTCAGCATGAAATATCAAAACCAAAGCCTAATTGTTCAGAGATGAACCTTTTTTAAATGTACAAGTAATGATGATCGAAATCTAAGAGTATGGTCAGCTTCCTAGACATGGTGTCTACATTTTTTCTTTTATTGTATGTACAAATGATGATTAAATCAAAAGTGCCAAGTTTAAGAAAACTTACCTCTTTAAGTGTCAATCGAAAGAGCTCTGTATGACTTCCAGGAATGATTTAATGATGGGTTAAGCCTGCAGGGACCTTCCTGAAGGTATTTCAGTTGCTGCTTTGTTTTGAAAATCACTGAATTGAAGGTTGGTTAGGAGTGAATCGAAAGGCTCATTAACTTCCTTGAGTGGGTTTTTAGGGATTTTGGAGTTTTCCAAGGATGGTATATGGAAGTTATGGGGGGGGGGGGGGGTGAATCGAAAGGTTGATATATGGAGTGAGGGGATGAATTGAAAGGCTCACTAATGCATGAAGGGGTTTGAGAGTTTTTTAGAGTTTGAGAGTTTGAGAGTTTGAGAGTGTTTGAGAGTTTGAGAGTGTTTGAGAGGATTTGGTGATTTTTTTCCACCCAACCAAAGTCTCCTTTTTTTATTTGCAAAGGGTCTTTCTACTTATAGAGAAAAGGTTAAGTAACCAGATTTTTGAGATAACAAACTATGGTTTGGTTAAAAACGAAAAAATCAAGTTGAACCAATTTTCATAGTTCTCAAGTTCAAGTACAAGTAGGGGCCTGATGTCTGTTGGGGGAAGGATATTTGACTTATGCTTTTGACACTACTTGTGTTCAGATAAAATCAGGTTGGGAGCTCAAAAAACTAACTTTGTGATTAAAGTAATCTTTATGAAAAAAGGATACATAGCTTTTTGCCATTTCATCCAAAAATGGTGTATAATCCAGTTGATAAAGCTTCGAATCTTTGTGTAATGTATCACAAATTTGTATAAGCCTCTAATTATGTAAAGATTTGGAAGCAACATAGCATGACAAGTGAGATTTGGAGGATAAGTTTATGAGATTTGATCAATGTTCTTCAAACAAGCTTGCTCGAAGGGTTCAGAGTTGGATTCGAAGTATGTTGATTCAAAGGAAATCAACGCCCCAGTCGAAGATTGTGGATTAAACTTGATCGAAGGAGGCCATATGCCCATTCAAAGCATGTAAACCAAGCTTGCATCAAAGGAGGCCCAAATGCCCAATCGAATCCTCTGAACCAGGCTTGCTCGAAGGAGGCCCAAATTTCCAATCGAAGCTTGTGGATTATGTTAGAACATAGTTTGATTCTACAACCCCCAGTTAGAGTTTTGATGATAACAAAATACAAGATTAAATAAATTGTAAGATTTATATAAGAAACATATGCTACTTAAAATTATGTTGTGTATTTATAGGAAACTCTGATGGAATCAGCATCAGAATATCAACATCAGCATCAAAAGATATGTCACATCAGAAGATCAAACATGTGCTACGCTGAAATCTGATGAACAAAATCTACGCTCAACATACTCTAACTCTAATCAAGATACTTACCATGTCATCAACACTTAGAAGCGTCAGAATAAGCTAAATCCAAGAACACTCTGATTAGCATTAGCAGAACACTCTGAAGTGTCAACGTTACTATGCATTCAAGGCAGATTAATTACCAACAACTTTATTCCAAGACAAAGATCTTCTCAAAAAGGAAAGAATGTTATGAGCATTGAAATGGAATTATGGACTGCAACGTATCTATTCCTAGGCTACTTAAACAACTCAGTGAAAAAAGAAATGGCTAATCCTCCCATACGCACATACGCATAAGCCAATCATCTTTACGTTCTCACTCATCCAGTTTGCTAAAGTTCTCAAGCGCTTACTCTACATCTCTAGCAATCTAGTTTTCATCTAAGCTTCATATTGTGTAATATCACAGTTGTGATATATAGTTTTTTATAGAAAACATCAAATACACATATTTGTTCATTTATCTGTAAACGAATTTCCTTGAGATAAACCGGTTTGTGGTTAGACTCAAGAAGGCTTTACCAGTTGTTAAAGCAGTTGTGTATTTAGTTGAATATAGTGGATTAAGACCTCATTGGAGATAGGCGAAATCACCTTGACGGGTGGACTGGAGTAGTTTGAGATCAAACGAACCAGGATAAAAATAACGTGTTGTCTGCATTTAATTTCAAGTTTTACAATTCAACCCCCCTTCTTGTGTTTTTCACTTCTTCAATTGGCATCAGAGCGCCTGGTTCTGAGCTTATAACACTTAACCGTGTCAGTACAAGATCCAGCGTTGAAAAACACTATGGCAGGAACACATCAAAACATCAGCAATGCCAACAATGAAGAAAGAGACATATTCAATGGCAAACCTCCAGTCTTTGATGGAGAGAACTTTGATTACTGGAAAGACAGAATTGAAAGCTTCTTTCTGGCCCACGATGCTGATTTGTGGGATATGGTGACTGATGGATACACGCACCCAGTGAATTCAAGTGGTCAGAAGATTGACAGGAAAGCAATGTCTGATCAACCAAAGCGTGACTTCAGAAATCATCACAAAGCAAGAACAATTCTTCTCAGCGCCATCTCTTACTCTGAATATGAAAAGATATCAAACAGAGACACTGCAAAGAATATGTTTGACTCTCTGAGAATGACGCATGAAGGCAACATTCAAGTCAAAGAAACTAAAGCTCTTGCACTCATTCATAAGTATAAGGCATTCAAGATGGAAGAAAGTGAATCAATTGAAACGATGTTCTCAAGATTTCAAATTCTGGTTGCTGGTCTTAAAGTTCTGGACAAAGGGTATTCTACTGCTGATCATGTTAAGAAGATCATCAGAAGCTTGCCAAAACAGTGGAGGCCAATGGTCACAACGTTGAAGCTAGCTAAGGATCTCAACAAAATCTCTCAGGAGGAACTTTTAAGCTCCCTCAGAAGTCACGAGATAGAGCTTAAAGCTGATGAACCTCAAAAGCAAGGTAAGCCATTAGCTTTAAAATCTAACAGAAAATCTGACTCCAAAGTTTTGCAGGCTGTAGAAGAAACCTCTGATGGGTCCTCATCAGAAGAAGATGAACTGTCTCTCCTCTCCAGAAGGGTGAACCAACTGTGGAAGCAGAGGCAAAGAAAGTTCAGGAATCCAAGAAGATCATAGAATCAAAATTAATCCTCCTCCAGATACAGAAGGTCAGAATACTCCTCTGGATACAGAAGATCTGAAGGCTCTTCAGGAAGCAGAAAGCCAAACAACAAAGATATCATCTGCTATGAATGTAACGAGCAAGGGCACTACAAAAGTGACTGCCCAAAGCTTCAGAAGGAAAAGACCAGAAGAAAGTTTGGCAAGGAAAAGAAGAAAAGTCTCATGGCCACATGGGATGATTCTGATACATCTGAAGCTGACTCAGAATCAGATGATGAGAGAGAAAACATAGCTCTCATGGCAAACATAATAGAAGACAGTGAAGCTTCTGAATCAGACTCTGAATCAGACACAGAAGAGGTATTTCCTGACTTTGCTATTAACTTTACTAAGGCTGAACTAGCTGAAAGCCTTAATGAAATTCTGGAAAGATATCAGCAGATCAGAGTCAAATTCAGAAATCTGAAAAGGGATCTTGCTTCTGACTCTGATAAAACTGAGAGTCTCAAATTGGAGAATTATTAGTTGAAAAATAAAATTTCAAAATTAGAAAATCTATTACAAAACTCTCAGAAGGAAACAATTCTTGAAACTCCCAGTAGTGCTGATGAGATCATCAAGGAGTATGATCACAGCTTTCGGAAGTTTCTAGCTAAAAACATAGATAGAAGCAAAATGGCTTCAATGATCTATGGAGTTAGCAGAAATGGCAGAAAGGGAATAGGATACCAAGGTAAGATACCTACACCAAAGAATGCCATGGATTTAGTGATAAAATGCACTTCTCTTGATTCTCACTTTGCATATGGGCACACACACGACATCAAATTTACTAGTAGTAATTATTCTGTCAAACCAAAATTCAACCAGAGTTTTGGTAAAACTAACAAATCAGGACCCAAGAAAATATGGGTACCTAAGGATAAAATAATACATGTTGCAGATATCTTTAGCAGCAAAGCAGAAACACCAGTCATGGTACCTGGACTCTGGCTTCTCACGACATATGACGGGAAGAAGGCATATGTTCCAAAGCCTGGAACTTAAGCCTGGGGGCCACGTAGGCTTTGGAGGCAATCAGAGGGGAAAGATCATTGGCTCTGGAACTGTAGGTAACGGAAATCTTCCCTCTATAAGTAATGTTTTATTAGTAGATGGATTAATGCATAACCTGTTATCCATAAGTCAATTAAGTGATAACGGTTATGATATAATCTTTAATCAAAATTCATACAAAGCTGTTAGTCAGAAAGATGGGACTATCCTGTTTAATGGAAAGAGGAGAAACAACATTTATAAAATAAAACTTTCTGAACTGAAAAGTCAGAATGTAAAGTGTCTTCTGTATGTTAACAATGAGCAATAGATCTGGAACAGAAGATTGGGGCATGTTAATATGAGAAGAATATCTCAGATTAACAAACTCAATCTGGTCAGAGGACTTCCTAACCTGAAGTTCAATTCAGATGCTCTGTGTGAAGCATGTCAGAAAGGCAAGTTTGCAAAACCAGCTTTCAAATCTAAAAACGTTGTTTCCACCTCTAAGCCATTAGAACTTCTGCACATTGACTTATTTGGACCAGTTAAAACTGCTTCAGTCAGTGGCAAGAAGTATGGGTTAGTAATCGTAGATGACTATAGCAGATGGACATGGGTAAAGTTCTTAAGACACAAGGACGAGTCACACTCTGTGTTTATCACCTTCTGCAACCAAGTTTAGAATGAAAAGGATCTTAGAATCGTTAAAGTCAGAAGTGATCATGGTGGAGAATTTGAAAACAAAGATTTTGAGTCATTCTTTAATGACAAAGGCATTTTGCATGATTTCTCTTGTCCTAGAACTCCCCAGCAAAATGGAGTTGTAGAACAAAAGAACAGAACATTGCAAGAAATGGCCAGAACCATGATCAACGAGACTAACATTGCTAAGATCTTCTGGGCAGAGGCAATAAACACAGCGTGCTACATTCAGAATAGAATCTCCATAAGACCTACTATGGAAAAGACTCCATATGAATTGTGGAAGAATAGAAAGCCCACCATTTCATATTTTCATCCATTTGGATGTACTTGCTTTATTTTGAATACTAAAAATTATTTGAACAAGTTTGACTCTAAAGAACAGAAGTGTATTATGTTAGGATACTCTGAACGCTCAAGAGGGTACAGAGTATACAATACAGAAACACAAATTGTGGAAGAATCAATCAGTGTTCGTTTTGATGATAAGCTTGAGTCTCAAAAGTCAAAGCAGAATGAATTACTTGTAGGTATGGAAGTTGAATTCACAGGTACTGAAGACAAGTCATCAGAAGCTCTTAACAGAGACACTCCCTCAACATCAGAAAGAGGCACTGCAAGCAATCCAGCATCCTGTTGATCAACCTCAGAAAAGACCATCCAGAAGCAGCATGGATCACCCAGAAGAAACAATCTTAGGAAGAAAGGAAGATCCAATCAGAACAAGAGCCAGCTTCAGAAACTCTGAAGAATCCCTCATGGGACTTGTCTCTCTGATTGAACCATCTTCAGTTGATGAAGCACTTCTGGACAATGACTAGATTCTAGCAATGCAAGAAGAGCTGAATTAATTCACAAGGAATGACGTATGGGATCTAGTTCCTAAACCAAAAGGATTCAACGTTATTGGAACAAAATGGGCGTTCAGAAACAAACTGAATGAACAAGGTGAAGTCATCAGAAACAAGGCACGATTGGTAGCACAAGGTTATAGTCAGCAAGAGGGGATAGACTATACAGAAACCTTTGCTCCAGTCGCCAGGTTAGAATCTATCAGACTTTTAATTTCATTTGCTGTTAATAAAGGCATCACTCTGTATCAGATGGATGTTAAGAGTGCATTCTTAAATGGCTATATAGAAGAAGAGGTATATGCACCAACCCCCTGGTTTTGAAAGTTCAAAAAATCCAGAATATGTTTTCAAACTAAAGAAGTCACTGTATGGTCTAAAACAAGCTCCCAGAGCTTGGTATGAAAGACTGAGTAACTTCCTGTTAGAAAAGGAATTCACCAGAGGGAAAGTGGACACAACCTTATTCTGTAAGACAATTAAGAATGACATTTTAGTATGTCAGATTTATGTTGATGATATAATATTTGGATCTACTAAATCTTCTCTGGGAAGAAAATTTGCTAAGTGTATGCAGGCAGAATTTGAGATGAGCCTAATGGGGGAACTGAAATTCTTTCTGGGCATTCAGATCAATCAAACCCCAGAAGGAACTTACATTCATCAGAGTAAATATGTCAGAGAACTTCTGAAGAAATTTGATCTCTCAGAATGTAAGCCATCAAAGATTCCAATGCATCCCACATGCATTCTGGAAAGAGAAGAGGTAAGCAAAAAGGTAGAACAGAAGGTCTACAGAGGTATGATTGGTTCTCTTCTTTATCTGACAGCCTCAAGGCCTGATATTTTATTCAGTGTATGCATTTGTGCAAGATTCCAATAAGATCCTAGAGAATCTCACTTAACAGCTGTTAAGCGAATTTTCAAGTATCTGAAAGATACTACTAATCTGGGTTTATTTTATAGAAAATCAAGTTTCTACAGCTTAGTAGGATACTGTGATGCTGACTTTGCTGGAGACAGAGTAGAACGTAAAAGCACTTCTGGAAGCTGCCAGTTTCTGGGAGAAAATCTGATCTCTTGGTCCAGCAAAATACAATCCACAATTGCTATATCAACAGCAGAAGCTGAATACATAGCAGCAGCTGGATGCAGCACACAAATGCTCTGGATGAAAAGTCAACTTGAGGACTTCCAGATTTTTGAGAGTAACATTCCTATACTCTGTGACAATACTTCTGCTATTTGCTTAAGTAAAAATCCAATTTTGCATTCTAGGGCTAAGCATATAGAAATAAAACATCATTTTATTAGGGACTATATTCAGAAAGGAATCTTAAACTTAAAATTTATTGATACAGACCATCAATGGGCTGATATTTTCACAAAACCACTTTCTGAAGATAGGTTCAACTTCATTCTGAATCATCTCAGCATGAAGCTCTGTCCAGAATAAAACTGTTTTAATTTTATATATTAACCTTCAGAATTGTGTTTATTTCTCTAAGAACTTATGGTCAATCCTCTTTCAGAATTTTAGAAATGCAGATTGTATCAGAATCTATCCATGAAGATCTGAGCGCTTCAGTTCAAGGATAGATGTTCTGTTCACTCAAGCAAACAAGTGTCATCCTGTCATCAGCTGTTTCCTGAGGGTGAACACGCGTTCACGCTTATGAAAAGGCAAAGCGCTGATTGGATGCATTGAGACACATGTCATGGGTAACCGTTTAAGTATCTTACTGAATCCCCTAAAATCAGCTATCATTAAATGCTAATAATCATGATTTATTTCTCTCTCTTAACCGTTTAGGTTTTCAAAAACTTTTTAGAAATCTATTTAAACACCATTCACACCATTCACACCTTTTACCCTTACTTTCGTTTTCTATCAATACATCTGATTTCTGTGTTCTTCTTTCTCAAGAAAACCCTTTCAATTTTTTTTCAAAAAACCTCATGTGAACACGACTTCCTCCTTCTTCTTAAAATTTTCCTATGTTTTCCTTGTTTTCTTTACATGTTTGTCTGTAATAATTCCACTTATTCTAAACTATCATTGCTTCTGTTTTAATACAAACGTTTTTTTGCTCTGATCATTTTAACTCTGATTATTTGTGCTTTTTGATAACTGACAAAAAGGGGGAGAAGGAATGATATTTTTCAATAACGGATTACTGAGACAAAAGTCTCAAACATTCTAACATTCTTATATATTTGAATTTCTTTGTTCTGAAAAGCTTACAGGTACAAGAATTTGATGAACTCTGATAAAGTAAAACTCGGATGCTCAAAGAAAGTTCAGTAAAGTTCTGATGCTCAAGGTCTCAAGGAATCAAAGGGAAATAATCAACTCAGAAAGAATGACATTTTTCAATAACGGATTACTGAGACAAAAGTTTCAAACATTCTAACATTCTTATATATTTTAATTTCTTTGTTCTGAAAAGCTTACAGGTACAAGAATCTGCTGAACTCTGATAAAGTAAAACTCTGATGCTCAAAGAAAGTTCAGTAAAGTTCTGATGCTCAAGGTCTCAAGGAATCAAAGGGAAATAATCAACTCAGGGGGAGTTTTTCTCTTCATTACTGTGATACTTTTTATTCCTTATCTTCTTATCTCTGATACCTTCTATGCGTTAATTGATTATCTCTGATACCGTTTCCTCTCTATCCTTAAACTCTGATACCTTTCATCATTTTATTTTAATTGAAAAAAATCTGGTTTTTGTCATCATCAAAAAGGGGGAGATTGTTAGAATATAGTTTGATTCTACAACCCTCAGTTAGAGTTTTGATGATAACAAAATACAAGATTAAATAAATTGTAAGATTTATATAAGACACATATGCTACTTAAAATTATGTTGTGTATTTACAGGAAACTCTGATGGAATCAGCATCAGAATATCAACATCAGCATAAGAAGATATGTCACATCAGAAGATCAAACATGTGCTACGCTGAAATCTGATGAACAAAATCTACGCTCAACATACTCTGACTCTGATCAAGATACTTACCATGTCATCAGCACTCAGAAGCATCAGAATAAGCTAAAGCCAAGAACACTCTGATTAGCATTAGCAAAACACTCTGAAGTGTCAACGTTACTATGCATTCAAGGCAGATTAATTACCAACGACTTTATTCCAAGACAAAGATCTTCTCAAAAAGGAAAGAACGTTATGAGCATTGAAATGGAATTATAGACTGCAACGTATCTATTCCTAGGCTACTTAAACAACTCAGTGAGAAAAGAAATGGCTAATCCTCCCATACGCACATACGCATAAGCCAATCATCTTTACGTTCTCACTCATCCAGTTTGCTAAAGTTCTCAAGCGCTTACTCTACAGCTCGAGCAATCTAGTTTTCATCTAAGCTTCATATTGTTTAATATCACAGTTGTGATATATAGTTTTTTATAGAAAACATCAAACACACATATTTGTTCATTTATCTGTAAACGAATTTCCTTGAGATAAACCGGTCTGTGGTTAGACTCAAGAAGGCATTAGCAGTTGTTAAAGCAGTTGTGTATTCAGTTGAATATAGTGGATTAAGACCTCGTTGGAGAGAGGCGAAATCACCTTGACGGGTGGACTGGAGTAGTTTGAGATCAAACGAACCAGGATAAAAATAATGTGTTGTCTGCATTTGATTTCAAGTTTTACAATTCAACCCCCCTTCTTGTGTTTTTCACTTCTTCAATTAAACCTGCTCGAAGGAGGTCAAATGTCCAACGAAGCCTCTAAACTAAAGCTTGCATCGGAGGAAGCCCAAATGCCCAATCGAAGCCTCTGAACTAGGCTTGCTCGAAGGACGCCCAAATGTCCAATCGAAGCCTTTGAACCAGGCTTGCTCGAAGGAGGCCCAAATGTCCAATCGAAGCTTGTGGATTAAACCTACTCGAAGGAGGCCGAATGTCCAAAGAAGCCTCTGAACCAAAGCTTGCATCGAAGGAGGTCCAAATGCCCAATTGAAGCCTCTGAACCAGGCTTGCTCGAAGGAGGCCTAAATGTCCAATCGAAGCTTATGAATCAAAGCAAATTTCTCTTCTTCGATTTGATGCTTGAGAGCCCAATATGATCCATGGAAACTACATGGGGCATTAAAAGTGCAATTGTACTTGTGCAAATTTAAACTCTAGTTTTGAGTCATCAGTGTTGAGTAAGTATCTTGAGCTGATCAAACCATGTGCAGTCTTGACCCAATAGGAATCTTGTGAAAAAATTCTTGAGAAATGAGAGGGCAAATTTTGGGGTACAACAGCTTCCCCTGTTCAATCTTCTTAAACATGAAAAGCGAGTATGGCACCTTTCCGTTCGCAGCTTGAAGGTAGAAGATGATTGAACACTAGAGTGCCCAGAAATTTGCACTCGACTATGTGTCAGTTGATTGTGTAAGGAATGGGATTAAAGATGCCATTTGGAGAGATGATGGAGAGTTGTCGGAGATGGGCTTATAGATGCCATCCAAAGGTGATTGTTGATAAAATTAGACCAAGCCTAAGCTTGACTATAACTGAGAGAAGCATCATAATAAATATTTGGTTGATTTAACTCTGAATGATATGCTGGAATTGACCCATGTTAAGTCGTTTCTGGAAATGTATTAGAAGGAATTTGTGTAAGATTGATTCGGGATAAATCCGTATGAAACCGTATCTGGAGAAGGAATCCGTGTAAGATTGGTTCATGATGAATCAGTGCGAAACTGTGTCTGGAGGTATATGAAAAGGAATATGTGTAAGATTTCTTTATGATGAGCCTGCGTGAAGCTGCATCTGGAAATTTATGAGAAGGAATCTGTGTAAGATTTCCCTATGATGAGCATGTGTAGGGCTGCTTTAGGAGATATATGGGACGGAATCTGCGTATGGCTAATGAGTCTGTGTGAAACTGCATCTGAAGATATATAAGAAGGAGCCTGGGTAGGGCTACTTCAGGATGAGTCAGTGTAAAACTTCATCTGGAAATTCATGAGAAGGAACCTGGGTAGGGCTGCTTCAGGATGAGTCTGTGTACAACTTCATCTGGAAATTCATTAGAAGAAACCTGTGTAAGATTGCCTTATGATGAGCTTGTATAGGGCTACTTTAAGAGATATATGCGAAGGAATCTGCGTAGGGCTAATGATTCCATGTGAAACTGCATCTGGAGATATATAAGAAGGAACCTGGGTATGGCTGCTTTAGGATGAGTCCATGTAAAACTTCACCTGGAAATTCATGAGAAGGAACCTGGGTAGGGCTACTTCAGGATGAGTCTGTGTAAAACTTCATCTGGAAATTCATGAGAAGGAACCTGGGTAGGGTTGCTTCAGGATGAATCTGTGTGAAACTTCATCTGGAAATGTATGAGAAGTAACCTGGGTAGAGTTGCTTCAGGATGAGTCCGTGTGAAATTGCATTTGGAAATGTATGAGAAGGAACCTGGGTAGGGCTGCTTCATGATAAGTCTGGGTAAAACTTCATCTGGGAATGTATGAGAAGGAACCTGGGTAGGGTTTCTTCAGGATGAGTCTGGGTAAAACTTCATCTGGAAATGCATGAGAAGGAACCTGGATAGGTTTGCTTCAGGATGAGTCCGTGTAAAACTGCATCTGGGAATTCATGAGAAGGAACCTGGGTAGGGCTATTTCAGGATGAGTCTGGGTAAAACTTCATCTAGAAATGTATGAGAAGTAACCTGGGTAGGGTTGCTTCAGGATGAGTCCGTGTGAAACTACATATGGAAATGTATGAGAAGGAATCTGGGTAAGGCTGCTTCATGATGAGTCAGTGTGAAACTGCATCTAGAAATCTATGAGAAGGAACCTGGGTAGGGCTGCTTCATGATGAGTTCGGGTAAAACTTC
This sequence comes from Vicia faba, assembly GCA_948472305.1. NCBI lineage: Eukaryota > Viridiplantae > Streptophyta > Magnoliopsida > Fabales > Fabaceae > Vicia > Vicia faba. The sequence goes on from OX451741.1 coordinate 1,292,024,732, forward strand.
GTCTGGAAATGTATGAGAAGGAACCTGAGTAGGGTTGCTCCAGGATGAGTCCGGGTAAAACTTCATCTGGAAATGTATGAGAAGGAACCTGGGTAGGGTTGCTTCAGGATGAGCCTGTGTGGAACTGCATCTGGAAATGTATAAGAAGGAACCTGGGTAGGGTTGCTTCATGATAAGCCAGTGTAAAGCTGGTCACATAGGTAGTTGCTTTGTCTTGCTTCAGAAACATATCTTGGACCTGTTGAAAATTGTTGATGATAGCTATCTATTGATTGGTCTTTCCTGAAAAGGTAAAGAGTTAGCTGCATGCAATGTCGTGATGTATGAAATGCATAACGTAATTATGTTCTCAAAATAAATGAGATTGTGCTATACGCGTTCGTATGCATATGCTATGACGTATGAAATGTGAAATGTTGTTAAAGTGTATCTTTGTATTGGAAAATAAATCCTTGACAAATGCTGGGGAGTTTTGGGAAGTTAAATCCCGGACTGCCGTTGGGGATAAAGAGTATGCACACCTTCAGACCTTGTTTTAGAATATTTCTGCTGGGGATTCCTGTTTTGTTGTTTGAGGAGGACTCCGCTGAGGAATATTGACTTTTCTTGAGGGAAAACTCTATGGAGAGTGTTGATTTCCGTTTGGGGAAAAGAGTTTAAGAGTTTTAGTTGTCTTTTGCTCTACTGAGGAGTTATCTCTTGATTGGAGAGAATGGAAGTTAACAACTTGTTGGGGATAAAGAAGTTAACCATTATCTGGTTGGATGCCAGGCTTTGCATTAACTCACTGGGGATAATGGCAAACACTACTGGGAAAGAGGAGATTTTGAACCGTTATCTGGTCGGGTCTAGGCTTTGTAGTAACTTTCAGAGATGATACTGACTTCGTTGATACTCCAGTGGGGATTAGAGGTTGTGGTCCCTTAATTTGTGACAGTATGAGAAGCAAACTCAAACAGGGAATCTGTAGTTTGTTGGGGAAATAAACCCTGTTGAAGAGAATATTTGACAAACTGCTTGGGAGGGGTTTTCCGGAGATTGAAACTCTGGCTGGGGATTACATGGATCTAATTTTATGGGGGATATCCATGAATTTGGCCTTGAGGGGTTTGTACCCTTATCCGTGAAGATTATTCTGTGGGGATAACCTTATAGAGATGACTCTATGGTGACTTGACTGGGGATCACCCTATGAAAAGGATTTTGTGGGAATTTTCACCGCCCCTAGTAGTAAGTGTTGTAGTACTTCCAGAGAATGTTTGCTTGGTCGTGTGTGACCCTTTGCAGGAATTCAAATTTAATGCCCCAAGTGATTCAGATGGATATCTGCCCCTGGTTATTCAACACTTCTTGAGAGATCTCTTGGAATCTTGACTTGACTGCCCCAGATGTGCTAGACAATGATCATTCCATTCCCCTTGATAATGAGAGATTTGTCATTGGAAGTGTCTTCCCATTTGAAGTGATTCTATTTCTTGAGAGAATTTCCGTTCATTAGATATTCGTCGTACGAATTTCTTTGTTGTCAAACAAATAGCCCTATACAAACAGCGGTATTCAAACAATGCAAAGTTTATGTTTGTCTTGAAATTTTGAAAATGCATTTTATCAAAGAAAAGAATTTTGTAAGAGTATGTATTCAACTCAGGACTTAGAGTAAGCCTTACAGGAGCCAAGATACCTTTTGTAACAGCATGCTTTCGAACTAACCCGTGCTTCAATTAGGACTTTTGAAGGGTTGTAATGTAGCCTAGTTCACGGTTTAAAAAAGAAAAGGATAAGGCTCAAAGTTTATTTGTACCCAACCCGTTCTTCATGATGTTCTCCAATCCTAAACTCAGTTAATTGTGCATTTGAATTCCAATTGATTATGGAATGACTTTTTGGCGATGGTTCAGACAAGTTAAGTTTTTTGTAAGGCATTCATATTTTGCAACATTTCTCACGTTGTCGAGGATTTGTAGCACCCTCTTTTTGATTTACTGTCCTTATTTTTTTTCCTGATTGTTCTTGATTTGAGATTACAGCCAGCGGGATGCCCCCGTTTTTATTAAGTCTCCTTCATAGGTTTTTACTTAATGGGCTTTTCTTTTGAGAGATAATGACTACCTATTTGATAGGGAATCATCGTCGTCTTTTGGTTCAGAAGGATGTTCTTGATGTCATTCATTGTGTATGAAGTGAAAGCTTGTGACTGAACACACATTTGAATTAACTGAGAAACTATCATGCCCCAGGTTTTGATTAAAGGTTTTAATTTGTGTGAAAAAGAAAACTCCTACTTCTTAGGCTCAAAGGGGTTGACTAGGGATTATCTTCCTTATAACTCCAGTGTTTAGGAATTGAAAGAGCGCCTGTACATCGTCAGCAAGGTCTGTCCAAAACAATACTGTATGAGATAATGGCATTGTTTTTGTCATCCTCCCTCTAAAGGCTTACAACTTTTAACGAGAGTTGAATATCACAAAAGGGGATAAAAGCACAACTTAAATATAGTGAAAACGAATGGATTAATTTAAGACAAACATATGCAATGCATTAATGAAACAAAGTTTAACATTAATAGATAAGTGTTCCAACAAACAAAAGAGATTACAATTGAAAATTCAAATGAAAAGGATGCTCTCAATGATTTGGCATGGGAGCAGTGATCGCGTTGGAAGTCTCTGGATGGCCGAATTCAATCTCCTTGGCATCAATCATGTTTTGAATCTTGTATTTCAGCGCCCAAAAATCGTTAGTATCATGCACAGGACTGCCGGAATGATAAGCACATATTGCATCAGGATTATAGTTAGGAGAAGAAGTTTTAGGGTTTGGATGAAGTCCTATCAACGTAATCAGATTCATCATTAACATGTGTTGCAATGCTTGAGACAGTGGCATGTTGATGTTGGTAAACTTTCTCTTGGGCTTGTCTTGCCTTCGCTGATTTCCCCGTTGTTGTTGTCGCTGTGATACAGGACTGGAGATTAGAACTGCCCCCACATGCTGATCGTGGTTGCTCTTGTTACGACCCTTTTGGTCGTACACAGCATTGAACTCTTTCTTCCCATTGTATGGCTTCTTTTTAGTACTTGAAGATGCAGCTATTTGGACTTTCCCGCTTTTAATTCTATTTTCAACTTGTTCCCTAGTTAGAATCAACTCGGTGAACTCAGCTGAGGAGCTTCTGATTAGGTGATTGCAGAAAGGTCCTATCAAAGTTCCCATAAATATATCAATCAACTCCCTTTCAGTTAAGGGTGGTTGTACCCTACCGGCCAGGTCTCTCCACTTTTAGGCGTACTCTTTGAAGCCCTCGTTGGAACTCATGGTCATATTCTACAATTGCATATGAGTTGGTGCAAGATCAGCGTTGTATTGGTACTACTTGTAGAAAGCATCATCTAGATCCTCCCAAGTATGGATACGAGAACCTTCCAATTGATAGAACCATTCAATTTGAGTCCCAACTAGACTCTCTTGAAAGAAATGGACCCAAAGCTTTTGGTCAGTAGTGTGTGGCTGAATCTTACGCACGTAAGACCTTAGATGAAGTTTCGGGCAGCAGACCCCATCATACTTGGAAAAAGAAGGGATCTTGAATTTCAGTGGGATGACCACTCCCGAAACCAAACCCAAATCTTCAAAATCCAGACTAGGTACCCTCTGAATTTCCAAGACATTGAGACGATCCTCCAGCTGTTTGTATTTGTCGTCCGCGGGAGGATACTGTTCTTCAGCGTAATCAGCCTCTTCTTCATCAGACCTCAGACTCTGGTCCCCTTCTTTTATATTCTCCTCCTGATTTTCCCCCTCAGTTGACAGAGTTGTGAATTCTAGATCTCGCTTTACTGGTCCTCTGAGTCTCCTTCCCATGTTCAGGACACCCACTGGTTTCTTTGTCTTTTTCTTCTTGTCTTTGAGGACGAGAGTCTTCAGGTCCTCTTGTCCCTTAGCCAGAGCCAGGAACATATGTTGAAACTGAGCATTTTGTGCTGGAAGATCCTTCACTGTTTGCTCTAGAGTCATCTCTACTAAAATAAACAGTAAGTAGATGAGAAACCTGTGTGGGGAAAACCTGTTATGTGACATGCATGATATGTGGATGCAATGTTTTCAAGGATCTCGCGGGGTAAACACAAGAAGATGTTAGAAGTTGAACTTTGGTCACAACTTTGATTGGAGAACTTCGTATCGGTGGATGTCCTTCCACGAGAATCAAGCTCACCATGTCAAGTGGGTCATAAACCTTGACTCAAGTTATCATGCTTTGATTTTTGACAGCATTTGGTTAGAGGAGAATAAATCCTCTTGCCCCTTTGATAGACATCTGGTTTAACATGACCCTACATCATAGGCCCTTGAGATCCTTGAAATGGTTATTGAAAATTCTATGGTATGAAGTCATGATGTTTATGATGTTATGTATAGGTGAACAAAGCAAACAAGCCTTTATGTACAAATAATCAAATACACACAAAGCAGACAAGTCCTTAGGTTTAGGCTTGCATGGAGTCATAGGTAAGTACCCTCTTAAAGTTTAGTTGGTTCAACCTGTCCTAGAAAGTAGTCGGGTTCTAAGGAGTCCCATATCACTGACCTTTCTTTTAAGCATTGTTTTAGCTCAAGCGTCGAAGTATTGCAGCCAAAATATCCCAAAAGTCCAATGTCAACGAGTGTAGCATAAAGTATCAACCAATCTTCGTTTAGAACCAAAGTCGGCCATCTCACTACTTTATAATGGCTTAGGATGAGTCAATTAAAGGTTCTAAAGGCCAGTTAGGGCTTAATGACACTATAATGAAGCCTAATGTTATCCTTGACTGACTCAAGGAACATTAGTACAAGCCAGAGTATCATGCTAATGTAGCTATCACTTTGTCCATATCGGTCTACACCGTCCAACCTCCATGATTTATTGCTACTTACCTAAAAATGTACCCCAGATCCGAGTGTATGATATTTAACAATAACCCAAACAAGGACCCCAAAAATGTAAAGTAAGCAAGTCAAACAAGGAAAGCAAGTAAATGTGATCTAGCTCTAAGGTAACCCCACATTCTTCATCCCCAACAAAGTCTCCAGTTCTATAATATGGTGGGAGAACTGACTTGGTTGTTTTGCGTTTGATCGCGATTTTTGCGGATAGCAAGAGTCACCACCGACTTTTCTTTTATCCGAATAGGAAAGGGTGAAAAGAATAGAAAAGACCTTTGAGATGTTTTCTTGAGTTCGGGGGGTAGATTATGAAAAGGGAAGGTGTTAGCACCCTTTTCATCCATAGTTATCTATGGGCTCTTAGTTTCTTGCTAGATCACTTGAAAATGCTTTGTTTGAAAAGTTGTTTTGTGATTGGCGTAGGTTTGAAAATATTTTGCAAAATGCCTTTGTTGCGGCTAACTTTGTAATGATTCTTGTCTCTATAAGAATGCATACAAAGTGTTGGTTTTGAAAATAGTTCAAAGAGAGGTTTGTTTTTGGAAGATGTTTTGAAAGTGTAAGTGTGGAAAATGGTTTTAGTTCAAGAGCAAGCAACTACGAGCGTCCAACCTACTCAAAAGGTCTATGTTCTTTTCCTCCTCCTTTAGATGTTGCTATCTTACCATTGATTGGTAAGAAGCCCCATCATTGGATGTGAAGGGACGGGCGTGGGTCAATTGTATAATCATAGAAGGTAACCTATGAGATGTTTTAGCAATTTTCATAAGGGAATAGATCGTTTACCGAAGATAACATCGAGGGACATCGAGGGACTACAATCTTTTTATCGATGGTCTTTGCTAAAACGCCCATATTCGAGGGACATGACTATTTTCTAAGGCAACATGTGAGATTATCCTAGAGGTGCATGTGTGAATAGTGTGTTTGATTGCATGCATTTTTGTCTTGAATTTAAGGTTGTTTACTTGTTGATTTTATCTTTCCATACACACCCTAAGTTACTAGCATTTATGAAAGCGATAAATTGCGGAAAATAAATTTACTACACTATTATATCATTTAGGGATGGGGTGTACAAATTTACAAATGGGGATTTGCAATAAATTAAGTCCTAATTATCTATTACAACCATATTGAATTTGAATAATGTACAAGGAATATAATGTACAAGACAAAATGGAAAAAGGAAAAGATTTGTTTTGTTTTTTGTTAAGGGAAATTTAATTAAGTTAAAGAAAAGGAAATAAATAGGAAAGTGTTTTTTTGGTCTTTTTTCATTGTAAGGAGTTAAATAAAATAAACTAAACTAAATAATTTAGATATATTTTTGGTGTTTTTGTGTAGAAATTAGTTTTTTGTGTTTAAAACAGTTTTTGTGTAGAAAATAGTTTTTGTGTTTAAAACAGTTTTGTGTTTGGGCAGTTTTTGTGTTAGCAAGCAGGGGGGTTCATAAACATAAAAACTTCAAAGCCCAATTGTGGAGGCCCGAGTGTATTTCCTGCGACCAAAACAAAATAAGAAAACATGATAGATGAACAAAAGGTCTCGCTGGGGCTTGAACCCAATACCTTCTATATGGCAAGGCTTTAGCGCACGCTGTTTCTACCACTGGGGTGGTCTGTTTCATTCGTTCATAAGATAACTTCGATTAGGTACAAACTGACTCGTGTCTGAAATGACCAACTTCTTCCTCCGAGCACAGGGATACATAACTCTAATGTTAAACTTCGAAAAGCTTCATTCTTCAGCCAATCGAAAGATATAAAAACTTACCTAAAATCTGAATACAAATCTAGCCATGTAACTTTCGAAAGCTATTGTGTCGAAAGTCAGCATGAAATATCAAAACTAAATCCTAAATGTTCAGAGATTAAACTTTTTTAAATGTACAAGCAATGATGATTGAAAGCTAAGAGTATGGTCAGCTTCCTAGACATGGTGTCTACATTTTTTCTTTTATTGTATGTACAAATGATGTTTAAATGAAAAGTGCCAAGTTTAAGAAAACTTACCTCTTGAAGTGTCAATCGAAAGAGCTCTGTATGACTTTTAGGAATGATTCGATGATGGGTTAAGCCTGCAGGGACCTTCCTGAAGCTATTTTAGTTGCTGCTTTGTTTTGAAAATCACTGAATCGAAGGTTGGTTAGGAGTGAATCGAAAGGCTCACTCACTTCCTTAAGTGGGTTTTTTGAGGGCTTTGGGAGTGTTCCAAGGCCGGTATATGGAAGTTATATGGGGGGGGGGTGAATCGAAAGGCTGATATACGGAGTGAGGGGATGAATCAAAAGGCTCACTAATGCATGCAGGGGTTTGAGATTTTTTTAGAGTTTGAGAGTTTTAGAGTTTGAGAGTGTTTGAGAGTTTGAAAGTGTTTGAGAGTGTTTGATGATTTTTTTGCACCCAACCAAAGTCTCATTTTTTTTATTTGCAAAGGGTCTCTATATTTATAGAGAAAAGGTTAAGTAACCAGATTTGTGAGATAACAAACTATGGTTTGGTTTAAAACGAAAAAAATCAAGTTGAATCAATTTTCATAGTTCCCAAGTTCAAGTACAAGTGGGGGCCTGATGTCTGTTGGGGGAAGGAGATTTGACTTATGCTTTTGACACTGTTTGTGTTTAGATAAAATCAGGTTGGGAGCTTAAAAAACTAACTTTGTGATTAAAGTAATCTTTATGAAAAAACGATACGTAGCTTTTTGCCATTTCATCCAAAAATGGTGTATAATCCAGTGGATAAAGCTTCGAATCTTTGTGTAATGTATCACAAATTTGTATAAGCCTCTAATTATGTAAAGATTTGGAAGCAACATACCCTGACAAGTGAGATTTGGAGCATAAGGCTATGAGGTTTGATCAATGTTCTTCAACCAAGCTTGCTCGGAGGGTTCAAAGTTGGATTCGAAGTATGTTGCTTCGAAGGAAATCAATGCCCCAGTCGAAGCTTGTGGATTAAACTTGATCGAAGGAGGCCATATGCCCATTCTAAGCTTGTGAACAAAGCATGCATCGAAGGAGGCTCAAATGCCCAATCGAAGCCTCTGAACCAGGCTTGCTTGAAGGAGGCCTAAATGTCCAATCGAGGCTTGTGGATTAAACCTGCTCGAAGGAGGCCAAATGTCCAACAAAGCCTTTGAACCAAAGCTTGCATCGAATGAGGCCCAAATGCCCAATCGAAGCCTCTGAACCAGGCTTGCTCGAAGGAGGCCCAAATATCCAATCGAAGTCTCTGAACTAGGCTTGCTCGAAGGAGGCCCAAATGTCCAATCGAAGCTTGTGGATTAAACCTGCTCGAAGGAGGCCAAATGTCCAACGAAGCCTCTGAACCAAAGCTTGCATCGAAGAAGGCCCAAATGCCCAATCAAAGCCTCTGAATCCAACTTTCTCGAAGGTGGCCCAAACCTCCAATCGAAGCTTATGAATCAAAGCAAATTTTCTCTTCTTCAATTTGATGCTTGAGAGCCCAATATGATCCATGGAAACTACATGGGGCATTAAAAGTCCAATTGTACTTGTGCAAATTCAAACTCTAGTTTTGAGTCATCAGTGTTGAGGAAGTATCTTGATCTGATCAAACCTTGTGCAGTCTTGACCCAATAGGAATCTTGTGAGAAAATTCTTGAGAAATGAGAGGGAAAATTTTGGGGTACAACAGATGGCATTAGAGGAAAATAAATCCCCTTTCCCCTTGCTAGACGTCTGGTTCATAATAAACCTGCATCACAGGCCGTTGAGATCCTTGAAATGGTTAATAAAAGTGATATGGTATGAAGTCATGATGTCATGTTTGAACAGATAACAAGCACAAACTAAGCACACAGGATCCTTAGGTTTAAGGCTTCCATGGGGTTCGTAGGTAAGTACCCTCTTGAATTTTAGTTGGCTCAACTTGTCCTAAGAATAGTAACCAGGTTCTAAGAGTCTCATATCACCGATCTTTCTCGCATGCATTATTTCAGCAGTGCAAATGACATGCCACTAAAATATTCCGAGAGTTGAATCTCAATAAGTGTAACATCGAGTATCAACATACTTTGGACTGCACCAAAGCTGGCCATCTCACTAACTTCTAATGGATAAGTTGGGTCAATTAAGGTTCTAAAGGCCAGTTAGTGCTTATGACACCACGCGGCAGCCTAGTATTCTCCTTGACTGACTCAAGGGACACCAGTATAAACCAAATTGTCACACTAACATAGCCATCACTTCAACCATATCGGTATATGCCGTACAATTTCCATGATCTATAGCTACTTACCTAAGGTCCCCAGATCCGGGGTGTAGGATCTCTGCAAGAAAAGTAAACCCGAGCAACCCAATAAAGATAAAGCAAACAAGTAAAAACAAGTAAAGTAATCCTAAACTCTAAGGTAACCCCTCTTTTAAGTAGTTTCCCACCAGAGTCTCCAGTTCTGTAATACGGTGGGAGAACTGACTTGTTTCGCGTTTTATCACAAATGTTGCAGATGGCTAGAGTCGCCACCGACTTTTCTTTTATCCAATAAGAAAAGGGTGAAAAGAACAGGAAAGACCTTGAAGATTTTAAGTTCGGGGGATAGGTTATGAAAAGGGAAGGTGTTAGCACCCTTTTCATCTGTAGTTATCTACGAGATCTTAATTGCTAGCTCACTTTTGAAAATTTTCTTTTTGTGTAAGTGTTTTGAAAAATATTTTGAAAATGCCAATGTAAGGCGAACTTTGTAATGACTCTTGTATCAGTCCTCAAGAATGCGTACAATGTTTTTGTTTGAAAATATTTCGTTTTGAAAGTGTGATGTGAAAATGTTTTGTTTTGAAAAATTTGTGAAAATGTTTTGTTTTGAAAAGTTTGTGAGCGAGCGATTAAAAGTATCCTACCCACTCAAGGTCGTTCTTGTTATTTTCCTCCTCCTTTAAAGATAGTGCTATCTATACCATTAGTTGGTAGGTAGCCCTATCCGTTGGATGTGAAGGGACAAGTGTGGGTCATCATACAGTCACCGAAGGTAACTCGTAAGGACGCTTTAGCAATTATCTTTATGGGACTAGATCATTTATCGAAGGCAACGTCAAAAGGGTCATCGAGGGACTATGATCTTTGTTTTGAGGGACATGACTGTTTTCTGAAGTGACAAGGGAGGTTACCCTAGAGGTGTGAGTGTGCAAGGTGTGTTGTTTTTCATTTATGTTTATCTTTGAGATTAGGGTTAGCTATTGATTCGTTATTATCTTGCCATACAAGACCTAATTACTAAGCAGTAAAATAAAAATAATGAAAAGCAGTAAAGTGCGGAAAATAAACGCGGAAAGGTAAACCCTAGACTATTACAACGCTTCGGGGCAGTTACATAATAGAAATGCGGAAAGTAAACCCTAATTACTATTACATTCCGAGAAACAGTTACATAATAATTAAAAGAAAAGAAATGCTAGAAATAAAAAAATTACATTCGCACACTCGATCTAAAAATATGAAAAATAGAAAAGAAAAGATTTTTTTGTATTTTTATGAAAAATGTTGGTGATTGAATTAATTAAGAAACCCTAAAAAAATAATTAATTTTAGTAAAAAATCAATTAACTTATTAAAAAAACCTAAGAATCTAATTAGTTTTAATTAATAAAATTGATTAATTAAATTAATTAATTTTAAAAAGGTGATTAAAATTAAACCTAATTAATTAACCTAAACTAATATATATTTTAATTAATAAAAGGAATAAATAAATAGAATAAAAGGAGAGAAATATAAAAAAGGTTTGGGCCTGAGTGTAGCGAAAAAGGGGGGTGTTGATTGCAATCTGAGTCCAAAGTCCAATAAGCTCTAGCGTTTGACCCACTGTGGGAGGCCCTTGAGGGTGTTGCATGGAAATCATATCTGGGATCTAGATCTAAGCGTGATCGGATGGTAATGATTAAGCAGGTGCATGGTTGATGCATGGGACGCGCTGCACTAGATCAATAGAAATAATAAAATATGAAAAAAATTGCAAAACCGGGGATCGAACGTGTGTCCTAGGATAGTAATGCCTTAGCGTACACTTTTTAACCACTGGGGTGGTGATACATCCATTGTTATCAGCGAAACAAATTAAACATAACATAAAAACATTGCATGAACCGGAGAGACGCCGGAGCCCTAGCTCCAGTCGTCTTCTTTGGTGATTCCTTTTTGTCCCTGCAAAAAATAACAAATATTAGAAGTTCAGAGGGACCCTACCCCCCTAAATCAAGGCCTGCGAATTCAATGAGACCCTTATCTTTGACTGAATCGTGCTAGTTTGATAGCTACAACAAAAATAGATTAAATCATTATTAACATGGCTATGCACTATCCAGCCATCACGGGACTCCCACAATGGGTTATTCCTGCATTATTGTACTTTAGAACCATGTTAATAAAGTCAGTATGCGTTAAAATTCAAAGGAAACAAAAATAAAAAATCCATGCAATAAGGTAAATCGGTGGTGCATGCAGTGGTGTTTCTAGCCTTTTGGATCATTGCAAACGATCCAACCTTACCCTATGACCTTCCTGGAAGTGAATGGAAGCACTGGTATGTGTTGAAAGTGCCTAAAACTAGGGTTATAAGGTTGCCCTAGTTTTGATTAATTTTGTGAATTTTTGGAAGTTTCTTGAACAAGGGTTTTTCGTGTATTTGATGTCTGAATGAGTGAGATATATAGCTTGCAATCAGGTCAAATGTAGCATGGGCTTGGACCTTGTAAGAAGCCTTTGTTTTATTTTATTTGATTTTGACTTTAAATCAATAATATCAAAATAAATAAAATAAAAAAGTCAATGGGTGCATGAAGTAGATCTAAGGTTCATTTGAAGTGTAGAATGCACATGGAGCTTGAAACAATAGCCCATTAGCCCAAAAATTCAAGTTTGCTCAATTTGAACCTCATGCATTTGCTCAAAATTTCCCAACTTGCACCAATCATAACTCTCAACTTTTATCCTTTGAAGATGATCATCAACTTTTTATAAAGCTCAAGATGTCCTCTACAATCCCTATTTTTATCATTTTTGCATTTGAAGAATTTATCTTGATGTAAGTTTCCTTGACAAAAAGTGTCTTTTTTTACTTTTGAAATGACCTATAATGTATTGGCCCATATCTCTCAAATGAAGGATTTTTTTGGACTTGAGCTTAGAGAGAAAAAGTTGTAGAGAATTGAAATTCCTTAAAAATGAGCTTTGGTTTAGAAATTTTTTATGAAGTATGTGAAAGTTATGCTTGATCAAAGTTCAATTGACTTCTCCTTAAGAAAACCCTAATTTGGCAACTTTTGACTTTTGATGATTTGGGAGTTTTCTTGATGAATCATCATCAACCCATGATCAAATAAGGAATAAAACTTCAAAACTTTGATGTTGACCAAAAATCTTGATGTTTGACTATATGTTGACCACAGTTGACTTTTGTCAAATACAATTGATTTTCAATCATTTGAGCAACTGATTGAGCAAACTTGTGATGCAAGGCATGAAACTTGGAATGAGAATTCTTGAAGACATTTAAGAAACCATGAAATCCACTTGAGGCCTTGGAAACCCAATATTCCTTGAGAAATACAAAACCCTAGTTGTAGGTCAATTGCTTAGGAGGAGAATTTGTTTGATCAATTCTTGGGCAACCTTGAGCAAATGAAAACCCTAGGAGAATATTCTTGAATAGTGGGAGGGAAATTTTTGGGTATAACACCTATGCTCATGATCATAAAATGATGATCCATTGCTTTCAAGACAGTTTGAGTGAGGCATCTCTAGATTGGTATATGCAGTTGTAGCGAGTCCATATCCAAATGTGGGCATATCAAGCTAATGCTTTCTTAAAGCAATACAAGTATAACTTGGACATGGCTCCTAACTACATGTAACTCCATAACTTATCTCAAATAAAGATGAGTCCTTCAAAGAATATGCACAATGACAGAGAGAAATGACAGCCCGTGTACAACCACCGCTCATGGAAAAAAAATTGGTCGATATGTTCATGGGTACTCTACAAGGTTTATACTATGAGAAAATGGTAGGCAGCATCTCCTCAGGATTCTCAGATTTTGTGACAATTGGTGAAAGAATGGAAACAAGTGTGAAAAGATGCAAAATACAAGGGGCGTCATCCAATACTCCTTATAGTTCAAAGAAACGCATTCCTAACTTCTCGAAAAAGAAGGAGGGAGAAATTAATGTTGTCGCATCGCACCAGAAAGAACAACAACTATTGGTAATCCCGCGAGAATAAAAAAAACATGATTGAAAGGCATCCGAGAAGATTTGACCCTCTCCCTATGCCACACAATCAACTACTACAACAATTACTCAAGGCGTCTTTGGTAGAACAAAAGCCACTAGCTCATCCGATTGGGTCACTCCCACCAAAATTTGATGCAAATGCCAGGTGTGAGTATCATGCCAACTCTCTAGGTCACACAAGAGATAAGTGTTGGGCCTTCAGACATAAGGTGCAAGATTTATTGGACTCCCAAAAAATCTCTTTTGACAAGCCTAATATCAAGACGAACCCCATGCCTCCGCATGGCGGGCCAGCTGAGAACGCGATTTAGGTAGTCACTAACCATGGGGCAGCTAAACGAGTAAAAACTCCGATAGATTTTTTAAGGGAACATCTGTTTGAATATGGTTTCATTTTGAAACATAATGACGCTTTTGAGAAGACTTTTCAAAAGACTGGTGGATCAAGGGATAGTTCAATTTGGGTGATACCCTGAAGAAGAGTATGTAGATGTGATTGATGGGAATACAAAGAGACCATTGGTGATTCCTTGCCAGGGGCCGAGTTTTTCCAAGAAAAATCTTGTAATTCCTTGTGGAGCACCAAGTACGACAGAAGCACCAGTGGCAATACCATGCCAAACTCTGAGGATACCAGTGCTTCCAAAGAGTACGATGGTAATAAGGGGGACATCTCTCATGCCTTATGAAAATGACAAAGTTGTACCATGGAACTACGATACTATGATATACGTTAATGGTTTAAAAAGAACATGTGGACCATCAACAAGCCAAGGACCTGCAATTGCAAATATAGCAGGAACAATGGGATGACCCGCAACGGTCGAATATATGGTCCCGAACAACAAAAGTAAGATAATATTATGGTTAAGGATAAAGGAAAAGAAGCCATGGAAACTATTCAAGAGCAAGAACCTCCAATTATGAATTTTACCGATCAAGAGGCTGAAGAATTCTTGAAAATAATCAAGAAAAATGACTATAGAGTGGTGGATCAACTACACCAAACTTCGACCAAGATTTCAATACTCACGTTGCTCATCAATTCAAAAGCGCATCGAGACTCTCTGATGAAGATTATAAGTTCTTCCCATGTTACAAAGGAGATTACAGTAAATCAATTTGATGGAGTCATGGCAGATGTGACATCAAGATCACGCTTAGGCCTCAATGACATTTAGTTGCCTCCACAAGGTAGAGCTCACAACAAGGCATTGCATATTTCTATCCAGATAGGAACAACTAGCATATCCATGGTGCTCATTGATACTGGTTTCACCCTCAACACACTACCAAAAGCTAGTTTGATGAAGCTAACACTAGATGGTGTTGTCATAAGGCCAAGTTCTATGATAGTCAAATTTTTCGATGGTTCTCAAAGCATAGTGTTTAGAGAAGTGGATATTCTTGTCAAGATCGGCCTGAAAATGTTCTACATTAACTTTCAGGTGATGGATATAGAACTGACATATACATGCTTGCTCGGGCGACCTTGTATTCATGCAGCGAGGGCTGTTACCTCAACCTTGCATAAAAAATTGAAGTTCCTTGTTGAAGGAAAGTTGGTTATGATTGACAGAGAAGATGACATCTTTGTAAGCCACTTAGAGTCCTACAGATATATCAATGTGGAAGAAGACTAAATAGCAACACCATTCCAAGTCCTAGAAATGGCTTCAATGGTAACCCTACCGGTGAAGAAAATCAAGAATCCGGAAACTACCATGACCTCATGGAGAGATTTACAAACAACTATGGAGGATCATACATCAAAAGGTTGGGGAAAACTTGTGGAGATACCTGAGAAGAAATGTCATTTTGGTTTGGGCTACAAACTATCAAAGGCTATTCTAAAAGGCAAGGGAAAGTTTCCTCCCATCCAGGAAACCTTTGTCAGCAAAGGAGTAGAGCATGATGGGCAAGTAGAAATGATATCCAACAAGAGCAATACCAAAGCAGCATCTAACTTTATTCGTGAATATGCTCTAAGAAAAGAGATCAAGAATTGGACAAATGTGGAGATTCTATAGATCTTCTTCTTTCAAAAGTATTTTTTCTGATTTTAAAAAAGAACTTATGTCACGGCCGAGGCATATGGGTAGCTTGTAAGGGCCCTCCATTTGTTTTCAAACAGTATTTTCAATTAATAAGAGTTATGTTTTGCATTCAATTAAGATCCCTATCTTTATCTTTAATTTCTATTTTATTTTAAAATGGCAATACTTTTCTTCATACACATTTTTCCAATTCACATTCTAAAAAGCACCAAGACATGATAAAATGTGCAGATCCACATCTACACTTACTGATAATGTTACTACTGTTATCCGATATAATTTTGATGCACCAATTAACCGAGCTGAAGAGGAAGATGAGGAAGATCTTGAAATCTCCGAAGAATTGGTAAGGGTATTAGATCAAAAAGCAAATAATATACAATTGTACCAAGAATCTATCAATATCATCAACCTTGGCACAAAAAAAGATCCAAAATAGATCAAGCTAAGTGCAACCTTGGAGGAAAGTGTCAAAGAAAGGCTGATCAAGCTTTTACATGAGTACATAAATATATTTTCCTGGTCTTATAGAGATATTTCGGGATTAGATACAGATATTGTGGTGCAAAAAATACCCCTCAAAGAAGGTTGTTCTCTGGTTAGACAAAAACTCAGAGGAACTCGTCCAAACATGTTTGACAAGATTCGAGGAGATGTCCTTAAACAATTTGATGCAGGGTTCTTAGTCGTGGTAGATTATCCACCTTGGATAGCTAACATCGTGCCAATACCCAAGAAAGATGGTAAAGTACACATGTGTGTATACTATCGGGATCTAAACAAAGCAAGTCCTAAAGACGATTTCCCGTTACCTCACATAGATGTTTTGGTGGATAATACAACTCAAGCTTCGGTATTTTCTTTCATGGATGGTTTCTCAGGATATAATTAGATCAAAATGGAACCCAAGGATATGGAAATGACTACCTTCATGACTCCTTATGGAATTTTCTATTATAAGGTGATTCCCTTCGGTCTAAAGAACGCAGAGGCAACTTATCAACGAGCAATGGTCGTGTTATTTCATGACATTATTCACTTGCAGAAATTATTCGAACGTCTACAAAAATTCAGACTGAGGTTGAATCCAAACAAATGTACATTTGGTGTCAGGTCAGGAAAACTATTGGGTTTTATTGTAAGTCAGCGAGGTATTGAGGTGGATCTCGACAAGGTGAAGACCATACAAGAAATGTCAGCTCCAAAAACATAAAAAGAGGTTTGTGGTTTCTTAGGATGATTGAACTACATCTCCAGGCTCATATCACACCTAATTGCTACGTGCGATCCTATATTCAAATTACTTCGAAAAGATCAATCAGCGGAGTGGAATGACGACTGTCATACAACCTTCAAAATGATAAAGTAATATTTATTAGAGCCACCAATATTGATGCCACCAGTTTCTGGAAGACCACTTATCATGTACTTAACAGCGCTTGAAGGATCTATGGGATGTGTATTGGGGAAACACGACAAAACATGTAGAAAAGAGCATGAAATATACTACCTAACCAAGAAGTTTACTAACTGCAAAACTCGATACTCACTCCTTGAGAAGACTTGTTGTGATTTGGCTTGGGCTACTAAACGACTGAGACAGTACATGTTAACTCATACCACATGGTTAATAGCAAGAATGGATCCTTTGAAGTATGTGTTTGAAAAACCAACTCTTACAGGGAGAATTTCTCGATGGAAGATGTTGCTATCTGAGTACGAAATCCAATGTGTTACTCAAAAGTCCATCAAAGGTAGTTTACTAGCTGATCATCTAGCTTATCAACCATTGCCAGAATATCAACCAATGAAGTTCAACTTTCTAGATGAAGACGTCATGGTTATAGGTGACTATAAAATACCAAGACCCGACGAAGGACCTGAACCAGGGGTACGTTGGATGCTCACGTTTGATGGTGCCTCTAATGCACTAGGACATGGTATCGAGGTTGTATTGACTTCTCCAAAGAAATTTCATAAACTTTATACTGCAAGGTTATGTTTCGAATGTATCAACAACATTTATGAATATAAAGCTTGTATATTGGGTTTGGAAGTTGCTATTGATCTAAGAATTAAACACCTTGAATTATAGGGAGACTCAGTGTTAGTCATATACCAATTCAGCGGTGAATGGGATACTCAACATCCCAAATTAATTCTGTATCAGGATTATGTTTTGAAGCTATCTACGAAATTCACTGAGATCACTTTCACTCACATTCCGCGAGAAGAAAATCAGATGGCAGATGCTTTGGCAACCTTATCAGTCACGTTCAAAGTAACTTGGCCAAATCATGAACCCTCGTTCTATGACATCAAGAGGTATTTGGAGAAAGAAGAATATCCATAAAATGCCTCAATAATTGACAAGCGAACTCTACGAAAGCTAGCTGCGAAGTTCTTTTAAAATGGTGATGTGTTGTACAAAAGAAACTATGATACAGTCTTACTCAGGTGCGTGGAGAAACATGAAGCAAATACGCTTATGAGAGAGATCCATGAAGCAACCTTCAGAACTCATACAAATGGACATGTCATGGCTAGAAAAATATTAAGAGCATGTTATTATTGGTTGACGATGGAAGTGGATTGCTACCATTATACGAAGACATGTCACAAATGCCAAATCTATGCTGACAAGATGCACGTACCACAAACTCCTCTGAATGTCCTGAGTTCACCTTAGCCATTCTTAATATTGGGAATTGATATGATAATAATGATTGAACCAAAGGCTTCTAATGGATAGAGATTCATATTAGTCGCCGTTGATTATTTCACCAAGTGGGTAGAATATGTGTCTTATGCAAATGTTACAAGATAAGTGGTTACTCAGTTTATCAAGCATAACATTATATGAAATATGGGGTTCCTAGAAGAATTATTACATAAAACGGGTCCAACTTGAACAACAAAATGATGAAGGAGTTACGCGAGGATTTCAAGATAGAACATCATAACTCATCACCTTATCAACCCAAAATGAACGGAGCCGTTGAAGCTTTCGATAAGAATATCAAGAAAATCGTTCAGAAAATAGTAAATACATATAAAGATTGGTACGAAATTCTTCCCTTTTCTCTACATGGCTACCGTACTTCAGTGCGTACTTCGACAGGTGCAAATCCTTTCTCTCTTGTATACAACATGGAGACTTTGCTCCCTGTTGAAGTAGAGATTCCATCACTGTGAGTCCTAATGGAAACCAAGCTTGAAGAATCAGAATGGGTTCAAACACGAATTGACCAGCTCAACCTTATTGAAGAGAAATGCTTAACAACTTTGTGCCACGGTCAGTTGTACCAAAAATGGATGAAGAAAGAATTTGATAAAAAGGTCAGTCCTCGATTGTTCAAAGAAGGAGATTTGGTTCTTAAAAATATTCTAATCGCTTGCGTAGATTCACGTGGTAAATGTACACCCAACTACGAAGGTCCATATATGGTTAAAACGACATTCTCAAGCGGAGGTCTTATCCTCACGATAATGGATAGGGAAGAACTACCACATCCTACGAACGTCGACACAGTAAAAAAAATTCTATGTATAAAAGGCCCGCCAAGTCAAAACCCTAAGCGGGAGACTTAGGCAAAAAAGGGCGTCCTGGTGGATTGAAAACCCTAAAGGGTAATCCAGGCAAAAATTAGGGACATATAAACAAAAAACATTATCTCGGTGGATTGAAAACCCAAAAGGGCGGTCCAGGCAAAAGTTAGGGATCTTATTCAAAAAATGAACAAATAGATTGTGATTCAAAAGTTCGTTACTAAGACCACAAAGGAGAAGAATTAATCTAAATCATCCAACTCAGAAGCAAAGGAGATTGGAGTTATCAAAGGACATTGAAGAATTAGCAGTATCAATTATCGTTTTCATTTCCATTTTCAAATTTTTGTTACAGTTTCTATAATTTCCTCTTTTAGGAATTGCATTTTATATTCTCCCCTATTCAAAGGTATTTTCATTAATAATACAATTCATTTTATTCAAATGTGTTTTCTTTTTTTCGACTTGTAAAATACTACGAATATTTCTTGTAAACATTGTGCTGAAATCATTTTGGGGATTTGACAAACAAATAAAATCATTTGATAAAGCATCAAAAAGAACTCTGGTTAGAAAAACGTCAAAATAAAATCTGCGTCTATGTCCACGCCTACGCATCAAATTCAAATCAACTTGGAGACACCACGATGGAATAACAAACAAAGTTGGAAAGTTGGAGCCAATGGTTTAAAAGGGAAAAATTATCAAAAACATTTATAAAATAATTGGTGCATGTACATACGATACATTTGTTGCATATATAAAATAACATATTTGGGTATCATATCAGTCACGTCATTATTGGGTACCATATCAACCTAAGGCATTGTGCATATACATTATGCATGGCATTTTAAAAACATCTTAGGCTAAGAATACTGCGACATATCTTGGGGCATATTACGAGCTAATTTATCTACGAGTTCAAAACCTTAGCATTATTCAAAAAAATACCTCGGTTGAGAACAAACACAACCGGTAGCTGAGGGTTGTACTAAGTAATACATCTGCGATTTATATCTTTGGTTTAGCTATCTAAGATTCAATTATCAAACTCAATTTCAAACATCAAACCCGCATTATTTATCCTAGGATATGATAGATATGAAAACCTACGATATAGCTTACTATGTTAGTCTCAAAGCTTTAGTAAGTTATTTATTTTTCAAACTTGTATTATCTATCCCCTAAGTTGTGATAGATATGCGAGAATCTGTGGTATAGTTCATTGTGTTAGTCTCTAAGAGACAATGATTTATCAAGTTGGTGTTATTTATCCTCTAGGTCGTGATAAATACACAAGTCCACGTAATACCTTACTATGTTAGTCTCGAAGCGTTAATAAGATATTTTTAAACCTGTATCATTTACTCTATAGGTTATAATAGATATACGAAATCTGCGATATAACTCACCGCAATAGTCTCGAAGCAGTAATAAGTTATCTTTTCTTTGTAATATAGTTCATTGTGTTAGTCTCCAAGCAACAATGAATTATGAAAATTTGTATTATTCGTCCCCTAGGCCGTGATGAATAGACAAACTTTGCGTTGTAAGCTTACTATATTAGCCTCAAAGTGTTAGTAAGTCAAATTGGTGTTATTTACATTCTAGGTCATTGTAAATACACAATAATTGCGATATAGCTTGTTGCGTCAGTCTCAAAGCAGCAATAAGTTATCTATTTTCAAACTTATGTTATTTATCTCCTAGGTTACAATAAATACACAAAATCTACGATTACTTTTTCTAGGTGGTGAGGAGTTATCCGTGTCGTCATATCTAGGTCGATTATATTCTTTACTTGGGTATTGGTGAGTTAATTGCGTCACCATATCCTATATATCTTTTGGTTTGTCTATTCATGTATTTCCAAGTATGCAGTCAAACTTTGGGGTCTTCCATTATTTAATAACCCTTCGATCCGAATGTGCGAGACCTTCGTATTCCTTATAACTAATCATTTCTCTATTATTTTTTTGGTGTTATATTTTGGCTTTACTAACTTATATTTGCATTAATTGTCAATTTTAAATTTTTGAAGGAGTGTATGTTTATTATTATTTTTAAAAGGGGGTGTGATCATCAATCTAAATAAGGGCCCATTATCTCATTCTTGTTTGAAAGGCCCATTAGGTTTCTATCTAGGAGGGTTGGCCGAGTTCAACATCTGGTTTTCTCATAATTATTTATCATTGTAATTATTGTTATTGTTAAAAATATTACATATTTTTATTATCATCTAACTCTTATTATTTTACCATTCAATATTATCTTAGTGAAAATATATTTGTTTATTCAGGTTGACCTGGAGTCAACGTTTCATATAATTATTGGATTATTATTATTATTATTATTATTATTATTATTATTATTATTATTACTATTATTATTACTACTATTTTTATTATCATTTATTTTTTATTATTTATCAATTATGATATAATTATGACCAATTCAAAATTAGGGTTTTGAGCCTTAAAGTTGCGCCCTTTTGGATCCCTTTCTCTCTAAGTAAATGGAAGCCCATGATTTTATTCCTGGATCAAGTCTACAGACAAATCAAATTAAATCTGGAATTTTATTTGATTTTGTTTTGAATTTTTTGTACCCCAAATTTTCCCTCCCATTTTTACTCAAAACATATTCCTAGAGGTCCTCAATTGCTCAAGTGGACTAAGGATTGACCAGACAAATCCACCTCCTAAGACAATGAGCCTCAAACTAGGGTTTCACTCCTCATCAATATGTTTGAGTTCCAAGGGTCCTATATGACTTCCATTGCCATAATATGTTCTCAAGATCACCCATGCCAAGTTTCAAGCCTTGCACAAGGAGTTTGCTCAGTCAACTGCTCAAATGCCTGAAAATCAATTGTACTAGGTCAAAAGTCAATTGTGACCCTCATACAGTCAAACTTCAAGATTTTTAGTTAACATCAACATTTTTAAGTAATATCCATCATTTGATCAAGGGTTGATCATGATTCCTCAAGGAATTCCCCAAATTCATCAAAAATCAAAAGTTGCTAAATTAGGGTTTCTATAGGAAAAGTCAAACAAACTTTGACCAGGCATAAATTTCTCATAATTTATCAGAAATTTCTCATCCAAGGCTCATTTTGAAGAGAACCCAATTCCCCACAACTCATCTTCAGACCTCAAGTTCAAAAAAATGCCCTCATGAAAAGATATAAATTCAGACATTATAGGTCATTTCAAAAAGTCAACAAAAACACCTTTTGGGTCAAAGCTTCTTACATGAACATGGAAGACCAAATTAAGATGAAACCAAAAGGGTTGTTTAGAGGACATCCTAAGCTTCCTAAAAAGTCCAAGAACACCCTCTTAGGGTCAAAATTGAAGGAGATATGCATTGTCAAAGTTGGCCAATTTTGAAGAATTTGCCCAAAGTCAACAATGCTCAAAATTGCATTTTTTCCCCACATGGGCCCATTTTTTCAAGATTGAATCTCAGTCCTAGCATGGTCCACGACCTATGGGACCCTCCATGCTTTTTTATTTTTGTTTATTTAATATATTTTGATTTTTATTTATTTAAATTCAAATAAAATCAGATAAAATCAAATTAAATCAAACTTATGGAATGAGATTTGTTTTGCATTGAATTATAGATCATGCAAGCTGTATAACCTCAAGCAAATCGTGCCAAGCCAAAAAACAAGAGGAAATCTCCAATTTTGGAAATATTGGAATAAAAACTTCAAGACCATCAATCTTTTGATTCTTTCCAAATTCATTGCCCTAATTTGATTCAGTACTTATAACAAAGCTTTGTGAACCCTAAAAAAGGACAATTCACAGGCAGCCTACCTTAAGAGAACTGGTATTAAGCTTCCAAAAATTCAAGAAAAAGCTCAACTCAGATTCCCCATTGCAGCCCTCCTCAAGAGGATTTGAAGATCGCAATACATCCCTTGATATTCCCAGAGGCTTTCCCGATTGTTTCCCAGTTCTAAAGCGCCCAGAATCGCACCCTAGCACTCACAGTTTGTTCATGTTTTTTCCAATCTCAAACTCGCTCATTCATACATTATAAACATGATTTGACTGTATTTTTGTGTTCATAATCATCACATGAATGTTTCTGGATAGTCCAATTTGAGCTTAAGTGCAGGTACAATTATTTGCCATTTTTAGGGTTCCAAAGCTTCAAATTAGGGAACCCTAGCTAGAGGAAAAATTGGACAAAATTAAGGGGGCCTTGGTGTTCAGGGGATGATTTGCAGTCAATCCATGTAGTTGGATGGAATTTATTATGCTTAGATTGTGTTTTAGAATGTTACAGGTTTACAGCTACGAACAAAATCCGTCACTATAGCCTTTAGTGACAGAAACAACTGTAGGTAAAAGAAGGCCCTAAGAGAAAATTTCAAAAGAAGGCCCATGAAACGCCGCACTAAGGCAAATTTCAAAACTTTTTAAAAACACAAGAATAAAAGCAATTTAAAAATGAGCAAGTACCTAAGAGCTCGTGGAAAACCACGGATAGAAAGGGTGCTAACACCTTCCCTTTCTATAATCTACCCCCATACTCAGAAATTCTCGAAAAAAGGTTTTTTCTGTTCTTTTTACTTTTCCTTTATTGGATGAAATAAAATTCGGTGGCGACTCTTGCTTAGCACACATTTGCGAACAAAAAATGCAAACTAATATTAAACAGTCGGTTCTGCCACCGTATCACAAAATTCTATACAAAATAACATGTCCAGATACATACAACAAAACCCTAATTCTAATTTCAAACTAAATCTAATGTAATTTCTAATCAAATCCTAAATTTATTATGATTGAATCAATTATACAAATGTAACAGAAATCTAAAATCTATTTCCTAATTCGTCTAAAACCTTATGCTATAAATTGAGACCTAAGCTATTGGAATCTGGACGGACTAAACCCTTGGATATTCTTGTTGTTGATGCGCATTCCATACCCTCACTAAAGCTATACCTCAGTGGAAAACTTGGGTTTCACGACTGAAACCCTAAGTTCTTCAGAGCTCGACCCCAGTGCTCCATTCCAAGTACCTGCAAAGATGAAAGAAAGAGAGGATTAGAAAACCAGAAGAGGGAATTCACATAAAGATTCACTACAACAGACAGTAACCCTCATAACTTAGCTTTTAGGGCTCGATTAATTGTTGTGATTAGTGTTTGGACTCTATTTAATTGTGCAATTTTGGTTCAATTTATGCTTCTGAGTTTAATTTGGGGTTAGGGTTTGTATGCCTTAGGGTTAGGGTCTTCATGTTTTGGGTTAGGGTTCCTCAATTTGTGTTTCTGGGTTTGGATAGGGTTAGGGTTCACGTGGAACCCTTAGGGTTCTTGGGGTTTGGATGAGGATTGCTTAGGGTTCATGTCTGGGTTCTAAGCTTGGTTGAAGGTTGGACGAAGATCATACAAAATATGGGTTTGGGGTTGAAGGTTGGATTAATATATGAAGATCCATGGTGGATCTTCTGGGTTTGGATGAACACCACTGGAGGAGGCGATTTCCATTCGGCAGTGCGTGCGGTGGTTTTTAGAGAGAGGGAAGAGCATCTCTCTCTAACTCTCAAATAACATTGTTGTTTGTTTGGCTAGAGAGAGAAAAGAGAGAGAAAATAGAGTGAAAAATGAGCCTGGAGCTCATGACTCCGCTTTTATAATGCTCTCTCTGTTCTCTGATGCGTGTATAGTGGATCCTTGAGAGCCCTTGGATGATGTGACTATTGATCGGTCATTTGCACGCTCACACACCATACACCTAGTCAAGCATTCAATCTAAGCCTTTCATTTGCCATACTTTTAATCAACGCTCCTGGGTAAACCCCAAGTAGCCCTCTGATTATATCAAACACGCTAGATCTCTATAGTGCACCATAACGCCTACGCCCACTCACAAGGTGCTCAAACAAACCCATAATTATTTTAGGTTCTTGTTTAAAATCTTGGGCCAAGCCCAATTCTAACCGCACCCTCTATTTTACTTCATTAACTATTATTCTTACCCCCTGCGTATTTGGACTGAAATAGAATGTTGGGCTTATGATCATGCTAATAACACCCCCCTGTTTCTACTAGTAGACTAAAAATACACCCCTTGAGTTCTTAAAATAATTTGTTTAATTTTATTATTAAATTTATTTTATTTATCAATTCTAAATTATTAAATTATCAATTTTTCCAATATAATTTTTTATTATTTTGGGGCATTAAAATATTTTGCATTTATCATATAAATTATTTTGATAAATAAGTATTGGATTATTAATAAAAATATTTAATATACTTATAGTAACAAGAAAATAATTATTTGTTAATTATTTTCTAAAAATACTAACTTTCTTTCATAAATTCATCAAATTTCATTTTATCATTCAAACCCTATTTTTTACATATTGCATCATACATTCTAAGACAGGCAACCCATAAAATTTAACATATTTTCTACTAACATAATTCAAATGTCAACTTTATTTTCAAAAAAGGATTGTAGAGATATTTTCTATTAACTGCAAACTGCGTCTACGACTATGCTATTTTCAAACCCAGACAAGGTTCAAGGATAATTTCAAACATTTCCACAATCCATAAAAAAACTAACCAAACACATTCGAACTATGAATTTAGACTTTAATTCTTTGCAAAGATATATGTAGGCTCGCGGTTAAAACCAAAGCGAGTTCACAACTACAAAATTAAGTCCTTTTCTCAACATATATAAATATTAACTACCAAATTCCCCATTTTACCCTTAAGCAAAAAAATGGAGCCCCTTGAGAATAAGGCAGATGAAGGGTTCCTAACACTTCCACTTGTCTAATTGACTTACGAATTTAGAATCTTTGTACTAATTAGGGTTACCCGTTATTTTCCCACCCTTAGGATAAAAGTTAATGGTGGCGACTCTCGATTTTTTTTGCCGATTACGACACTAGAGATCAGCTCTTGCAATAGCACACCCATGAGGTCTTCCTTCACAGTTTGAACAAATATCATGACTGACATCAAACATCCCCAATTCAACGTACTTGATATGTATCTCTACAAGAGTTACTGTATTAAGTTCTGAAATTGTAGGCTTATCTGAATAGCTTCCAACCATATTCACTCATTGTTGTACCCCAAAATTTGCCTTCCCATTTCCAAGACAAATTAATTCAATTTCTTCCACATGCACATGAAGGTCTCAAGCCCTCAAGGCTATTCAAGGGTTGACAAGACAAACTCTCCGCTTAAGCAATTAACCTACAACTAGGGTTTTATTTTTCTCAAGGAAAATTGGACTTCTAATGCCTCAAGTAGACTTCATGGTTTCTAATATGACTCAAAGAAACCTCATACCAAGTTTCAAGCATTGTAGCACAAGTTTGCTCAGTCAGTCAGCCAGATGATTAAAAATCAATTGTATTGGACAAAAAGTCAACTTTGACCAATTTACAATCAAACTTCAAGGTTTTTGGTCAACACCAAGATTTTGAAGTCACATTCATAATTCAATCAATGGTTGATCATGATTCATCAAGAAAACTCAAGATTCATCAAAAGTCAAAAGTTACTAAATTAGGGTTTTCTATAGAAGAAGTCAACTGAACTTTGACCAAGGATAACTTTTACATACTTCATCAGAAATTTCTCAACCAAAGATCATTTTGAAGTAAATTCAATTCTCTACAACTTTGTCTATCTAAGCTCAAGGCCAAAAATGCTTCATTTGAGAGATATGAGCCAAAACATTATAGGTCATTTTAAAAGTCAACACCCACCCAATGCAATTCTTTTTTCCATATTTTACTAATCCTATTTTTCATCATATTTTACTAATTATTTTTTAATTAATAATTAACTAATCTAATCTTTTTTTAATACTAACAAATTAGGATTAGGTTTTTAGTTAGTAATTATATTTTTCTTATATTTTTTTATTTACTAATTAATTAATTAATTAAATAAACTTTTCTTCTTAATGTTAAAATTAATTAGAATTAGGTTTTTAATTACTATTATCATTTAAACTATTTTCTACAAAAAACCATTAACATTTTTCATTTTAACATTATTTTTCTATTTTCTTTCTTTCCTATTTAATTTTATTAGACAAAGTGTATATGTCGCACTCTCCGATGTAATAGCGTAGATTTATATTTTATTGCACTTTTTCTAATTATGTATTTGCTTCGAGGATGTAATAGTGTAGGTTTATTTTTCCTGCAAATTTATATACCTATGTGTCTCTCCCAAAGCCATGTAATAGCTTAGGTTTTATATTCCGAACTTTAACTTTTCGTATATATTTCGTTAGTAACTAGGGTTTGTATGGCAAGACTAAAAACAAACGTAGAAAACCCTAATTCACAAGATGATATAACTAAAAATACACACGTTGCACACTTGCATCTTTAGGGTAACCTCTCTTGTTGCCTTATGATACATGGTTACGTCCCTCGAAAATGGGGATACTTTAGCAAAAGACCCTCGATCAAATCATCATTGTCCCTTTCGAATAAAGATCATAATTCCTCGGTGACCCTTCAAGTTGCCTACAAAATGATCTAGTCCCTTCGATGACCCTACAAGAAAAATAATGATAGTCCCTCTAATACAATTGCTAAAGTATTCTTACATGTTGCCTTTGATGACTATACGATGACCCTACGTCTATCCCTTCACATCAAATATATGGGATTACCTACCAACTAATGGTATTGATAATATTATCTCTTAAGGAGAATGAAAATAACAAGAAAGACCTTTAGTGGGTAGGAACTCCTAATTTCTTGCTCACAAACTTTTCTCACAAACAATACATTTTTCACACTACACTTTCAAACAAATATTTTAAAAAACACTTTGTACACATTCTTGAGGACTTATACAAGAATTATTACAAAGTCTTCCTTGCTTTGGCATTTCAAAATATTTTCAAATCACAAACACAAAGCAAGTTTTTTAAAATTGAGCTAAGCAATTAAGATCCCGTAGATAACTACGGATGGAAAGGGTGCAAACACCTTCCCTTTTCATAACTTACCCCCCCGAACTCAAAATATATCAAAGGTTTTTCCTGTTCTTTTCACCTTTCCTAAATATTGTATAAAAGAAAAGTTGGTGGCGATTCTTGCTATCCGCACATTTGGATAAAATAAAAAAATCAGTTCTCCCACCGTGTTACAGAACTTGCGACTCCGTTGGGGATGAAGAATCTTAAAAAAGAGGGGTTACCTTAGAGTTTAGATCACTTTTACTTGCTTTAATTGTTTGAATTGTTTGCTTTACTTTAAGGGATTGTTTGGGTATTATTGCTTGTAAGATCCTACACTTGGATCTAGGAATTCCTTAGGTAAGTAGAAATAGACCATAAAGATTGTACGACATAGACCGGTATGGTTAACATGATAGATACAATTAGTGTGACACTTTGGTTCCTACTAATGTTCCTTGAGTCAGTTAAGGATAACATTAGGCTTCCGCATGGTGTCGCTAACACTAACTTACTTTTAGAACCTTAATTGACCCATCTTGACCATTAGAAATTAGTGAGATAGCCGACTTTGGTGCAGTTCAAAGTTGGTTGATACTCGAAGCCACGCTCATTGAGATTCAACTTTCGGGATGTTTTGGTGGCAAGCCAGTTTTCGTGTAAAATAAAGCCTACAAGAAAGATCTGTGATATAAGATTCCTAGAACCCGGTTACTATTGTAGGACAGGTTGAGCCAACTTAACTCCAATAGGGAAGGGTGTGATATGGTGGGAGAACTGACTTGGGATTTTGCGTTTCTTGTTCGCAAATGTGTCGGTTTAGCAAGAGTCGCCACCAACTTTTTATTTTATCCTAAGGAAAGGTCAAAAAGCACAGGAAAGACCTTTGAGATGTTTTCTTGGGTTCGGGGAGTAGATTATGAAAAGAGAAGGTGCAAGCACCCTTTTCATCCATGGTTATCCATGGGCTCCTAGTTACTTGTTTAGATCACTTGCTTTTGCTTTTCAATTGTTTGAAATGGTGCTTTGTGTGTGGTTTTGAAAGATGTTTTGGAAAGAGGCCATTATTGTGGCAACCTTTGTAATGATTCTTGTTTGAATGTATACAAAGGTGTTTTGTCTCTTTGAAAAGATTTCAATGTTTGAAAGTTTGTTTTGGGAAATGTTTTGAAATTGTGTTGTGAAGTGTGTTTGAAAATAGCAAGGATGTTTTGCAAGCTTTTGATCAAGTAACTAAGAGTTATCTACCCTATTTTACTCAAAGATCTTTCCTAATGTTTTTTAACCCTTTTTGACAGTGTTGTTTTACCATTGCATTTGGTAAACAACCTTGTATTAGGATGTTAAACGGGACAGGCGTGGGTCATCGTATAGACCATGATAGCAATTATGTTAAGTATTTTTGGAAAATTTTTGAGGGACTTGATCATTTTGTTTAGGCAACCAAGATAGCGTCATCGAGGGACTTATGATCTTTTGTTTTGTTTTTGTTTTGCCAAAGTACTCAACATGCATAACATGGCCCATTTTAAGGCAACAAATGGATTGTAACCCTAAGGGTGTAAGTGTGTATTGTGCTTGATTTTCATGCATTTTTGTCTTTGATTAGGTCAAACTACTTGTTGATTTTGGATTTTTTGCATACAAACCCTAATCTCTAATTATGGCATAATTGAAAGCATAAAGTGAGAGAATTAAAAGTCTAAGCTATTACAACATGATTATGGGGATGGGGATACAATCTTTGAATGGGGGTGTCTTTGACAAGAAATATAAATCCTAATTTACTATTACATCCAAATTGAATAATGACACAAATATTAAATGGATAATATTTAAGTAAACAAAATAAATAAATAAATCAAATAATATGAATTATGCAAAAAAAAGGTTTTTGTTTATTTATGTATGTAAAAATATTTTATGTGAAAATAAAGAAATAAAAAAAAGATTAATTTTATTTAGTTAAGGGTAAAACCCTAATTTCTTTAAGAAAGTAAATATATTAATTATTTTATTTATATACAATAAAAATAAAATAGTATGTGTAAAAAATAAAATATATTTAGAAAAAAGTATTTTTAAGTATAAATAATAATAAAAGTAAAAATGTAATATTTTATATTTTTATTCTAAAGTATTTAATAAAATAAAAGTATATATATATATATATATATATATATATATATATATATATATATATATATATATATATATATATATATATATATATATATATATATATATATATATATATATATATATATATATATATATATATATATATATATATATATATATATATATATATATATATATATATATATATATATATATATATATATATATATATATATATATATATATATATATCATATTAAATATGTATAATAAATAAAATATATACAAAAATAAAAATATATTTAGAGAAATATTTTCAGTGTGAATAAAAATAAAGAATAAAAATAAAAGTATAATTTATATATTATTTTCAAGTTTTTAATAAACAAGATAAGAGTAATTAAATTGCTTTTTATGTTAGAAAAATAAAAATAAAATGCAAAATAAATGTGAAAAAATTATAAAAATATTTTTGAGTATTTTTTATATTTGGAAATAATAAAATATAATCAGAAATCAAAATAAAAATGCAAAAATATAAAATAACAAGAAATTGGGCCAGGGGGTGCAAAAAGGAAAATGGAGGTGTCAAAAGTAGCCAGGACCAAGCCCAGCCCAAACTAACTTCATCTTCAACCTTCTGATTTTGAAAACGCGCGCGCCCAGTACAATTGCCAGATCCTGTATACGAGCTCTACTGTAAAAACACATAACATCAAACTTGTAGAGCATTTCAAGACGAATCCAACCATATAAACAACTTGTCCTAACTCTCAAAAACCAGAGAGAATTTCTCTGGCCCTAAAATCTAACCTAGTTTTTTCAGTATGTTCATGGGTGAAATTCTCTTAGCATGCTTAATATAAATGAAAACTGAGCATATGTACAGCTTCATGGCAATGAATACTACATTTCTTATTCACAAACCTAAGGCTAAATGTTCCTAAATAGAGAGATAGGAAGTGGACAAAAACCTGTTTCAGCTGACTTCTTGTATGGCAATGTGGAGCTTTTCAACAAGGCTTGAGATGTCTGGGAGCTTGCTTGGACTTCACTTGACCTTCTCCAATATCTAGCTTGCCTTGAATGTACTTGAATAAGCCTATAGAACTCAACCTGCACAAGCTCAAAATGAAAATGGCAATCCCTGTTAATGGAGTTACAGTTGGTGTTTGAGGTTTGGGATAGCTTAGATAAGTTATGTGGAAGATGTTTGAAGCAACTTGGGGCAAAACGCACGAGCCAATTGAGCTATGGAAGTCAAGTTGCAGGTTTTGCCCTGTTTTGCCAATGGAATGTGATTTTTGGCTATGGGATGTTTAGAGGCTCAAGCAATCGTGTTTCTAGCTCAAAGGGGTGTGAGAAAGATGTTCAAAATGCTTGCACAAGTTTCTTTGGGCTGATGTTCAAGTTCTCATGTTTTGGACAAGTTTCTTATTTTTGAAGCAAAATGTGGGAAGTGATTGAAACAAGCCTGTACAGGCTATCCTTATGCTTGCATACTTTGCCCTTGGCCCCTCCAACTTGTAGATTTGATTATCTGCATAAGATATGGATCAATGCTCAAGAAATCAGTTTTGACATAAAGCATGATTTTGAACAAAAATGGAAACTTTGCTTTTTCTACTTAGGGATTAGTTTTGTGTACAATGCCCTAATGACCAAAACAATGTCTTATACCAATGGATTTGCATTAAATTATTGAGTTTGAAGTGGTTTAGAGGCCTGTAATCTAGTGCAAAGCATGCTGACTTGAAATTGCAACTTGTATGAACATGAATATGCCATGGATGAAAAGTGAGTTTTTTCCAATTTGAAGCCTTCGATTCTCTCTAACCACAAATGTGTTTGAGGAGTTCTTGGACATTTTGGAAATCTTGCAACATGCTCTACAATCCATATTTGAAATGAAACTTGATATTCCAAGTGGAACTATGTGAAAAATGGCCATGAAGATAGGTCAAAATCCTGCCTAAACTAGGGCAAAATTTCACTAAGTTAAAAGTTTTAGGGACCCTTGTTCCAAAAATCATAACTTGAGATCCAAGCTTCTTTCAAGAAAACTTTGTGAATAAAATTTGTATACTTTGTCGAGGACTACAACTTTAATGTTGGAAGTTTTGTTTGAATCCAATTGCATCATGGTGAAAATGTTAGGCAAAGTTAGGAAAAATTAAGAAAATTTCATAAGTTAGAAAAATTCTAAGTTATGAAAATTTTCAACTTTAAACCCTAATTTGCAAAAATGGGTTTCTTGATGAACAAGTTTCATGTTTTGACACATCTTTATGAAAAATGACCCTTGGCACTTGATTTTGACCAAAAAGTCAAAGTTTGACTTTTCAGTGTATAGTCAAATTTTGATCAGTTGACTGAAAAATTCATCTGTCAATCTAATGCAATTGAGATCTTTTGAACTTGTTGAATAGATAAAGATGATTCCATTGAGTCCTTGAATCCATGTTTGAACCCAATTTGCCATTGGCTAGGTCAAAAATCAAAATTGCCTTTGTACAGTCAAAACTCTAAAAATGACCATTTTGCCCTTTTGGTGATCTGATCAAATTTCTTGTGGATTTGTGGTCCAAACTTGATCAAATGGCTCATATGAGTTCATAATGTTGATGTGGGTCAAAATTCATGAGGTTTGACTGTAGATTGTCCACAATTGACTTTTTCCCCAATACAGTTGATTTCTAGGTCAACTGTCCAATTGACTGGGCAAAAATTTGATCCAAGGCTTGAAACTTGGTATGGTCAAACTTATGAGTCCAAAATGAAGTATGAAAGTAACTTTGAGCATTAGAAGTCCAAAATTCTCTGTGCAAACTCAAACCCTAATTTAGGTCAATAGTGCAAGGAGATGTCTTGAGCAGAGCAAACCCTAGCTTGATCTTGAGTTCAAAGAGCCTTGTGATGAGAAATGTTGATAAAATGAGAGGGAAAATTTTGGGGTACAAAAGTTGCCCCTGTTCATTCTTCTTGAACCTGAAGAGTTAGATTGGCAAGTTTGCCTTTCGTGACTCGAAGGTAAAAGAGGATTGGACACTAGAATGCCCGTAAATTTGCACTCGTCAAAATATTGCCAAGGGAATGGGCTTAAAGATGCCATTTGGAGATGATAGAATCTTGCTGGAGATGGGCTTAGATATGCCATCAAAAATGTTTGTTGAATATCAGTAGAATGAACATCAGAATGGTATCCGTATCTGGAACGTATCTGAGTTGTATCTGGAGATTGGATTCGTATGAGCAAGGGAATGGCGTCCGTGTCTGGAGCATATCCATACTGTAACTTGTATTTGATTCTTAAATGAATATTAGAATGACTGCCGTGTTTAGAGTGTATATGTATTGTATCCGAAATCTGAAGTCTGAATAAGTGACAGAAATACATCCGTGTCTGGAGTACTTCTGGGCTGGGGAATGAGTGGTAGAATGGCAACCGTGTCTGGTGCGTATCCGGGATGTATCTAAAATTGACATATGTATGAGTAGCATAATGTCTTCCATGTTTGGAGGGTATCCATATTGTAACTGAGATCTGGACAAGTGACAGAATGACTTCCATGTTTGGAGTGTATCTGAACTTGAAGTTGATAGTTGAATCTGAATGAGAGATAGAAAGGCTTCCGTGTCTGGAGCGTATCTAGTCTGTATCTGATTGCTGAAGTCTGAATGAGTAATAGAATGACCATCGTGTCTGGGGTGTATCCATACTGTATCTGATATCTTCAAATATTTGTTAAAGATAGCTTTTAATCGTATCCTGAAAAGGGTAAAATGTTAGCTAAAACATAAAGTTATGTTGTATGACATGTATGATGCAATAAAATGTGTTCTATCAATGTTTATGATATGTGTGCGTGTGATTGGTGGAAATAGAACTGACTGTTTTGAAATGATGGTTCGTGAAATGTCGCGGTAAGCAAGAGTCGCCACCGTCTTTTATTTTCTCCAATAAGGAAAGGACAAAAGCACAGCAAAATTCCTTTTCAAGATGTTTCTCGGTTCGGGAGGTAGATTATAGAAAGGGAAGGTGTTAGCACCCTTTCTATCCGTGGTTATCCACGGGATCTTAGGTACTTGCTCACTATGTTTTCAAAAATGTTTGCTTTTCTTGTGTTTGTGGGTTTTGAAAAGGTTTTGTTTTGAAAACTTCGATTTAACTCTTGTATCTGTCCTCAAGAGTGTATGAAGTGTTTGTTTGAAAAAACTTTTGTCAGAAAAGTGTAAGTGCGAAAAGTATTTTTGTTTTGAAAGAGCAAGTACCTGAGAACCTCTACCTACTCAAAAGAAATTAAGCTGTGTAAATGTCCTTTAGACAGTACTATCCCACTATTGAGAAGTAGGTAGCACCGTCGTTGGAGTTTTCGGGTCAATTCGATTATAGGGACATGTGGTCACCAAAGCAATAGTAGGACGCCTTAGCGGTAACCCTAATGTCCTAGATCCTTTTTATCCGAGGCAACCATTTCAAGGTAACTTGGATCTTTAGACAAGAGGGTGACCTCTAAAACACCCTATACTCAATGACCACGTCGAGGCAACCAAGTGAGGCGTACCCTAGGAGTGGCATGTGCGAGTGTGTCAGGTTTCATGTTAAGTTATCTTTGTACATGTTATGGTGAGCTACGGGTTGATTTTAATTTAAGATATAAGTCTTGTCATGCATAGCCTAGTTAACATACATCTAACAGTTTATAGTTGCGGAAAGTAAATCTACGCTATTACAAGGCGTCGAGTATTTACATCGCCAAAAACAAACCCTTGAAAAGTAAATTGCGGAAAATTAAAGAAAGCGATAAAAAGTCCTAATTAAAGCTATTACATCCTCAGAGCAATTACATAAATAATGGATCAAAAATACGAATAAAAAAGAATATGCGCGAGGGAAAAATTGAATCGGAGAAGTTCTTAGGGTTTTGACCCTTTTTTGAGAAAGAAAGAAGTTTTATCTTTTTTGCATTTAATTAAATTAAACCTAATTAATTAATTAATAAAAAAAGAAATATTTTTGAGTTTTTTAATGTTTCAAGGAAATAAAATCAAAAGGATTAAAATTATCAAAAGAAACCCTAATTCTATGTTGATTTTAAATTATTGAGAAAAAGTTAAAATTAACCCTAATTAAACTAAATTAATTTGTTAGTATTTATTTACAAAAATAACTAATTAAGGGTGAAATTAATTTAAATAATAATAATTAAAAAAAATATTATTTTCTGAATTTATTATGAAAAATTAATTTGGTTAATTTAAGTAATAATAATAATTATAGTAGATAATTAGAATAAAAGAAAATAAAAATAGAAGAGAAAAGGAATAAACTTGAAGGGGTGTTTGTAATTCTGAAGCCCAATTGCTCAAGCCTGTTTGACTTTCTGAGATCCTCCGTGCGCTGGTTGACTGGGACTATGGTGGTCATTCCATCCTGGCCTTCAGATTTGCTTTGCAAGTCACTTGGCGCGTTGATGATTGAGGTATATGGTGGACAACATTTGGAACTCTGCACATGAATATGTAAAGAAAAATAATATAAGCGTTTTGGGGGACCTGGGATTCGAACCCAGGTCCCAGCGCTCACATGCCCATGCCTTAACCACTCCAACCACCTGCTTTAATCGTTATTGAAACAAGTGACAATTATTATATTCAGAAATTAAATCATATGCTGTGACACAATAAAAACGCGCGTATTTTCAAATCAGCCAACCATGAATCAACACCTCATCATCTTCCTCGTTGTACCTGCAAAAACAATATTAGATAACAGGGGTTTTAACCCCAACGATATGCTTGCACGAAAAATAGCGATTAGAGCTATGGTACACATAAATATTTCGCGAGGGTTTGATTTTGTTCGTCTTGTTCTAACGATTCCAACCATATGCATCATTAGTCCTAATTTTTTTGGGTTCAGAAAGCCCCAATTTCAAAGCTTAAGAACCCTAGAATTCGTTCATGGCATCTTTGGATTTATGGTGTTTCAGTTCAATTAAACCATACCATTAGCTTCGTATGATTCCTAGCAATGCAAAACAACCAAGAAAATATGTTAAATGCGCATGAAATAGACAATACGATTCTGGAAAAAAGCTTCAAACCATGGTTCTGTGTGTGATGATTCTGTGAGCTTTAATGCGTGAATTTGATTTCCACACGTTCCTGACACTTCCTGCAATGTGTTTGAATCAATAGAATGCCTTGAATTGGCCTGGAATGTAGAAATCAGTTTTGCAATTTTCTTGGAATTTTGCAAGATGCTATGGCCTTTTTCTGCAGCTTTCTCACGTGTATGCATCAGGGTTTGCTTGCATATATATAGAGGAATGGAATTAGGTCAAAATCTTGAGCAAAAATCCATTGAATTGATGATTCGATCTTTGATTGAAAATCAAATCCTTTTGCATTCTCATGATTGAACAAAGTTGCCAATTTTGGAGATTTTGTATCTTTGACTTGGTGCACGAAATTGCCAGCCTTTTTAGGTCATATTTGCTTCACAAAAAGATTTAAAAACCAAATCTTGTATTTTCCTACAATTTAAATTAATTAAAAGAATTAATATCAATTAAAAATCCAATTAATTAATAAAAAATAAAAAAATAAATTCAATTAATCTTGGTGGGTCGTGCATAGGCCATGGATGAAGTTTCAAGAAGAGATTTGAGGCCCATTAGCAAAAATAAGGTGTTTTGAGCAAAGTTGACTTTTGCAAATTCACAAAAATTTCCTAACTTCTCCAATGCATATCTTGCTCAATTTTGATCATATGAACATGTTCTTAGACATTTTGGAAAGGTATTGAAGTCCTCTAACCAATGCCTTTGGTCCCATGTCATTTGGATTTACCAATCTCAAGTTATGGCCTTTGACTTAAAGTGCATTTTTGTTGACTTTTGAATTTGACCTATAATGTAGAAATTGATAACTTTTTGTGAGAGAATTTATTGGACTTGGAGTGTGAAGATGGATGGTAGGAAATTGCATCCTCTTCAAAATGAGCATTGGATGGAATTTTTCTGATGAACCATGAAAAAGTTATGCCCTGGTCAAGATACAGTTGACTTTTCTGCTGTCCAAAAATAGTAATTTTTTGCACCTTGATGATTTTTGAGCTATCCTTGTGGAATCATGATCAAGACTTGATCAAATGATGATTGTGAACTCAAAATAAGATGTTTACCAAAAATTTTGACTTTTGACTGCAAAATGACCATTTTGCCCCTGTAGTTGACTGTAGATCAAAAGGAGCTTTTGACTGTGCAAATTGGCACTGTGAGCCTTGAGACTTGGCATGTAGATGCTTGAGAATGCATATAGGCCTACGAGACTTGATTGAACCCTTGAAAACCTCAAATTCTTTGAAAGAACCAAAACCCTAATTTCAGTTGGCTTAGGAGATGGTTTGACTGTGCAATCCCTTGAGCAATCTTGAGCAATTTGAGAATTATTCTTGTCAAATCTTGAGGAATATGGGAGGGCAAATTTTGGGGTACAACAGTTTCCCCTGTTCAATCTTCTTAAACCTGAGGATGTAGATTGGCTTGTGTGCCTTTCGTGATCCGAAGGTGGAAGATGATTGAACACTAGAGTGCCCAGAAATTTGCACTCGCATGGTGTAGTATCAACAATATGATGTCGGGAATGGGCTTACAGATGCCATTTGGAGAGATGATGGATAGGAGGATGGGCTTATAGATTCCATCTGGAGATGTGACAAAATCTTGTCGGGGGATGGGCTTATAGATGCCATCTGGAGATTGTTCGTTGAATTGTAACTTGGTAGATTGAAAGAAGGAACCCGTGTAGGGTTGCCTGATGATGAGTCTGTGTAAAATTGCATCTGAAAGAGAAGGAACCGGTGTAGGTTTGCTTCATGATGATCAAGTAGATAGTTGTCCTTTCTGGTTTCAGGTATTAATCTACAATCCGTCGTCCCCAGATTTTTTTCTGGCTTGTTACAGGTTTTAATCTGGAATTTAAGAGAGGTGGGTCAAGACTGCTGCTGGAGATTCAGAACCTTTGCTGGATAAGACTGAGGAATCATTTGGACCTACTGCTGGGGATTGAAAATCCTTGGTGACTTGTGGGGATATGAGGACGACTCCGACAAATTCTACTGGAGAATTAAAACCTGGGAGGCTTCAACCAGAAAAATAGGAATCTTTGTTCTGCTGGGAAATAACTCTGTGGGGAGAATGTTTATCCTGCTGGGAGATCAGGAGTTTGGGTTGTATGCCAATCTATTGGGGATTCCTGTTTTGTTGTTTGAGGAGAAACTCTGCTGGGAACCGGGAGTTTAGAAACTTAGCTCTGATGGCGATTTTGAAACTTGACTCCGCTGGGGATATGTAATTCAAGGTTTTAACTTTGTTGAGGATCTGAATGACATACTGCAGGGGATTTCTTCTGGAATATCCTAAAGACGTTTTCCTATACTTTCAACCTATCAGTAATTATCCTTTCTCGTTTCGTTTTATTTGCAAGCAGCGATTATATTCAAATGCATATGCTCATTTAATAAATCATTGGATGTTTTCAAATAAAAACACAGGTGTAAAAAGAAAGAAAAGGCAAACAAATTTATGCACTTCGAAGTATCTTCGTATTAACTTCGTGTAAGTATTTTGTACAAAGGAGACAGACATCCTAGTAAGAGAATGTTATCATAAAAAATGAGAAAATTTTATACAAAGAAAGATGGCTATGTGTAACAATTCCATGGGATTCCCATTCTTCTATAGCCTTCGTAACTCTGAGTATCTTGTCCATTTGTTGCTTTGTTCGCAGATGATTGGATTGATCAGAAGCTTGGAGTTTGTCCGTGAAGAGATTGTCCTTAAAGTGATCCGACGAGACATAGTCATACGCTTTAATTCCCTAAATTTTGCCTGGACCGCCCTTTCGGGTTTTCGATCCACCGGGAAACCCTTTTTTGCCCAAGTCGCCCTTTCGGGTTTTCAACTTGCCGGGTGTACTGATTTTTTTTATTTATCCCTAATTTTTGCCTTAACCTCCCTTTAGGGTTTTCGATTCACCGGGATGCCCATTTTTGCCCAAGTCGCCCTTTCGGGTTTTCAACTTGTCGGGTTGTTTTATGCGTAGTATCTTTTGACTATGTCTGCATTCGTAGGGTGTGGCAGGTCGTCACCGTCCATGGTGGTTAGCATCATAGCCCCACCAGAAAAGATGTTTTTGATCACAAATGGTCCTTCGTAAGTAGGAGTCCACTTGCCCCTGGGATCACTTTGCGGCAAGATGATCCGCTTGATTACAAGGTCTCCGACTTGATATACCTGACGTCTGACTTTCTTGTTGAAAGCCTTGATCATCCGTTTTTGATACGTCTGACCATGACAAACAGCAGTAAGTCGCTTCTCGTTGATCAAATTAAGTTGATCAAGCCGGGTCTGAATCCAATCGTCTTCACTTAAACCCACATCCTTCATAATCCTCAAGGAAGGAATCTGAACTTCCATAGGTAAAACAGCCTCAATGCTATATACCAAAGAAAAGGGGGTTGCCTCAGTTGAAGTATGCGTTGTGGTACGATATCCATGCAGAGCAAACGGTAACATCTCATGCCAGTCCTTGTATGTGACTGTCATCTTTTGAATGATCTTCTTGATATTTTTGTTCGCAGCTTCAACAGCACCGTTCATCTTTGGTCGATAGGGAGATGAATTGTGATGTTGAATCTTGAACTGCTCGCACAGAGCGGTGATCACAGTGTTATTCAGGTTTGTACCGTTGTCCGTGATGATCCTGTTGGGGATACCGTACCGGCATATGAGGTTCTGCTTAATGAAGCGGGCAACCACATTCTTTGTAACGGAGGCGAAGGAAGCCGCTTCAACCCACTTGGTGAAATAATCAATAGCCACCAAGATGAAACGATGTCCATTGGATATTGTAGGCTTGATCTCTCCAATCATGTCGATTCCCCACATCGCGAATGGCCAAGGAGCTGTTAGAACGTTGAGAGGAATTGGAGGAATATGTACCTTGTCAGCATATATTTGGCATTTGTGACAAGTACGGAAATGTTGATGACAATCAGCTTCCATGGTAGACCAGTAGTAGCTTGCCCTTAGAATCTTCTTAGCCATCGTATGTCCGCTTAAGTTGGTGCCAAATGTGCCATTATGTATTTCAGTCATGATCAACTCAGCTTCAACTTTGTCCACACAACGAAGTAGAACACAATCATGGTTGCTCTTATATAGGATACCATTGCTCAGAAAGAACTTGGCCGCAAACCTCCTTAAGAACTTTTTGTCGTTGACTGAAGCTCCTTCAGGATATTCTCGAGTCTTGAGATACCTTTTGATTTCATGAAACCAGGGTTGTTCCACTACTTCTTTGGTATTAATCTCATGATAGTGCGCAGGTTCATCCATTCGCTCGATGGTGATTTGGGGAGCCTCATTATCCTAGTTGAGTTTAAACATGGAAGACATTGTAGCCAGAGCATCTGCTAGCTGATTTTCTTCTCGCTGGAAGTGCTCAAAGGTAATCTGCTCGAAATGTGGTAAAAATGTCAGGACATGTTCTTTGTATGGGATAAGATTAGGATGTTTAGTGTCCCACTCTCATTTGATTTGACTGATAACCAAAGCTGAGTCCCCAAATACAATCAGAGATTTGATTCCCAAGTCAATAGCATCCTTGAGACCAAAGATACAAGCTTCATACTCGACCATGTTATTGGTGCAGCTGAAGCAGAGTCTAGCAGTGAAAGGTGTATGGAAACCTTCTGGAGAGATAAGAATCGCGCCGATACCGTTGCCAAGTGCATTTGAAGCACCATCAAAGTACAGGGTCCATTGGGATCCTTGTTCAGGTCCGTCATACGGTCCTTTACCTTCAATGTTGTCCAATGTCATAATATCCTCGTCAGGGAAGTCGAACCTCATAGATTGGTAATCTTCGACGGCTTGATGAGCTAGATGGTCAGCTAGTACACTCCCATTTATAGCTTTTTGGGTTGTGTACTGGATATCATACTCAGTTAGGATCATCTTCCATCTAGCGATCCTTCCGAATAAAGTAGGCTTCTCGAAGATGTACTTGATCAGATCCATCTTGGAAATCAGTAAAGTGGTATGTGTCAACATATACTGCCTCAGCCGACGAGCAGCCCATACCAAAGCGCAGCAAGTTTTCTCGAGCAGTGAGTAGCGAGTCTCACAGGCGGTAAACTTTTTGCTAAGGTAATAAATGGCATGCTCTTTTCGGCCAGACTCGTCATGTTGGCCCAGTACGCACCCCATTGAGTTATCCAAAACAGCCAGATACATGATTAAAGGTATTCCTTCGACGGGTGGCATCAAGATATGAGGTTCAAGCAAATACTCCTTGATCTTATCAAAAGAAACTTGACAATTATTATTCTATTCAACCACCTGATCTTTCTTCAACAGCTTGAATATTGGCTCACAGGTAGATGTTAGGTGAGAGATGAACCTTGCAATATAGTTTAAGCGTCCCAAGAAACCTCTAACCTCCTTTTCAGTACGGGGGGCAGGCATTTCTTGTATAGCTTTGACTTTAGCAGGATCAACCTCAATGCCTTTGTTGCTGACGATGAATCCTAAAAGTTTACCGTACCTGACTCCGAAAGTGCACTTGTTAGGGTTCAGTCTGAGCTTATATTCTTTCAATCTGACAAACAGCTTTTGCAGATGGTCGAGGTGTTCTTCTTCTGTCTGTGAACGGGCTATCATGTCGTCTACTTAGACTTCGATTTCATGATGTATCATGTCATGAAACAAAGCTACCATGGCTCGCTGATAGGTTGCCCCGACATTCTTCAGTCCGAATGGCATCACTTTATAGCAGAAGGTACCCCACTGCGTAACAAAAGTAGTCTTCTCCATGTCTTCGGGGGCCATTTTGATCGGGTTGTATCCCGAGAATCCATCCATGAAGGAAAATACCTTGTGTTGAGCTGTGTTGTCAACCAAGATGTCAATGTGTGGTAGTGGAAAATCATCTTTAGGGCTAGCCCTGTTTAAGTCTCTGTAGTCCATACACATTCTGACTTTGTCGTCTTTCTTAGGCACGGGCACAATGTTAGCAACCCATTATGGATAAGAAGTAACAGCTAGAAAGCCAGCATTGAACTGCTTCATCACTTCAGCTTTGATCTTTTCAGACATATCGGGTCTCATTCGGCGGACTTTCTGCTTGATTGGTGGACAATCTTCTCTTGTAGGGAGACAGTGAACCACAATATCAGTATCCAGCACAGGCATGTCTTCAGAGGACCAGGCGAAGATCTCAACATATTCATTCAACAGCTGAACTAAGCGCTCTTTGACATTTGGCTCCAGGTTGGCACCCACTTTAACCTCTTTTCTGTCTTCCTCTGTTCCCAAATTGATAGTCTCTAACAAATCTTCATGGGGCAGAATAGCCCTTTCTTCTTGTTGCAAAAGTCTAGATAACTCTCCAGGCACTTCACAGTCTTCATTATCTTCGTACTCGGCATGATTGACCAAATCTTCAGAGTCACTAAAGGCCAAAGCAGAATAGTCACCCGTGGAATCCGGAGTGAATAGGTACCTGCATTTTGTGAGTGTGGGTGTGTGTAAGGGATAGCCATCCTTAAATAAAATAAAATGTAAAAGGAAAGAAAATGAACACAAAAGTTTATAGATGAAAACGTCCATGATTCATTAAAAATGGCATATGAAAATGAAGAATCAAAACCCTTACAAATGGACCTATGTGCCCCGGGAAAGGCACAAGGCAAAAGAGTGTACGAATTGTTTAAAAGTTATTACAGACTAACATGAAATGTTCAAAAGATAAATTACTGATTGATGAAAGTAATGGGAACGAAGTCTTTCGCCTCCCAATTATTCAGTCCCCCTTCAATGGTTGGAAAGATCCAATCTTCAAAATTTCCTTCTTCATCATCATCTTCTAAAGCATGAACTCCATGGTGAGTGATCTTTTAGGGAGGTCCTCCAGCCCGGGAGCGACGCACAGCTTTCTGGCTAGCAGCAGTGAAACCCAATCCGAACTTGTCTATCTTGTGAGGAAAATCTAGAAGCTGACCCCACACTGTACTTCCTCCTTCCTTGATTACAGCCTCCGCATCTTTAAGGGATGACATCCAGGACACAGGCTTGGTAATGATGGGCACATCACTCATTATCTTGGCTACCGCAACCTCGGGAGAAACCTCTTCAAAGTGTTGGAAAGGCGTTTCTATGAATTCACCATCTATCTCCATGTAGCGGAAAGAGTTAAGGTGGCTTATCATATACTCCTCCTCACCATGAACTGTTATGATCTTACCCTGGACTGGGCACTTTAGAATTTGGTGTAGAGAAGAAGTGACTGCCCCAACGTTGTGGATCCATGGCCTTCCCAACAAGCATGAATATGAAGGACGAATGTCCATCACATAAAATGTAGAGTTGAAAATTTCCGTTCCCACCTTAATTGGGATGTCCACTTCTCCGTGAACCATCCGCTTAGAACTGTCGAAGGCTCTAACAATGATATTACTGGGCTTTAGGGTCAAACCTTCATAGTCCAATATGTCTAATGCTTTCTTTGGTAGAACATTTAAAGATGAACCGGTATCGACCAGAACATGAGCAAGTGTGGTCCCCCTGCATTCTACCGAGACATGCAGCGCATCATTATGCTTTCTTCCCTTGGACATTAGATCGGCATCAGAGAAGCCAAGACCATTATCGGATGTAAGGCTAGCCACGCACTCTTGAAACTGGTCCGCAGAAGTTTCTTGAGGCACGTGTGCCGTCTTCAGAAATTTGATCAAGGCTTTGGCATGAGCCTCGAAGCAGAGTAATAGAGCCAGCATAGAGATTTTTGAAGGGGTTTTCCCCAGCTGTTCTACGACATCATAGTCGCTCTTCTTAATTATCTTTATATTTCCTCCATTTCCTTTTGGGTGGTCTCGGGGATAACCAAAGTCTGAGCTCTCGTCCTGACGGGCGCTTCTTGGATCCCCTTACCTTTATCAGCAGTAACAGTA
This sequence comes from Vicia faba, assembly GCA_948472305.1. NCBI lineage: Eukaryota > Viridiplantae > Streptophyta > Magnoliopsida > Fabales > Fabaceae > Vicia > Vicia faba. The sequence goes on from OX451741.1 coordinate 1,292,068,635, forward strand.
GAGGGTACAACTTCGGGAGTAACAATTTATTCAATTACTAGACTTTGCACAGATATCTTGACAGACACAGGAACACTTGAGGGTCCGAAGACTTCCCGTAGAGGAGCAATCTCCGGAGAGAAGATTCTTCCACTACGAGTTATCTTACTCGTCCCTGCAATATTTCCTACATCAGGAGTTTCTTCATCGGAATTCTCTTCGGCTTATTCGATCTGCTTGACACCATGGTAGAAGATCTCTCCTCCATAATTCCACGGTATCATCTTGTTGGACTTATATGGGTTAGGCCCCGGCATGCTAATCTTCAGCGATACAAACTTTGGATCAGGTGTAATCTTAGCAGGCCTTTTGCCGGTCTTGAAAAGATTGTCGAAAATGGTGATTATAGCAATGTCATTGACGGGAGTAACAGGAGTATCATGAGTGATAGTAGCAACATGAGTTTTATAAAAGAGGATCTCTTGAGTATCCATCAGGCGTTGGATGCCTGACTTCAACAGCGGACAGTCGGATTGCAAGTTTGAACAAAAGTAACAATCTTTTTCACAGCCCGGGAAAATCCCGGCTTTCAACAGATTCATCTTGATCATTGGTAATGGAGTCACTAAGTCATCAACGGCAGTAACATGAAGATCTTCTATAATGGCATGGACATTATGACCATGTTTTGGCATAGGAGCGGATATCAAATTAGGTTTTTTGGGAGCATCAAACTCTACCTCCTTGGCATCTATCAAATCTTGGATCTTGTTTTTAAGGGCCCAACAGTTGTTGGTGTCATGCCCTACATTGTCCGAGTGATATGCACATTTTGCATTTGAATGATAATAGGGAGAAGAAGTATTTGGGTTTTTTGGCGCTTCCTTCAAGTTAGTAAGGTTTAACTTTAACAGATGAGGGAGGACCTGAGCTGGTGTCATATTGATCCGGGTGAATTGCCGTTGTGGCCTTTCTACCCTTTGCTGGTTAGTTCTTGGTTGATTGCTTCGAGGTTGATCGGTTGAGGAGTTCTGGATCATCACAGCCCCTACTGCCGGTTGAGCACTCCATTCTCCCTTGATTTCTCTGGGTATTGATAGAAGAAACTTCCTTCTTGGTTGGGAAGGTCTTCTTGATAGCAGTGGAAGCGGAGGCATCCTTCTGAATCTTACCACTCTTAATGCCAGCTTCGACCCTTTCACCGGTCAGAATTAATTCGGTGAACCCTGGAGATGAGCTTCCGATCAAGTGATTGAAGAATGGACCTGACAGAGTCCCTAAAAACATGTCAACTAGCTCTCTATCCGACAATGGTGGCTGCACCCTTCTAGCCAAATCTCGCCACTTCTGGGCATACTCCTTAAACCCCTAATTAGAGGCCATACCCATACTCTGTAGTTGAGTACGAATAGGCGCTAAATCTGCGTTGTATTGGTACTGTCGGTAGAAAGCAGCAGCCAAATCTTCCCAGTTATGGACATCAGATCTCTCAAGTTGATAGAACCAGTCCAATTGCGTACCCGATAAACTATCTTGAAAAAAAGTGGACCCACAGATCCTTATCAGAAGAGTGAGGTTGGATCTCTCTGACGTAGGATCTCAGATGCATCTTCGGACAGGACAAACCGTCATATTTAGCAAATATAGGTAGTTTGAACTTGGGAGGAATGATGATCCCAGCAACCAACCCCATTTCTTCAAAATCCAATCCAGGAACCCTTTGCACTTCCATGGTCGCCAACCGTTCTTCAAGATTCGTATACTTATCGTCCGCAGGGGATATTGCTGCTCAGAGTAATCTTCCTCCTCTTCTTCTTCTTCCTCTTCAGCTTCAGATTCAGAGGGCATTGCAACTCCTTTTCCTTTACCAACCCCTTCGTCAGAAGTCGAGGGAAATTCCAGCACTCTCCTAGCCTGATGCTGAAATCTTCTTCCCATAGTGGCCACACCAGTTCTTTTCTTCTTTTTCTCTTTGTCTTTTTCCTTCTCTTTCTCTAACAGTGCTTTAAGGTCCTCTTGACCCTTTGCTAAGGTCATGAGGAGTTGTTGGAATTGCGAATTATGTGCTTGCAGATCTTTAACCGTATGCTCTATATCCATCTTGCTGAAATAAATAGCAGAAAGATAAGGAAACCTGGTGTGAAGACCTGTTTATGCATATGATGAATGATATGTTATTCATGTAATGCATTCAAGGATTCAGAAATTCAAATTTGTTGCAAACAAAAAGAACACACGTCATATTAATAAGAAGAAATTTGTTAGTACATAAATGCCCCATGGGCAAAATATTACAAAGCTTCTTAATGTAAAAAGACGTTGCGCATCCTCTTTGGCGTGATGTAAGTGTTGAGAGTCTCCTCCTCGTGAAGTCGGCGGGTAAGTTCCACAACCTTCTTCTCGTTGGCATAGAAGCTAGCTTCAAAAGTATTCTGTTATTCCTTGAGTTGTATCCAACTCTTTTGCAATTCTTCCAATGATGTTGGCATGTCAGGATGTAGGAGGCTGTATGGAACCTCTCCTTCCATAACAGGCTCTTTGATCACGGGGAGAACGTGAGGGTAAAGCATCATAAGACTCTGGGCGCGGGTTCGTACCCACTTGAGGTAAGGCTCAAGGGGGGTGGAATTTTTCTGCCCCAGTGTCTTACTATCCACCTTGTTGGGCATCCTCTAAGCTCGGATAAACCTCTGTCGAAGTCCTTGAGCGTCATTGTCGAAGTCAAAAACCAAGTCAGGGATCAGCATATCATGAGGGCCATCTCTCCGGGCGTACCCAAATTATCTCAGAGCTAAACAGGGGTTGTAGGTAATGCCTCCCCTAATGCCAAGTAATGGGACATTAGGGAATTCTCCGCAATGATCAATGATGATGACATTTTCTCTGGACCGAGAACACCAATGAACATCAGAATGTGTGAGGGTCATCAACCGTTGTGACCACCTTAAACCCTGCTCATTCTTCAAAACTGATTGGGGAAGGTGAGAAATAAACCACCTTGCTAGAAGAGGAGTACATCACATGAGAACACCTCTTTTCCTCATTGTTCGTGTGTGAAATGAGTGTAGGATGTCCCCAAGCAATGTAGGCACAGGATTCTGAGATATGAAAATTTTGACAGCATTCACATCTATAAGCTGATCAGGATTTAGGAACAAGACCAACCCATAGATGAGAAGTGCCACAATCTCCTCAAAAGCTTGCAGATCTAGAGAATTCCAGCAGTCTTGTGCCTTCTCAAACATAAACTTTGCCAAGAAACCCTTGACACCACTTCTGGTTTCCCAATGACCTTTGATATCAGATGGTTGCAAGTGTAAGGCTTGAGCAACATCTTCAGGCTTTGGTTCTTTTTCCGTACCATTGTAGGGTAGTTGATGAAGAATAGGGATCCTCAGGAGTTGAGAAAATTCCTCCAAAGTAGGTACTAGTTGGTAATCAGGGAATGTGAAACAGTGGTGTAGGGGGTCAAAGAACTGGAAGAGAACTTTCACCATGTCTTCTTCAATGTTGGAGTTGACCAAGTTGAGAAGTCTACCATGTCTTTCACTGAAGAGAGAATTCTCTCTAATCTTGGAAGTAAGCTCCTTGAGTTGAGGAGGGATTCTCACAAGGTTGACTTGAATTGTTTTCCTCCGAAGAGGTTCCATGACCTATAAAACAAGAACAAAGATGAAGATCCAAACCCTTGAAATGGTTAGTGGATGCATATGATGCTTCATGATGTTCATGATGTATGCACAAGTATATGTACAAGAAAATCACACAAGATCCTGGTTTCAGGCTTGCATGAGGTTTCATAGGTAAGTACCCTCTTGAAGTTAGTTGGCCCAACCTGTCCTATAAATAGTAACCGGGTTCTAAGGAGCTCAATATCACTGGATTATTTTCTGTGTTCATTGTTTCAGTTTAGCCACTTAACTGGCGACCGAAATATTCCAAGAAAACAACCCTCAATGAGTTTAGTATCGAGTATCTACCAACTTCGGACTACACCAAAGCCGGTCATCTCACTACCTCTAAAAAAAGGCCAAGATGGTCAAGTAAGGTTCTAAGAGTTCATCAGTGCTTCATGACATCACTCAGCGGCCCCGTATTCTCTTTGATTGACTCAAAGGCTACCGGTACCCATAAATATGTCGCACTAATATAGATATTGCTTCAACCATGTCAGTATACCCCACACAGTTTCCACAATGTATTGCTATTTGCCTATGAATGTTTCCCCAAATCCGGGTGGAGGATTTCAAACCCAAAAAATAACCAAATGTAAAGCAATCAAGACAAACAAGATAAGCATGTAAAGGTGATCTAAACCCTAAGGTTACTCCACTTTTAGATTTTCCCCAGCAGAGTCGTCAGTTCTGTGATACGGTGGGAGAACTGACTTGGGATTTTGCATTTCATGTTCGCAAATGTTTCAGTTTAGCAAGAGTCGCCACCGACTTTTTATTTCATCCTAAGGAAAGGTCAAAAAGCACAGGAAAGACCTTTGAGATATTTTCTTGGGTTTGGGGAGTAGATTATGAAAAGGGAAGGTGCAAGCACCCTTTTCATCCATGGTTATCCATGGGCTCTTAGTTACTTGTTTAGATCACTTGCTTTTGCTTTTCAATTGTTTGAAATGGTGCTTTGTGTGTGGTTTTGAAAGATGTTTTGGAAAGAGGCCATTGTTGTGGCAACCTTTGTAATGATTCTTGTTTGAATGTATACAAAGGTGTTTTGTCTCTTTGAAAAGATTTCAATGTTTGAAAGTTTGTTTTTGGAAATGTTTTGAAATTGTGTTGTGAAGTGTGTTTGAAAATAGCAAGGATGTTTTGCAAGCTTTTGATCAAGTAACTAAGAGTTATCTACCCTATTTTACTCAAAGATATTTCCTAATGTTTTTTAACCCTTTTTGACAGTGTTGTTTTACCATTGCATTTGGTAAACAACCTTGTATTAGGATGTTAAACGAGACAGGCGCGAGTCATCGTATAGACCATGATAGCAATTGTGTTAAGTATTTTTGGCAAATTTTTGAGGGACTTGATCATTTTGTTTAGGCAACCAAGATAGCGTCATCGAGGGACTTATGATCTTTTGTTTTGTTTTTGTTTTGCCAAAGTACTCAACATGCATAACATGACCCATTTTAAGGCAACAAGTGGATTGTAACCCTAAGGGTGCAAGTGTGTATTGTGCTTGATTTTCATGCATTTTTGTATTTGATTAGGTCAAACTACTTGTTGATTTTGGATTTTTTGCATACAAACCCTAATCTCTAATCATGACATAATTGAAAGCATAAAGTGCGAGAATTAAAAGCCTAAGCTATTACAACATGATTATGGGGATGAGGGTACAATCTTTGAATGGGGGTGTATTTGACAAGAAATATAAATCCTAATTTACTATTACATCCAAATTGAATAATGGCACAAATATTAAATGGACAATATTTAAGTAAACAAAATAAATAAATAAATCAAATAATATGAATTATGCAAAAAAAGGTTTTTGTTTATTTATGTATGTAAAAATATTTAATGTGAAAATAAAGAAATAAAAAAAAGATTAATTTTATTTAGTTAAGGGTAAAACCCTAATTTCTTTAAGAAAGTAAATATATTAATTATTTTATTTATATACAATAAAAATAAAATAGTATGTGTAAAAAATAAAATATATTTAGAAAAAAGTATTTTTAAGTATAATTATTAATAAAAGTCAAAATGTAATATTTTATATTTTTATTCTAAAGTATTTAATAAAATAAAAGTATATATATATATATATATATATATATATATATATATATATATATATATATATATATATATATATATATATATATATATATATATATATATATATATATATATATATATATATATATATATATATATATATATATATATATATATATATATATATATATATATATATATATATATATATATATATATATATATATATATATATATATATATATATATATATATATATATATATATATATATATATATATATATATATATATATATATATATATATATATATATATATATATATATATATATATATATATATATATCATATTAAATATGTATAATAAATAAAATATATACAAAAATAAAAATATATTTGGAGAAATATTTTCAGTGTGAATAAAAATAAAGAATAAAAATAAAAGTATAATTTATATATTATTTTCAAGTTTTTAATAAACAAGATAAGAGTAATTAAATTGCTTTTTATGTTAGAAAAATAAAAATAAAATGCAAAATAAATGTGAAAAAATTATAAAAATATTTTTGAGTATTTTTTATATTTGGAAATAATAAAATATAATCAGAAATAAAAATGCAAAAATATAAAATAACAAGAAATTGGGCCTGGGGGTGCAAAAAGGAAAAGGGAGGTGTCAAAAGTAGCCAGGACCAAGCCCAACCCAAACCAACTTCATCTTCAACCTTCATATTTTGAAAATGCGCGCGCCCTGTACAATTGCCAGATCCTGTATACGAACTCTCTTGCAAAAACACATAACATCAAACTTGTAGAGCATTTCAAGATGAATCCAACCATATAAACAACTTGTCCTAACTCTCAAAAACCAGAGAGAATTTCTCTGGCCCTAAAATCTAACCTAGTTTTTTCAGTATGTTCATGGATGAAATTCTCTTAGCATGCTTAATATAAATAGAAACTGAGCATATGTACAACTTCATGGCAATGAATACTACATTTTTTATTCACAAACCTAAGGCTAAATGTTCCTAAATAGAGAGATAGGAAGTGGACAAAAACTTGTTTCAGCTGACTTCGTGTATGGCAATGTGGAGCTTTTCAACGAGGCTTGAGATGTCTGGGAGCTTGCTTGGACTTCACTTGACCTTCTCCAATATCTAGCTTGCCTTGAATGTACTTGAATCAGCCTATAAAACTCAACCTGCACAAGCTCAAAATGAAAATGGAAAACCCTGTTAATGGAGTTACAGTTGGTGTTTGAGGTTTGGGATAGCTTGGATTTGTTATGTGGAAGATGTTTGAAGCAACTTGGGGCAAAACGCACGAGCCAATTGAGCTATGGAAGTCAAGTTCCAGGTTCTGCCCTGTTTTGCCAATGGAATGTGATTTTTGGTTATGGGATGTTTAGAGGCTCAAGCAATCGTGTTTCTGGCTCAAAGGGGTGTGAGAAAGATGTTCAAAATGCTTGCACAAGTTTCTTTGGGCTGATGTTCAAGTTCTCATGTTTTGGACAAGTTTCTTATTTTTGAAGCAAAATGTGGGAAGTGATTGAAACAGGCCTGTACATGCTATCCTTATGCTTGCTTACTTTGCCCTTGGCCCCTCCAACTTGTAGATTTGATTAGCTGCATAAGATATGGATCAATGCTCAAGAAATCAGTTTTGACATAAAGCATGATTTTAAACAAAAATGGAAACTTTGCTTTTTCTACTTAGGGATTAGTTTTGTGTACAATGCCCTAATTGCCAAAACAATGTCTTAGACCAATGTATTTACATTAAATTATTGAGTGTGAAGTGGTTTAGAGGCCTGTAATCTAGTGCAAATCATGCTGACTTGAAATTGCAACTTGTATGAACATGAATATGCCATGGATGAAAAGTGAGTTTTTGCCAACTTTAAGCCTTCGATTCTCTCTAACCACAAATGTGTTTGAGGAGTTCTTGGACATTTTGGAAATATTGCAACATGCTCTGCAATACATCTTTGAAATGCAACTTGAGATTCCAAGTGGAACTATGTGAAAAACGACCATGAAGATAGGTCAAAATCCTGCCTAAACTAGGGCAAACTTTCACTAAGTTAAAAGTTTTAGGGACCCTTGTTCCAAAAATCATAACTTAAGATCCAAGCTTATTTTGAGAAAACTTTTTGAATCAAAGTTGTAGACTTTGTGGAGGACTATAACTTTCATGTTGGAAGTTTTGTTTGAATCCAATTGAATCATGGTGAAAATGTTAGGCAAAGTTAGGAAAAATTAAGAAAATTTCATAACTTAGAAAAATTCTAAGTTGTGAAATTTTTCAACTTTAAATCCTAATTTGCAAAAATGGGTTTCTTGATGAACAAGTTTCATGTTTTGACACACCTTGATGAACAATTACCCTTGGAACTTTATTTTGACCAAAAAGTCAAAGTTTGACTTTTCAGTGTACAGTCAAATTTTGATCAATTGACTGAAAAATTCATCTGTCAATCTAATGCAATTGAGATCTTTTCAACTTGTTGAATAGGTCAAGATGATGCCATTGAGTCCTTGAATCCATGGTTGAACCTAATATGCTATTGGCTAGGTCAAAAATCAGAAATTGCCTTTGTACCGTCAAAACCCTAAAAATGACCATTTTGCCCTTTTGGTGATCTGATCAAATTTCTTTTGGATTTGTGGTCCAAACTTGATCAAATGGTTCATATGAGTTCATAATGTTGATGTGGGTCAAAATTCACGAGGTTTGACTGTAGATTGGCCACAGTTGACTTTTTCCCCAATACAGCTGATTTATAGGTCAATTGTCCAATTGATTGGGCAAAAATTTGATTCAAGGCTTGAAACTTGGTATGGTCAAACTTATGAGTCCAACATGAAGTATGAAAGTCACTTTGAGCATTAGAAGTCCAAAATTCTCTGTGCAAACTCAAACCCTAATTTAGGTCAATAGTGCAAGGAGATGTCTTGAGTAGAGCAAACCCTAGCTTGATCTTGAGTTCAAAGAGCCTTGTGACGAGAAATGTTGATAAAATGAGAGGGAAAATTTTGGGGTACAACAAAGGGTATTTACCTATGGACTTCATGCAATCCTTTAAACCTAAGGCTCTTGTATGACTATTTTGTGTTTGCTACTTATTTAACATGAACATGACATCATATCATCATAACATTTTCACTAACCATTTCAAGGTCCTCGTGTTGTACCCCAAATTTTGCCCCTAAGATTCCTCTATCATCTCATATAAACTCAATCACAACAAGATCACACTAGGGTTTGATTCTTCTCCCTATCCTTAGGTTTGCTCATGAGGAATCACCAAGCACCTTGATTTGTATATTATGATCATCTACGTTTTATATTGAATAATTTTTTAACTAAAAAATACAATGAATGTTTTCTCTAATTGATGATCCTATAGGTGAGGGCACAACACATTTCATCAGGTGGATTCATAGGTTCATGAGTTTATTTCTATGCTTTCTTTAACAAATCTTCATTGAGATTCAAGCTTCATAATTTATAATTCTTTAAAGTAATATCATGACAAGGTCTATTATGATTCATCATGTCTCAATTTGTCAAAAGAAAGTCAAAAGATGCAAGGGTTGATTGAAGAAGTTTGACCTAATTGGACAAATTCTTGATTCTTTGATCACAAGTACATAACTCTCTCAATCCTTAACATTTAGAGTTGGTTATTGTTTCTATGTGTTCTTATCATCAGCCACAACAACCTCTATTCACATGGAAAAAGTTATTATGCAAGAAAGTTTGTCAAAATTGAAAAGGGTTTCAAGTCATTTTGGTGCTTGAAGAGCTAGGGTTTTGAACTTCTAAGGGCTATATCTTGCCCATCTTTTGAGATTTTTGAGTAATTCCATAGAAATTATTCTCTTTATAGGGTTATCAACTAATCACTTCAAGAGTTTCAAGAAAATTTGGTGTGGAAGATGCCTAATGATGAAGAAGAATTACAAGTCTTCTAGATAGGCCATCAAATTCCCTTTTATGTTTTCAAAAGATCATAACTTGTTCAATCTTTATCTCCTTGAGCCCATTCAATTTCCACAATGATCTTAAGGAAGTGAAATTCAAATCTTCTTTTATATGCAATGCTTGAAAATGAGTGGAAGATTCCCTAAGAATTCAAAAGATCATGGGTCACCTCATAAATTTTCACAAATTTTACAAGGCTATAACTTTTTCAATACTTGGTACTTTTGAGTGATTCAAGTTTCACATTTCTCTTTGGGATGTCTAATTCAAGCTAGCATCAATTATCAAAGCTCAATTTTGGAGGAATGCCTTTTTTGAACACAAAACATTATAGGTCACTTTTGAAGAAAAACTTAGAATTTTTCTAAGTACAAAAAGTCAGCATCTTTTTCTCAACTTTGACTCATCACAACTTTTAGCTCAAGCACCCAATTTATCTCACTCTTTAAACATTGTAAAGTTTGTGATCTTATCTTTCAAATGCTTCAAGAATCATGTCCTAAGACTCCTTGAGCTATAAACACCATGGATTCAAAGATGGTACCTTGAAACTAAAGTTTTCTCCAAAGTTAGAATTTAAAATTCATAATATGGCTTCTAATCACCAATTTAGCATGCTTTTTTTATTTAAAAATGTTTAACAATGTTCCTAAAGTTGAATTAAGGATCAAAACGCGGGAATTGATTGAGTTTTGATGCACATGGGGTCACACTTTTTTCACTTTCGAGTTGGATCCAATTTCCCTCCAAACTTCAAATTTCCTCTTAATTATTTGCACCATTCGCTTCCCTATAAATAGAGGACCTCACTCCTCCCGTTTTCTCAAGCTTAAACAGCCAGAATCACCCTGTCAAATTCTCTCCTTAACCCACTTTTCTACAACTTCGAATTTGGTTTTACAGCCTTCCTCAATCCATTTTCTTTGCTAATTCTCATCCTTGAACTTCATTGAAGCTAACAGAAGAAGAACCAAGCCCTAAAGCATCATAAATCATGCTAGCTAAGTCAAGTTTCAGAGCTCTTAATTTGAACTTCAATAGGTAGATTCCTTCATCAATTCTCGCAAAATTTGTTACTACAATGAAGCTCTCATCATTTTGATACTAGTCGCAACATTTGTTTTCAACTGGAAGTGAGTTTTGGCCATGAGTTTTCAAATCCCTATTCAAATTTTTCCTTCTGGTTTTTTGCAAATCGACTAAGCTACACCTTAAAAAAAATCGCGACGGTCCGGTTGTCTTCGTCTTGATGAGACGAAGCGAATGGCATAGGTCTGAGCTCTTGATTTTAAAGTATGAGAGACTGTAATTCGTGTGGCTGGAGGTTGAAGATGACCAACGTGTCATATCTCAACCAATAATAATGCGCCACTTGTTTTTTTCAAAATCTGATTTAATATTTTATCTAGTGGTTTATTCACTAAGGAACATGATATGCACAGCGCACCAGATCCCTTAGATCTGATTACTAACGCGTTTTGACATTCATATAATGATCTATATCTTTTTGTTTTATTTTTATTTTCTGATTTTTTTTATATTTTAATTGATTTGAACTTCAAAAAATCATAGAAAATTCATTATTGACTCAAAAATTATGAAAAAATTCATAAAAATGTTTTCAAATATTCTCTTTCTGATTTTTATTTTTCATGATTTTATTTTCATATTTGATATTTTTTATAATTTTTTATTTATTTTGATTTGTTTATAATTATTTAAAAATACTTTTTGATATTTTTAAATTCTAAAGTTTTTTGTAAAAATCATTTTCCTTATTTCTGACTTTCTGAAATTTTTCTAGAATTTTATTTTGGCTTCTATTATTTTTTATCTTTTTCAATTATTTGAGTGATTTTAATTAGTTTAAAAAATACTTTTCTGTTTTAAAAAATTACCAAAAAAATTTATAAAAATAATTGAGATCATTTCTGATTTTTCTATGGTCTCTTTTAGTTTTTCTTTGACGCTTTGAATATAGTTTGTTATTTTAACATTTATTTTCATTTTAAAAACAATTTAAAAATCATTTTTCCTTTTTATTTTATTCATTAAATGCAATTTTTTTTAATATATATTCTGGCTATGTGATTGTTGATCATAAACTTCATTAACATCATTGGATCTTGGGTGTTGAGTTTAACTCCACCAAAATAGATGGATGATTTTAATAATAGTTTGACCAAAACTTTTAACTCAAATATCTCCCCTCCCTCTTCATCTTATCCTTTTCTTACATGTGCTACATGTTGTTAGAGGATGATCTACATACCATCTCTCCAAACATATAGAACATGGATTGCTATTGACCGGCCTCAAAATAGGTGTGACTTCTATATAAGTCCATTTACGATTTCTTAACATAGCGCTAAGTTTTGTCTTGATTCGAGAAATGATCATTCGTGGCCCAAAACTATGTTTGTAAGCCCAAGTATGTTTAATTTGAAACCTTTGATCCAATAACTTTGAGGTTCATTGTTAGGAGGCTTTGGTCTTATCAATCCTCTAATGAATCTTCATAAACTTTGGTCTAAGAGAATCACTTAAACATCGTTGATCATTTATTGTCGCCGTGAGATTTTGAAATGAATAATATACTTGAAAAAAAGCAAATGAAACTTGTTGTTGAGAGGCTTTGATTTTATCAATATTCTAATGAGTTTTCAAATGCAATATTCAAGATGTCCATTCAACTAACCTCTAATTTCTAACCCATTAACAATTGACTTTTATTTTTATGCATTTACTTTTACGCACCATTTATTTTAGCATTTACATTTCATGAAATTTTCATCTTTTCTCACTTGAGCATTTATTTTTATTTTGCTCATTTGAGATTTCATTTTATTTTTGAAGATACCTAATAACCAACTTGAACAATAAAAAAACTTTAATGTTACTTGGACTCTTTGGTTACTATCCTTGGAATTTTGGAGTTATGGACTTCTTGGACTTTGGAGTAGAGACCTTGACCTACCTTGGGACCTTGTGACTTCTATTGATATTTTGTCCGGAGTTCTTGGGGTTTACACCGAGACATTGGGTTGTTTGTTTTCTTTGTGTGCATGTTATTCTGATTATATGATTTGCTTGTGATTGGGAATTCATCTGTATATAACCGTTACTCTGCCCAATTTTTAGTGAAGACATAATGCATTTGAAGTTTTGTATTTTTAAGAGGTTTATCATCTTTGCTTGTTTGGTTTCAAATCCAAAGGATGGGAATTCTATACTAATTCATTGTGTCAAGTGTTGGCTTCTTGTTGGTTAGACGGTTCTTTTCCCTAGCTTTTACCTTATGCTTTAGGATAGTCCCTTCATATCCTCTCATCTTCTTTAATTTTAAAAATATTCTCCCTCCTTTTCAAAACTATTCTTGTTTTCTAAACTTGAGTTGCTTTCATAATAAACTTGGACTTAGGTCCGTGCATTTTCAAAAATCATTTTCTTAATCAAACTTTAAACAACTTATTCATACTTTGACATTTTTGTGAGAAGACTAAAAGTCAATCAATCTCATTCAAACCATTTTGCCATTTTGGCTTTTTAATTTAAATTTTTCTCAAAAGATTAGACTCTTGTAAATCCTTGTAGTGATGCGAGCTACTATACTTCTACGATATTAGTGAAGTGAGATATTTTCCACTTGGGTGTTGAGCGAGGCTTTGTTCATTTTAAAATCCAAGCTTTATCCTCCACTTTGAGATGATGCAAATTCTCCTTTCTCATAATCATGGGTAGTCAGTATGTTTTCCACTTGGATATGACAATGATGTCATATCTCTTAAAATTAACTAACACACTTGTGTTTTAAATTTTTTAAAGGTGAACTACGAGTACCCTGATCTCCTATTGCACGGAAAGTGGTACGTAGGAACTAAAGGTTTGCAACCGCGGCGGGTGAAAATGGTAAAATATACTTCTTTTCTCATTTCTACCATCTATTTTTATACAACACTTATAGCCAAAATACACAAAATTTCAAAGAGGTTCTTGTGGAGTACCATAAATGTTTAGGGTGCTAATACCTTCCCTTTGCATAATTAACCCCCATACCTAGATTCTCCCCCCTTCTTCTTTTGGGTTATTCGCTCTTTTCCCATTCCTCTAGAAACAATAAAGCACAGTGGCGATTTTTATTTGATACGTGCGAGTCAAGTCAATCCAATGGCTTAGTCTTAACATTTCTACCGCTACAGAAAAAATGGCGACTTCAATGGGAAAGATCGACCAATTGTTGGTCAATCCTTAAGTGGGTTGAGCCTATCTTTGTTTATCTGTGTATGTGCTTTTTTTTGTTGTATATTATGTGTTTTATATATGTTTGTCTGGATTTTCCTAGTTTTCAAGGTGCTTGGTGTTTTCTCATAAGTCCTCTACTCGGACTTGGGAAAACTTAAGATAGGATGGGCGGTATAGTCATGTTAACTTTGAGGGATTAATCTCAAAAAATGAGAAATGAGATCCCCCACTCAGTGGAAGCCCCTTTGACTATAGTGTCGTTTACCGAGTAATCGGGAAGACGTGTTGTTTTCGACCTGGGAGCCTGCTGAAGCTGAGGACCGTAGAACCCTTAATCCATGTTGGCCTTTTAGGTGTAGTGAGGAAACTATGACGGAGTAATTCGGAAGTGGTTGTCACGTGATACTACACTTAGACGAGTTTTTCCTGAGAATATTACTAATTACCGATTCAATCGGGACGTTGGTAATATCTGAAGGAAGGATGTAGACTCTGAGAACCTTTTAGAACCTTGTTCGGCAGGTGATAAACTATTAGACCATACCTTGTGGGTAGTAACTTTGACCTCATACTCGTGACGTCGAACCTATGAACCCCACATGTTTTTTATCTTGTGTATGATTGTTTCATCATGCATTCATGCACCCATGAGCATCCTTTAAAACTTTTGTTTCAAGGCACTTAAAATTAACTTTTTGAGAATATCTCAGGTACTTTTTAACCATGGATTCTGGAAAAAGAAAGATTCGGAAGTATGGTTTCAAGGATCCTAAGATAAATGAATTGATGAGTCTGATTCTCGAGATCGAGAGCTCTACAGATTTTCGAAAGAAATATGGATCCATCGTGTCTCTTATGAAGCTCAGGATGAATGAGGGTATTCTCTCAAATTTGGTCCAGTTCTATGATCCGATGTATCGATGTTTCACTTTCCATTATTATCAGCTGATTCCTATATTGGAGGAGTATTCTTACCTACTGGGTTTACCTATCACCGATCCTATTCCTTTCACCGGTTTGGAGGGAGAGCCCAAGTCTCATGAGATTGTTGCCATGATTCATTTGGGGAAGTCTGAGATTGAGGCCCGCATGACTACCAAAGGAGGAATTAGAGGATTACCCGCTCAGTTTTTATTGGAGAAAACTCGTTACTTTACTAGGATGAAGAGTACAGATGCTTTTGAGGCCATCTTTTCTCTACTTGCCTATGGGTTGTTCTTATTTCCTAATGTCGACAAATTTGTGGATATCAATGCTATTAGGATATTTTTGATTGGGATTCCAGTCCCTACATTATTAGGAGATGCTTATTACTCCTATCATCTTCGGGACTCTTATCATGGAGGGATGATCATTTGTTGCACGCCTTTGTTCTATTAGTGGTTTATTTCTCACTTACCTTGATCTGATGCTTTCTGGGATGTCAAGAAGGAACCTCGTTGGGCTCCGAAGATTATGGCTCTCACTCATTCCGACATTGTTTGGTATCATCAGACTTACTATGATGTGGAGATTGTCGATAGTTGTGGTAGTTTCCCTAATGTACCTCTTCTTGGTACAAAAGGAGGAATTAACTACAATCCTGTTCTTGCACGACGATAGCTTGGATATCCGATGAAGAATAAGCCAAATAGTATTCATCTGGGTGGTTTCTTTCTTAAAAAGGAGAGGATCATAAGGAAACTAAGAAGGAGATTGAAAAGGCTTGGCTCCATATTCACAGGAAGATCAAAAAGGACTTGGGCTTAGAGGAGTTGTTGCTTTGGAGCCTTATCTCCTGTGGGTACAAGCAAGGGCAATTCAGTTGAAGATTTCATATTCCCATGAAGAACCTATGCCTGATATGTTTGTAAAGACCACTCTTCCCCTTTTAGATGATGTGGAAGAGCTTCAGCTTACCCTAGTTAGGATGCAGCAGGAGAAGGAGGTCTGGAAGAACAAGTGTCAGACTTTAGAGATTTCCTACCGATCAGATTTAAAAGAGAAGGATGACTTGGTCAAGATTCTTGAGAGTTGTGTTACAGAGATGATGGAGAAGAAAGGGGATTTATTTTCCTCTAGAGCTCAGTCAGGACCTAGTTGCTCACTTCCCGACTCTGGTGATTAGAAAGGGGTTGCCGACAGATATGCAGACGAGAACAAGCAGTTGAAGGCTCAGATTGTAAGACTCACGGGAAAGCGACAGTGTGTGGAGATATCTTCATCAACTTTATCTTCATTAGTATTTTAGATTCTATCTTCTCTTATGCTTAGGATTGTTGAAACTTGTACTAAAAATTTGTAATCCATTTTGAAGTTTTTATAATGAGATTTTCAATATTTCAAAATGTGTTAGTACTTTAGTATTTGCAAATTGTCTATAATTCTTGGAGTCCCTTGAAATATTATTAATAAAAAATAAATCATGTGCATTGCATATCATGCATCATCTTGTACATATTGCTTACATTTCTGTTCATATCCAGGTGTCTTACTGAGTTTCTCTACTTCGTTCAACAAGCTGTCTCACCGGTACAATACTCGGGATAATTCCAAGAAGAAAATGGAGAATCTTGAACAAGAGAATCGCGAGCTGCATGAAGAAGTTACTTCTTTGTAGGCCGGTATGGCCAATCTGACTGCTTTGATGGAATCAGTGGTGGTTGCTCAGAATTAGCCACCACTTGTTCCTCCTTTTTCTTAGCCACAACAAATAATGATTGCTTCTGAAGGACCGTCAGTTCCCATTTCTATTACCCCAGTTACTATTGTACATAATCATATGCCTCAGGTTACCCGTGGGGGATGCCAGAAAATTTCATGCCAGAAGGGTATAATCTTGATGCTCAAGTCGCTCCAGTTGTTCAAGTTGCTGCTACTCCTACACCCCTTGTGGTGCATGTTACTCCTACTGTTAGAAATGAGATCCACTATGTTTCACCTCCTTCGATAAATGTTATGCCATTTTTTAATGATGAAGTTTATCATCTTGTTCCTCCACCAAGTGAAATTGTGGGTTTCTATGACTGGTTGGATAACTTTCAAGACCAGTTTAATAAGATGCAAAAGGAAACGAAATCCCTTTGAGGAAAATAATTATTTGGACAGAACACCAGTGAACTCTGCCTAGTTCCCAACATAAAGGTGACAGCAAAGTTTAAAGTGCCGAAATTTGATAGGTACAAGGGCAACTCTTGTCCTCATGATCACCTCATGATGTATATCAGGAAAATGTCTACCCATACTGATGATCAGCGTTTTCTTATTCATTTCTTCCAAGATTGTTTGACTGGTGCCGCTCTGAAGTGGTATATGAGTTTGGACAGTAGCAGTATTCGCACCTTTAATGATCTGGGGGAAGACTTTATCAAGCAGTATAAGTACAATATGTTCATGGCACCTAACAATGACTAGTTAAGGGTAATGTCTTAGAGAGACAAGGAGTCGTT
The DNA here is from genome assembly GCA_948472305.1 of Vicia faba. Lineage (NCBI taxonomy): Eukaryota > Viridiplantae > Streptophyta > Magnoliopsida > Fabales > Fabaceae > Vicia > Vicia faba. The sequence continues at coordinate 1,292,086,004 of OX451741.1, forward strand.
CAAAGAATATGCACAGTGTTAGTGTGATATAGTTGCCCAGGTGGTGCCACCTATGGGAGAACAAGAAATGACCAAGGTCTTCCTGAAAACCCTTGGATCATTTTATTATGAAAGGATGGTCGCCAGTGCGCCGAGTGATTTCACCAAAATGGTGAGCATTGGTGTTAGTTTAGAAGAGAATGTCAGAAAAGGGAGCTTGACAAAGGATGAAGGGATGGAAAAGTCATTATACGGGTTCTCTCGAAAGAAAGAAAGTGAAATGAATGCTGCTATTGGGGAAAGGAAGATTAGGCCACCTAGAAGACATTATCGGTACCAGCAAAAGGTTGCTTCTGTGACTCCAGTTGTCAATGTAGCTCCAACCACTGTTTCCTATAAAATACCATCTCCTCAGGGAAATCAAGGGCAAAATCAGAAGAGAGAAGCTTTTGACTCCATTCCGATGAGCTACGAAGAGTTGTTCCCGACTTTGATTCAGAAGAAGTTGGCTCAAACCAGGCCTTCCCCTGCTATACCTTCACCTCTACCCTGGTATTATAAGGCAGACCCGACGTGCGCTTTTCATCAAGGATCCCCAGGGCACAGCATCAAGAACTGTTATCCTTTGAAATCAGAAGTACAAAAGATGGTGAGATCTAGCCTCCTATCCTTTAAAGATGTTGGCCCTAACATGAAAGATAATCCTTTGCCAAAGCATGGAGGAGAAAATGTTGTAAACATGGTTGTTGGTTGTCCTCGGGACTTTCAGATTTTTTTATATTAAACTGGTTAGAGGAGATCTGGTGAAGATGCATGTTATTCTCTACGAATTTAGTTACTATACGCACGACCATGCTGGTTGTAGTATTTGCAGTACAGATATCAAGGGATGTGATAAGATAAAAGATGATATTCAGGAAATGATGGACGAGGGCCTCATTCATATAATTAGGCCTAGGGCAGAGTACGAAGAAGATGTTAATATGGTCTTTGGATGCCATGGAAAATTCCGGATTTTTGATGTGAATCATATGAATGATGATTTGGTGCAGTTGCACGCTACCTTATGTCACATGGATGGTCAAGAGGAACACCATTATGGGTCTTTCCAGATTTGATGTAGAGATTCTCGTGGTTGTTCCATTGAGAAAAAAGGGAGTTCAGTTATTATTGGATAATGGTACTATCAAAGTTTCGGGAAATAGAGATTATTACAATGGGATTAACATGATTGAAGATTGCTCGACCGAGATTATGTCAGATAATGAGTACGTTTCTGCAGATGAACTCTTTTCCTCAGATGAAGATACGATCTCCAGCGATGATTTTGTGATGTCTAAGTATTCTGAAGAGGGGGTGAATGTTATTGTGCCTGGTTTTGGTGTTCCCGCCCCTATAGAGATTTAATACCATAGCAAGCCAGTTGTTGCTCCAGTGGTGATTTGCTTGTCGAGTCATGTTCCTTACGAATAAAACAAAGCCATGCCATATAAATACAACGCTACAATCCTATAGGATGGTGTGGAAGTTCCCATCCAAACATTGTTTGAAGTTAAGAATATTGGTGAAGCCAGCCGAGTGACCCGCAGTGGCCGTGTTTTTGCACCTATCATTCAAGGGAATGTTAATGCTGATAAAAATGTTGTTCAAAGTACTGAACCTAATAAAGTAGTGGGGGAATCTAGTGGTACTACTATAGAAAAAGATATGGATGCTATATTGAAGATTATCAAGATGAGAGACTACAGGACCGTATATCAATTATTGCAGACTCCATCAAAGATATCTATTCTAGCCCTGCTAATGAACTCTTCTGCCCACAGGGAATATTTGATGAGAGTATTGGATCAAGATTTCATGGAAAGTGATATGCCTCTGGACCAATTTAGAAATGTTGTAGGGAATATTACATCCTGTAATAAACTGAGTTTCTGTGATGACAAATTGACCTATGAAGGAAGGAATCATAACTTGTCTCTCCATATCTCCATGAATTGTAAGAACGATTCATTGTCTAATGTGCTGATTGAAAACAGGTCTGCTTTAAATTTCATATCGAGGAGCACGCTCATGAAGTTAAAGTACCGAGGAACTCCCATGTGCCCGAGTGGTATAATTGTGAAAGATTTTGATGGATCGAGGAAGTCTGTCACCGGGGAAGTAGATTTGCCTATTCACATAGGCCCTCACTTATTTCAGATTACTTTCCAGGTTATGGATATAGTTCCCGCCTACAATTGTTTACTGGGACGATCGTGGATCCACGAGTAAGGGGCTGTTACTTCAGCTTTTCTCCAGAAGCTGAAGTTTGTTTGTGAAGGAAAGGTGGTCATTATAAATGGAGAACAAGCTTTGTTAATATCTCATTTATCCTCTTTCAGTGTTGTGGAAGAGGATGAAGCTGATGTTGGAACTCAGTTCCAAGCTTTATCCATTGATAATGCAAGGGAAAATGAGAATTCTATAGCTTTGTTTAAGGATGCTCAACAGGTAGTGCGTAATGGCCCTAGCAAGGTATGGGGGCAGATTGTTGATCCACCTGTGAATAAGAATAGAGCTGGTTTGAGATTCTCTGTGAAGAGTAATAAAGGTAAGCATATGAAGTTGAAGTCTACTTTGGGCAATTATCAAGACATCTTCCACATCGGAGGTTATCTTCATCCAACTGTTCCTAGGATCAATGCTATTCTGGAAGGGGAATTAGAGAAAGAAATGTCAAACTATGTGACGCATGGAGTCAGAGTCCAAAATTGGATCACTATTGATGTTCCCTCTTGCATTCATATTTTAAAGTAATTTGTTTTTGTTAATCTTTTCAAAAATCTTTCACTCTGCCCAAGGTGAAAGTATTGATATTGTATGGGCATATATATTGCTTTGATCTTTAAAATCATTAATAAACGTTTTCTTTGATTCCCAAATTATGTCTTTATTTTCTGATTTTTCTTGGAAATGGTAATCGGAAAAATCCTTTTAAAATAAATAACGACTGTAATTAAATCTGCATAATCACTTGCTATATGTGTTAGTTTCTAAAAACAATCATAAATCATATGTGCAGATTAATTAAAAAACCCGTTGAATATAATGACCCTGCACCGTCTCCCAACTTTGAATATCCTACGTATGTGTCCAAATAAGAAGGATATGATGAAATCCCAGAATAGGTTTCACGGTTGCTTAAGCGTGAGGAAAGTACCATTCATCCATATAAAGAGTCGTTGGAGACAATTAATTTAGGTTCAGAGGAAGATCCAAAAGAAGTCAAGATTGGAGCATTTCTTCATCTCGATATGAAGATTAGGTTGATTGAATTGTTGAAAGAGTATGTGGACATCTTTGCTTGGTCATACCAAGACATGACGGGATTGGATATTGATATTGTGGAACATTATTTGCCGTTAAAGCCAGAATGCCCGCCAATCAAACAGAAGTTGCGAAGAACTCACCCTGATATGGTAGTGAAAATTAAAGACGTTTTAAAGCAGATTAATGTCGGTTTTCTTGTGACATAAGTGTACCCTCAGTGGATTTCTAATATTGTCCCAATACCAAATAAAGACGGTAAAGTTTGCATGTGCGTTGATTATAGAGATTTAAACAAAGTTAGTCCAAAAGATGACATTGCCACAAATTGATATGTTGGTTAACATTACAACAAAATTCAAAGTATTCTCGTTCATGGACAGATTCTCCGAATATAATCAAATCAGAATGGCTCTTGAGGACATGGAAAAAACAACGTTTATCACACCCTGAGGAACATTCTGTTACAGAGTGATGCCCTTCGGGTTGAAGAACACTGGTTTGATGTACCATAGGGTTATGAATACCCTATTCTATGATCCAATGCATACAGAAATTGAGGTATATGTTGATGATATGATTGTTAAATTCCAGACTAAAGAAGGGCATATAGAGGATTTGTTGAAATTGTTTCATCATTTTAGGAAGTATCGTCTCTGCTTGAATCCAAACAAATGCACCTTTGATGTTGTTGCACCCCAAAATTTGTCCTCCCATATTCTTCAAGATTTGTCAAGATCAACCTCCAAATGGTTCAAAATCTCTCAAGGGTTGCACAGTCCAATTGCCTCCTAACACAGTCAAAATTAGGGTTTTGGTTCTTGCAAGGAAGTTGAGGTTTTCAAGGGTCCAATCAAGTCCCATATGCCTATATACATCCTCAAGCACCTACATGCCAAGTTTCAAGACTCACAGTGCCAAATTCCACAGTCAAAAGCTCCATTTGATCCACAGTCAACTACAGGGGTAAAATGGTCATTTGACAGTCAAAAGTCAGAAATTTTGGTCAACATCTTATTTTGAGTCCACAATCATCATTTGATCAAGTCTTGATCATGATTCCCCAAGCATGGCTCAAAAATCATCAAGAAGCAAAAAGTTGCTATTTTTGGATAGTTGAAAAGTCAACTGCAAATTGATCAGGGCATAACTCTTTCATGGTTCATTAGAAAAATCCCATAAAATGCTCATTTTGAAGGGGATGACATTTCCTACAACTCATCTTCACACTCCAAGTCCAAGAAATTCTCTCACAAAAAGTTATCAATTTCTACATTATAGGTCAATTTCAAAAGTCAACAAAAAGGCACTTTAAGTCAAAGACCATAACTTGAGATTGGTAAATCAAAATGACATGGGACCAAAGGAATTGGTTAGAGGACTTCAATACCTTTCCAAAATGTCCAAGAACATGTTCATAGATTCAAAATTGAGCAAGATATGCATTGGAGAAGTTGGGAAATTTTTGGGAATTTGCAAAAGTCAACTTTGCCTAAAACACTTCATTTTTGCTAATGGGCCTCAAATTCCTTCTTGAATATTTACCCAAGGATTATGCACGACCCATTAAGATTAATTTGATTTATTTTCTCATTTTTAATTAATTAATTGAATTTTTATTAATATTAATTCATTTAATTAATTTTAATTGTAGGAAAATTCAAAAGATATGATTTTTAAATCTTTTGTGATGCAAATAAGACTAGGGCAAGCTGGCAATTCGTGTGCACCTCAAAGACATCAAAATCTCCATGATTGGGAAGGTTTTATCAAAGAAAAAGATTGAAAAAGATTTGATTGGCAATCACATAATGAAACTTGAATGCAATGGATTCTTGGGCCTAAAGTTGACCTAATTCTCTTCACATACAAAGGCTGAACCTAACCCTATTCATAAGAACGTGCAAGAGCTGCTAAAACACCATAATCAAATTCTAAAAAAATCAAGAAAAGTTCAAAACTGAAATCAGTCTTCCAGGCGAATTCAAAGCCTCCTCTTGATTCAAACACCTTGCCTGAGTCTCCAGAAACAGTTTGCAATCAAAAACGAACCTTGAAGCTATCAGAATCGTTCACAACAAGCCCCACGGTTTGGACATTTTTCCATAATTGCATATCATTATTCATGCGTTTTTAACCATTTTTTTTGGATTGATTTATGTTAATAAGAACATCCTGAAGCTATTAGTATAATCCAATTTGATTATGGCGCTCTGAGTTGAAAACCACCATTGAAGAACATTAGGGTTTCGAAGCTTGAATTTTAGGGCTTTACAGCATGAGAAAAATTGGACCTTGAAATGTGCATGGTTGAATTCGTCAAGGCCAGACGAATTCAACCCAACCCTCGCGCCCTTTTTATATGCATTGTGGACTTAATCGCTATTCTTGGCAGTTTTGTTTTGTGGGGGTTAAAAACCCCCGCTACTTGTTCTTTATTTTACAGGAAAAGGATGAAGATGAAGGGCGTGGCAACATGTGACTGGATGATTCAAACTTAGCGCGCGTTATTTTTGTTTTGCATCATAATATTTGTTTTTGTATATAATATTCGTTATCCATTTGTTTAACAAACGCGCATCATAGTTCAACTGGCAAAGGCACTGAAGCGAGGAGTATTGGGACCTGGGTTCGATTCCCATGTCCCCCATATAATTGTTAAATTTTTTCCTAAAGCGCTCATGTGCAGCACTCATCAAATATTCCACCATGGACTCACACATCCAGCGTGCCATGTGTCCTCAGACAGCCATCCAAAGGCCAGGAGAGGAGGAATACCATGCTCCAAGTCAAACGCGCTCTGGACAATCAAGGAAAGTCAAACGTGGCTTGGAATATTCTTAATGGGCCTGAATTCCAGCAAAAAAAAAAACCTCCATATGGGCCATCACACCCCCCTGGTTTGCATTTTTTTGATTTTTATTTTCTTTTCTTTTAATTCCTTTAATTATTATAATTGTTATTATTAATTCACCAACAAATTAATTTTCATAATAAATTCAGAAATCAAAATTGTAAATATATTTTGTTATTTATTTTTACTATTAACTAATAATTATTTTGTAAATAAATACTAACAATTAACTTAGCTTAAATTAGGCTTAATTTTCACCTTTTTCTCAATAAATAAAAATCATGTAGAATTAGGGTTTGACAATTTTTCATTCATATTTTCTTAATTACCATTATTATTATTTATTAATTATTATTATTTTTGTACATAAAAATGTAAATTAATTAATTTAGTAAATTAGGTTAACTTGGACTTTTTATTAATAATTAAAATAAACTTAGAACTAGGTTTTCTTTTGACTTATTAGCTTCTTTATTTTTATTTTTTATTAAAATATTAAAAAACATAAAAAACATTTTTCTTGTAAATAATTAAATAATTAGATTTAGGTTTAATTTTAATTTAATACAAAAGGACAAAAAACTCATAATTTTCTCAAAAGGGTCAAAAAACCCTAGGACGTCTCAATTTAATTTCTATTCGCGCGCTATTTTTATATTTTGATTATTATGTAACTGCTTCCAAGAATGTAATAGTAATTAGGTTTATTGCTTTCTTTACTTTCCGCACTTTATCAAAACGGGTCTTTGTTTTTTGGCGATGTATAGACCCGCGCCTTGTAATAGCGTAGTTTTACATTCCCGCACTTTAATTTTCTGCACTCCTAACTGTTAATACGCATGAAAGACTGAATGACAAATTAAAAACAACTCGTAGCTCACAATTGCATGATCAAAGATAAACATAAACTGAATTGAACACACAAGCACATGCCACTTCTAGGGTACGCCTCACTTCGTTGCCTCAAACGTGGTCGTCAAGTATAGGGTGTCTTAGAGGTCGCCCTCCTGTCTAAAGATCCAGTCGCCTCGAAACGGTTGCCTCGGATAAAAAGGATCTAGGACATTAGGGTTACTTCTAAGGTGTCCTACTATTGCTTCGGTGACCACATTGTCCCTCAATCGAATTGACCCGAACAACTCCAACGGTGGTGCTACCTACCTCTCAATGGTGGGATGGCACTATCTAAAGGACTCTTACACAGCCTAATTCCTTAGGGTAGGTAGATGACTCATGGGTACTTGCTCTCTTCAAAAAAACCAACAAAACATCTTTTCACACTGACACTTTCAAAAGTTTTCAAAACAAACACTTCATACACTCTTGAGGACAGAAACAAGAGTTAAATTGAAGTTTTCAAACAAAAAACTTTTTTTCAAAACCCACATACACTTGAAAAGCAAACAATTTTTGAAAACATAAGAGCAAGTACCTAAGAGCCCATGGATAACCATGGATAGAAAGAGTGCTAACACCTTCCCTTTCTATAAATCTACCTACCGAACCGAGAAACATCTCGAAAAGGAATTTTGCTGTGCTTTTGTCCTTTCCTTGTTGGAGAAAATAAAAGACGGTGGCGACTCTTGCTTACCGCGACATTTCGCAAACCAGCATTAAAAACAGTCAGTTCTATTTCCACCGATCACAGAACTGGCGACTCTGCTGGGGATACTTAAAGTGAGGTGTACCTTAGGATAGATCATACTTATGTTTTCAATTGCCTGTTTTGATTGCTTTAATATTGTGGGCCTGTTTTGGGAGTTCTATAGATCCTAACCTGGATCTGGGGAATACCTTTTAGGTAGCAACAAACTGTGAGGGAACTGTGTGGGGTATACCGACACGGTTGAAGCAGTTTCTACATTAATGTGGCACTTTGGTGAGTACCGGTAACCCTTGAGTCGAGTCAAGGAGAGTACGGGGCCGCCGCGTGGTGTCGTGAAGCATCAACTGACCTTAGGAACCTTACTTGACCATCCTGGCCTCTTTAGGGTAGTGAGATGACCGACTTTGGTGCAGTCCGAAGTTGGTTGATACTCGATACTACACTCATTGAGGGTTGTTTTCTTGGAATATTTTGATCGCTAGTTCAGTGGCTAAATCAAAACAATGAACATAGAAAATAACCCAATGATATTGAGATCCTTAGAACCCAGTTACTTTTGATAGGACAGGTTTTGAGCCCACTAACTTCAAGAGGGTAGTACCCCAAACTTCATGCTGGCCTAAACTCTAAGGGTTGTCTTGTGTGCCTTGTGTGCCTTATCATGTTTGCTTTTATGAATATTTGTGGTGTGTTTCTATCATAGCATCATAGCATCATACAACATCATATGCATCCACTAACCACTTCAGGGGTTCGAATCTTCATCTTTGTTCTTGTTTTGTAGGACATGGAAACTATCCGCAGAAATACAATTCAGATCAACCTTGTAAGGATCCCTCCTCAGCTTAAGGAGCTTACATCCAGGATTCCCGAGAGCTCTTCTTTCAGTGAGAAACATGGCAGACTCATCAGCTTGGTCAACACCAACATTGAGGAAGATATGATTAAGGTCCTCTTCCAGTTCTTCGACCCTTTGCACCACTACTTTACCTTCTCGGATTATCAACTGGTCCCTACCTTGGAAGAGTTTTCCCAGCTTTTGAAGATCCCTATCCTTAGTCAACTACCCTACAACGGTACAGAAAGGGAACCAAAACTTGAAGAGGTTGCTAAAGCATTACGCCTACAACCATCTGACATCAAGGGACATTGGGAAGTTAGAAGTGGTACCAAAGGATTCTTGGCAAAGTTCATGTTTGAGAAAGCACAAGAATGTTGGAACTCCCTTGACCTACAAGCTTTTGAAGAAGTTGTGGCACTCCTTATCTATGGGTTAGTGTTGTTCCCGAATCCGGATCAGCTTATAGATATCAATGTTGTCAAGATCTTCATGTCCAGGAATCCTATACCTACGTTGCTTGGGGACATCCTCCATTCATGTTACACTCGAACCATGAAAAAAAGAGGTGTTCTCATGTGCTGCACTCCTCTCCTGGCAAGGTGGTTTATTTCGCACCTTCCACAATCAGTTTTGAAGAACGAGCGGGGTTTGAGATGGTCACAACGATTGATGACTCTTACACATACTGATATACATTGGTGTTCTCGGTCCAGAGAAAATGACACTATCATTGATCGTTGCGGAGAGTTCCCTAATGTTCCTTTACTTGGAATCAGAGGAGGCATTACGTACAACCCGTGTATGGCTTTGAGACAGTTTGGATATGCTCGGAGGGATGGCCCTCATGACATGTTGATTCCTGACATAGTTTTTGACTTTGACAACGATGCACAAGGACTTCGCCAGAGATTCATCAGAGCTTGGAGGATGCCCAACAGGGTAGATAGCAAGACATTGGGGCACAAGAACTCCAACCCCTTGGAGCCTTATCTCAAGTGGATACGAGCCCGCTCCCAGAAGCTGGTGATGCCATATCCTCATGTTCTCCCTGTGATCAAAGATCCAGTGTTGGAAGGAGATGTCCCGTACACCATTCAACATCCCGACATGCCTACATCCTGGGAAGAAATGCAGAAGAGCTGGATCCAACTCAAGGAAGAACAGAATTCTCTTGAATCCATTCTACATGCCAGTGAGAAGAAGGTCCTGGAACTCACCCGCCTACTGCACGAGGAAAAGACTCTCAATACTTACATAGCTCCAAAGAGGATGCACAGTGTCTTTTGGGATTAAATTATTTTGTAATGTTTTGCCCATAAGGCCTTGATGTACTGAACAGATTATTTCTTAATAATAACGTGTGTTCCTTTTTGTCTACAACAAATTTGAACCTTCGAACCCTTGAATGCATTGCATAAATAGCATATCATGCATCATGTGCATAACAGGTACTTTTTCTTACAGGTTGCTTAATCTTCTTCGCTGTTTATTTCAGCAGTCTCATCATGAATCCTGAATCATCTACTGAGCAATCCATCAAGGCCCTCCAGGCCCAGAACGCCCAGTTCCAAGAGTTGATCATGAGCTTAGCCCAAGGTCAAGAAGAATTGAAGGCTCTGCTGGTGAAGAAGAAGAAGAAGAGAACTGTACTATTCAACAGTGGACGGAGGTTTGTCAATACACTGCAAAATGAGGCTGATCAAGCTACTTCCTCTGTAGGCAAAGGCAGTCCCCAAGGGGGAAGGGTTCCTAGTCCTGTGGTCTCTGACAACGAGACAGATTTCAATGATGAGCAGTACCCTCCCGCTGAAGACAGGTACAAGCAGTTAGAGGATCGTCTGAGTGCCATGGAAATTCAACAGGTGCCTGGGTTGGATTTTGGAGATCTGGGTTTATCTTCTGGGGTGGTGATCCCACACAAGTTCAAGGCACCCTCTTTTGTGAAGTATGACGGGGTTTCCTGCCCTAAGCTACATCTTAGATCTTATGTGCGGAAGATCCAACCGTATACTGCAGACAAGAACTTATGGATCCATTTCTTCCAGGATAGCCTTTCAGGGGCTCAACTCGAGTGGTTCTATCAGCTGGATGGAGCCAGTATTCGAAACTGGGAGGACTTGGCTACTGCTTTTTATAAGCAGTATCAGTACAATGCCGACCTCGCTCCTACACATACCCAGCTCCAGGGTATGTCTCTAGGATCGGGAGAAGGTTTTAAGGAGTACGCGCAAAAGTGGAGAGACCTGGCTGGCAGGGTGCAGCCACCGTTGACTGATCGTGAACTCGTGGACATGTTCTTGGGGACCCTGTCTAGGCCGTTCTTCAACCACCTGATTGGTAATTCTTCTGCAGGGTTTACAGACCTCATTCTGACTGGTGAGAGGATAGAAGCTGGTATGAAGTCGGGGAACATACAGAAAGGTGCATCCTCAAGTTCTGAAAAGAAGCCTTTCAAGAAGGAAGCTAGTGCCGTGTATGGTCCAAGAAGACAAAATAAACCGGAACGCCGCCAAGCTGTCAACGCGGTGGTGATTTCAAAGCCTGCTGCCGCTCCTCGGCAACCTAGCCAACCAAGGGGTGAGAGACCCAAAAGAGAATACACTCGGCTTAGTATGACCTTGTCTCTGATCTTGCCGCAACTGCTATCAACCAACTTGGTAACTGTCAGAGAAGCTCCGAAGGTGGTAAACACAACCTCTCCGAAGTACAACCCCAACGCCCGCTGTGCTTATCACTCTGATAGCCCGGGGCATTCTACTGATGATTGTTGGGCCCTGAGGAATAAGGTTCAGGACCTTATCGATGCTAAGGAAATACAGTTTGAGGCGCCCGAAAGGCCCAATGTTGTGACTGCTCCCATGCCCCAGCATGGAGTAAATGCTATTGAGGAAGACCTGTATGTAGTCTCGGTGGATGAGATTGTTACTCCATTGTCAACCGTCAAGAGGAACCTGTTGCTAGCCGGTTTATTTCCGGGTTGTAGCAAAGGTTGCCTTCTATGTACTGTTTCACCTGCTGGTTGTCCGTTGCTGAAGTCAGGCGTCCAAAACCTGATGGATAGCAAAGAGATCTTGTTCAAGAAGACTGATGTTCCTATTGTCCCTACTGAAGAAGTGTCTGTTGTCACCATTTTCAATAATCCTACCAAGGCTCCCCCGAGGAAGCCCGTCAAAATCATGTCTGTTGCACCTATCATCATTACTGTTCCGGGGCCCCTCCCTTATAAATCTGACAAGGCTGTCCCGTGGCACTATAGGGCAGATGTGTATGTGCTCGGGGTAAAACAAGAGTTCAATACTAGTACCAGCGTCAGTAACATCACCGGTCCTGCTAAAGTTACTCGCAGTGTGTTTACCTTCGTTATTGGTAAACAACCGTTGATCCTCCAAATGGTTACTTATTTGGTTACTCGCAGGATCGATCAGATTGATCCTAGGACATAGGTTGATTTTGAGGTTTTGGTTAAATTGGATATTGGTTAAATGACAATAAAATAAAGAGGCTTTAAGTAAATTGCATGAAGAAGTAGGCTTGGTAAAATAAATGAAGGCTTAAAGTAAAGGATTTCGACAGGAAAGTAAAGAAGAAAGCAAGTAAATTTCTGGAAAAGTAAATGACTTTGATTAATAAAGTTGGTGTTTCACACATACATTTCTCAACAATTCTTTCTCACACGCTGGGTACTCGAATCTATATGAGTGACTTTGTATATAATTGTGAACACACTCGAGAAACTGCGTGACTACTACTATTTATACTAAAACATCCCAAGTAACCGTCGGGCAATTACACTGCTTCGAGATGATTCCACTTGGCACGTTCTCAACGTTCGACGCTCCAGATCTTTGCACGTTGCACTTGGTAACCGCTGGAAACCGTTTTCCCTCCAAACGCTGGAATTTCAAACCGTTCCACTCTGAACCATCGAACACCTTCGTCGAGAAGCATCTTCGACGAGAAACACCTTCGACGTCGAAGGCAACCAACTTCTCCCTTGGAAGAAATCTTCTAAGTACCTTGCCATCTTTCGATGGGCATTTTCGACGGACCTAGCTGGTCGAAAACATCCTTCAGCTTTAATGGCTGACATTAATGAAACCAGGGTGTCGAATTTAGGAGCCAACAAATTGCCCCCCAAGAATGCCTTATTTCGACTCTAAAAGAAAAAGGCATTCTTTGAAACGCCATTCGACACCTGTCTTTTCATGCTTAGTTACAAATTAAATTGTGCACTTTTTGTTGTCTTCTACCAACCACTGACAATCCCAAGAAAAACCATCATTTATCCGTACCTAAGACGTCACCTCAGTACGGCGTGCAGTGTGCCAAACGTCATTTCAGAATTTGTCATTATGACAATTCCCAAAAACGAGGGCGCACGCTGCACCCCTCCATTTCTGCAGAACGGCTAAAACAACAGGGAAACGCCACGTGTCCCACTACCTTCTGCAACATTAAATGGCATTTAATGTCCTCGATTTTGGGGATTTTCCCCCACTACTATAAATAGCAGTAAGTACCCATTGTGGGACTTTTTACGCTATCTAGCTTTCAGACTTCTCCATTTTGCATACAAACTTGTCAACTTTGCAAACCCCTTTTCTTCACTTCGTCTTCATCCTCACCATTAACAATGGCATCTGGTTCCTCCAATGCTCCTAGCGCCACCGTACCATCTGGAAACGTCAAACCTAGGGTTTTCTCGACCGCTCCAGTAGTAACTCCCACGGGCCAACGGAGGGTCCCTGAACCTTTGGATATCGTTGTACGCGATGCTTACTCACGCCACCTTATGATCCCGGTTGGATACTCCAACCAGATCTTTGCTATGTCTGGCCCATTGTACCCAAGCATTTCTGAGGCCATGAAGATCAAGAGTTATTTTCCGGTAGTTGAGAGGCTCAAACCGGTTGCATGCGCCAAGAAAGATGCAGAGGATAATGAAGACCCTGCTAAAGAGAAAATCGACCTCCGTTTCTTCAACAAAGGTGTTAGGGCTTTCAGGTCTGGCCCTAGCCTTACTCCTGATTACATTGCTTGGCTGGAAAAAATGGAGAAACGCCAAGCTTCGATCTGGAAAGATATGGGGATTTTCGACCTGGTTATGCTGTCGAAGACAGGTCTTAACTATTCCCCAGAGATGTTGATAGCTTCTCTACTCTTCTGGGACTACTCCCACTTCACCTTCCATCTTCCCTGTGGAATGCTGACTCCTACACTCTTCGATGTGGCCGCTATCACTGGCCTTCGACCCACCGGGGACTACTTCGACCCGGAGGAGATGTCGGAGGATCAAATTGGATTCTCTGCCACAAAACCAACCTACACCACCTTCATCAATCACTACCACGACAGGTCGACAGATGCTGTGTCTGATGTCGAACACATTGAGTTTCTAGCCTTATGGCTGACACGCTTTGTGTTTTGCTCCAAGTCCTTACAGGTGACCAAGAAGATGGTCACTCTCGCCACTCAACTCCATCATGGCCAAAATATCTGTTTGGCAGAATTGATTTTGGCCAGCCTGTATGAGTCGATTAGTAATGGAGCGACTCTTCTGAAGATTATCGAGAACAGGGCCAGTTTGCTGCTTGCTGGACCTTTTTGGCTGCTCCAACTGTGGCTCAACGCCACATTCGAATATTTATTGCCTAAGAAGGTTCAAATAAATGAGCAGGCTCCAGAGATAGCGAACAGACGTGTCGAAGGAACCAGACTGGCTCTGTTGACTCCAATGGAAGATGGACTGGAGCTTCAGCAAACTTTCACAAACTTCGTTCTGATGTTTTCTCGAAGGAAAGAGTTTGCTTCGACTATGGCTCCGTTTGCCCGACGGAAGGTTGGCCCAGAGTGGTTCACAAGGCCACATCCTAGGACGTCGAGTGGTCCTCAGGTTGACGAACATACAACAATGTGGGAGGCGTTCCTCACACCAAGAATCATGCCTCTTCGATTCAGGAGCTTTAAGACTCACTTGAGTCTGATTGCATATCAACCAAACCTGGTGTCTCGCCAGTTTGGTATTATTCAAACCCTACTGTGATCGGTGGATCTGGAACTGACTGTTTAACGCTGGCTCGCGAAATGTCGCGGAAGCAAGAGTCGCCACCGTCTTTTATTTTCTCCAAATGAAAGGACAAAAGCACAGAAAAATTCCTTTAAAGAGATTGCTCTCGGTTCGGGAGGTAGGTTATAGAAAGGGAAGGTGTTAGCACCCTTTCTATCCATGGTTATCCATGGGCTCTTAGATACTTGCTCAATGTGTTTTCAAAATTGTTTGTTTGCTTTTCAATGTGGGTTTAAAAGTTTCTTTGAAAAATTTCAGATCGACTCGTACGTCAGAGTGTTTGAAAAGTTTGCTTTGAAAGCTTTTGAAAAGTGTCAGTGTGAAAAGTCCTTTTGAGTTTGTTTTGAGATTAGAGCAAGTATCCTTGAGAACCTACCTACCCTAAGGAATTCGTCTGTGTAGATGTCCTTTAAAGTAGTGCCATCCCACCATTGAGAGGTAGGTAGCACCACCGTTGGAGGTGTTCGGGTCAATTCGAGTTTAGGGACGTGGTGATCACCAGAGCAATGGGAAGATACCTTAGAAGCTACCCTCATGCCAGGTTCCCGGATCATGAGGACTTACTAAGACGTCCTCTACTCGACGACCACCTTTCGAAAGGCAACAGTGAGGCGTACCCTAGGGGTGGTGTGTGCGAATGGTGTGTCATGTTTCAGTTATTTGTCTTGTCATGTTTATTTGTGATCTACGCTTGATTTTAGTTAGGACATTCATTCTTGCATGCGTTTTAACAGTTATAAGTTTGCGGGAAAATAAATCTAAGGTTATTACAAATGGCGCGGGTCCACATCGCCAAAATTAAACCGGACCCGATTTGACGAAAAAGTAAATAAAGCGAGTAAAAGTGCAAGAAATAAAATTATTACAAGGCTTTGGGACATGTACATAATCATAATACACGAAATGAAATAAATATGCGAAATAAAATGATTAAAACCATGGGCGTTAAACCCTTTTTCAAAATTAAAATTAATAGGAAATTAAAGTGAAAATTCAAAAAAAGAAAATGATTTTTAGTATTTTTTGTATTTTTAAGATTTAAAAGGGAAAGAATTAATTTAGTTGGAATTAAAATAAAGAGCTAAACCTAATTCTAATGTTTTTTAAGTTTATTATGAAAATATTGAATTAACCTAAATTAAACCCTAATTTTTATTTATATACATTTAATTATAAAATAAATAAATAAAAATAATATTGTGGTAAGAAAAAAAAGAAAAAGGGAACATTTAAAGGATATAAAAATTATCAATTAACCTAAATTAACATTTTTGGATTTTTTTGTTATGGAAAAATGTAAATTAAACCTAATTTGAAATTAATTTATTTATATGCTAAGAAAATAATTACAATAAAGTAAATATTATTTTTTGGTCTTTTCTGAATTTTTGAATGTTTTTATATTTTTATGAAAATAAATTAATTATATTAAAACAAATAAAATAAATAAAATAGCAAGAATAAAATAAGAAGAAAAATAGAAAAATGCAAACCAAGGGGGGGGTAGCCCCAAATTGGAGGTACAGGCCTGGTGATTTCTGGCCCATTAGCTTTGAATTCGTTGACCTTTTGAATTAGGTGTGATGCGTTGACTGGTGCTTACAGCGTTCTTTGAATCCTGGCCATTGATCTGGGTGGGGTGGACGCGTGGATGATGGATTGTGATGGTACATGGTGAACCTGGATGCTAGCGTTGCGCATGATTTTGTATTGAAAAACAATATGAGGAATTGCACAGACCTGGGACTTGAACCCAGGTCTTTGAGGTTGCATGCCTTGGGACCTGCCAGCTGAGCTATTGGATTTCATTTAATATATAATATAATACAAATAATATAAAAGAAAAGTGGAACAACGCTTGGAACGCGCGCGCATTTTTTAAATCCGCCTATCATGCTTCGCCACGAGGTCTTCGTCCTCGTTTTCCCTGAAACTAAAACAGATAGGCCACGGTTTTTGAGCGTTGCTTTAGAGGGGTTTACAGAAAATAACGATTAGCTCATCTTTGAATATAAATTCATCGCGAATACATGAATCTTTTCGTCTTGGTGTACTGAATGCAATGGTGGTACAGGGATGGTCTAATTTTGCCTCCATTAAAAACCCCTAATTTTGAAACCTGCAAACCCTAAATCTCATTCATGGCATATTCGCATATGTGGCACAAAAACACAATTGAATACGTTGGTTAGCTTAGAAACATCATTATGAGCATGAATACATAAATAAAAATGCAAGAAGATGCTTGAATTATGCTACACGATTTCAAAAGTTTGGCTTTACAGTTTGAGTTCTTGATACCAATTCCTGGAGCTTTGCTTGTTGTTTGTGATTGGAATACGATCAGTGAATCACGAGCAAGCTTTTGGTATAGGAATTAGGGCTTAAAACCACCTCCAAGGTTGATTTCAGATTTAAGTTTTTATGGGAAAATTTCAATGTGCAATAGCTTGTTTGGGCGCAGCTTTGTGTGTTGAGGCATTAGGTTTGCATTCCTGATCATATAGTGAAGCTATTAGGTTAAAAATATTGCACAAAATCCATGGTATTCAATGTTTTCAATCTTTGATTTTGTAAGATCTTTTTGAAATCTTTTCCATGTGCAATTTGGTTCAATCATGCTCCAATCACACCAAAACCTGCCATATTTGATTGTACACGAAATCTTGTGAGTAGAATGTGCACCAAAAGATTTTTTTAGGTTAAACTTATATTTTCTACATATTTAAATAATTTAAATGAATGAATATTAATATAAATTCAAATAAATAATTAAAAAAATAAGAAAATACTTCCCTTTGGGCCTAATGGTCGTGCATAGACTTGGCATGAAGAAACTTGGAAGAAAAATGGGCCCATTTGCATTTTTGGATCATTTGAAGTAAAGTTGACTTTCAAAAATTTCCAAAAATTTCCCAACTTCCACAAGGCATAACTTGCTCAATTTTTAAGCTTTTCACATGTTCTTGAACATTTTGGAAAGGTCTTTGAGTCCTTTAACCAATGCCTTTGGTCCCATGTCATTTTGATTTACCAATCTCAAGTTATGGCCTTTGACTTAAAGTCCCTTTTTGTTGACTTTTGAAAATGACCTATAATGTTGAAATTGATAACTTTTTGTGAGAGCATTTCTTGGACTTGGAATATGAATATGAGTTGTAGGAAATGTCTTTCTCTTCAAAATGAGCTTTGGATGGAATTTTTCTGATAATCCATGTGAAAGTTATGCCCTGGTCAATTTCAGTTGACTTTTTCAGCTGTCCAAATATAGTAACTTTTGCATCTTTGATGATTTCTGAGCCAAATTTTGAGAATCATGATCAAGCATTGATCAAATGATGTTTGTGGCTTCAAAATGATATGTTGACCAAAAATTTGAACTTTTGACTGTCAAATGACCATTTTGCCCCTACAGTTGACTGTAGTGCAATCTAGGGTTTTGACTGTGCAATTTTGAGCTGAATGTCTTGAAACTTGACATGAGGATACTTGACCATCTTTGTAGGCATATGAGACTTGATTGGGCCTTTGAAAACTTTCAATTCTTGATCAGAACACAAACCCTAGTTTTGACTGTATAGGAGACAGTTAAGCTGCACAACCCTTGGGGAATTTTGTGACCTTGACTTGACAATTCTTGGAGAATATGGGAGGGAAAATTTTGGGGTACAACAGTTGCCCCTGTTCAATCTTCTTAGACCTGAGGATGTAGATTGGCTGACGTGCCTTTCGTAATCCGAGGGTAGAAGATGATTGAACACTAAAGTGCCCAGAAATTTGCGCTCACATAGTAGCAGTGATGATGGGGGAATGGGCTTATAGATGCCATTTGGAGATTGCTGGATAGGATGATGGGCTTATAGATGCCATCGGGATGTTGATCGCGTAGGAGATTCCTTAGCGAGAACCTGCATACCTGCAAAAGAAAAATGAGTACCTGACACGTTGCAGGAGCTGACTTTAGATGCTTGGTATAGATGTGTCCTGACTGGTTACAGGAGCTGAATCTGGAGCTTCAAACATTGATGAATGAACCAGGGATGATTACTACCTTAGCATGAATGGTAAGAGAACCTTGGGCGACTTTAACTTCAACAACGCTCGTTGAGAAAAAATCTTGGGTGATTTTATCTTCAACAACGCTCGTTGAGAAAAATCTTGGGTGTCTTCTACTGGGATAAGAATCAGGGAGATCTTAGGGTCGATCTGACTGAACCAGAGAAGCCTTTGACTGGGTAAGAATCAGGAAAATCTTAGGGTCGATTTAGCTGAACCGGACAAGGTCTTGAAATATCTTCAACTGGATAAGCATCAGGGAGATCTTAGGGTCGATCTGACTGAACCAAGAGAAGGCCTTTGACTGGATAAGCATCAGGAAAATCTTAGGGTCGATTTAACTGAACCGGACAAGGTCTTGAAACATCTTCAACTGGATAAGCATCAGGGAGATCTTAGGGTCGATCTGACTGAACCAAGAGAAGGCCTTTGACTGGATAAGCATCAGGAAAATCTTAGGGTCGATTTAACTGAACCGGTCTAGGTCTTGAAATATCTTCAACTGGATAAGCATCAGGGAGATCTTAGGGTCGATCTGACTGAACCAAGAGAAGGCCTTTGACTGGATAAGTATCAGGAAAATCTTAGGGTCGATTTAACTGAACCGGTCTAGGTCTTGAAATATCTTCAACTGGATAAGCATCAGGGAGATCTTAGGGTCGATCTGACTGAACCAGAGAAGGCCTTTGACTGGATAAGCATCAGGAAAATCTTAGGGTCGATTTAACTGAACCGGAGAAGGCCTTTGACTGGATAAGCATCAGGAAAATCTTAGGGTCGATTTAACTGAACCGGTCTAGGTCTTGAAATATGATTGAGACTTTAAACTGCATCTTTCCTGAAAGGTAAAAGTCAGTCATATGCAATGCATGATATGGGTCAAGCAATGATGTTCTCGATATAAATGAGACTTGTATGATGCAATGTGTTATGCATGCTATAATGATGTATGTGATGTTTTATGTATGTTTTCGTCTAGGAAAGTAAATCCTTGACGGGTGCCGGGAAGTTGCATCCTGGGCTGACGTTGACGAATAGATTTTGCTTCCGCTGGGGATGATAACTGCAAGAATACCGGTAGGAGAAGATGACTCCGTTGCGGAATAAACTTGGCAAATGGAGAGTCTGCGGGGAGAAAATACTCTAGCGACCATGCTGGGAAGCAATACTCTGTGGGGATAGAGATGCTTTGCTGAATTGTTGTTAACTTGCTGGGGATACCCTTGTTGTATAGGAAGTGTTGATGGACTTCGCTGGGGTAAGAAGACTCTGTCGATGACGATCTTTCCGTGGCTTTTGGCTGAGGATAACCCAGTTATATCCTGTTAAGGAAATAACTCTTTAAATAAAGCTGGACGACGCGTTCGTGCTCTGCGAGGGATAAGCTTCCAGAACCTACTGGGGATAAGCTTATTGCTTGGGGAGATATGAATTCCAACTTTCCTGGGGAACTTGGGTTGGACTCTTCTGGGGAAGTTTGAATTGCAGGGAAGTGATTCCTTTGAATGGTGGTATACCGCCGGGGAACAATCTTTAGACCAAGATTGCCGGGGATGCATGTATATTGCTGCTGGGGAAGTATTTGAGATCTACGGGAGGATACTCAATTTCCTTTGATATTTGATGATAGCTTGGAGAAGAATGTATTGTTTTGTTGAACCACTCTCTGGGGATTTAAGATGTACTGGTCATGTTCTTTAGCTGAACCTATCTTGGTACCTTGGAGGATAGAACAATTAGACTGCTCAGACAACTCTTTATTGCCCCTGTTTCTAGTGTCACCTGCAATTAATTCCTTTGTTTCGTATGCAAATATTTATGAGTTAGCAAATTATTGTCAATGCATACATCACAAATTGAACCTTGGACGTTCTTCGCAAAACAAAACAGAAAAAGAAAAGCACTTGGCACATTTTAACTGAAAATATATTTGTATTGATTTTGAATGGCCTGTGAATAGGCGTTTTGTGTACAAGAGGCTGACGTCCTAGTAAGAGGTACGTCGCCGATCAACAGAGTTTATACAAGTTTTGTAAAAAAGAAAATAAAACAGCTGTGTGAAAGATGAATGATCCACTGGGTTTTAACTCTGCTATTGCCTTTATAACTCCGAGCGTCTCATCACTTGATGACCTTGGTTGAGGGTGAAGCTGACTGATCGATGCCGTTTGAGCTTGATGCAGATACCGGATTCTGGATGCAAAGTGATCCAATGAGACATAGTATTACGCTTTTATCCCTAATTTTTGCCTAGACCGCCCTTTCGGGTTTTCGGTCCACCGGGATACCCATTTTTGCCCAAGCCGCCTTTTCAGGTTTTCGACTTGCCGGGTGTACAGATTTTTTTATTTTCATCCCTTCATTTTGCCCGAACCCTTTTGGTTCGACGGGAAGCCCTAATTTTTGCCTAGGCCTGTCAGCCTAGCGGGTCTTTTTTCATGCGTAGTATTTTTTAACTATGTCTGCATTGGCGGGGTGAGGAAGGTTGTCACCATCCATGTTGGTTAATATCATTGCTCCTCCTGAGAACACATGCTTAACCACAAATGGCCCTTCGTATGTAGGGGTCCATTTGCCCCTTGGATCACTCTGAGGAAGGATGATTCTCTTGATAACCAGATCCCCAACTTGATATTCTTGTGGTCTGACCTTTTTGTTAAATGCCCTGATCATCCGTTTCTGATACGTCTGACCATGACAGATAGCAGCAAGTCTCTTTTCGTCAATGAGGTTGAGTTGGTCGAGTCGTGTCTGGATCCAATCATCTTCGTCTAGATTTGCATCCTTCATTATCCGGAGAGAGGGAATTTGCACTTCGATTGGCAAGACTGCTTCCATGCCATAAACCAGAGAGAAAGGAGTTGCCCCGGTTGACGTCCTGGCTGAGGTACGGTACCCATGCAGAGCGAACGGTAACTTCTCATGCCAATCTTTGTACGTCACTGTCATTTTTTGCACGATCTTCTTGATGTTTTTGTTAGCTGCTTCTACAGCCCCATTCATCTTCGGTCTGTAAGGAGAAGAATTGTGGTGCTGTATCTTGAACTGTTCGCAAAGCTCAGCGATCATCTTGTTGTTTAGATTGGTACCGTTGTCTGTAATAATTCGCTCAGGGACGCCGTACCGACAGATCAGGTTGTGCCGAATGAATCGTGCCACAACAGTCTTGGTCACTGTAGCATAGGATGCTGCCTCAACCCACTTCGTAAAATAATCAATCGCCACTAGGATGAAGCGATGTCCATTGGATGCCGTAGGTTTTATCTCACCAATCATGTCTATGCCCCACATTGCAAACGGCCAAGGCGCAGTCAGAACATTCAGGGGAACCGGAGGAACATGCACCTTATCTGCATAGATCTGGCACTTGTGGCATGTCCTGGAGTGTTGGTAGCAGTCAGCTTCCATTGTAGACCAGTAATATCCTGCCCGTAGGATCTTCTTAGCCATTGTATGTCCACTGGAATGCGTACCAAAGGTCCCTTCATGTAGCTCTTCCATGATCCGTTCTGCTTCAGTCTTATCCACACAACGCAGTAAGGTTGAATCATGGTTTCGCTTGTACAAAATGCCGTTGCTTAGGAAGAACTTGGCTGCGAACCTCCTCAGGAATTTCTTATCATTGATGGATGCACCTTCAGGGTATTCCTGAGCTTCCAGATATCTCTTCACTTCGTGGTACCAAGGCTTCTCAGTTACCAATTCAGTTTCGAGATCACAACAGTATGCCGGTTCGTCCAGTTTCCAGATGATGATCCGGGGAGCTTCATTATCCCATTTAACTTTGAACATTGAAGACATTGTAGCTAACGCGTCCGCTAACTGATTCTCTTCTCTTGGAAAGTGCTCAAAGGTTATCTCTGTGAAGTGGGGAATCAGGGTCAACACACATTCTCTATAAGGAATCAAGTTTGGATGTTTCGTATCCCACTCTCCTTTGATCTGATTGATCACAAGAGCGGAATCTCCGAAAACACTTAGAAATTTGATCCTTAGGTCGATCGCTGCTTGAAGACCCATGATACACGCCTCATACTCCGCCATGTTGTTGGTACAGTTGAAACACAGCCGGGCAGTGAGTGGAGTATGAGTACCTTGTGGAGATATGATTATGGCGCCGATACCATTTCCCAAAGCGTTGGAAGCTCCGTCAAAGTGCATAGACCATCGGGATCCTGGCTCAGGTCCTTCATCCGGTCCAGGTACTTCACAATCTGTTACTATCATGATGCTTTCGTCCGGAAATTCGAAGTTCATTGATTGATAGTCATCTACAGCTTGATGAGCTAAGTGGTCTGCCAATACACTTCCCTTGATGGCTTTCTGGGTTGTGTACTGAATGTCGTATTCCGTCAAGATCATTTGCCATCTTGCAATTCTCCCAGACAGAGCAGGCTTTTCGAATATGTATTTTATCGGATCCATCTTTGAGATCAACAAGGTAGTGTGAGTCAGCATATACTGTCTCAGCCGGCGAGCAGCCCATACCAAAGCGCAGCAAGTTTTCTCAAGCAGTGAGTATCGGGTCTCACAGTCGGTAAACTTTTTGCTAAGGTAATAAATGGCATGCTCTTTTCGGCCAGACTCGTCATGCTGCCCCAGCACACACCCCATTGAGTTGTCAAGCACTGTCAGGTATAATATTAGAGGTCTCCCTTCAACCGGTGGCATAAGGATAGGTGGTTCTTGGAGATACTCTTTGATTCTGTCAAAAGCAGCCTGACATTCATCGTTCCAACGTACTACCTGATCTTTCTTCAGTAGCTTGAAGATTGGCTCACAGGTAGCAGTCAGATGAGAGATGAATCGAGCAATGTAATTCAGGCGTCCTAAAAAGCCTCTGACTTCCTTTTCTGTCTTAGGAACTGGCATCTCTTGAATAGCTTTGACCTTAGCAGGGTCCACTTGAATTCCCTTGTCACTGACCACGAAGCCTAGCAACTTCCCAGACCTTACCCCGAAGGTGCACTTGTTCGGGTTCAATCTCAGCTTGTATAGTTTCAACCGGTCGAACAACTTCTGTAGATGATCTAGATGCTCTTCCTCAGTCTGGGACCTAGCGATCATGTCGTCCACATACACTTCTATCTCGTGATGGATCATATCATGAAATAAGGCAACCATGGCACGTTGGTAGGTTGCCCCAGCATTCTTTAACCCGAACGGCATGACCTTGTAACAGAAGGTGCCCCACTGAGTAACAAATGTAGTCTTCTCCATGTCTTCAGGTGCCATCTTGATCTGATTGTAACCTGAAAAGCCGTCCATGAAAGAGAACACTTTATGCTGAGCTGTGTTATCAACAAGGACATCAATGTGAGGTAAGGGGAAGTCATCCTTGGGGCTGGCCCTGTTCAGATCCCTGTAGTCGACACACATTCTGACCTTACCGTCCTTTTTAGGTACCGGCACCACATTAGCAACCCACTGAGGGTAAGAAGTCACTGCAAGGAAACCGGCATCAAACTATTTCATGACCTCGGCTTTAATCTTCTCGGACATCTCTGGACGCATCCGACGGACCTTTTGTTTAACTGGAGGGCAGTCTTCTCTAGTCGGCAAATGATGGACAACAATATCGGTATCCAACCCTGGCATGTCTTCGTAGGACCAGGCAAAGATCTCCATATAGTCATGCAGCATCTTGGTTAACCGTTGCTTCACGCTGAGCTCTAGGTTGGCACCGATCTTTACCTCTCTTCTGTCTGCCTCAGTACCCAGGTTTATGGTTTCCACTGGCTCTTCATGGGGTTGAATTGCCCTCTCTTCCTGAAGTAACAGTCTTGCAAGCTCGCCAGGCACTTCGCAATCATCTTCACCTTCGTCTTCGGCTAAGTTGATCGGATTTTCGAAGTCATAACTGGCATTAGCAGAGCTGTTATCAGTGAGATCCAGAGTGGATTGGAACCTGTATGAGTGAGTGTGTGTGTAAATACAGCTGTTTTTGAAAATTATGTAAAGGAAAAGAAAGACAGAAAAGGAACACAATATTTGCAATGCGAAAAGTACGTCCAAGATTTTCATTCATGATGTATAAAATGACAGTTTGTATGCCCTCACAAATAGAACCACGGTGCCTCGGGTAAGACACCGGGCCATAGAGTTTATCATTGTTTATTACAAAATAACAAAACAAGGAAATTTATTACTTAGTGACAAAAGAAACAGGGAGATTGTCCTTTGCGCTCCAATTGTTAAGTCCACCGTCAGTTGCTGGGTAGATCCAGCTATCAAACTCAGCTTCATCAACTTCCTCTTCGTCCCCAATAGCATTAACTCCATGAGCAGGCAGGGGAGCTGTCACCACATTAGGCTTGTCAGATGCCTCAAACTGTACCTCCTTAGCGTCAATGAGGTCCTGCAGCTTGTTCTTTAGTGCCCAACAGTCATCAGTAGAGTGCCCCGGGCTTTCTGAATGGTAAGCACAACGAGCATTCGGGTTGTACTTGGGGGATGCAGTATTTGGAAACTTCGGCGCCTCCCTGACAGTCACTAAATTAGTTGCGAGCAACTGTGGCAGGATCTGCGACAAGGTCATGTTTAAACGGGTGAATTCCCTCCGGGGTCTTTCAACTTTCTGAGAATTGTTTGGCCGGGGAGCGGCAGCAGGCTTAGCAATCATGACCGCACTGACAGATTGGCGGTGCTCATGTCTTTCTGATCTCCTGGAACCATATACGGCGCTAGACTCCTTCTTGAACGGTTTCTTTTCCGAACTAGATGATGATGCACCTTTGGCAATCTTCCCAGACTTCAACCCCGCTTCAATTCTCTCTCCAGTCAAGATCAAATCAGTGAAACCAGCAGAGGAATTCCCAATGAGGTGGTTGAAAAATGGCCCAGATAGGGTCCCCAAGAACATGTCAACCAACTCCCGATCAGTCAATGGTGGCTGCACCCTGCCAGCCAGGTCTCTCCACTTCTGAGCATACTCCTTAAAGCCTTCGCTTGCGCCTAACGCCATACCCTGGAGTTGGGTACGTGTGGGGGCAAGGTCGGCATTATACTGATACTGCTTGTAGAAAGCAGTAGCCAGCTCCTCCCAGTTACGAACTTTGGTCCCATCCAGCTGATAGAACCATTCGAGATGAGTCCCTGAAAGACTCTCCTGGAAGAAGTGGATCCATAGATTCTTGTCCGTAGAGTACGGCTGAATTTTCCGAACATAGGACCTTAAGTGCAGCTTGGGACAAGATGCCCCGTCATACTTCGAGAAGGATGGTGCTTTAAATTTATGCGGGATAATCACACCAGTCGACAAACCCAGATCTCCGAAATCCAGCCCAGGTGCCTGTTGCACCTCCATAGCCTTCAACCTGTCCTCCAGTTGTTTGTACCTGTCATCTGCAGGAGGGTACTGCTCTTCATCAAAATCTGTCTCGTTGTCGGAGACCACTGGAGTAGGAACCTTTACTTCTGCCTGAGAAGGACTCCTGCCCACAGAAGAACCAGCCTCTTCATGCTGCAGAGTATTACCCAACCTTCGGCCCGAGTTGAACAGAACAGTTCTTCTCTTCTTCTTCTTCTCCTTCTTCAGGAGCATAGTCTTCAGTTCTTCTTGGCCTTTAGCTAGACCCATGATTAGTTCTTGAAACTGCGCATTCTGCGCCTGGAGAGCCTTGATTGATGTCTCTGTTGATTCAGATCCGGGATTCATGATGCTGAAATAAACAGCGAAGAACCGTAAGCAACCTGAAAAGGGGAAAAACCTGCTATGCACATGATGTATGAAATGCGTATGCAATGCATTCAAGGGTTCGAAAGTTCAAATTTGTTGTAGACAAGAAAAGAACACACGTTATCATTAAAGAAATCATTGTTTAATACATCAAGGCCTCATGGGCAAAAGTACAAAAAATCAAGTCAATCCCAAAATACACTGCGCATCCTTTTCGGAGCTATGTAAGTGTTGAGATTCCTCTCCTCATGCAACAGGCGAGTGAGCTCCAAGACTTTCTTTTCACTGGCATGCAGACTAGTCTCAAGAGAATTCCGCTCTTCCTTAAGCTGGATCCAGCTCTTCTGCATCTCTTCCCAGGATGTGGGCATATCAGGGTGCTGAATAATGTGGGACACTTCCCCTTCCAAGACGGGCTCTTTGATTACTGGAAGCATGTGAGGATAAGGCATGACTAACTTCTGAGAGCGGGCGCGTACCCATTTGAGATAAGGCTCCAAAGGGATGGAGTTCCTGTGCCCCAGTGTCTTGCTGTCTATCCTACTAGGCATCCTCCAGGCTCTGATAAATCTCTGACGAAGTCCTTGAGTATCATTGTCGAAGTCAAAAACTATGTCGGGAATTAACATGTCATGAGGTCCGTCCTTCCGAGCATAACCAAACTGTCTCCAAGCCAGGCATGGGCTATAAGTAATACCTCCTCTGATTCCAAGTAAAGGAACATTAGGGTACTCCCCACAACGATCAATGATAGTGACATCTCCTCTGGATCTAGGACACCAATGTATATCTGCATGTGTAAGAGTCATCAACCGTTGTGACCATCTCAAACCCCGCTCATTCTTCAGGACTGATTGTGGAAGGTGCGAAATAAACCACCTTCCCAGGAGAGGAGTGCAACACATAAGGACGCCTCTTTTTCTCATGGTTCGAGTGTAACATGAGTGAAGGATGTCCCCCAGCAATGTAGGTATAGGATTCCTGGACATAAAGATCTGAACAGCATTGACGTCAATGAGCTGATCTGGGTTAGGGAACAACACCAAACCATAAACAAGGAGGGCCACAACCTCTTCAAAAGCTTGCAAGTCAAGAGAGTTCCAACATTCAAGGGCCTTCTCAAACAGAAACCTGGCTAAGAACCCTTTGATACCACTTCTGACTTCCCAATGTCCCTTGAGGTCAGATGACTGTAGGTGCAAGGCTTTAGCAATCTCTTCAAGCTTAGGTTCCTTTTCTGTACCGTTGAAGGGTAGCTGATCAAGGATAGGGATCTTCAGGAGCCGGGAGAACTCCTCCAATGTAGGTACCAACTGATAGTCCAAGAAGGTAAAGCAGTGATGCAGAGGGTCAAAGAATTGGAACAAGACCTTTATCATATCTTCCTCAATGTTGGTGTTGACCAAGCTGATGAGGCTTCCATGCCTTTCACTGAATGAAGAGTTCTCGGGAATCCTGGATGTAAGCTCCTTAAGCTGAGGAGGGACCCTTACAAGATTGACCTGAATTGTCTTTCTACGAGCAGTTTCCATGTCCTACAAAACAAGAACAAAGATGAAAATTCGAACCCCTGAAATGGTTAGTCAATGCATATGATGCTGGATGATGTCATGATGCTATGATTAAACACACCACAGATATTTACAAAGACAAACATGTAGGGCACACAAGGCACATAAGACAAGCCCTTAAGGTTTAAGGCCAGCATGGGGTCTGGGTAGTACCCTCTTGAAGTTGGTGGGTTCAACCTGTCCTAATCAAAGTAATCGGGTTCTAAGGTTCCCAATATCACGGGATTGCTTTCATTGTTCATCGTTTCGATTTAGCCACTGAACTGGCGACCGAAATATTCCAGGAAAGCAACCCTCAATTGAGCGTAGTATCGAGTATCAACCAACCTCGGACTGCACCAAAGTCAGTTATCTCACTACCCTAAAGAGGCCAAGATAGTTCAATTAAGGTTCCTAAGGTCTGTTGATGCTTCACGACACCACGCGGAGGCCCCGTACTCTCCTTGACTGAACTCAAGGGTTACCGGTACACACCAAAGTGCCACATCAACGTAGCAGACTGTTTCAACCATGTCGGTATACCCCGCACAGTTCCCTCACAGCCTTGTTGCTACTTTCTAAGAAAGGTATCCCAAGATCCGGGTTTAGGATCTATAGAACTCCCAAGCAACCCACAATTTAAAGCACACAAGGAAAACAATTGAAAACATAGTTATAAGCTAACCCTAAGGTACACCTCACTTTATAAAGTTTCCCCAGCAGAGTCGCCAGTTCTGTGATCGGTGGATCTGGAACTGACTGTTTAACGCTGGTTCGCGAAATGTCACGGAAGCAAGAGTCGCCACCGTCTTTTATTTTCTCCAAATGAAAGGACAAAAGCACAGAAAAATTCCTTTAAAGAGATTGCTCTCGGTTCGGGAGGTAGGTTATAGAAAGGGAAGGTGTTAGCACCCTTTCTATCCATGGTTATCCATGGGCTCTTAGATACTTGCTCAATGTGTTTTCAAAATTGTTTGTTTGCTTTTCAATGTGGGTTTAAAAGTTTCTTTGAAAAATTTCAGATCGACTCGTACGTCAGAGTGTTTGAAAAGTTTGCTTTGAAAGCTTTTGAAAAGTGTCAGTGTGAAAAGTCCTTTTGAGTTTGTTTTGAGATTAGAGCAAGTATCCTTGAGAACCTACCTACCCTAAGGAATTCGTCTGTGTAGATGTCCTTTAAAGTAGTGCCATCCCACCATTGAGAGGTAGGTAGCACCACCGTTGGAGGTGTTCGGGTCAATTCGAGTTTAGGGACGTGGTGATCACCAGAGCAATGGGAAGATACCTTAGAAGCTACCCTCATGCCAGGTTCCCGGATCATGAGGACTTACTAAGACGTCCTCTACTCGACGACCACCTTTCGAAAGGCAACAGTGAGGCGTACCCTAGGGGTGGTGTGTGCGAATGGTGTGTCATGTTTCAGTTATTTGTCTTGTCATGTTTATTTGTGATCTACGCTTGATTTTAGTTAGGACATTCATTCTTGCATGCGTTTTAACAGTTATAAGTTTGCGGGAAAATAAATCTAAGGTTATTACAAATGGCGCGGGTCCACATCGCCAAAATTAAACCGGACCCGATTTGACGAAAAAGTAAATAAAGCGAGTAAAAGTGCAAGAAATAAAATTATTACAAGGCTTTGGGACATGTACATAATCATAATACACGAAACGAAATAAATATGCGAAATAAAATGATTAAAACCATGGGCGTTAAACCCTTTTTCAAAATTAAAATTAATAGGAAATTAAAGTGAAAATTCAAAAAAAGAAAATGATTTTTAGTATTTTTTGTATTTTTAAGATTTAAAAGGGAAAGAATTAATTTAGTTGGAATTAAAATAAAGAGCTAAACCTAATTCTAATGTTTTTTAAGTTTATTATGAAAATATTGAATTAACCTAAATTAAACCCTAATTTTTATTTATATACATTTAATTATAAAATAAATAAATAAAAATAATATTGTGGTAAGAAAAAAAAGAAAAAGGGAACATTTAAAGGATATAAAAATTATCAATTAACCTAAATTAACATTTTTGGATTTTTTTGTTATGGAAAAATGTAAATTAAACCTAATTTGAAATTAATTTATTTATATGCTAAGAAAATAATTACAATAAAGTAAATATTATTTTTTGGTCTTTTCTGAATTTTTGAATGTTTTTATATTTTTATGAAAATAAATTAATTATATTAAAACAAATAAAATAAATAAAATAGCAAGAATAAAATAAGAAGAAAAATAGAAAAATGCAAACCAAGGGGGGGGTAGCCCCAAATTGGAGGTACAGGCCTGGTGATTTCTGGCCCATTAGCTTTGAATTCGTTGACCTTTTGAATTAGGTGTGATGCGTTGACTGGTGCTTACAGCGTTCTTTGAATCCTGGCCATTGATCTGGGTGGGGTGGACGCGTGGATGATGGATTGTGATGGTACATGGTGAACCTGGATGCTAGCGTTGCGCATGATTTTGTATTGAAAAACAATATGAGGAATTGCACAGACCTGGGACTTGAACCCAGGTCTTTGAGGTTGCATGCCTTGGGACCTGCCAGCTGAGCTATTGGATTTCATTTAATATATAATATAATACAAATAATATAAAAGAAAAGTGGAACAACGCTTGGAACGCGCGCGCATTTTTTAAATCCGCCTATCATGCTTCGCCACGAGGTCTTCGTCCTCGTTTTCCCTGAAACTAAAACAGATAGGCCACGGTTTTTGAGCGTTGCTTTAGAGGGGTTTACAGAAAATAACGATTAGCTCATCTTTGAATATAAATTCATCGCGAATACATGAATCTTTTCGTCTTGGTGTACTGAATGCAATGGTGGTACAGGGATGGTCTAATTTTGCCTCCATTAAAAACCCCTAATTTTGAAACCTGCAAACCCTAAATCTCATTCATGGCATATTCGCATATGTGGCACAAAAACACAATTGAATACGTTGGTTAGCTTAGAAACATCATTATGAGCATGAATACATAAATAAAAATGCAAGAAGATGCTTGAATTATGCTACACGATTTCAAAAGTTTGGCTTTACAGTTTGAGTTCTTGATACCAATTCCTGGAGCTTTGCTTGTTGTTTGTGATTGGAATACGATCAGTGAATCACGAGCAAGCTTTTGGTATAGGAATTAGGGCTTAAAACCACCTCCAAGGTTGATTTCAGATTTAAGTTTTTATGGGAAAATTTCAATGTGCAATAGCTTGTTTGGGTGCAGCTTTGTGTGTTGAGGCATTAGGTTTGCATTCCTGATCATATAGTGAAGCTATTAGGTTAAAAATATTGCACAAAATCCATGGTATTCAATGTTTTCAATCTTTGATTTTGTAAGATCTTTTTGAAATCTTTTCCATGTGCAATTTGGTTCAATCATGCTCCAATCACACCAAAACCTGCCATATTTGATTGTACACGAAATCTTGTGAGTAGAATGTGCACCAAAAGATTTTTTTAGGTTAAACTTATATTTTCTACATATTTAAATAATTTAAATGAATGAATATTAATATAAATTCAAATAAATAATTAAAAAAATAAGAAAATACTTCCCTTTGGCCCTAATGGTCGTGCATAGACTTGGCATGAAGAAACTTGGAAGAAAAATGGGCCCATTTGCATTTTTGGATCATTTGAAGTAAAGTTGACTTTCAAAAATTTCCAAAAATTTCCCAACTTCCACAAGGCATAACTTGCTCAATTTTTAATCTTTTCACATGTTCTTGAACATTTTGGAAAGGTCTTTGAGTCCTTTAACCAATGCCTTTGGTCCCATGTCATTTTGATTTACCAATCTCAAGTTATGGCCTTTGACTTAAAGTCCCTTTTTGTTGACTTTTGAAAATGACCTATAATGTTGAAATTGATAACTTTTTGTGAGAGCATTTCTTGGACTTGGAATATGAAGATGAGTTGTAGGAAATGTCTTTCTCTTCAAAATGAGCTTTGGATGGAATTTTTCTGATAATCCATGTGAAAGTTATGCCCTGGTCAATTTCAGTTGACTTTTTCAGCTGTCCAAATATAGTAACTTTTGCATCTTTGATGATTTCTGAGCCAAATTTTGAGAATCATGATCAAGCATTGATCAAATGATGTTTGTGGCTTCAAAATGATATGTTGACCAAAAATTTGAACTTTTGACTGTCAAATGACCATTTTGCCCCTACAGTTGACTGTAGTGCAATCTAGGGTTTTGACTGTGCAATTTTGAGCTGAATGTCTTGAAACTTGACATGAGGATACTTGACCATCTTTGTAGGCATATGAGACTTGATTGGGCCTTTGAAAACTTTCAATTCTTGATCAGAACACAAACCCTAGTTTTGACTGTATAGGAGACAGTTAAGCTGCACAACCCTTGGGGAATTTTGTGACCTTGACTTGACAATTCTTGGAGAATATGGGAGGGCAAATTTTGGGGTACAACACCTACCTTCTCCCATTTTTCCAAGGGAGAAGTCTATGTTATACTTCTGCAACGACTACACCGAAGAAGCTGCCACTAAACATATCGGAAGATATGCTGGTCGAACAGTTCTTTCGTTGTTTGACTACCAGCTCAACTTTCTTTGCTCACCATCCTTCGAGGAGTGGTGGAAAAGTTATTACGCTGAGGAGTTTTTCGACGAGAAGGACTTCGTGGATGAGCTTCAGAAATCTTTTGTCCTTGTCTTGGACAAAATAAAGAAATGTAAGTTCATCCTTTCACATTACTTTGTCTTTCTCTTTCGACTGCTAGCCTGTTAACTATTTTATTCGCTTTCAGTTGTTCGAAAGCCTGCAGCCAAGAAGGCTGCAGAAGGCCAACAGGGAGGAGGCCCCTTAACAAAACCTCCACCGCCGGTGAAGACTATAGCGCCGGCGAAGACCACCACAAACCAACAGGGGGAAGGCCCTTCGAAAAAGCCTTCTGTATCGGTAACCAGACTTTCATTATTTTCTTCTGGCTTTTAATTTTTGACTTTCGATGCAATTGCTAAATCGAATTCCCATTGGTTTTTTAGGCACCTTCGCCCAAGAAACGGCCAGCACTGACGGTCGAATCCGGGAGCGATGAAGAAGATGATTCCCCCCCTGCTCCTCTAAAAAGGCGAAAAATGACGAAGGACGTTCCTGCTCCTGAGGGTCGAACAATTAGAATAAAGGTTGCTGGGAGAAAGCCCAGGCCACCTCCAGTGATCATTGAGGAGCCAACGGAGGAGGAATTAAACGTTCTTCTCAATAAGCCTGTCGAAAGCGACAATTCCAGCCCTGGGGCTGAAGCTAATTTACAGGTAATCTCTTAGACCTCTTTGTAACTCAGGTGTAGATACCTACATTCGACTATGTCTCTTTCGAATTTTGAAGATTCTTCTCCTTCTCTTTTCAGGACACCACTGAAAGCTCACCGCCAAGGACTTCTGAAACATTGGAGTCTGCTGAACTCAGCAGGCCACAAGAAAAAGGCTTGGAGAATGACGAAGCCCATACTGAAATAAATGAGGCCAATGCTGAGACGGCAGAAAAACCAGCAGAAGATCCTCAAACAGAAGAGCGACAGCCAAAAGAGGTTCAGGTGGTGGATCTGTCGGAAGAGAATCATGACGAAGGGGGCCACGGCAACGCTGGCGAAGAGGATCAAGGTGCCGCTGGCAAAGAGAACCAAGGTGACGCTGGCGAAGGGCACCATGATGACGCTGGTACTGTCGCAGTCCGAGTCGAAGGGAATCAAGTCGAGGCCACTGTCACTCAACAGCCTCAAACCCAAGACAACGCTATTGCAAGGGCTGTTACTTCAACAAAGCACAGGTCGAAAGAGGACTTGGAACTCTTGAAGCAAACTGATCCTGTTAGCTATCTGAACGCCATTATCGAGAGCAAGAGTTTGTCTGATGCTAGTCAGGAGGTTCCTACCCTGTCGGGGAAGTCCACTGAAACTTCTCCTCTCGATGAGGCTTTGACGAAGGTTAAGGCTCAGTTTTTCAAGAAGGACTTGATGAAAGCTTTGGAGGGGGACCCTACTGCTCCATCATACTTGAGGGATATTTTGAATGTTGTAGACTTGTTAGCTGTAGCTCCAGAAGTTTCAGGCTTGATCATGGAGTTACACTCCATTATTGATCAAGTCTCAGCAGATTATCAGCGACAAAGGGGCTTTAATAGTCAGCTTGAGGTGTTATATGGCAAAAGCTCTTCTGCATGGACTGCTGTTTCGGAGACAACTTCTTGAATTGCGGAGTTGTCGAAGCAAAAAGCATCTACACAAGAAGAAGTTGATGCCATCGATCGAGAGAATGCTTCCTTCAGGGTGCAAATCGAAGAAATAGAGGCTAAGATAAATGCCAATACTAAGCGCAAGGAGGAACTTCTCTCGACCGTCCCAGACACCGAAAGTCAAACTGAAATCAAACAAGGCCTAGAATTTGCTGAGAAAGCCCAAGGCTTCGACGATCAGATTGCCAAGCTTGTGCAGGCGAATGCCTGGTGCAACAAAAGATTGGAGCTGCAGCAAATCAAATACCTTCGACTCAAGGACTCCATTCCCTTTTGATTGATTCAGCTTTTTAACCATATTTTGTAATATGTATTCGACAACATTGCCATCTTGGCTAAAATTATAAAAAATTTCCATTTTGGCTTTTTTTTATGGTTAATTTAGTCTTGTTATTTTATTTTTATCTCTTGGAGTGTAGGTTTGTATTTTTTCAAATATTTACCATTTACTCTCAAGAGCCTTTTATCTTCACCTAGCTCTTCGACTTCATAGGCTCCACCAGAAAAAGTCTGGATAACTCTGAATGGTCCTTCCCATTTGGGTGACCATTTTCCCATGCTTCGATCCATGGGAAGAATCACCTTCCAAACTAGTTCTTCAGGCGAAAATACCTTAGGTTTCACCTTTTTGTTATAAGAGTCTTCTACTCTTTTCTTCTGAAGCCTGAGTAGGTCAAGAGTGCGCAATCTTTCTTCGTCTAAATCCACTAGTTCGTCCAACATCATATTCCAATAAATTTCAGAGGGAATATCATAATGTCTCTGAACCCTTGCAGATTGAAGACAAATTTCTGCTGGCAACACTGCATCATGGCCAAAAGTTAGCCTATATGGTGTTGTACCTGTGGCTTCTTTTGGGGACGTTCGACAAGCCCACAAAATCTGGTCTAACGTCTTATGCCAATTCTTTGGTTTCTTCCCAACATGCTTTTTTATCAAGCCAATCACTACTTTATTTGCTGCTTCGACTTGACCATTTGCCTGTGCATAATAAGGCGTTGATGTTAGGAGTTTGAAACCTGTTTCCTGAGCGAATTCCTGCATCTTTCGACCAGTGAAAACTGATCCTTGATCAGTTGTTATAGTCTCAGGGATTCCATACCTAAAGATAATGTTCTTTTGAATAAATTCAATGACATTTTCTTGGTCTACATTGACTAAAGGGATAGCTTCGATCCACTTAGTAAAATAATCAATGCCTACCAGTATATATTTCTGACTCTTTGATGATGCTGGTCGAATCTCTCCAATGAGGTCCAACGCCCATCCTCTAAAGGGCCAAGGCTTCACTATCGAGTGAAGTTCGCTTGCTGGTACATGTTGGATGCCTGTATGGACTTGACATTCCTGGCAACCTTTGGCGAACTCAACACAATCTTTCAGCATGGTGGGCCAGTATAGTCCTTGTCGAAACAACAACCATTTCTTCTTATGGCCTGCTTGGTGAGCCCCACATGCTCCAGCGTGCGTAGTCGAAAGGGCTATGTATGCCTCAGTTTCACTTAAGCATTTTAGCAATACCCCTTCAGGCGTCTTCTTGAATAACTCATTACCCATGAGTACATAACTCAACGCCCTGTACTTTGTTTTTCGTTATGTCGAAGCTCCTGGATTTTGAAGATAATCCACAATGGGTTTCCTCCAATCTTGTTCTGACAAATTATCTATGAACGAAATTTCGAAGTTACTTTGATCAGCATATCCTAGTCTCGTCGATTCCAAGTCTGTTGGTGATAGACAAGTTGCTTTTATCTTTTCTCGAACTTCGATTGCTCTTTGTAATCTCGTTTTTGAAATCTTATACCCAGATGCAATTTGTGCCAAGTCGTTGGCTATTTGATTTTCCACCCTGGGTATGTGTCAAATATTGACCATTTCAAATTTTTTCAATAAACGATTTGCTATCACAAAGTACATAATGAGATTTTCTCTTATGCATTTATATTCCTTTGTGACTTGCTTAATGACTAACTCTGAGTCTCCCATTATTTCGACTCGAGTTGCCCCCAATTCCAACAATATCTCAAGGCCAGTAATTAGAGCTTCATACTCAGCCTCATTGTTCGAACAAGAACCTGATATCTTGTACTTGAATGTTGTTGGAATTTTCTCTGGAGAAATGATCAAGACTCCTACCCCTGTTCCATCTTTATGGCTGGAACCATCGAAGTAGAATTTCCAAGGCTCTATCTCCACATAATTAATATCCTCAACTTGAATTGAGTGGTCGACTATAAAGTCTGCAACCACTTGTCCTTTCACTGCCTTAAGAGGCATAAAGGTCAAGGAGTATTCAGTTAATGCTAATGCCCACTTGCCAATTCGACTATGCAAGATAGGTTTCGACAACATGTACTTGAAAACATCAAAATGAGACGAAACATACACATCAACTGGTTTTATATATTGCTTGAGTTTTGTACAAGAGAAATACAGACATAGACACAATTTTTCAACTTCACTATATCTAGTTTCTGCATCGTTCAAAACTCTACTAAGATAGTAAATGGGTCTTTCGACTCCATTCTCATCTTCTTGGGCTAACATGCTTCCCAAAGTTTTGTCGGATGCAGCTATGTACAATCTCATACTCCTATTGCTACAAGGAGGCACCAAAATAGGTGGCTTAGTGAGGTACCCTTTGATTTTGTCGAAGGCTTCTTGTTGCTCTTGCCCCCATTCGAACCCTTCTTTATTCAATCGAAGTAAGGGTGAAAAGGCCTGAGCTTTCCCACTTAGGTTAGATATGAATCTCCTTAAGAAATTTATCTTGCCTAACAGAGATTGCAGTTCCTTCTTATTCGATGGCGCTTTCGCTTCCAGAATTGCCTTCGTCTTGTTCTGGTTGATTTCGATTCCTTTCTTGTGGACAACGAAGCCCAAGAAATCTCCAGCTTTCACACAGAACGCACACTTCAAAAGGGTTCATCTTCATACCATGTTCTCTCATTCTCTCGAATGATTGTCGAAGGTGGTCAATATGGTTCTTCCTGGAAACAGATTTTATAACAATGTCATCAATATATACTTGCATAAAAGAGTTAATAAAATCATGGAAGATAGTATTCATTGCTCGCTGGTATGTTGCCCCAGCATTCTTTAGGCCAAAAGGCATCACTACCCATTCGTAAGTGCCTAGGGCCCCAGGGCATCGAAAAGCTGTTTTCGACACATCCTCTTCAGCAATGAATATTTGATTATATCCTGAATAACCATCGATCATACTCAGGTATTCATAGCCAGCGGCAGAATCGACTAGCATCTCCGCCACAGGCATATGATATTCATCTTTGGGTGTAGCAGCATTCAAATCTCTGAAATCTATGCACACCCTTAATGTACCATTTTTCTTAATTACTGGCACAATGTTTGCAATCCATTCGACATACCTTGTAACGCGTATGAATTTGCATTTCAGCAGTCTTTCGACTTCCGTTTTGATCTTCGACAGTATTTCTGGAGCGAAGCGTCTTGGATTTTGCTTGATTGGCTTCTTCCCAGGTTTGATTGGCAACTGAAGTTCTACCAATCCTCTGTCGAGACCAGGCATTTCGTCGTAATCCCATGCAAAACAGTCCTTGAACTCTTTCAACAATTGGATTACTTCCAACCTAAGTTCTGGGTCAATTTTGGCGCTGATGTAAGTTGGCCTTTTCTCTAACCCTTCGCCTAAGTTGATTTCTTCTAAAGGATCTTGCGCTAACATTTTAATGTTGTTCGCCAAGGGGTCCTTTTCGAAGCCCAAAGGCTCATCGTCATAGATGGCGTCGAGCCTCTGTTCCTGCATTTCTTCTTGCATGATATCAGGGGGTTCTGGATCGAAATCCTTTCCTGGACCTGCAGCAGATAACTGTTGA
The DNA here is from genome assembly GCA_948472305.1 of Vicia faba. Taxonomy (NCBI): domain Eukaryota; kingdom Viridiplantae; phylum Streptophyta; class Magnoliopsida; order Fabales; family Fabaceae; genus Vicia; species Vicia faba. The sequence continues at coordinate 1,292,124,061 of OX451741.1, forward strand.
TCATTGGCCTGTGTGGCCATGTACTTCACTTCGGCTTCGAGAGCCGTTATCATCTTAGTTTCGGCTACATAAGCCGAAATTCGCTTCAAAGATTGTGACTCAGTCATTATCACTGAATTCACTTCCCCAACCAGTTGGTTGGATATCAGTTAACCCACTGAAGTCTATGTGGGACAAGTCTTCTCTGTCCCATTGGAAACCATGCTCAGGATGCAGGTATAGGGAACAAAAAGTATTTGGCGCTGGCGCCATGTCGAAGTCAGGTGTTGGACATGGCCCTATGTGAGCCAAGTTCTTGTCGAAATCTGCCAACCCCAAGTGATTCACTTCACCCAGGTAATAGCTTTGATCTGCCTCTATGTTTTCGACCATCCCATCTGGACGCCACAGGAGCAGTCTCTGGTGCATTGATGATGGCACAGTCCCAACACCATGAATCCATTTACGGCCCAACAAAAGGTTGTAGTTAGGTTTGGCCGATATGACCATAAACATTGTTGGTCGAAGGATAGACCCTACTTTGATATCTAGTTGGATCACTCCCATAGTGGTCCCTATGCCGCCCTCATAGTTCGACAGGACCATGTTGTGAGGCTTAATGTCCTCATCCCTTTTGCCAATTTTCCTTAGCATAGAGTGAGGAATAATGTTGATGGTTGCCCCACAATCCACCAATATTTTATTCACTGTAGTTTCTTCGAGTTTGGCCCTTATAAATAAAGGCTTGAGGTGATTTTTCATCGCCTCTGTGGGTGGTTCGAAGAATCCATTTTGTTCCTCAGTGGTGCCATTGTCCATGACGAAGTAGCACACTGGCCTATGTTTGGCCATTTCTTGCTCCACTTCCCAGTCACTTGCTTCGACCTCCACCTGTCGGTTGAATTCTCTGGGCAGCACTGAGACTATATTCACCATTATGTCCAAAGTATCATCAGACTCAGAATCGTCTTCGTCCTCGACTTCACCTTGGTTAGGCCAAACTAGCCTGTTGGTTACTGGCTCTCTCTCTAGAGGTTTCCTTTGCTTCCTTAAAGGGACATTTGAACTGGTTTCTGCCTTTGGTTCATTGGCAGCCTCCCTCTCAGCTTTTCGTCTCCTTTGGTATCTCCTCCATTGAGATCGAGACATGGGATTTTTCCCTTTGTAGTTGCTTGACACTTGTGCAACTTTAGGTACAGCAACTTGAGGCTCTTTCTTTTGAGTCAAAGAGGAACCCCTTGGCACGTCGAAAGAGTGCCATCTCTCCTCACTTGGCCTTTTTCGACCAGAGGTTTTGTACCAGGTATCTACCGGCACATTTGTTGGAGGCCTGAACGTTAATGGCCTCTTTTCTTGGTTTGAACCTCTTTGGGAGGCTCTTCTGGGGTCATGTCGAAGATCAACATTTTCCCTTCTCTTATTCGCTGCTCTTACGCCTTGAATGTGCTCAGCAGCTTTTTTGTCAAAGATCGAACTGCATCTTGGACACAGCATCACCTCTGATTTCTTTTTCTGGCATCTTTGTAGAAAATCTGCCAGATTTTCATTTTCCCGAGGGAAAGCAGTCTTATTAGCTTGTTCTTGCCTCATGGCCTCTTCTGATGCTTTTGGGTCAGAGAGATCGACCATGTTGATATTCATTGTATCTTTGTTGGCAAGGGTTAGCTGCTTCATTTGAATCTCCAAATTCTCCTTCTGGCCTTGAACTGTGGCCAAGTGGGAACTGGGTTTTGGTCCAGTTTTTTGTGCTTCAACGGTCTCCAGCTTTGGGCTTTCGACCGCTTTCTGAACTGCTTCTATTGTCTTTCTGGATAAATTCCCAGAAAAACTGCCAAAGATTGGCATGTTGATGTGGTCCTTTGAGACTTCGACCATCGTGATTCCTGGTCTCTTTGACTGGCTCCTGGTTGCCTCGATCACGTTCACCTCAGAAGGCTCAGCATAGTGGGCTTCAGCCTGCAATGGATTCGAGTCGACAGCCATGGGGGTCTTGTCAGCGAACTTCAACCTCCCTTCTTCGATAGCGTCTTGCACAAGATTCCTGAAAAGAAAACATTGAGAAGTTTTATGGCCCAAAAAATTATGATATTTGCAAAAACCTCTCTTCTTTCTTTGATCAAGAGGAGGCACTTTTACCCCTGGGGGTACTATCATTTGGCCATCTTTTACCAGCAAGTCAAAGATCTCATCACATTTTGTGATGTCAAAACTATAAGTCTTTTTGGGGAACCTATCGTTGGTCCTTTCTGGACCAATGGGATTTTTCCCACTTGAGGGGACTAACAGTTTACAAGAGTATGGTGGCCCTTGTTTTAGTTCCGCTAAATCGACTTCTCCTTCTTCGACAGTTATAGTATCGTCGAAGGATTCTGGATCTTCGTCATCCATGTCAACATACGCTATCCTCTCTCTCTTGTGAGTTTTCGTTGCCTTTGCTTTTTCAGCTTTGAGGCGTTCTACCTGTCGAACTCTATCGGCCAGTTGGGCCATGTCTCTCAGGTATTGGGTGTCTAGCTTCTTCCTAATGGAATAATCTAAACCGCCTGCGGCTATTTCGACCAACTCATGTTCTGGCACTTGTGTAAAACATCTCGCCTTGAGCAACCTAAACCTATTTAGATATTCGTCTATAGGTTCAGTGAAACGTCTCTTTACACTGGCCAATTCTTTCAGGCTTATCTTGGTTTGCCCCATGTAGAATTGTTCATGGAACAATCTTTCCAACTGGTTCCAATGATGGATCGAATTGTGGGGGAGAGTTGTAAACCAAGTAAAAGCGTTCTTTGTTAAAGAACTTGGGAAGTACTTAATCCTCAGGTTTTCGTTATTCGAAATATCTCCTGCTTCGATCAAGTATCTCGCCACATGTTCGACAGTAGATTCTGTCGTGTCCCCAGAGAACTTAGTAAATTTGGGGACTTTACATCTAGGAGGTAAGTCTGTTTGTAACACGTATTCTGACAATGGGGATGTAAAGTTGGGCCTTCGAAAGCCCATGTTCATCCCATTTTGAGTCATGATCCTTTCGATCATGGTTGCCAGATTATTCTCCAAACCCGTATTTTGGTATTGGATATGCTGGACTACTTCGTCAGCATTTTGGTTTCTGTTCACTAACCTTACCTCTGGGGTTATTACCCTAGGTTCCTCGACAGGTTGCTCCAATCGAGCCCTAAGATTTTCTTCGACAGGCTGTTGAACCTGGTTGATGGTGGTTTCTTCCTCTAAGAATATCCCCTGGTTTCCCCTTATTTGCGCCCTTTGTGGCTGTCGAATAGGTTGGGGTACTCCAAAGAAATCAGCCAAACACGTCATTTGCGCTGTCATCTGCTGATTCGATTGAGTAGTGTTTTGTATTAGAGGGTTTAGCACTGTACTCAAAGTTTGTGCCAACATTTGCACCATATCATGGTTGCTTTCGTCCATTTGTTGCCTCAAGACTGCTGTCGAGGCATTTGTAAGGCCATGGGCTACTTGGGACGTTCCTCCTAAGAGTTGGGTCCTATTTCTATTCGCCATGCCTACTCCAGAACCTTGGAGTGGCGAAGAGGCACTCACTAAAGGGTCTGAAAAAGTGGACGCAGCATTCGTCAGGCTAGCCAAGTCAGAAGTTGGCATGCCATAGAGTGGCTCTCGATTATGACCGCCTGTCATAAATCCTGGGGGAACAAAAGGCCTTGTGCCTAAATTTCCCCTTGGTGGGGGAGTTCCCAAAGGCACTCTGGGGCCTGTGAACGGAGGTAGTGGCCCCTTTGCTGTGACCGTTACTGCTGGTGTCGAACCAGCAGTTGTCGCTTCACTTACGGTCGAGATAACCGTTGCTCCCACATTCGTTTGTGGGATTTCGTTATTGTTTGGCGGATTCGCCATCTCTTCCCTTCTTCTGGCAGTATTGTTATCGTTAGTGTATATTCTGCCACTTCTCAATAACATGCAACACTCCTCGAAAAGATGAGATTATTTTCAACAATCAACACACAGTCCCACCGGGTGTGCCAATTTGTTTACCTTCGTTATTGGTAAACAACCGCTGATCCTCCAAATGGTTACTTATTTGGTTACTCGCAGGATCGATCAGATTGATCCTAGGACATAGGTTGATTTTGAGGTTTTGGTTAAATTGGATATTGGTTAAATAACAATAAAATAAAGAGGCTTTAAGTAAATTGCATGAAGAAGTAGGCTTGGTAAAATAAATGAAGGCTTAAAGTAAAGGATTTCGACAGGAAAGTAAAGAAGAAAGCAAGTAAATTTCTGGAAAAGTAAATGACTTTGATTAATAAAGTTGGTGTTTCACACATACATTTCTCAACAATTCTTTCTCACACGCTGGGTACTCGAATCTATATGAGTGACTTTGTATATAATTGTGAACACACTCGAGAAACTGCGTGACTACTACTATTTATACTAAAACATCCCAAGTAACCGTCGGGCAGTTACACTGCTTCGAGATGATTCCACTTGGCACGTTCTCAACGTTCGACGCTCCAGATCTTTGCACGTTGCACTTGGTAACCGCTGGAAACCGTTTTCCCTCCAAACGCTTGAATTTCAAACCGTTCCACTCTGAACCATCGAACACCTTCGTCGAGAAGCATCTTCGACGAGAAACACCTTCGACGTCGAAGGCAACCAACTTCTCCCTTGGAAGAAATCTTCTAAGTACCTTGCCATCTTTCGATGGGCATTTTCGACGGACCTAGCTGGTCGAAAACATCCTTCAGCTTTAATGGCTGACATTAATGAAACCAGGGTGTCGAATTTAGGAGCCAACACAGTGGAAGGCTCTTCTCGCCTGATATTGCACCTCCAGCTATTCAGAGACCTCTTGTTATCACACCTGCCAGTGCGCCTGTCTCCCCTCCTGATCAAGTTTCTACCCCTGCTGCCGAGTAATCTGACACTCGGGGCAAGGGGATGGCTACTGATATGCCTGCCCAGATGAGGCACCGAAGATTGTTAATGTTGAAGCCTCCCAGCAAGAGATGGAAGAAATTCTTAAGATTATCAAGAAGAGTGATTTCAACGTCGTTGAACAGCTGGGGCACACCCCCTCTAAGATCACTATGCTATCACTGTTGTTATGTTCAGAGGCCCATGCCAAGGCTCTGATCTCCTTCCTGAAGACGGCCCATGTGCCACAAGAGACGTCTGCCGATCAATTTACTGATTGTGTGGCCAACTTAATCGCTGATAATGGTCTGGGGTTCTCTGATGCTGATCTAACCGCCAAGGGAAAGAACCACAACGATGCCCTGCATGTCTCCATTGAATGCAGGGGCACTACTCTTTCCCATGTGTTGGTAGACACCGGTTCTTCACTAAACGTATTGCCCAAGAAGGCCTTAGACAGGTTGGATTGTGAGGGTTTGGAGTTGAAGCCTAGTAACATTATTGTCCGGGCCTTTGACGGGTCGAAGAGGATGGTACATGGTGAAGTGGACATTCCAATCCGGGTTGGTTCTCAAGTCTTTAATTCAACATTCTATGTGATGGACATTCGTCCATCCTATTCTTGTTTGCTGGGTCGTCCTTGGATCCACAAAGCTGGAGCCGTGACCTCAACTCTACATCAGAAACTCAAGTACCCGGTCAGAGGGAAGATTGTTACAGTTCAGGGGGAGGAAGAATACATGGTTAGCCATCTTAACTCATTCCGGTATATAGAGATGGACGGGGAGTTCATTGAGACCCCCTTTCAACACTTTGAAGAGGTGCCTCCAACACTGGCAGCGGAAGAGACTGTGACCGAAGAAGACTCTCCTTTGAAGATGGCTTCCTTAAAGGATGTCCGGGCTGTGATTGAGAAGGGTGAATGTGCAAACTGGGGCAGACTTCCTGATTTCACTCCGAAGACTGACAAGTTTGGGTTGGGTTTCACTGCAGAGGCTCAGAGGGCTGTACGTAAAGCAAGGATTGGAAGACCTCCTGTATTCATCACCAACCCGGGAGTGAATGCTATTGAAGGCGATGCGGAGGAATCTGAATTTGATAGCTGGATCTACCCAACGACCGACGGTGGACTGAACAATTGGACTGCCAAAGATTTCATACCTGTTACTTTTGTTACTCAGTAATGAACTCCTTTGTTTTTAAATTTGTAACGAACAATAATTTGAAACTTTATGGCCCGGTGTCTTACCTGGGGTACCGTGGCTTCATTTGTGAGGGCTTATTACTTGTCATTTCCATATATCATGAATAAAAGCATTTGACGTTTTTCGCATTTCAAATCTTGTGCTCCCTTTCTTTCTTTATATATTGCAAAACAGCTATATTTACACACACTCACCTATACAGGTTTCAATCCACTCTGGATCTCACTGGTAACGACTCTGCTACTGCCAGTTATGACTACGAAAATCTGATCAACTTAGCCGAAGACGAAGGTGAAGATGATTGCGAAGCGCCTGGTGAGCTTGCAAGACTGTTACTCCAGGAAGAGAGGGCCATTCAGCCACATGAAGAGCCAGTGGAAACGGTAAATCTGGGTACTGAGACAGACAGAAAGGAAGTCAAGATTGGTGCCAATCTAGAGCTCAGCGTGAAACAGCGGTTGATTCAGATGTTGCATGATTATGTGGAAATCTTTGCCTGGTCCTACGAAGACATGCCTGGGTTGGATACCGACATTGTGGTTCATCACCTGCCTACCAAAGAAGACTGCCCTCCAGTTAAACAAAAGGTCCGCCGTATGCGTCCAGAGATGTCCGAGAAAATCAAGGCCGAGGTTATGAAACAATTTGATGTCGGGTTTCTAGCAGTGACTTCTTACCCTCAGTGGGTTGCCAACGTGGTTCCAGTGCCGAAGAAGGATGGTAAGGTCCGAATGTGTGTTGACTACATGGATTTGAACAGGGCGAGCCCCAAGGATGACTTCCCTCTGCCTCACATCGACGTTCTGCTTGACAATACTGCTCAGCACAAGGTGTTCTCCTTCATGGATGGTTTTTCAGGTTATAATCAGATCAAAATGGCTCCTGAAGATATGGAAAAGACTACCTTTGTTACTCAGTGGGGCACCTTCTGCTACAAGGTCATGCCTTTTGGGTTGAAAAATGTTGGGGCAACCTACCAACGTGCCATGGTTGCTTTATTTCATGACATGATCCACCATGAGATTGAAGTATACGTCGATGATATGATTGCAAGGTCTCAAACTGAGGAGGAACACCTTGACCATCTGCAGAAACTGTTTGACCGTCTGAAGTTGTACAAGCTGAGGTTGAACCCAAACAAATGCACCTTTGGGGTAAGATCTGGAAAGTTGCTAGGCTTCGTCGTGAGCGATAAAGGTATTCAAGCGGACCCTGCCAAGGTGAAAGCCATACAAGAGATGCCAGTTCCCAGGACAGAGAAAGAAGTCAGAGGCTTTCTAGGACGTCTGAATTACATTGCCCGATTCATCTCGCACCTAACTGCTACCTGTGAACCAATCTTCAAGCTACTGAAGAAAGATCAAGTAGTACGTTGGAATGATGAATGTCAGGCCGCTTTCGACAGAATCAAAGAGTATCTCCAAGAACCACCCATTCTTATGCCACCGATTGAAGGGAGACCTCTAATACTATACTTGACAGTACTTGACAGCTCAATGGGGTGTGTGCTGGGGCAGCATGACGAGTCTGGCCGAAAAGAGCATGCCATTTATTACCTTAGCAAAAAGTTTACCGACTGTGAGACCCGATATTCAGTGCTCGAGAAAACTTGTTGCGCTTTGGTATGGGCTGCTCGCCGGCTAGGACAGTATATGCTGACTCACACTACTATGTTAATTTCAAAAATGGATCCAATAAAGTATATATTCGAAAAGCCTGCTCTGTCTGGAAGAATAGCAAGATGGAAGATGATCTTGATAGAATATGACATCCAGTACACGACCCAGAAAGCAATCAAAGGAAGTGTATTGGCAGACCATTTGGCACACCAGGCAGTGGATGATTACCAGTCAATGAACTTTGAATTTCCTGACGAGAACATCATGGTAGTGACTGATTGTGAAGTACCTGGACCGGATGAAGGACCTGAGGAAGGATCCCGATGGTCTATGCACTTTGACGGAGCCTCCAACGCCTTGGGTAACGGTATCGGCGCTGTGATCATATCCCCAAAAGGCACTCATACTCCACTCACTGCCCGACTATGTTTCAACTGCACCAACAATATGGCGAAGTATGAGGCATGCATCATGGGTCTTCAAGCAGCGATTGACTTAAGGATCAAGTTTCTGAGTGTCTTCGGAGATTCCGCTCTCGTGATCAATCAGATCAAAGGCGAGTGGGATACGAAACACCCAAATCTCATTCCTTATAAAGAGTGTGTGTTGACATTGATCCCCCATTTCACGGAGATAACTTTTGAACACTTCCCAAGAGAGGAGAATCAGTTGGCGGACGCGCTGGCTACGATGTCTTCCATGTTCAAAGTCAAATGGGATAACGAAGCTCCCCGGATCATTATTTGGAAATTGGACGAACCTGCATATTGTTGTGATCTTGAGGTTGAAGAGGTAACTGAAAAACCTTGGTATCATGAGGTGAAGAGGTACCTGGAAGCTCAAGAATACCCTGAGGGTGCATCTGTCAATGACAAGAAGTTTCTGAGAAGGTTCGCAGCAAAGTTCTTCCTCAGCAACGGCATTCTCTACAAGCGAAACCATGATTCAACCTTACTGCGTTGTGTGGATAAGACTGAAGCAGAAAGAATCATGGCAGAGCTGCATGAAGGTACCTTCGGAACGCATTCTAGTGGACACACCATGGAAAAGAAAATCCTTCGGGCAGGATATTTCTGGTCCACAATGGAAGCCGACTGTTACCAACATTCTCGGACATGTCATAAATGTCAGATCTATGCTGATAAGGTGCACATTCCTCCAGTTCCTCTGAACGTCTTGACGGCACCCTGGCCTTTTGCAATGTGGGGCATTGATATGATCGGTGAGATCATACCTACGGCATCCAACGGGCATCGCTTCATCCTGGTGGCAATCGATTACTTTATAAAGTGGGTTGAAGCAGCTTCCTACGCTACCGTAACCAAGAACATCGTGGCACGGTTCATTCGACACAACCTGATCTGTCGATACGGTGTATCTGAGAGGATCATTACGGACAACGGTACCAATCTCAATAACAAGATGATCACTGAGCTCTGCGAGCAATTCAAAATACAGCACCACAACTCTTCTCCTTATCGGCCGAAGATGAATGGGGCTGTAGAAGCAGCTAATAAGAATATCAAAAAGATTGTGCAGAAGATGACAGTGACCTATAAAGATTGGCACGAGATGTTACCGTTTGCTCTTCATGGGTACCGTACCTCATCAAGGACGTCAACCGGGGCAACTCCCTTTTCCTTGGTCTATGGCATGGAGGCAGTCTTGTCGATTGAAGTCCAGATACCCTCTCTCTGGATAATGAAGGATGCAGTTCTGAGCGAAGATGACTGGATCCAGACTCGACTTGATTAGTTAAACCTAATTGACGAAAAGAGACTCACTGCTATTTGTCATGGTCAAACGTATCAAAAACGGATGATCAGGGCATTTAACAAGAAAGTCAGACCACAAGAGTATCAAGTTGGGGACCCGGTAATCAAGCGCATCATTCTTCCTCAAAGTGATCCCAGGGGAAAATGGACCCCTACGTACGAAGGGCCATTTGTGGTTAAACATATCTTCTCGGGAGGAGCTATGATTCTAACCACCATGGATGGTGACGACCTTCCTCACCCTGCCAATGCAGACATAGTAAAAAGATACTACGCATGAATTAAAGACCCGCTAGGTTGACACACCTAGGCAAAAGTAAGGGCTTCCCGGCGAACCAAAAGGGTTCGGGCAAAAATAAGGGATGAAAAATGAAAAAAATCTGTACACCCGGCAAGTCGAAAACCTGAAAAGGCGGCTTGGGCAAAAATGGGTATCCCGGTGGACTGAAAACCCGAAAGGGCGGTCCAGGCAAAAGTTAGGGATTAAAGCATAATATTATGTCTCATTGAATCACCTTGCATCCAGAATCCGGTATCAACTATCAGGTTCAGACGGCATCGGTCAATCAACTTCATCTTCAACTAAGCAGCCAAGTGATGAGACGCTCGAAGATATAAGGGCGATAGCAGAGTTGGAACCCAGTGGGATTATCTTTTTCACATAACTGTTTTGTCTCCCTTTTCACAAAATTGTAAACTCTATGTTGTTCGGCGGCGTTCTCTTACTAGGACGTCAGCCTCTTGTACATAAATGCCTATTTACAGGCAAATTCAAAAAATCAATACAAATTCACTTTTCAGATAAATTGCCAATTATTTTCCTTTTTCTGTTTAGTTTTGCAAAGAACGTCCAATGTTCATTTTTGATATATGCATTCGACACTAATTGCTAACTCATAAATATTTGCATGCGAAACAAAGGACTAATTACAGGTGACATCAGAAACAGGGGCAATAATGAGTTGTCTAAGCGATCTAGTTGCTCTGTCCACCAAGGTACCAAGGTAAGTTCGGCTGAAGAATGTAACCCAGATACCTTCACTCCCCGCCGAGTAAGATAAGATGCAGCCATACTCTCCCCCGAGCAGAGAAGGCACAGTATCTCCAGTAAGTCAGTGATACTCTCCCCAAGCAGAGTTAGTCTACTGTCAGCCTTAAGGAAGTTGGATTATCCCCAGAAGATCTCAATATTCCCCAGCGGAGTACACAGACATTCCTAAGCAAGCATCCCCGGCAGTCTTAGTATAAGATTGTTCCCCGGCGAAATACAGACATCCAGGGGAGCCACTTCCCAATGCAGTCCAAAATTTTCCCCAGGAAAGTTGAATCAATCTCCCCAGTAGATTCTGGAAGCTTATCCCCAGTAGATTCTGGAAGCTTATCCCCTGCAGAGTATGAACGCATCTCCCTGGATTTATTCAAAGGTTATTCCCCACCAGAGCTTATAACTGGGTTATCCTCAGCTAATTGCCACGGAGAGATCGTCCTCGGCGAAGTTCTTCCTATCCCCCAACGGAGTTCATCAAATCTTCCAACAGAGCTTATCAACGGAATCCCCAGCGGAGTTATCATCAAAATTGCAGCGAAGTATCTCTCCCCATAGAGTAATTCCCCGCAGAATAATCTCTTCAACAAAGTTTATTCCTCAACGGAGTCATCTTCTCCTACAGGTTTATTCTCGCAACCATCATCCCCAGCGGAGACGAAGAACTCTACTCTTCAACATCAGCCCAGGATTTGACTTCCCGGCATCCGTCAAGGATTTATTTTCCTAGACAAAAATACATTCATAAACATCACATCTTCATACATTATAGCATGCACATACGCATCATGAATATACAATCTCATTTATTTTGAGAACATCACGCATTTCATACATCATGACATTGAATACAAATAATGTTTTTCCTTTTCAGGAAAAAGGTCAATACAAAGATGATTACTATCAACTGTCGCAATTCCGGATTCGATACCTGTATCTAGCCAGGGCATATCTGTGAGCGATTACTTGTGGATACGACACCTGTATCCAGCCAGGGCATATCTGCATAAAGAAATTCCAGATTCGATTCCTGTATCTAGCCAGGGCGCGTCTGAAGAGTTTGAAGATTCGATTCCTGTATCCAGCCAGGGCATATCTGTTGACGACTAATTCCAGATTCGATTCCTGTATCTAGCCAGGGCACGTTTGAAGAGTTTGAAGATTCGATTCCTGTATCCAGCCAGGGTATATCTGTTGACGACTAATTCCAGATTCGATTCCTGTATCTAGCCAGGGAACGTCTGAAGAGTTTGAAGATTCGATTCCTGTATCCAGCCAGGGCATATCTGTTGACGACTAATCCCAGATTCGATTCCTGTATCTAGCCAGGGCACGTCTGAAGAGTTTGAAGATTCGATTCCTGTATCCAGCCAGGGTATATCTGTTGACGACTAATTCCATATTTGATTCATGTATCTAGCCAGGGCACGTCTGAAGAGTTTGAAGATTCGATTCCTATATCCAGCCAGGGCATATCTATTGACGACTAATCCCAGATTCGATTCCTGTATCTAGCCAGGGCACGTCTGAAGAGTTTGAAGATTTGATTCCTGTATCTAGCCAGGGTATATCTGTTGACGACTAATTCCAGATTCGATTCCTGTATCTAGCCAGGGCACGTCTGAAGAGTTTGAAGATTCGATTCCTGTATCCAGCCAGGGCATATCTGTTGACGAATAATCCCAGATTCGATTCCTGTATCTAGCCAGGGCACGTCTGAAGAGTTTGAAGATTCAATTCCTGTATCCAGCCAGGGTATATCTGTTGACGACTAATTCCATATTCGATTCCTGTATCTAGCCAGGGCACGTCTGAAGAGTTTGAAGATTCGATTCCTGTATCCAGCCAGGGCATATCTGTTGATGACTAATCCCAGATTCAATTCCTGTATCTAGCCAGGGCACGTCTGAAGAGTTTGAAGATTTGATTCCTGTATCCAGCCAGGGTATATCTGTTGACGACTAATTCCAGATTCGATTCCTGTATCTAGCCAGGGCACGTCTGAAGAGTTTGAAGATTCGATTCCTGTATCCAGCCAGGGTATATCTGTTGACGACTAATCCCAGATTCAATTCCTGTATCTAGCCAGGGCACGTCTGAAGAGTTTGAAGATTCGATTCCTGTATCCAGCCAGGGCATATCTGTTGACGACTAATCCCAGATTCGATTCCTGTATCTAGCCAGGGCACGTCTGAAGAGTTTGAAGATTCGATTCCTGTATCCAGCCAGGGCACATCTGCATAAAGAGTTTGAAGATCAACCCCTGTAACAGGCCAGGTAATTATTTTTCTTTCTCAGGTACGCAAGTTCTCGCTAAGGAATCTCTTACGCGATCGACACCTAGATGGCATCTATAAGCCCATCCACATACCAACAGTCTCCAAATGGCATCTATAAGCCCATTCCCGACAAGGCTCCGTCACAGCTCCATATGGCATCTATAAGCCCATCCTCCTATCCGTCATCTCTCCAAATGGCATCTGTAAGCCCATTCCCGCCATCACACTGCTGATACTCCACTATGCGAGTGCAAATTTCTGGGCACTCTAGTGTTCAATCATCTTCCACCTTCGGATCACGAAAGGCGCGAGCCAATCTACATCCTCAGGTTTAAGAAGATTGAACAGGGGCAACTGTTGCACCCCAAAATTTTCCCTCCCATATTCTTCAAGATTTGTCAAGATCAACCTCCAAATGGTTCAAAATCTCTCAAGGGTTGCACAGTCCAATTGCCTCCTAACACAGTCAAAATTAGGGTTTTGGTTCTTGCAAGGAAGTTGAGGTTTTCAAGGGTCCAATCAAGTCCCATATGCCTATATAAATCCTCAAGCACCTACATGCCAAGTTTCAAGACTCACAGTGCCACATTCCACAGTCAAAAGCTCCATTTGATCCACAGTCAACTGCAGGGGTAAAATGGTCATTTGACAGTCAAAAGTCAGAAATTTTGGTCAACATCTTATTTTGAGTCCACAATCATCATTTGATCAAGTCTTGATCATGATTCCCCAAGCATGGCTGAAAAATCATCAAGAAGCAAAAAGTTGCTATTTTTGGACAGCTGAAAAGTCAACTGCAAATTGACCAGGGCATAACTCTTTCATGGTTCATCAGAAAAATCCCATCAAATGCTCATTTTGAAGGGGATGACATTTCCTACAACTCATCTTCACACTCCAAGTCCAAGAAATTCTCTCACAAAAAGTTATCAATTTCTACATTATAGGTCAATTTCAAAAGTCAACAAAAAGGCACTTTAAGTCAAAGACCATAACTTGAGATTGGTAAATCAAAATGACATGGGACCAAAGGCATTGGTTAGAGGACTTCAAGACCTTTCCAAAATGTCCAAGAACATGTTCATAGATTCAAAATTGAGCAAGATATGCATTGGAGAAGTTGGGAAATTTTTGGGAATTTGCAAAAGTCAACTTTGCCTAAAACACTTCATTTTTGCTAATGGGCCTCAAATTCCTTCTTGAATCTTTACCCAAGGATTATGCACGACCCATTAAGATTAATTTGATTTATTTTCTCATTTTTAATTAATTAATTGAATTTTTATTAATATTAATTCATTTAATTAATTTTAATTGTAGGAAAATTCAAAAGATATGATTTTTAAATCTTTTGTGATGTAAATAAGACTAGGGCAAGCTGGCAATTCGTGTGCACCTCAAAGACATAAAAATCTCCATGATTGGCAAGGTTTTATCAAAGAAAAAGATTGAAAAAGATTTGATTGGCAATCACATAATGAAACTTGAATGCAATGGATTCTTGGGCCTAAAGTTGACCTAATTCTCTTCACATACAAAGGCTAAACCTAACCCTATTCATAAGAACGTGCAAGAGCTGCTAAAACACCATAATCAAATTCTAAAAAAATCAAGAAAAATTCAAAACTGAAATCAGTCTTCCAGGCGAATTCAAAGCCTCCTCTTGATTCAAACACCTTGCCTGAGTCTCCAGAAACAGTTTGCAATAAAAAACGAACCTTGAAGCTATCAGAATCGTTCACAACAAGCCCCACGATTTGGACATTTTTCCATAATTGCATATCATTATTCATGCATTTTTAACCATTTTTTTGGATTGATTTATGTTAATAAGAACATCCTGAAGTTATTAGTATAATCCAATTTGATTATGGCGCTCTGAGTTGAAAACCACCATTGAAGAACATTAGGGTTTCGAAGCTTGAATTTTAGGGCTTTACAGCATGAGAAAAATTGGACCTTGAAATGTGCATGGTTGAATTCGTCAAGGCCAGACGAATTCAACCCAACCCCCGCGCCCTTTTTATATGCATTGTGGACTTAATCGCTATTCTTGGCAGTTTTGTTTTGTGGGGGTTAAAAACCCCCGCTACTTGTTCTTTATTTTACAGGAAAAGGATGAAGACGAAGGGCGTGGCAACATGTGACTGGATGATTCAAACTTAGCGCGCGTTATTTTTGTTTTGCATCATAATATTTGTTTTTGTATATAATATTCGTTATCCATTTGTTTAACAAACGCGCATCATATTTCAACTGGAAAAGGCACTGAAGCGAGGAGTACTGGGACCTGGGTTCGATTCCCAGGTCCCCCATATGATTGTTAACTTTTTTCCTAAAGCGTTCATGTGCAGCACTCATCAAATATTCCACCATGGACTCACACATCCAGCGTGCCATGTGTCCTCAGACAGCCATCCAAAGGCCAGGAGAGGAGGAATACCATGCTCCAAGTCAAACACGCTCTGGACAATCAAGGAAAGTCAAATGTGGCTTGGAATGTTCTTAATGGGCCTGAATTCCAGCAAAAAAAAACCTCCATATGGGCCATCACACCCCCCTGGTTTGCATTTTTTTGATTTTTATTTTCTTTTCTTTTAATTCCTTTAATTATTATAATTGTTATTATTAATTCACCAACAAATTAATTTTCATAATAAATTCATAAATCAAAATTGTAAATATATTTTGTTATTTATTTTTACTATTAACTAATAATTATTTTGTAAATAAATACTAACAATTAACTTAGCTTAAATTAGGCTTAATTTTCACCTTTTTCTCAATAAATAAAAATCATGTAGAATTAGGGTTTGACAAATTTTCATTCATATTTTCTTAATTACCATTATTATTATTTATTAATTATTATTATTTTTGTACATAAAAATGTAAATTAATTAATTTAGTAAATTAGGTTAACTTGGACTTTTTATTAATAATTAAAATAAACTTAGAACTAGGTTTTCTTTTGACTTATTAGCTTCTTTATTTTTATTTTTTATTAAAATATTAAAAAACATAAAAAACATTTTTCTTGTAAATAATTAAATAATTAGATTTAGGTTTAATTTTAATTTAATACAAAAGGACAAAAAACTCATAATTTTCTCAAAAGGGTCAAAAAACCTTAGGACGTCTCAATTTAATTTCTATTCGCGCGTTATTTTTATATTTTGATTATTATGTAACTGCTTCCAAGAATGTAATAGTAATTAGGTTTATTGCTTTCTTTACTTTCCGCACTTTATCAAAACGGGTCTTTGTTTTTTGGCGATGTATAGACCCGCGCCTTGTAATATCGTAGTTTTACATTCCCGCACTTTAATTTTCCGCACTCCTAACTGTTAATACGCATGAAAGACTGAATGACAAATTAAAAACAACTCGTAGCTCACAATTGCATGATCAAAGATAAACATAAACTGAATTGAACACACAAGCACATGCCACTTCTAGGGTACGCCTCACTTTGTTGCCTCGAACGTGGTCGTCAAGTATAGGGTGTCTTAGAGGTCGCCCTCCTGTCTAAAGATCCAGTCGCCTCGAAACGGTTGCCTCGGATAAAAAGGATCTAGGACATTAGAGTTACTTCTAAGGTGTCCTACTATTGCTTCGGTGACCACACTGTCCCTCAATCGAATTGACCCGAACAACTCCAACGGTGGTGCTACCTACCTCTCAATGGTGGGATGGCACTATCTAAAGGACTCTTACACAGCCTAATTCCTTAGGGTAGGTAGATGACTCATGGGTACTTGCTCTCTTCAAAAAAACCAACAAAACATCTTTTCACACTGACACTTTCAAAAGTTTTCAAAACAAACACTTCATACACTCTTGAGGACAGAAACAAGAGTTAAATTGAAGTTTTCAAACAAAAAACTTTTTTTCAAAACCCACATACACTTGAAAAGCAAACAATTTTTGAAAACATAAGAGCGGGTACCTAAGAGCCCATGGATAACCATGGATAGAAAGGGTACTAACACCTTCCCTTTCTATAAATCTACCTCCCGAACCGAGAAACATCTCGAAAAGGAATTTTGCTGTGCTTTTGTCCTTTCCTTGTTGGAGAAAATAAAAGACGGTGGCGACTCTTGCTTACCGCGACATTTCGCGAACCAGCATTAAAAACAGTCAGTTCTATTTCCACCGATCACAGATGTCCGATCAGGAATATTGTTAGGTTTCATTGTCAGCCAAAAATGAATTGAAGTTAATCCTGATAAAGTTAAGACAATTCAAGAAATGCCAGCGCCAAGAACTGAAAAGCAAGTTAGAGGCTTCCTTGGGTGTTTGAATTACATTTCCAGATTTATCTCCCATATGATTGCAACGTGTGAACCGATCTTTAATTTGTTAAAGAAAGATCAAGATTGTGTGTGGACAGATGATTGCCAAAGGGAATTTGAAAGTATTAAAGAGTATCTGCTTAAACCTCCTATCTTGCTCCCTCCTATTGAAGGAAGACTATTGATTATGTATCTGACAGTGTTAGATAATTCTATGGGCTGTATTTTGGGACAACAAGATGAAACAAGGAGAAAAGAATATGCCATTTATTATCTGATAAAGAAGTTTACTGATTGTGAGTCACAATATTCTATGATGGAAAAAACCTGTTGTGCTTTGGCCTGGGCGGAAAAACGGTTGCGGCAATATATCTTGAATCATACTACTTGGTTGATTTCCAAAATAGATCCAATTAAGTATATTTTTGAAAAGCCTACTCTTACTGGAAGAATTTCCCGTTGGTAGATGTTATTGTTTAAATATGATATTGAATACCGTACTCAAAAGGCTATAAAAAGTAGTGTGTTGGCGGATTATCTTGCTCATCAACTGGTGGATGATTATCAGTCTGTTAAATATGATTTCCCTGATGAGGATGTGATGTTTTTGAAGATAAAATATTGTGATAAACCTTTTCCCGAGGAAGGTCCTGATCCTGAGTCCCGTTGGGGTATGGTGTTTGATGGAGCTGTAAATGCTTATGGGAAAGGAATTTGTGTTGTGATTATCACTCCTCATGGGTCACATATCCCATTTACTACAAGGTTGGCATTCGATTGCACCAATAACATGGCAGAGTATGAAGCTAGTATGGTCTCGAGGAGGCTATTGATCTCAGAATCAAAATTCTAGATGTGTATGGTGATTCAGCTTTGGTAATAAATCAGATTAAAGAAGAATGGGATACTCGTGACCCTGGCTTAATTCCCTACAAAGACTAGGCTAGAAGATTATTACCTTTCTTTAACAAAGTTAAATTCCATCATATTCCCAGAGATAAAAATCAGATGGAGGATGCTTTGGCCACTTTGGCTTCTCTGTATTAAGTAAATACTTGGAATGATGTACCTCGTATCACAGCGCGATGTTTGGATAGACCAGCTCATGTGTTTGCAACAGAGGAGACGTCAGATGAAAAACCTTGGTATTATGATATGAAGCATTTTCTCAAGACTCAGGAATACCTGACTGGTGCTTCAAACAAAGATAGAAAGATATTAAGAAGATTGGTAGGCAGCTTTTTCCTCAATGAAGATGTGCTATACAAAAGAAATCATGACATGGTCTTGCTCAGATGCGTCGATAGACACGAAGCAGACATGTTGATGCATTAAATTCATGAAGGCTCTTTTGGAACTCATGTCAATGTACATTCGATGGAAAAAAAGATGCTTAGGGCAGGTAACTATTGGCTGACAATGGAATCCGACTGTTACAAACTTGCAAAGAAGTTCCATAAATGCCAGATTTATGCTGATAAAATTCATGTGCCTTTGATGCTTCTCAATGTTATTTATTTCCCATGGCCTTTCTCCATGTGGGGTATTAACATATTGGAATGATTGAACCCAATGCTTCGAATGGACATTATTTTATCTTGGTGGCAATAGACTACTTCACCAAATGGGTGGAAGAAGCTTCATATGCTAATGTTACTAAGCAAGTGGTAGTACGCTTTATCAAGAATAATCTTATATGTCGGTATGGTGTGCCAAGCAGGATTATCACTAAGAACGGATCGAATCTGAATAACAAGATGATGACAGAACTTTGTGAAGAATTCAAGATTGTCCATCACAGTTCATCTCCTTACAGGCCAAAGATGAATGGGGTTGTTGAAGCTGCCAATAAAAACATTAAGAAGATCATCCATAAGATGGTTGTTACCTATAAAGATTGGCATGAGATGCTCCCTTTTTCTTTGAATGGATATCGTACATCCGTCCTCACTTCAACAGGGGCAACCCAAATCTCTCTTATGTATGGTATGGAAGTAGTGCTCCCCGTTGAGGTTGAGGTTGAGATTCCCTCTTTACGTGTGATAATGAAAACCAAATTGTCAGAGGATGAATGGGTCCAAAACAGTTTTGACCAATTGAATTTGATTGAAGAAAAAAGAATGACGGCCTTGTGTCGTGGCCAGTTATACCAGAAAATAATAAATAAATATTTTTATAAGAAGGTCAAGCCTCGTGAATTCAGAGAAGGCGACCTCGTGCTCGGGAAGATCATGTCTTTTAATGTTGATTCTAGGGGCAAGTGGACTCCCAATTTTGAAGGCCCATATGTTGTCAAGAAAGCCTTCTCTGGAGGTGCATTGATTCTTGCAACTATGGATGGTAAGGAGTTCCCACATCCTATGAATGCTGATGCAGTCAAGAAGTACTTCACCTAAAAGAAATAAAAGAACAACTCGCTAAGTCGAAAACCCGAAAGGGTGGCTTAGGCAAAAAAGAGCGTCTCGGTAGGATGAAAACCCGAAAGGGGAGTCTAGGCAAAAATAAGAGACACAAATAGAATAAATTCTTCCCGCTAGGTTGAAAACCCACAAGTGTAACCTAGGGAAAAGTTAGGGATTTCTTAGCAAGTAACTGCGTCAGACAAGACTTGATCATTGAAGCAACAATCTTCTTAGACTCTCGCCATACTTCAACAGAAGTCGCTGCTCTGGAATTCAAAGTTGTTAGGGAGAATAGTGGTCATTGTATTTCAATGTATCTTTTCCAATGTATTACCATTTTCCAAACTTTGTAATCATCTATGGGGTATCGCCATTCACAGACTACCATTCTATTAATGAAGTTTGAGCTTTTATACAATTCTTTGCAGTTCTTATTTGATTCTGCTTACAAAGACTCCATTTATTATTGACAATAATTTTCTAAACAAAGAGATTTAATAATAAAATTGTTTTTGAAAAGAATTTACAAATTACCTTTTACTTTAGATTTTGTGATTCAAGAAAAAACAAAAATAGTGATTCGAGGATGGACGAACTCTAAAGTAGGTATTCCCCATGAAAGTTCTTTTAGGTGGCTTTTGTTGATATGTGTATGATCTTCTTGTTGTTTCTCAAATAGTTGGAGATGATACCAATTGATGTATGGTGCGGTGTTGGATTGGTGATCCCATTTCCCCCAGTCAGGTATTGGTTCAATTTTTCCTCTAGGTTGATAATGTTGGTTTCAGGTTTGAATGGTTTGAAACCTCTATCCCAGATTCCCTAATGAGGTATTCACTCATATGAAAAAAGTTCCTTCTCCCTTTGTGTGATGAGGTGGAATCATTTGCAAAACATCACCCTTTTGCAGTATTGGCATTATTGTTGTTATTTGGCAACTAGACAAGGGAATTATCTTTTATAAGAAGTGTTGAAACATGTGTCAACTTTTTGGGTTTTCTCCTGCCAAGTGTTGGGTTTTATTTAAAATCCCCATTATTTTGATTTCTTGCTGTATTTTTTGACTTCTTAAATCCCCAAGTAAAACTAAGATAATGTTTCTCTTTGGAAGTTGTTATCTCCATGTGGTTTCATGATTTCCCCCCAGAGAAGTTTGTATAATCATCACTCTTGGTATTGAAGAATGTATTTTGGGCTCCTCTCAATGATGTGGTATTGTCCTCCCCAATAAAGTCAACACGGGATCCCCATCTAATATCTCCAGTGGAAGTCTAGACATTGAGACATTGTTTTCCCCATTGAAGTTTGTGTGATATTCCCCGGTGAATCCTGGAGGAGGATGTTATATCCCTGTATCTGTACTGATTTGTTGTTTTGATTATTTTCGGATAATGTTTCTTCCCAGTGAAGTTAATCCGTGAAATGGGAATTTATTTCCTCAGTTGGTGCTTACTTTCTTACGAAATTTTCCTCCTGGATGTGATTTAGCCGAGTATTGACTTTACCCAAGCTGGTTTTGTCTGGTTATTCCTAGTGTTGTATGTCTGTTTTGTCAGCATATACATGATAACATTCATACATTCATACATACATCATGCATAACTGAACATAAAATTCATTGCTCATCTGCATTCATTAATATTTTGTTGGCATGTTACCCTATTTTGTAGAGTTATGTTACCCTCTCTCCAATACATTGTCGACTTTAAGCAGAAAGCGTATATCGTTTCAATTTCCCCAATGAGTTATCCCTCATGGAAGAATTTTGCTTTATCCTTCTTATTCGGCTCATTATCTATTTAGATCGGTGTTTCCCTTTTGAGATTATTTCTCATCAGATGCTATCTTGGTTGACAATTTCACTCCGGTTTATTTCTGGTTTGAATCTGTGGTCCCCGACAACATTATTATTCTGATTTTAGTAGGCTCCGAACTCTGGATTGAGGGTGTGCATTTATTTTGAACAAGAAGATTGTATCTCCTCGGTATGAATATATTGAAACTTCCCCGTAGAAGTCATATTTCTTTGCCTGAAGGGTTTCTTATAACAGCAAGTGGCAGGTCTCTTTATTTGAGCAACCTATACTTCCCCAGTAAGTCTGTTAGTTCCCCAAGAAAATTCATTTGTACTCCGATGAATGGTAGTCTCGTCATTATGGGAGATAGTTTGTAGTTGAGATTTATTACTCTGATGGATGGTAGTCTCGTTATTATGGGAGATAGTTTGTTGTTGAGATTTTGTTACTCCAATGGATGGTAGTCTCGTCATTATGGGAGATAGTTTGTTGTTGAGATTTTGTTACTCTAATAGATGGTAGTCTCTTCATTATGGGAGATAGTTCGTTGTTGAAATTCATTTTGCTCTGAAGAATTCATTTATTTCCAGTCATAGGTACTGATTCTGATTATTTATTGCCTACCCTAATACTGGTATTTGCTAGTATTATCCTACCATTTCTTTCCCCTGTGGGTCGACGTCACATTTTTTGCTACCTTCTCAGTGAGTGGATAGTTTCCAGTTATCTGTCAATCACCATTATCCTTTACTTTCTCTCCTTGATATTTGAATTGATGTTGCTTTATCTCCTCCTTGGGCTTTACCCCAGTAGATTTGAGTCTTCTGTTCACCAGCGATTTATTTTCTTGGTTGGACTTTTCGTTGATCCTTTATTTTATTCCCCATATCTCTAGTGGTGTCCTGTGTCACCTTTGTATTTGTTTGTTTGCATGCATAATCATATGCATTTCATGGCATCTTAGGGCCAAAAATAGGGTTTGTTTTATGTTTAAGTATCTTTAATCGCGTCGACACGAAGATTTTAACCTTTGTGTCTTCAAATAGAAGACACTTAAATAAGGGCAGCTGTTATACCCCAACTTTTTCCCCTAATATTCCTCTATCATCTCATATCAACTCAATGACAACAAGATCACACTAGGGTTTGGTTCATCTCCCTATCCTTAGGTTTGCTCATGAGGAATAACCAAGTACCTTGACTTGTATATTGTGATCATCTATGTTTTATATTGATTAATTTTTAACTAACAAATACAATGAATGTTTGCTCTAATTGATGATCCTATAGGTGAGGGCACAACACATTTCATCAGGTGGATTCATGGGTTCATGAGTTTATTTACATGCCTTCTTCAACAAAAAATCATTGATATTCAAGCTTCATCATTGATAATTATTTCATTAATATCATTACAAGGTCTATTATGATTCATCATGCCTCAATTTGTCAAAAGAAAGTCAAAATATGCAAGGGTTGATTGAAGAAGTTTGACCTAATTGGACAAATTCTTGATTTTTTTATCACAAGTACATAACTCTCTCAATCCTTAATATTTGGAGGTGTTTAATGTTTCTATAGTTTCATATTATCATCCACAACAACCTCTATTCACATGGCAAAAGTTTTTATGCAAGAAAGTTTGTCAAAATTGAAAAGGGTTTCCAAGTCATTTTGGTACTTGAAGTGCTAGGGTTTTGAACTTCTAAGGGCTATATCTTGCTCATCTTTTGATATTTTTGAGTAATTCCAAATACATACTTCTCTTTAAAGGGTTATAAACTAATAACTTCAATAGTTTCAAGAAAATTTTGTGTGGAAGATGCCTAATGATGAAGAAAGATTACAAGTCTTCTAGATAGGCCATCAATTAACCCTATTTTTAATCATATTTTACTAATTATTTTTTAATTAATAATTAACTAATCTAATATTTTTTTAATACTAACAAATTATGCTTAGGGGTTTAGTTAGTGGTTAAATTTTTCTTATATTTTTTTTTCATTTACTAATTAATTAATTAATTAATTAAATAAATAAACTTTTCTTCTAAATACTAAAATCAGTTAGAATTAGGTTTCTAATTACTATTATCATTTAAACTATTTTCTACAAAAAAACCACCAAAACATTTTTCATTGCAACATTATTTTTCTATTTTCTTTATTTTCTATTTAATTTTATTAGACAAAGTGTATAGGTCGCACTCTCCGACGTAATAGCGTAGATTTTTATTTTCTTGCACTTTTCTAATTATGTATCTGCTTCGAGGATGTAATAGCGTAGGTTTATTTTTCCTGCAAATTTCTATACCTATGTATCTCTCCTAAATCCATGTAATAACTTAGGTTTTACATTCTGCACTTTAACTTTTCGTATATATTTAACTGTTAGTAACTAGGGTTTGTATGGCAAGACTAAAAACAAACGTAGAAAACCCTAATTCACAAGATAAGATAACTAAAAGTACATACTTTGCACACTTGCATCTTTAGGGTAACCTCTCTCGTTGCCTTATGATACATGGTCACTTCCCTCTAACGTGGGGATACTTTAGCAAAAGTAACTCGATCAAATCATCATTGTCCCTTTCGAATAAAGATCATAATCCCTCAATGACTCTTTGGGCTACCTACAAAATGATCTAGTCCCTTCGATGACCCTACGAGCAAAATGATGATAGTCCCTCCAATACAATTGCTAAAGTATCCTTGCATGTTGCCTTCGATGACCATACGATGACCCTACGCCTGTCCCTTCACATCCAATAGATGGGATTACCTACCAATTAAATGGTATGGATAATACTATCTCTAAAAGAGAAGGAAAATAACAAGAACGACGTTTAATGGGTAGAAACTCCTAATTTATTGCTCATAAACTTTTCTCACAAACAATACATTTTTCACACTACACTTTCAAACAAATATTTTCAAAAACACTTTGTACACATTCTTGAGGATTGATACAAGAATTATTACAAAGTCTTCCTTACATTGGAATTTCAAAATATTTTCAAATCACACACACATAAAGCAAGTTTTTTAAAAGTGAGCTAAGAAATTAAGAGCCCGTAGATAACTACGGATGGAAAGGGGGCTAACACCTTCCATTTTCATAACTTACCCCCCCGAACTCAAAATCTATCAAAGGTCTTTCATGTTCTTTTCTCCTTTCCTAAATATTGGATAAAAGAAAAGTTAGTGGCGAGTCTTGCTATCCGCACATTTGGATAAAATAAAATAAAAATGTCAGTTCTCCCACCGTGTTACAGATCTAGAGACTCTGTTGGGGATGAAGAATCTTAAAAAATAGGGGTTACCTTAGAGTTTAGATCACTTTTACTTGCTTTAATTATTTGAATTGTTTGCTTTACTTTAAGGGCTTGTTTGGGTATTCTTGCTTGTAAGATCCTACACTCGGATCTAGGAATTCCTTAGGTAAGTAGCAATAGATCATAAAGACTGTACGACATAGACCGATATGGTTAATATGATATTTATAGTTAGTGTGACACTTTGGTTTGTACTAATGTTCCTTGAGTCATTTAATGATAACATTAGGCTTTCGCGTGGTGTCGCTAACACTAACTTACTTTTAGAACCTTAATTGACCCATCTTGACCATTAGAAAGTAGTGAGATAGCCGGATTTGGTGCAGTCCAAAGTTGGTTGATACATTAAGCTACGCTCATTGAGATTTGACTTTCGGGATGTTTTGGTGGCAAGCCAGTTATCGTGTAAAATAAAGCTTGCGAGAAAGATCGGTGATATGAGATTCCTAGAACCTGGTTACTATTGTAGGACAGGTTGAGCCAACTTAACTCCAGTAGGGAAGGGTATTTACCTATGGACTTCATGCAAGCCTTTAAATCTAAGTCTCTTGTATGACTTTTTTGGTGTTTTCTACTTATTTAACATGAACATGACATCATAACATCATATCATCATAACATTTTCACTAACCATTTCAAGGTCCTAGTATTGTACCCCAATTTTTGCCCCTAAGATTTCTATATCATCTCATATAAACTCAATCACAACAAGATCACACTAGGGTTTGGTTCTTCTCCCTATCCTTAGGTTTGCTCATAAGGAATCACCAAGAACCTTGATTTGTTTATTGTGATCATCTATGTTTTGTATTGATTAATTTTTTAACTAAAAAATACAATGAATGTTTGCTCTAATTGATGATCCTATAGGTGAGGTACAACACATTTCATCAGGTGGATTCATAGGTTCATGAGTTTATTTCTAAGCCTTCTTCAACAAAGCTTCATTGATATTCAAGCTTCATAATTGATAATGCTTTAAAGTAATATCGTGACAAGGTCTATTATGATTCATTATGCCTCAATTTGTCAAAAGAAAGTCAAAAGATGCAAGGGTTGATTGAAGAAGTTTGACCTAATTGGACAAATTCTTGATTCTTTGATCACAAGTACATAACTCTCTCAATCCTTAATATTTAGAGGTGGTTATTGTTTCTATGTGTTCTTATCATCATCCACAACAACCTCTATTCACATGGAAAAAGTTATTATGCAAGAAAGTTTGTCAAAATTGAAAAGGGTTTCAAGTCATTTTGGTGCTTGAAGAGCTAGGGTTTTGAACTTCTAAGGGCTATATCTTACTCATCTTTTGAGATTTTTGATTAATTCCAAAGAAATTATTCTATTTAAAGGGTTATCAACTAATCACTTTAAGAGTTTCAAGAAAATTTTGTGTGTAAGATGCCTAATGATAAAGAAAGATTACAAGTCTTCTAGATAGGCCATCAAATTCCCTTTTATGGTTTCAAAAGATCATAATTTGTTCAATTTTTTATCTCCTTGAGTCCATTATTTTTCCACAATGATCTTAAAGAAGTGAACTTCAACTCTTATTTAATATACAAAGTTTGAAAATGAGTGGAAGATGCCCTAAGAATTCAAAAGATTACGGGTCACCTCATAAATTTTCACAAATTTTACAAGGCTATAACTTTTTCAATACTTGGTATTTTTGAGTGATTCAAGTTTCACATTGCTCTTTGGGAAGTCTACTTCAAGCTAGAATCAATGATCAAAGCTCAGTTTTGGAGGAATGCCTTGTTTGAACTCAAAACATTATAGGTCACTTTTGAAGAAAAACTTAGAATTTTTCTAAGTACAAAAAGTCAGCATCTTTTTCTCAACTTTGACTCATCATAACTTTTAGCTCAAGCACCCAATTGATATCACTCTTTACACATTGTAAAGTTTGTGACCTTATATTTCAAATGCTTCAAGAATCATGCCCTAAGACTCCTTGAGCTGTGAACACCATTGATTCAAAGATGGTACCTTGAAACTGAAGTTTTCTCCAAAGTCAGAATTTGAAATTCATAATATGGCTTCTAATCACCAATTTAGCACCCATTTTTGATTTAAAAATGTTTAACAAAGTTTTTAAAGTTGAATTAAGGATCAAAACGTGGGAATTGATTGAGTTTTTATGCACATGGAGTCACACTTTTTTCACTTTCGAGCTCGATCCAATTTCCATCCAAACTTCAAATTTCCTCTTAATTCTTTGCACCATTCGCTTCCCTATAAATAGAGGACCTCACTCCTCTCATTTTTTCAAGCTTGAACAGCCAGAATCACCCATCCAAACTCTCTCCTTAACCCACTTTTCTGCAACTTCGAATTTGGTTTTACAACCTTCCTCAATCCATTTCCTTTGCTAATTCTTCATCCTTGAACTTCACTGAAGCTAACAGAAGAAGAACCAAGCCCTAAAGCACCTAAATCGTGCTAGTTAAGTCAAGTTTCAGAGCTCTGAATTTGAACTTCAATAGGTAGATTCCTTCAATAATTCTCTCAAAATTTGTTGCTATAATGAAGCTTTCATCATTCTGATACTAGTCGCAACATTTGTTTTCAACTGGAAGTGAGTTTTGGCCATGAATTTTCAAATCCCTATTCAAATTTTTCCTTCTGGTTTTTTGCAAATCGACTAAGCTACACCTTAAATAAATTTTTCGCGAGGGTACGGTTGTCTTCGTCTTGATGAGATAAAGAGAATGTCATGGGTCTGAGCTCCTGACTTTACAGTATAAGAGACCTGCAATTCGCGTGGCTGGAGGTTCAAGATGACCAACATGTCATCTCTCAACCAATGATAACGCGCCACTTATTTTTTTAAAAATCTGATTTAATATTTGATTCAGTGGTTTATTCATTAAGGACCATGAAATGCACAACGCGCCAGATCCCTTGGATCTCATTACTAATGCATTTTTACATACATCTAATGGTCTATATCTTTTTGTTTTATTTTTATTTTCTGACTTTTATATTTTAATTGATTTAAACTTTAAAAAAACATAGAAAATTCTTTTTTGATTCAAAAATTAGGAAAAAATTCATAAAAATATTTTCAAATATTCTCTTTCTGATTTTTATATTTTTATGATTTTTATTTTCATATTTGATATTTTTTATAATTTTTTATTTATTTTTATTTGTTTCTAATTATTTAAAAATATTTTTGATATTTTTAAATTCTAAATTTTTTTGTAAAAGTCATTTTCCTTATTTCTTACATTCTGAAATTTTTCTAGAATTTTATTTTGGCTTCTACTATTTTTGATCTTTTTCACTTATTTGAGTGATTTTAATTAGTTTAAAAAATATTTTTCTGTTTTAAAAAATTAGCAATATTATAAAAATATTTGAGATCATTTATAATTTTTCTATGGTCTCTTTAAATTTTTCTTTGATACTTTGAATATAGTTTGCGATTTTACCTTTTATTTTCATTTTAAAAACAATTTAAAAATCATTTTTTCCTTTTTATTTTATTCATTAAATGCAATATTTTTTAATATATATTTTGGCTATGTGATTGTTGATCACAAACTTCATTAACATCATTGGATCTTGGGTGTTGAGTTTAACTCCACCAAAATGGATGAATGATTTTAATGATAGTTTGATCAAAACTTTTGACTAAAATATTTCCCCTCCCTCTTCATCTTATCCTTTTCTTACATGTGCTACTTGTTGTTAGAGGATGATCTACATACTACCTCTCCAAACATATGGCACATATATTGCTATTGACCGGCCTCAAAATAGGTGCGACTTCTATATAATTCCACTTACAATTACTTAACATAGTGCTAAATTTTTTCCTGATTCGAGAAATGATCATTCGTGGCCCAAAACTATGTTTGCAAGCCCAAGTATGTTTAATTTGAAACATTTGGTCTAATAACTTTGAGGTTCATTATTAGGAGGCTTTGGTCTTATCAATCCTCTAATGAATCTTCATAAACTTTGGTCTAAGAGAATCACTTAAACATCGTTGATCATTTATTGTCGCCTCAAGATTTTGAAATGAATGATATACTTGACAAAAAGCAAATGAAACTTGTTGTTAAGAGGCTTTGATTTTATAAATCTTCTAATGAGTTTTCAAATGCAAGATTCAAGATGGTCATTCAACTAACCTCTAATTTCTAACCCATTAACAATTGACTTTTATTTTTATGCATTTACTTTACGCCTTTCCTTTTGCGCACCATTTATTTTAGCATTTACATTTCATGCAATTTTCATCTTTGCTCACTTGAGATTTTATTTTTATGTTATTTTTATTTTGCTCACTTGAGCTTTCATTTTCTTTTTGAAGATACCTAATAACCAACTTGAACAATAAAAAGCTTTAATGTTACTTGGACTATTTGGTTACTATCCTTGGCATTTTGGAGTTATGGACTTCTTGGACTTAAGAGTAGAGACCTTGACCTGCCTTGGGACCTTTTGACTTCTATTGATATTTTGTTTGGAGTTCTTGGGGTTTACCTGGAGACATTGGGTTGTTTGTTTTCTTTGTGTGTAGGTTATTCTGATCATATGCTCTACTTGTGATTGAGAATTCATCTGTATATAACCGTTACTCTGCCCAATTTTTATGAAGACATAGTGCATTTGAATTTTGGTATTTTTAAGAGGTTTATTATCTTTGCTTTTTTGGTTCAAATCCAAAGGATGGGAATTCTACACTTATTCATTGTGTCAAGTGTTGGCTTCTTGTTGGTTAGAAGACTCTTTTCCCTAGCTTTTACCTCATGCTTTAGAATAGTTCCTTCATCTCCTCACATCTTCTTTAATTTCATAAATCTTCTCCTTCCTTTTCAAAACTATTCTTATTTTCTAAACTTAAATCGCTTTCATAATAAACTTGGACTTAGGTCCATGCATTTTCAAAAATCATTTTTTTAATAAAACTTTAAACAACTTAATCATACTTTGACATTTTTGTGAGAAGACTAAAAGTCAATCAATATCATTCAAACAATTTTGCCATTTTGGCTTTTTACTTTAAATTTTTCTTAAAAGATTAGACTCTTGCCAATCCTTTGTAGTGATGCGAGCTACTATACTTCTACCATATGTAGTAAAGTGAGATATTTTTCACTTGGGTATTTAGAGAGGCTTTATTGATTTTAAAATCCAAGTTATATCCTCCACTTTGAGATGATGCAAATTCTCCTTTCTCATAATCGTGGGTAGTAAGTATGTTTTCCACTCGGATATGACGATGATGTCGTATCTCTTAAAATTAACCAACACACTTGTGTTTTAAAATTTTAAAGGTGAACTACGAGTACCCTGATCCCCTATTGCATAGAAGGTGGTACATAGACACTAAAGGTTCATAACCACGGCGGGTGAAAAATTGTAAAATATACTTCTTTTCTCATCTCCACCATCTATTTTTATACAACACTTATAGCCAAAATATACAAATTTTCAAAGAGGTTCTTACGCAGTACCATAGATGTTTAAGGTGCTAATACCTTCCCTTTGCATAACCAACCCTCGTACCTAGATTATCTCCCCTTCTTTTTTTGGGTTATTCACTCTTTTCTCTTTCCTTTGGAAACAATAAAGTGCAGTGGAAATTTTTATTTGATATGTGTGAGTCAAGTCAATCCAATGGTTTAGTCTCAACATTTCTACCGCTACACCGAAGAATTTATCTTTGTTATTTGTTGTAGAGTATGGCCTCCGCTCGTAGAAACATTGTTCGAATCAACTTCGTAAGGGTACCTTCTAAGCTTAAGGAGTTAGTCTCAAAGATTCCCGAAAACTCTCAATTCACCAAGAGGCATGGTTATCTACTCGGTTTGGTTATCTTAGGTTTTGAAGAAGACATGATGAGTGTTCTTTTCCAGTTCTTTGATCCTAAGCTTCACTATTTTACCTTCCCAGATTATCAGTTGTTACCCATAATGGAAGAATTCTCTAACCTACTTGGAGTACCTATTCTTGATCAGACACCCTTCACCGATTTAGAGAAAGTTTCAAAATCTGAAGTTATTGCAGCAACCTTACATCTGAAGTCGTCAGACATTGTGTCTAATTGGGAAACAAGAAGTGGAGTTAAAGGTATTCTTGATAAATTTATGATAGAGAAGGCTCAGCTATTTCTAGATGTTATGAGTTTTCATGCTTTCGAGGAGATATTGGCTCTATTGATCTATGGATTGGTATTATTACCTAATCCAGACCAGTTCATAGATGTGAACACCATCAAAATATTTCTTACTCATAATCCAGTACCTACTTTGCTTGGAGATATTTTGCACTCTCATCACACTCGTACTATGAGGAAGTTAGGGATTCTCATGTGTTGCATACCTTTATTATCCATGTGGTTTATTTCGCACCTTCCCTGATCAGTGATGAAGAATGAACAAGGCTTGAGGTGGTCTAAAAGGATGATGTCACTCTCTCATTCAGATGTATATTGGTGTTCCCGATCTCAGGAGGACATCACTATTATTGAATGTTATGGGGATTTCCCTAATGTGTCACTCCTTGGTATAAGAGGAGGTATTACTTACAAACCTTCTCACGTCAATTTGGTTATGCTCAAAGAGACGGTCCTCGTGATATGCTTATCCATAGTATTGTATTCGATTATACCGTCAAAGGTTTATACGTGCTTGGGGAATGGTGAATAAGATAAATAGAAAGACTTTGGGACACAAAAACTCCATTCCCTTGGATCCCTACCTCAGATGGGTGCGATCTCATGCTCAAAATCTTATAATGCCATATCATGCAGTCCTACCAGTAATTATGGAGCCTGTTGTTGAAGGAGATATTCTTCATACCATCTTTCATCCAAATGTGCCTACTGACCTTGAAGAGCTACAAAAGTCTTGGATTCAACTGAAAGAAGAAAGGGGCACCTTTGAGACTCAGTTCTATGCTAGTGAGAAGAAAGTGTTGAAGCTGACAAAATGACTTCACAAAGAGAAGAGCCTTAATGCATATGTCAACACAAAGAGGAAGAGTCCATGAGAGACTTGAGTCATAATTTGTTTCTTTGTAACCCCTTTTTGTTATAATTTTAACTTACTAACAAGAATCTTTGTTCCTATTTCCTTTCTATTAACTAATTTAAATCCCACGAGGTCCTTGAAAACATTTCATATGCATCTACATGCCATACATATCATTTCATAATAGGTTTCCAAGACAGGTTTCTCATCTTCTCGCTGTTTATTTTAGAAGAAATGGCTCTCGAACATACAGTCAAAGAACTCCAGGCTCAGAATGCTCAGTTCCAAGAGATGTTCCTAAACTTAGCCAAGGGGCAAGAAGAACTGAAGGCGCTTGTTAATAATAATAATAATAAGAAGAAACCAATTGGCATCCTTAACATGGGGAGAAGGTTCAAAGGTCTAGTCAAGCGAACTCAAGATCTTAATATCCCATTGGACGAAGATGACGAACAGGATGAAGATGGTAAGAGTGTTAATACTGAAAAAAGCAATCATGATTCTGACAAATATTTTGCTGAAGAGGAAGAAGATTATTTGGATGAACAATATCCCCCTGCTGACGAGAAGTATAAATTGTTAGAAGAGCGTCTGAAAGCTATGGAGATCCAGAAGGTGCCTGTATTGAACTTTGAAGAATTGGGTTTAGTCCCAGGAGTTGTCATTCCTCCTAACTTCAAAACTCCTACCTTTGCTAAGTATGATGGTGTTTCTTGCCCGAAGCTGCATTTGAGATCATATGTTCGGAAAATTCAACCATACACTGCTGATAAGAAATTATGGTTGAATTTCTTTCAAGAGAGTTTGTCTGGAACACAATTGGAATAGTATTATCAACTCAAAGGTACCAATATCCATACCTAGGAAGATTTGGATGCATCTTTCTATAGATAGTATCAATATAGTTTTGATTTGGCACCAACCCGCATGCAACTACAGAGTATGTCCATGGGATCTGAGGAAGGCTTTAAATAATATGCACAAAAATGGAGAGATCTTGCAGGCAGGGTTCAACCTTCTTTAGCTGATAGAGAGTTGGTTGACATGTTCATGAGTACACTAACAAGTCCTTTCTATAATCACCAACTTGGAAGTTTTTCAGCTGATTTCACTGAATTGATATTGACATGGGAACATGTTGAGAATGGTATCATAAGTGGTAAAATTCAGGTGGCTACATCCTCGGATACTGCAAAGAAGTCTTACAATGGTTAGAAAGAATCCAATGTTTTGTACGGCCAGAAGGGTCGTAATAAGAGTAAATGCAACTAATATGTGGGAGCAATTCTGATCTCTAATCCTGCCCCAGTATAAACAACAACAACAACAACAACAACAACAACAACAGAACAATCAGCGTAGGCAGGATGCACCCAGGAGACTGTTCACCAGAATCAACATGCGGTTGTCTCAAGCGTTACAACACATGTTGAAGGTAGAGTTGATTATTTTAAAGGATCCCCCCCAGAATCTTAATACTTCTGCTCCTAGCTAAAATCCTAATGCAAGGTGTGATTTCCACTCCAATAGTCCTGGTCATGATGTTGAAAATTGTTGGACTTTGAAACATAAGATTCAGGACCT
Organism: Vicia faba; assembly: GCA_948472305.1. Classification (NCBI taxonomy): domain Eukaryota; kingdom Viridiplantae; phylum Streptophyta; class Magnoliopsida; order Fabales; family Fabaceae; genus Vicia; species Vicia faba. The sequence goes on from OX451741.1 coordinate 1,292,157,262, forward strand.
GATTGATGAAGGAGTTTTCGAGTTCACACGAGATGGTTATATTGATTTTTTCTATCATCCCTCAAATATCGAAACTGCAAGGCACACCATCTGAAGTGACAAGTTCAGGCAGAGAAGCTTTAATATCATTTGGATTTTTATTTTTAATTTCTTTGGTTGATTCAAAAAATTACTGTCATGTCAAACTTGGGTTTTTCCCATTAATGCATTGCACGTGTTTGTCTTGAATTAATCAATTTGTTTCACTATATTTAAATTTTTCTTCTTACTACCTTTTGTGATATTCAACTCTCGTTAAAGCTATAAGCCTTTAGAGAGAGGATGACGAAAATGATACCATAATCTCATACAGTATGCTTTTGAATAGACATTGCTGACGATGTACATGCATTGCTTCAATTCCTAAACAGTAGAGATATAAGGAAGTTAATCCCTAGTCAACCCCTTTGAGCCTAAGAAGTAAGAGTTTTCTTTTTCATGCAAATTGAAACCCTTAAACATAACCTGGGGCAGGGTAGTTTCTCAGTCAAATCAATTATGCATTCACAAGCTTTACCTTCGTACACGACGAGTAGTGTCGAAGATATTCTTCTAAATCAAAAATCGATGATGGTTCCCCGTAATCATTAAGTTAAGAAGTTATTATCTTTCAAAAGGAAAGCCCGCTAAGTCAAAACCTATGAAGCAGACTTAGGAAAAACTGGGGCATCCCGCTGACTGTTATCTCAAACGAAATAGTTCAGAAAAAGTTAGGGATAATAAAGTCAAAAGAGGTCGCTACAAATCCTCGACAAAAGAAAGATGTAACAAGAAAAATGACTGCCCTCCCAAATAATCTTCCGATTTCAGAACCATCACCAAAATATCAGTTATATAATTCCAAACTCTATTGGAACCTAAATGCGTAATTATCTGAGTATAGGACTGAAGAACGTCATGGAGAATAGGTCGGGTACAAATAAAATCTCAGCCTTTATCCTTTGTTTCTTAAACAGTGAACCAAGCGACATTACAACCCTTAAAAGTCCTAATTGAAGCATGGGTTAGTTTGAAAGCATACTATTACAAAAAAAGTATACTGACTCCTGTAAGGCTTACTATACATCCTGAGTTGATATCACATTCTTACAAAAAAACTTTTACTAAAAAATTCATTTTTAAACTTCAAGACAGACATAAGCTTTACATTTTAATACCACTGTTTGCGTATGACTTAGTGTTTGACAGCAGAGAAATTCACATGACGAATATTCAATGAATGAAAGTCCTCCCAATGGACAGAAGTACTTCAGGTGATGTGTCAAAGAGAAAGACACTTCCAGTAACAGGCCCTTCGTGGATCCAATTGGTTATAAATCAAGGGGCACGACATGATATAGTCTAACTCATTTGTGCCAGTCAAGTCAAGATTCAAAGAATCTCTCAAAAGTGCTTAATAGCCTGGGGTAGATCTCCATCTGAATCACTTAGGACATGTTACATTGATTATGAGTTTCAGCAAAAGCCACTACGAAAAGTGAATCTTCGGTATCACCAAATTTCTTGTCTACGTCAGTAGTATCAGATGTTGTCATTCTGCCATGACAGTTCTTAGAAAAATACTGAGGAAGGTCAAGACTATTAGAAAGTTGGCAATCAACGATTGATCAATAACTTCAAACATCGAGTGCACCAGACTGATCCCAGGGGCAAATGGACTCCCGCATACGAAGGGCCACGTATGATCAAGAAAATATTTTCTGGAAGTGCTATAACACTTACTACCATGAACAGTGAAAATTCTTTGCATCCTGTGAATGCGGACATAGTCAAAAAATACTACACATGAAAAAGAGACCCGCTAGGTTGACAGGCCTAGGAAAAAATAAGGGCATCCCGGAGAACCAAAAGGGTTCGGGCGAAAATTAGGGATATATATATATATATATATATATATATATATATATATATATATATATATATATATATATATATATATATATATATATATATATATATATATATATATATATATATATATATATATATATATATATATATATATATATATATATATATATATATATATATATATATATATATATATATATATATATATATATATATATATATATATATATATATATATATATATATATATATATATATATATATATATATATATATATATATATATATATATATATATATATATATATATAATTGTACACCTGGCAAGTCAAAAACCTGAAAAGGAGGCTTGGGAAAAAAAGGGTATCCCGGTGGACTAAAAATATGAAAAGGCAGACCAGGCAAAAGTCAGGGAGTAAAGTGTATGACTATGTCTCGTTATCTCATCAGTTGTTTATCAGTAGAAGATTTATCACTCTGATCAGCAGTTACTAAGGACTCAAGGAGTTGGGATAATGTTCAAGATATCCACAAATCCCCACAGAGCAATCTCCATGGAACTATCTCTATAGAGCTATCTTCATAAGCTCATCCCCAACAGAGATATATTCCCCACCAAATCTAACATGCCCTCAGATAGAAATTAGGGCATCATTCAGCAGTTCACCTCAGTATCCCAGATGGATAGCTTGACATGATCATCTTCCCCAAAAGTTCCCCTAGCCGATAAAGAAGTTTGATCATTTCCCCAGCATACGGTGGAAACTTCCTCGGTGCAGCCTATGAATTCCCAATCCCCGTCAGAAATTATTTCCTCAATGCATACTACATGATTTAATTCCCCAACGGAGTTTATTTCTCCAATATTACAAAGTCCCCGATAGAATTCTCTTCTTCAGTCAGATTTCATTCAACGTTGTCCCCCCAAGAAGAGCTGATACCCATATTTGAAACTTGGTCAGATAGCACATTAAAGGAATATCCATCTATTTTATCCCCAGTCAGGGTACATAAGAATCAAATCCTTCAATAAAAATAATGACGAACGACCGACTCTCCTTGAATTCTTCTATCCCCAAGAAGAAGTCGAACATCACCAGCAGAGTGTCCTCAAACAGAAAACAGGAATCCCCAGTAAAGTCATTCTAAACAAAATTTGAAGAATTACTCTCTTCATCCCTAGCAACAGTCAGGGATTTATTATCCCCAGCTAGACGTTGTTACAAAAATCTACCAATACGCTCCAACAACGTATTGTATCCATACATCATTTACAAAATATCATAACACATGCATACAAAATGCATATAATATTTTCTCATTTATTTTGAAAGCATCATTACACAATGCATTTCACGCATCATGAAATTGCATAAAACTAACTTTGGCTTTTCAGGTTAAGTTCCCGAACAGACAGATATTATTAGCAATCTTTAGACAGGTTGTAGATCAATTCTCGAAACAGGACGGGGTGACTATCTACATGACCAGATGATTTCCTTTAGAGATTCATTCGGAAAATAATTCCATAAGATACTAATTTTGATGAGCATTTCCACCAGAAACTAATTCCGACGAGCATTTCCTCCAGAGATTCATTCTGAAAAGCATTTCCTTCAGAGATTCATTCAGAAAAGCATTCCCTTCAGAGACTAATTCTGAAGCATTCCCTTCAGAGATTCATTCTAAGAAGCATTCCCTTCAGAAATTCATTTATTTTGAAAAGCATTCCCTTCATAAATTCATTCTGAAAAGCATTCCCTTCAGAGATTCATTCTGAAAAGCATTCCCTTCAAAAATTCATTATGAAAAGCATTCCCTTTAGAGATTCATTCTAAAAATCATTCCCCTCAGAGACTGAAATCTGACAAGGATTTCCTTCAGAGCTTCATTCTGAAAAGAATTACCTTCAGAGCATTCATTCTGAAAAGCATTCCCCTTAGAGAATCTGACAAGCATTTACTTCAGAGATTCATTCTGAAAAGCATTTCCTTCAGAGATTCATTCTGAAAAAGCATTTCCCTCAGAGACTAAAATTTGAAGAGCATTTACTTTAGAGCTTCATTCTAAAAAGCATTTCCTTCAGAGATTCATTCTGAAAAGAATTCCCCTTAGAGACTGAAATTTGACGAGCATTTCCTTCAGAGCTTCATTCTGAAAATAATTTCCTTCAGAGGTTCATTTTGAAAATCACTCCCCTTAGAGACTGAAATCTGACGATAATTTCCATCAGAAACTAATTCTGACAAGCATTTCCCTCAGAGCTTCATTCTGAAAAGCATTTCCTTCAGAGATTCATTCTAAAAAGCATTCCCCTCAGAGACTGAACTGACGAGCATTTTCTTCAGAGCTTCATTATGAAAAGCATTTCCTTCAGAGATTCATTCTGAATAGCTTTCCTCTCATAGACTGAAATCTGACGAGTATTTCCTTCAGAGCTTCATTATGAAAAGCATTTCCTTCAGAGATTCATTATGAAAAGCATTCCCCTCAGAGGCTGAAATCTTACGAGCATTTCCTTCAGAGATTCAGAGCTTCATTCTGAAAAGCATTTCCTTCAGAGATTTATTCTAAAAAGCACTCCCCTAAGAGACTGAAATTGGATGAGCATTTCCTTCAAATCTTCATTCTGACAAGCATTTCCTTCAGAGGTTCATACTGAAAAGCATTTTCCTCAGAGACTAATTCTGACAAGCATTTCCCTAAGAGACTAATTCTGACGAGCATTTCCTTCAGAGATTCATTCTGAAAAGCATCTCCCTCATAAACTTATTCTGGTGACCATTTCCTCAGAGACCAATTCTGACTAGCACCTCCTTCAGATATTCATTCTGAAAAGCATCTCCCTCAGAGACTTATTCTGACGAGAATTTCCTCAGAGACCAATTTTGACGAGCATCTTCTTTAGAGATTCATTCTGAAAATAATTTCCATCAGATAAGATTGGATAGATTCAATCTGAAAAGCATTCTTCAGATAAAGTGAAGTGTAGACTCATTCGGATACTCCTATCAACAGTTAATTTGGATGGTGTTGCACCCCAAAATTTGCCCTCTCATGTTTTCCAAAGTCTTCCCCCTGCATGGTTGATCACAAACCCTTTCCTAAGGAAAAAAAAAATTTTTGAGTGGTGCTTTAAGTACCTTTCGATTGGCATCCTGAAGGAGCACTTCGATTGGCATGGACAAGCAAGCACTTCGATTGGCATTCTGAAAGACCCTTCGATTGGCATTCTGAAAGACCCTTCGATTGGTATTCTGAAGGAGCATTTCGACTGGCATGGACAAGCACTTCGATTGGAATTCTGGACGAAACTTTGATTGGCATTATGTCAAGTCCTTCGATTGGCATGCCAAGGGATCCTTCGATTTAGCATTGTGTCAAGGCAGCTTCGACAGGCACATTAACCATGTCCTTCGATTAGCATGAACAAAACCTTTCGATTAGCCTGTTAACAAAGCCTTTCGACTGGCCTGTTAACAAAGCCATCAAGAGGGCACTCAAAAAACATGTCCAGGTACATTGAACATGAGAAAATGGCATGTTTCCCTTGCAAATATAGAAATAATTAAATGTTGATTGTGGATTTAATTCCTGAGTTAAAGGCCAGATTCTTGCCTTTTCTGTTCCTAAAGAGCTGATTCGACCAAAGTGTGTCTGTTCAACTCAAGACCATTCGAAGAAGCATTCAGAAGGCTCATTCGAAAGGTACATGAGAAGTCCATTCGAAGGAGGCAACTCAAGGCCAATCGAAGAGCATGGCCTGAAGGCATTCGAAAATCAAAACATGTCCAAGTTCATTCCAGGTTCATTCAAGAGACATGAATATTTCAAAAAAGGAAAACTTTTAATGTGTCTGTTTCTTGTCTCATGGCATTTAATGGCCTGTTTAATGGTTGTCTCCTGCCGTTACTAAACCCCCACACCCCTATAAATATAGAGGCCAGCATACATATCCAACACAGGAAAATATACAAAAAAATAGAGAACTTGGAGATACGCTGCCAAAAGTCATCAGTACTTCCAGGAAGCCATACCCAATCCTTGCTAAAAGTCAAAGCTGCCACCCAGCGAACACCTCCACCCTCAGAACTACAGATCGAAGCACCTCTGTTTGGTAAAAAAAATCTAATCTCAAACTCATTTTTAAATTCATTTTGACTGCATATTCATGTTATTACTGCTGTTTGTGAATGATTTAATGTGCTACATATAAGCTACAGCGCAGAGATGAGATTGTGCCATTGCTTGGGCACAATCTGAGTTTCTCCTTCGAATCCCAGGATAAAACAAACCCAGACCCAGATTCAGCAGGTGCGAATAAGGGGGAGATTCGAACCAGGGGGGTAAAGTCCCCCCTGGACCTTTAACATGTCTTTCGTTTCTTGCAGGAAATACATTCTCATGATCCTGTTCAGAGTTTCAAAGCTCAGCAGCTTAGCTTCAAACTGGACCCAGGACTTCCAGATCGAAGGATGGCATATCCATATCGAACACCCTAAGAGTGCAGCCCCTCATGCACCTTCGATCCAGCCTCTTCACTGGGTCGAAAGACAGCCTGCACCTTTTTCGACCCAGGCCTCCAGAATTATATTTTTTTTCTTGTTTTGCTGCCTGGCCCATTTGTACTTTGTTTACTTTGTTTTTGTTTATTTATTTTAGTTTTTTTTTAATCAACATAAAAATCATAAAAATAAATAACTTAGAATTAGGATTTAATTTAGTTAATTATTTTAACTTATTTTCTCCAATTTTAAAATCAGTAGACTTAGGATTTATTTAAATTCAATCCTTTTCATAAACAAAAAATGCAAAAAATATTAGGTATGTTTTAGAGTTAATTTTAATCATTTTTTTAATTAATTAAATTTGACTTAATTGAACATTTAGCATTTTTCTAAAAATAAAATAAAACAACAAAAAGATTTTATTCTTAGGATTTTTAGAGGTTATTTTTAAGATTCACGCGCGTTTATTTTATTGTAACTGCTTATTATTCCCCCAATTTTGGACATGTAAATAACCCCTCTCCCCGAAGCCTTGTAATAGCGTAGGATTTACAATTTCCGCACTTTAAATTCCTGTATATATATTAACTGCTTAGATGTATGCTAACTAGGATTGTATGACAAGATCTAAAAACAAATGGTAGAACACCTAAAAATACAAAGATAATATAACTGGAAAAACAATACACTTGCACATGCCACTCCTAAGGTACGCCTCACTTGGTTGCCTCAAATGTGGTCATTAAGTATATGATGTTTTAGAGGTCGTCCTTTTGTCCCAAGATCATAAGTTGCCTCAAAATGGTTTCCTCGATAAAAATGATCTAAGACATTAGGATTACAACTAAAGCGTCCTAACGTTGCTTTAGTGACCACACGTCCCTAAAATCGAATTGACCCGAGAAACTCCAACGACGGTGTTACCTACTCCTCAATAGTGGGATAGCACTGTCTAAAGGACAGTTGCACAGTTTAATTCCTTTTTGAGTAGGTAGATGTTCTTAAGTACTTGCTCTCTTTTAAACAAAACAAAACTTTTCGCACTTACACTCTCTTCAAAACAACAAACTCTTTTCAAAAACCCACAAACACAAAGAAAAGCAAACTTTTGAAAACATAGTGAGCAAGTACCTAAGAGCCCATGGATAACCACTGATAAAAAGGGTGCTAACACCTTCCCTTTCTATAATCTACCTCCCGAACCCGAGAAACAATCTCGAAAAGGAATTTTTATGTGCTTTTGTCCTTTCCTTGTTTGGATAAAATAAAAGACGGTGGCGACTCTTGCTTACCGCGACATTTTGCAAAAACAAACGCAAACGCGAACCAGCATTCTAAAACAGTCAGTTCTCATTCCCACCGATCACAGAACTGGCGACTCTGCTGGGGATTCCATAAGTGAGGTGTACCTTAGGATTAGATCACTTGTGTTTTCAATTGTATTGCTTTGTATGCTTTTAATTTTGTGGGCTTGTATCGGAGTTCTATAAATCCTCCACCCGGATTTGGGAAACATTCATAGATAGCAATACATTATGGAAACTGTGCGGGGTATACCGACACGGTTGAAGCAATAGTTATATTAGTGCGGCATATTTGTGAGTACCGGTAACCCTTGAGTTAAGTCAAGGAGAGTACGGGGCCGCTGAGTGATGTCACTAAGCACTAATGACCTAGAATCTTACTTGACCATCTTGGCCTTTTTTAGGGGTAGTGAGATGACCGACTTTGGTGCAGTCCGAAGTTGGTAGATACTCGATACTACACTCATTGAGGATTGTTTTCTTAGAATATTTTGGTCACCAGTAAGTGGCTAAACCAAAACAATGAACATAGAAAATAATCCAGTGATATTGAGCTCCTTAGAACCCGGTTACTATTTATAGGACAGGTTTTGAGCCAACTACACTCAAGAGGGTACTTACCTATGAAACTCCATGCCAGCCTGAAATCTAAGGGCTCTTTTGTGTGACTTGTGTTCCTTCAAACTTGAACTACTTGCACGTTCTTGTTATCTAATAACATGAGTTCCTTGCAGGTTTTGTTTACAGTCCTTATCCAATAATTTGGACTCATTGCAAGGTTTACTTACATCACCTCACACTTTTGCTTAAACGCATAACATACACATCATAACATCATACCTTAACATTTCCTTAACCATTTCAAGGATCTCAATGGTCTGTGATGCAGGTTATGGTAAATCAAAAGTCTAGCAAGGGGCAAAGGGGATTTATTTTCCTTTAGCCAAGGTTGTCTAGAAATCCAAGCGCGATAACTTGAGTTAGGGGCTATGACCCACTCGATGTGGTGAGCTTGAATCTTGAGGAATGATTCTCAGCAACATGAAGTTCCTTCAATCAAGCTACCAGATTCTAACAGTTTCTTGTTTACCCCGTGGGATCCTTGAAAAAATTGCATACATATATCATACATATCATTGCATAACAGGTACAGGTCTCTTATCTTCTTCGCTGTTTATTTCAGCAATCATCATGTCTACTGAACCTTCCACCGAGCAAGCTATCAAGGCCCTCCAGGCCCACAATGCCCAATTTCAAGAGTTGGTCATGAGCCTAGCTAAGGATCAGCAGGACCTGAAGACCCTGATTCTGAAAGAGAGGAAGAAGAAGAAAAAGAGGACCATCATGTTCAATACTGGACGCAGGTTTGGAAACGGGATGCAGAACAAAGTTGATCTGACCACCCCATCTGAAGGGAAAGACAGTCCACAAGAAAGGAGGGTTCCTAGCCCTATGGTCTCTGACAACGAGACGGACTATGATGAAGAACAGTATCCTCCTGCTGAGGATAAGTACAAACAACTGGAAGACCGCTTGAGCGCTATGGAAATACAGAAGGTGTCCGGTCTGGACTTCGGAGATCTAGGTCTGTCATCTGGGGTGGTGATTCCCCACAAGTTCAAGGCACCTGCCTTGGCCAAGTATGACGGAGCTTCCTGTCCCAAGCTGCACCTCCGGTCATATGTGAGGAAGATCCAGCCTTACACTGCTGATAAGAACTTGTGGATCCATTTCTTTCAAGACAGTCTTTCAGGGACTCAGCTTGAGTGGTTCTATCAGTTAGATAGAGCCAGTATTCGCAGCTGGGAGGATTTGGCTGCTGCGTTCTATAAGCAGTATCAGTATAACTCCGACCTCGCTCCTACGCGTACCCAACTCCAGGGTATGTCAATAGGGACGGGTGAAGGGTTTAAAGAGTATGCTCAAAAATGGAGAGACCTTGCTGGAAGGGTGCAACCACCTTTAGCTGATCGTGAACTTGTTGATATGTTTTTGGGGACCCTGTCTGGTCCCTATTTTAACCACTTGATCGGAAGCTCTTCAGCCGGGTTCACCGAGCTAATGCTGACCGGCGAAAGGGTCGAAGCTGGCATCAAAAGTGGGAAGATTCAAGAAGCTACACCTTCTGATGCTCAGAAAAAGCCCTATAATGGGAAAAAAGAGTCCAATGTTGTGTATGGTCAAAAGGGTCGTCATGACCAACACGTAGGGGAAACCTTGATCTCTAATCCTACACCTGCTCAACAAAGACAGGGGCATCAGCGTAAGGAGGTCATGCCTAAAAGACAATTCACTAAGATCAACATGTCACTGGGTCAAGCGCTACAACGCCTGTTGGAGGCAGAGCTGATTACATTAAGGGCTCCTCTCCGGAACCCAAATACCTCCGCTCCTACCTATCATCCCAATGAAAGGTGTGCATACCACTCTGACAGTCCGGGACATGACACAAACAACTGTTGGGCTTTGAAGAACAAGATCCAAGACATGATTGATGCCAAGGAGATCAAGTTTGACCCTCCGGAGACTCCAAACATAATCACTGCTCCTATGCCAAATCATTGAGAATGGCTTTTGTTTCATTTGATTTTCAAGTTGTAATCTCTTTGTTATTCAAACAATTATCTATTAATGTCAAACTTTGTTTTATTAATGCATTGCATATGTTTGTCTTGATTTGATCCAATCATTTTAATTACATTTAAACTATGCTTTTTACTCACTTTATGACATTCAACTCTTGCTAAAAGTTACAAGCGTTTAGAGAGAGGATGACGAAACAATGCCATAATCTCATACAGTATGCTTTTGGACAGACCCCGCTGACGATGTACAAGCATTCTTTCAAATCCCAAACACTGGATTTATAAGGAAGATAATCCCTAGTCAACCCATTCGAGCCAAAGAAGTAGGAGTTTTCTGTTTTAAATACAAATTGAAACCTTTAATTTAAACCTGGGGCAGGGTAGTCTCTCAGTTAATTCAAAAGATGTGCATTGCAGTCATAAAACTCTCAGTTCATAATACAACGAACGACATCAAAAGCATTCCTCTGGAATCAAAAGACATTGGTGGTTCCTTATTTCATAGGCAGTTAACCTCTCAAAAGAGAAAAGCCCACTGAGCCAAAACCTATAAAAGAGGCTTAAGAAAGCTGGGGCATCCCGCTGACTGTAATCTCGAAAACAGGAACAGTCAGGCAAAAGTTAGGGATAACAAATCAAAAGAACGAGGTCGCTAAAAATCCTCAACAACATGAAAAATGTTGCAAAAAATGACCGCCTTCCAACAAATTCAACTTGTATGAACCATCACCAAAAACGTCGTTCCAGACTCATTTGGAGATCAAATGCACAATTAACTGAGTTTAGGATTGAAGAACATCACGAAGAGCGGGTGGGTACAAATATACTTTGAGCCTTTATCCTTTGTTTCTTAAACCATGAACCAAGCCACGTTACAACACTTCAAAAGTCCTAACTGAAGCATGGGTTAGTTCAAAAGCATACTGTTACAAAAGGTATCCTGACTCCTGTAAGGCTTTGCCCTAAATCTTGTGTTGAATTTGTCTTATAAAAAGTTTTCTGCTAAAAAACGCATTTTTCAAAACTTCGAGACAAACATAAACTTTGCATTATTTGAATATCACTGTTTGCATTTGGCTATTTGTTTGACAGCGGAGAAATTCACACAACGAATATCCGATGAACAAAAGCTCTCTCAGTGAACAAAATCAATTCAGAAAGGATGACACTTCCATTGACAAATCTCCTATCAACAAGGGGACTTGACATGTCACTATCCAGCACACCTGGGGCAGTCCAGTCAAGATTTCAAGGAATCTCTGAGAAGTGCAGAGTAACCAGGGGCAAGTCTCCATCTTCGTCACTTGGGGCATTGAACATCAATCTCAGTGAAGGGTTACGTACAGTCAAACATTTCCAGGCAGTGCCACAAACACTCGCTGCTAGGGGCAGTGACAAATCTCCCTAAAATCCTTCTCATAGGATGACTCCCAGCAAGGGTTTAATCTCTGAAAACCTTTCCCCAGCTGAATCAACCTCAAGAATCCTCGAGGACTTCCCCCAACGAAGATGTCACCTCTCTAGCGGACTGACGATAGGGTTTATTTCCCCAACAGCACCAGGATTCCCCAGCTTGAGTTTGCCTCTCCGACTACTACAAATCAAAGGACCACAACTCCTCTTCCCCAGTAGACTCTGGAAGCTTGTCCCCTACGAAGCTCAAATAAGTCCCCCCAACCAAGTTCAGAGATTATCCTCACAAGAGTATAGCTGGGTTATCCTCAGCAAATTGCAACTGAAAGATCATCCCCAACAAGTTACTGTGAAACCTAGACACGACCAGATATCAGTTCAACTTCGACTCCCCAGTAGAGCAACGAACGACTAAGACTCCTAAACTCTTTTCCCAAGCAGAAATAAACATACTCCCCACAGAGTTTTCAATATCCCCCAGCAGAGTTCTCCTCAAACAACCAAGCAGGGATCCCCGATGGAAACACTTTGAGCAAAGTCCAAGACAAAATTACACTTCAACAACATTCATAACATATGCATACAAAATACATATGACACAAATCTCATTTTATTTTGAGAACATCATTACACAATGCATACATCATAACAATGCATACATCATGACATTGCATACAACTAACTCTTTACCTTTTCAGGAAAGATCAATCAACAGGAAAAGGTCATCATCTACTGAGATCCCTTCTAGAAACAGTTCAGATGCGACCCAGATATGGCTGACATTCTGATACTTATTCCAGACTCCTTCTAGAGATAGTTCAGATGCGACCCTGATATGGCTGACATTCTGATACTTATTCAAGATCCCTTCTAGAGATAGTTCAGATGCGACCCAGATATGGCTGACATTCTGATACTTATTCCAGATTCCTTCTAGAGATAGTTCAGATGCGACCCAAATATGGCTGACATTCTGATACTTATTCCAGACTCCTTCTAGAGATAGTTCAGATGCGACCCAGATATGGCTGACATTCTGATACTTATTCTAGATCCCTTCTAGAGATAGTTCAGATGCGACCCAGATATGGCTGACATTCTGATACTTATTCCAGATTCCTTCTAGAGATAGTTCATATGCGACCCAGATATGGCTGACATTCTGATACTTATTCCAGATTCCTTCTAGAGATAGTTCAGATGCGACCCAGATATGACTGACATTCTGATACTTATTCCAGATTCCTTCTAGAAATAGTTCAGATGCGACCCAGATATGGCTGACATTCTGATACTTATTCCAGATTCCTTCTAGAGATAGTTCAGATGCGACCCAGATATGGCTGACATTCTGATACTTATTCCAGACTCCTTCTAGAGATAGTTCAGATGCGACCCAGATATGGCTGACATTCTGATACTTATTCCAGACTCCTTCTAGAGATAGTTCAGATGCGACCCAGATATGGCTGACATTCTGATACTTATTCCAGATTCCTTCTAGAGACAGTTCAGATGCGACCCAAAGATGGCTGACATTCTGATACTTATTCCAGATTCATTTCAAATTACAGTCCAGATACAATCCATATGCGGATATCATTCTGTCACTCATTTCAAATTACAGTCCAGATATGATCCAGATTCGGATGTCATTCTGTCACTCATTTCAAATTACAGTCCAGATATGATCCAGATTCGGATGTCATTCTGTCACTCATTCAAATTACAGTCCAGATACGATCCAGATTCGGATGTCATTCTGTCACTCATTTCAAATTACAGTCCAGATACGATCCAGATTCGGATGTCATTTTGTCACTCATTCAAATACATTTCAGATACGCTCCAGATGCAGACGCAATTCTGACAACCATCCAGACTCAACTCTATTCTCCAGTAGCTCCGGGATTTATTTTTCCCAGCTAAAAACATCACATCTTCTTACATCATGACATGCATATACGCATCATACGAATACAATCTCATTTATTTTGAGAACATCATTGCCTGATCCATATCATGCATTGCATATGACTGACCTTTACCTTTCAGGAAAAATGCAGTTAAGTTCTCAGCTTAGTCGAAGATCTGACCAGTTCTTAAATTCAATTGAATTATCATCGGTTGAATTTCAGATAAGGTTCTCAATCTCGACAGTCTCCTCCGTTATAGTGTGGACAAGTTCTATAACCTCAGCGGTTTACTCCATTGAGCACGAGACAGTTCCTAGATCTTGATGTTTTCCTCCGTCATAGTGTGGACAAGTTCTATAACCTCAGCATTTTACTCCATTGAGCACGAGACAGTTCCTAGATCTTGATGAAGATGTTTCCCTACGTCATAGTATGGACGAGTACTATAACCTCAACGATATACTCCATTGAGCACGAGTCAGTTCCTAGATCTTGATGTTCTCCTCCGTCATAGTGTGGACAAGTTCTATAACCTCAGCGATTTACTCCATTGAGCACGAGACAGTTCCTAGATCTTGATGAAGATGTTTCCCTACGTCATAGTGTGGACGAGTACTATAACCTCAATGGTATACTCCATTGAGCACGAGTCAGTTCCTAGATCTTGATGTTCTCCTCCGTCATAGTGTGGACAAGTTCTATAACCTCAGCGGTTTACTCCATTGAGCACGAGACAGTTCCTAGATCTTGATGAAGATGTTTCCCTACGTCATAGTGTGGACGAGTATTATAACCTTAACAGTATACTCCATTGAGCACGAGTCAGTTCCTAGATCTTGATGTTCTCCTCCGTCATAGTGTGGACAAGTTATATAACCTCAACGGTATACTCCCAGTGAGCACGAGACAGTTCCTAGATCTTGATGAAGATGTTTCCCCCCAATTGAATTATGGACAGATTCCTAAAACTCAGCTGAAGCATTCTCTCAGTTAAAGTACAGGCAGGTTCCTAAATCTCAACAAAGTTAGACTTCCCCAGTGGAATCTTCTACAACAACAGGTATGCAAGTTCTCACTAAGGAATCTCTTATGCGATTGACACTCCTGCAGATGGCATCTGTAAGCCCATCCTCCTACCAACAATCCCTAAATGGCATCTGTAAGCCCATTCCCGACATCACAACGCTGATACTTCACCATGCGAGTGCAAATTTCTGGGCACTCAAGTGTTCAATTATCTTCCACCTTCGGATCACGAAAGGCTAGAAAGCCAATCTATATCCTCAAGTTTAAGAAAATTGAACAGGGGCAACTGTTGCACCCCAAAATTTGCCCTCTCATGTTTTCCAAAGTCTTCCCCCTGCATGGTTGATCATAAACCCTTGCCTAAGGAAAAAGAAAATTTTTGAGTGGTGCTTTAAGTACTTTTCGATTGGCATCCTGAAGGAGCACTTCGATTGGCATGGACAAGTAAGCACTTCGATTGGCATTCTGAAAGACCCTTCGATTGGCATTCTGAAAGACCCTTCGATTGGTATTCTGAAGGAGCATTTCGACTGGCATGGACAAGCACTTCGATTGGCATTCTGAACGAAACTTCGATTGGCATTATGTCAAGTCCTACGATTGGCATGCCAAGGGATCCTTCGATTTAGCATTGTGTCAAGGCAGCTTCGACAGGCACGTTAACCATGTCCTTCGATTAGCATGAACAGAACCTTTCGATTGGCCTGTTAACAAAGCCTTTCGACTGGCCTGTTAACAAAGCCATCAATAGGGCACTCAAAAAACATGTCCAGGTACATTGAACATGAGAAAATGGCATGTTTCCCTTGCAAATATAGAAATAATTAAATGCTGATTATGAATTTAATTCCTGAGTTAAAGGCCAGATTCTTGCCTTTTATGTTCCTAAAGAGCTGATTCGACCAGAGTGTGTTTGTTCAACTCAAGACCATTCGAAGAAGCATTCAAAAGGCTCATTCGAAAGGTACATGAGAAGTCCATTCGAAGGAGGCAACTCAAGGCCAATCGAAGAGCATGGCCTGAAGGCATTCGAAAATCAAAACATGTCCAGGTTCATTCCAGGTTCATTCAAGAGACATGAATATTTCAAAAAAGGAAAACTTTTAATGTGTCTGTTTCTTGTCTCATGGAATTTAATGGCCTGTTTAATGGTTGTCTCCTGCCGTTACTAAACCTCCACACCCCTATAAATACAGAGGCCAGCATACATATCCAACACAGGAAAATATACAGAAAAATAGAGAACTTGGAGATACGCTGCCAAAAGTCATCAGTACTTCCAGGAAGCCATACCCAATCCTTGCACAAGCCAAAGCTGCCACCCAGCGAACACCTCCACCCTCAGAACTACAGATCGAAGCACCTCTGTTTGGTAAAAAAACTCTAATCTCAAACTCATTTTTAAATTCATTTTGATTGCATATTCATGTTATTACTGCTGTTTGTGAATGATTTAATGTGCTACATATAAGCTACAGCGTAGAGATGAGATTGTGCCATTGCTTGGGCACAATCTGAGTTTCTCCTTCAAATCCCAAGATAAAACAAACCCAGACCCAGATTCAGCAGGTGCGAATAAGGGGGAGATTCGAACCAGGGGGGTAAAGTCCCCCCTGGACCTTTAACATGTCTTTCGTTTCTTGCAGGAAATACATTCTCAGGATCCTGTTCAGAGTTTCGAAGCTCAGCAGCTTAGCTTCGAACTGGACCCAGGACTTCCAGATCGAAGGATGGCATATCCAGATCGAACACCCTAAGAGTGCAGCCCCTCATGCACCTTCGATCCAGCCTCTTCACTGGGTCGAAAGACAGCCTGCACCTCTTTCGACCCAGGCCTCCAGAATTATATTTTTTTTCTTGTTTTGCTGCCTGGCCCATTTGTACTTTGTTTACTTTGTTTTTGTTTATTTCTTTTAGTTTTTTTTTAATCAACATAAAAATCATAAAAATAAATAACTTAGAATTAGGATTTAATTTTATTTAATTATTTTAACTTATTTTCTCCAATTTTAAAATCAGTAGACTTAGGATTTATTTAAATTCAATCCTTTTCATAAACAAAAAATGCAAAAAATATTAGGTATGTTTTAGAGTTAATTTTAATCATTTTTTTAATTAATTAAATTTGACTTAATTGAACATTTAGCATTTTCCCAAAAATAAAATAAAACAACAAAAAGATTTTATTCTTAGGATTTTTAGAGGTTATTTTTAAGATTCACGCGCGTTTATTTTATTGTAACTGCTTATTATTCCCCCAATTTTGGACATGTAAATAACCCCTCTCCCCGAAGCCTTGTAATAGTGTAGGATTTACAATTTCTGCACTTTAAATTTCTGTATATATATTAACTGCTTAGATGTATGCTAACTAGGATTGTATGACAAGATCTAAAAACAAATGGTAGAACACCTAAAAATACAAAGATAATATAAATGGAAAAACAATACACTTGCACATGCCACTCCTAAGGTACGCCTCACTTGGTTGCCTCAAATGTGGTCATTAAGTATAGGATGTTTTAGAGGTCGTCCTTTTGTCCCAAGATCATAAGTTTCCTCGAAATGGTTGTCTCGATAAAAATGATCTAAGACATTAGGATTACCACTAAAGCGTCCTAACGTTGCTTTAGTGACCACACGTCCCTAAAATCGAATTGACCCGAAAAACTCCAACGACGGTGTTACCTACTCTTCAATAGTGGGATAGCACTGTCTAAAGGACAGTTGCACAGTTTAATTCCTTTTTGAGTAGGTAGATGTTCTTAAGTACTTGCTCTCTTTTAAACAAAACAAAACTTTTCGCACTTACACTCTCTTCAAAACAACAAACTCTTTTCAAAAACCCACAAACACAAAGAAAAGCAAACTTTTGAAAACATAGTGAGCAAGTACCTAAGAGCCCGTGGATAACCACAGATAGAAAGGGTGCTAATACCTTCCCTTTCTATAATCTACCTCCCGAACCCGAGAAACAATCTCGAAAAGGAATTTTTCTGTGCTTTTGTCCTTTCCTTGTTTGGATAAAATAAAAGATGGTGGCGACTCTTGCTTACCGCGACATTTTGCAAAAACAAACGCAAACACGAATCAGCATTCCAAAACAGTCAGTTCTCATTCCCACCGATTACAGATGGCATCTATAAGTCCATCTCTGACGACACTTGATCACCTCTTCGAATGGAATCTTTAAACCCATTCAAGCAATCAACCAACAGTGTTACTTAGTGTACATATGAGTTCAAATTTCTGGACACTTAAGTGTTCAATACTCTTCCACCTTCATATCACGAATGACGGACATGCCAATCTAACTATTCAGGTTTAAGAAGATTGAACAGGGGTAGCTGTTGTACCCTAAAATTTCCCCTCCCATTTCCAAGACAAACTAATCCAAGATACTTCCTCATGCACATGAAGGTCTCAAGCACTCAAGACTACTCAAGGGTTAACAAGACAAACTCTTCTCCTAAGCAATTGACTTACAACTAGGGTTTTGTTTTTCTCAAGGAAAATTGGACTTCTAATTCCTCAAGTGTATTTCATGGTTTCTAATATGTCTTAAAGAAACCTCATACCAAGTTTCAATCCTTGCATCACAAGTTTGCTCAGTCAATCAGCCAGATGATTAAAAATTAACTATATTGGACAAAAAGTCAACTTTAACGAATTTACAGTCAAACTTCAAGATTTTTGGTCAACATCAAGATTTTGAAGTCACATTCATCATTTGATCAAGGGTTGATCATGATGCATCAAGAAAACTCAAGATTCATCAAAAGTCAAAAGTTACTAAATTAGGGTTTTCTTTAGGAGAAGTCAATTGAACTTTGACCAAGCATAACTTTCACATACTTCATCATAAATTTCTCAACCAAAGATCATTTTGAAGTAAATTCAATTCTCTACAATCTTTATCTCTTTAAGCTCAAGGCCAAAAATGCTTCATTTGAGAGATATGAGCCAAAACATTACAGGTCATTTTAAAAGTCAACAAAAAGACATTTTTTGTCAAGGCACTTTACATTAAGATAAAAACTTCAAATGGAAAAATGACTAACATGAAGGTTGTAGGGGATATCTTGATCTTTCCAAAGATTCCAAGATCACCTTTATATGATAAAAATTAAGAGAGTTATGATAGGTGCAAGTTGGGAAATTTTGAGATAATGCATGAAGTTAAAATTTAGCAAATTTGAATTTTTAGGCTAATGAGCCTATCTTTTAAGGTCCAAACATGCTCATTATCTCATATTAGACATCTAAATCCATTCACATATTTTTTTATGATTTTTTTTCTTTGATTTGGATTTTATTCATTTAAATGCAAATTAAATCAAATCAAATATCAAATAAATGATATAAGGCATGGAGATCTATTTTTGAATCAAATCATAAGTCTAAAAAGATGGTAACAACTTGAAAAATATGTGATTGGAATGAGATTGACCTAAAAATAAAAGATTTCATGCAAAACTTCAATCAAATATTTGATCATGAAATTCGAATCTTTTATAATTTCATCAATATTTGATCATGAAATTCCAAATCAAATATTATACCATGATTGCACAAGATTTGATTCAATATTGTTGACCTAATCTTTTCTATTATAAATATACAACATGTTCATACATCCAAGGACACGAAAATTGGCTTCAAGAACAAGTCCTAAAAAATCTCAAAAATGTCAAAACTAGGGCAAACTAAAAACCTTGTGTGCAGCCACTTTCAATCCATTCCAAGCATTCCATTGTGTTCCTGAAGTTCTCAGGAGTTCATCCCATGCATCCTTGAAGCCTGAAGTGCGCTAGATCATCACATCTCAACACCACTGGTTTAGTAGTTTTCGTGAATCTCGAACTTTTAATATATGCATATTTAATTAATTTGATGCATGTATACATGTTCACGATCATGTTTAGGACTGTTTTTATCCATTATTTGTAAGCTTTGACGCAGGGATCGCGAGATGTCATTGTTAGGGAAACTTGAAACTTTTTATTTTTATCTCATATTACAATCGTTTTTAAGCCAAACTAACACCTCCATTGGATTCACAAGGGTCAAATTAGGGGGATATAGTCCCTTTTATAACCTAAATCTTGTTATTTTTGCAAGTTGGAAAATCTTCTCACCGGAGAAGACGACTGGAGCTAGGGCTTTGATGCTTCCCTGATTCACTTGATTTTATTATATATTTATCTGTTTCTATTCTATAATAAAAGCGTAGCGCAGCACAGTTGGTTGGAGACAGAGGCATGTAACGTGAGGGGCGTGGGTTCGATCCCTACGTCTTGCAAAAAATTTGTTGTTCTTCCAAACTAACGTGCAGGTTAATATTATATTGATTAGTTTCTTATTTTACTAACCTTATTTTTCATCATATTTTACTAATTATTTTTTTAATAAATAAGTAACTAATCTAATCTTTTTTAATACTAATGTATTAGGATTAGGGTTTTAGTTAGTAATTAAATTTTTCTTATATTTTTTTATTTACTAATTAATTAATTAATTAACTAAATTTTTCTTCTTAATATTAAAACTAATTAGAATGAGGTTTTTAATTACTATTATCATTTAAACTATTTTCTAAAAAAAACCACAAAACATTTTTCATTTTAACATTCTTGTTCTATTTTCTTTCTTTGCTATTTAATTTTATTAGACAAAGTGTATTGGTCGCACTCTCCGATGTAATAGCATAGATTTATATTTTCTCGCACTTTTTCTAATTATGTATCTGCCCAAGGATGTAATAGCGTAGGTTTATTTTTCCTGAAAATTTTTATACCTATGTATATCTCCCAAATCCATGTAATATCTTAGGTTTTATATTCCGCACTTTAACTTTCTGTATATATTTAACTGTTAGTAACTAGGGTTTGTATGGAAAGACTAAAAACAATGGTAGAAAACCCTAATTCACAAGATAAGATAACTGGAAATACACACTTTGCACACTTGCACCTTTATGGTAACCTCTCTTATTGCCTTACGATACAAGGTCACGTCCCTCGAAAGTGGGAATACTTTAGCAAAAGACCCTGGATCAAATCACCATTGTCCTTTTCGAATAAATATCACAATCCCTCGATGACCCTTCGAGTTGCCTATAAAATGATCTAGTCCCTTCAATGACCCTACAAGCAAAATGATAATAGTCCCTCCGATACAATTGCTAAAGTATCCTTACATGTTGCCTTCGATGACCATACGATGACCCTACTCCTGTCCCTTCACATCCAATATATGGGATTACCTACTAACTAATAGTATGGATAATACTATTTCTAAAGGAGAAGGAAAACAACAAGAAAGACCTTTAGTGGGTAGGAACTCCTAATTGCTTGCTCAAAAACTTTTCTCACAAATGATACATTTTTCACATTACCCTTTCAAACAAATATTTTCAAAAACACTTTGTACACATTCATGAGGACTTATACAAAAATTATTACAAAGTCTTCTTTACATTGGCATTTCAAAGTATTTTCAAATCACACACACACGCACGCACACACAAAGCAAGTTTTTTAAAAGTGAGATAAGAAATTAAGAGCCCGTACATAACTACGAATGGAAGGGTGATAACACCTTCCCTTTTCATAACTTATCCCACAAACTCAAAATCTATCAAAGGTCTTTCCTGTTCTTTTCACCTTTCCTAAATATTGGATAAAAGAAAAGTTGGTGGTGACTCTTGCTATTCGCACATTTGGATAAAACCAAAAAAGTCAGTTCTCCCACCGTGTTACACTCATCCATCCCTACTTTTGGAAGAGATAATAAGATCCCTATCCAACATACTTTGAATACCTCTTTGTACAATAGAGCAACCACAAGGATTTCTGGAGTAGATTCTGCAATCAGAATAGACGTGTGGTCTCAAATGGCCAAGTCTACTAAAAGTGGTATACATCTTTGTTAGATCTTCTCTCATAAAACGTACATCAAAGATATGGTAGCTTCCAAGGCATCCATACACCATATTCACAGTATGTTTTGCATGATTAGGTAGTGGATTAGCTTGCACATTTGTGTCAACATCTCTAAATGATAAGAGACCACTTTTGACCAATTTCTGGACTTCGATCTTCAATGAGAAACAATTCTCAGTACTGTGACCTGTAACTCCTTGGTGAAAGGCACAATGAGCATCTTCCTTATACCAATATGGAATGTCTTTTGGGATAGCAGGTGGTGCTCTTGTTTGGACTCGGTTCTTTTGCAATAATTAGGTAACAATTCTTCATAAGTCATTGGGATCAGGTTGAAACGTGGCACACTTCTTACTCTATTTTTCTGATTTTTGTATGTTGATTGTTGATTGTTGAAAGCCTGTTGTTAAGGTTGTTGAATTCTTTGTTGTTGAGGGAACTATGGTTGGTAAGATGGGACCACAGGTGCTGGATTAATGACGAGAGTGACAGCTGCAACATGTTGTTGTGGATACCTTCTTCTTGGTCTTCTGAATGATACTATACTGACATCTTGTTCTTTTTTCTTTGGTAAACTACTTTCGAATATTCTAACCCCACTTGATGAACTAACTTCTTTGGTCAACCGTCCTGCACGCACACCTTCCCCGAGTTGCATTCCCATATTTACCATTTCAGTGAAATCTTTTTGTGCACTCGTAATCATTATTTCATGGTAAAATGGGCCCAAGGTATTCAATAATATTTTGGTCATTTCCTTCTCTTTTAGAGGACAACAAATTTGGGTGGAAACCTCACGCCATCTTTGTGCATATTCCTTGAAGCTTCCCTTGTCTTTTGGGGACATAGCTTAGAGTTGATCTTTGTCCAGATCCATTCCAACATTATATTTATACTGGTGAATAAAGGCTTCACCAAGGTCTCAGAAAGTAAGGATCTGTGTGCTATCCAAACCCATGTACCACATGAGAGTGGCAGCAGACAAACTACATTGAAAGTAGTGGATCAATAGCTGGTCATTATCAATTTGTGTTGATATCTTTCTGGCATACATGACCAAGTGACTTTTTGGAAAAGAATTCTCTCTGTACTTTTCAAAGTCATGCACTTTGAACTTTACTGGTATCTTCACATTTTGTACCAGACACAAGTCATAAGCATTCTTCCCAAATAAATCTTTCCCACAAATGGCCTTAAGTTCTTTTAACATTTCTTCAAATTGGTTCTGGAAATCATCCATCCTTTCCTCAACACCCAAACATTCAGATAGTTCAGCATGGTAGACTTGTTCATTTCCAAATGGGACAGTATGTACCACTGGAGGAAGAATAAACATCATAGGAGGATGAATAGCTATCCTATGAGGGGGGAGAAGATATCACATGTTGCATTGTAGGAACCTCAACAGCAAGTTGGTATCCTTCAGGCATAAAGTTGAGTGGCATTTCCCCAAGGATATCTCTTAGGCATCTGATATTTTGGAGTGCTGACTGGAGCTACAGAAACAGAAGTGGGGAAAACTTAGAGATCATCGTGGTTTGGAATTGTGCCTGAGTTGAACGAGGAGATAGAGGAGTTGGTGACTGATTCTGAATAGTCACCAAGTTCTCCACCATAGTTGTCAATATTTTCATTCTGGCCCGAAGGGTAGTCACCTCTTCATGAAGCTTGTAGTTCTCTTGTCTAGTGTGATATCCATTCTTTCAGTGATTAACCCGAGTGCAACTTGAATCTATTGGAGAGAAAAGGCACGAGTGAGACTCTAGAATGTGAATACTAAATGATGAATGATGAATGATATGAGACACACAATTTTCATTTTTAGTTTTCAAGGAACTCATTAATCATGATCTTGCAAATATTACAAAGGAAATAATACTTTTTTTAAAAATAGCCGAAAAACCTTATTTCATTAATTACGGAAGGATTACATTTAAAGTATACTTTCAAAAGATCCTAAAAATACAAGATGAAAATAGCTAAATCCTTCAGGTCCTAAGGAGTCCCATATGAAAAACTAAATCCTCCTTGTAACTCGAGCCTCTTGATCTTCTCTTTGTAAAAGTCTTCCATCTCGATCTTTTCTTTGACCAACAAATTAACAAATTTCTTCCAAGCATCAAGAGTGGGACCAACATCTATAAAATCTTCTTGTTTTCTCTTCCTCTCCTTAGTATACTGCTTGAGAAAAGCGTCCTTTTGGTGAAACTTCCCATCTTGTTACACAAGCAAACCATCTTGAAGAAAAAGTATATCTTCCTTGTCCTTAAATTGTGTATTCAAATCCCTCTTTTTATACTCTAAGATGTGATACTTTTATTTCCAAGCATCTCGCTCCAACCTCATCCTGGCAAAAATTTCTTGATACTCCTCCATTTTTCAATGGGAATGATGGAAGACGAAAGTGTGACTGCTAGTTGAAAAGGCTTTTCAAGGGAATAAGGAATTTTGAGCTTACAGGCCCTATCATGGACCCACTGAGTAAAAGGTTTGAAGGAAATGAAATTATTCTTTCCCAATGAATCTTTACCCTTCCTATAAATCTTTCGCAAAGCATCCACAATTTCCTCCATCAAATCTATATTATCCTCCTCATTAAGATAAAAGAAACCTGATAACAGGATATTATCGGGTTTGTCCTTCATAGGGTATCCAAACTAGCGCCTAACTATAATATAGTTGTAGTTGATTCCTCCTTTTATACCAAGAAAAGGTACATTAAGAAAACATCCACAACTGTTAATGATTACTCCAATGTCATAAGATGAACTATACCAAGTAAAAATCTACTTGAGTAATGAACATAAGCCTTTGGGACCATGTAAGCTTTTCCGGATTGCCTTTGAAGAGATTGGACAGTGGTAAGTGAGAATTAAACCACTTGTATAATAGAGGTGCACAATAGGTGATGGTTCCATATCCCTTTTGAGTTCTATGATGAATAAAGTGGTAGGCATCTCCAAGAAAAGTAGGCACATGGTTACCAATCAAGAATATTTGAATAGCGTTAACATCAACAAAATGGTCAATGTTTGGGAAGAGCACATGACCATAAATGAGTAGAGCAAGAATTGCCTCAAAAGCATCCCTACTATTTTCTTTGCCTAAGATAATAGCCTTTTCCATCAAGAACTTGGAAGTCAATCCTTGGAAACCATTTCTGAAAGTGAGATTTTCTTTCACCTCAAATGCTTCTAGGTGAAGGACTTTAGCAATAACAAGGGGCTCTGGGACCTCTTAAAAACTACTGAAGGGCAAATCATCTTTTACTGGTAAATCAATCCAAAAAGAGTACTCTTCTAAGGTAGGAACCAACTGGTAATCGGGGAACGTGAAGCAATGGTAAAGAGGATCATATAACTAAACAAGAGTCTCGAGAATTCCATCTGGAACCTTAACTTGGAGAATATTTAAAAGCCTCCCATAAAGTTTTCTGAAATCTTCATGATTTAGATACCAAAGACCATAACTTTCAAACTCTCATAAATCAGGACTCTTGAAATTGTACTTCTGAGTGTTCCTCTTTCTGATATTCGTGATTTAAAATCCTATTTATATTTGCAATGAGAATTTATAAGTTCCTTGAAAACTAATTAAAATATTTTCATGAATGCATGGTTATGAAATAATCAACAGACATGGTTCAAGGGTTTAACATCAAGAGCATGGATCCATAGGTAAGAATCATCCCATAAGGTATGTACTATGGATTCATTGATCTGTAGAATAAGGTTCTAAAAGTTCTTGAAGTCATGATTCTTCTTTCAGATATTACTAGTTCACACAACTACTTGTGAGTACCAATAATATTCTCAAGAAAAACTCGTCTGAGTGTAGTATCACGTAACGACTAATTCAAGAATAATTTTGAATTATCACCACACTACATCCTAAAGTCCAAGATGGGTTAAGGAGATCTACGGTTCTCAGCTTCTCGGGCTCTCAGGTTGAAAGTAATAATGCTTTAACAAATGGCTTGTTTAGCATTACCACCCTCAAAGAGGCCTCTGCTGAGTGGGGTTATCATATGCTACCTATGTCAGGATTTCTCCAGTCATGTAACTTTTGATTATACCACCATACTAATTCTTAAGTGTGAACTTTAGTCCGGGTGTAGGACTAGTCTTTTGCAAAAAAATCACCAAACCCCCTAAGGAAACAGAAAATATCAAATATATACGTGCAAATAATAATAATAACAAAAAAATATTATACAAATTAGGCTTGAGGATATGTCCCTAGTGAAATCACCATTTCTGTCACAGTGAAAAATCGAGGAGACCGAGTGATTAGTGCTTTTTACACAGATATTTAGCAGTTATTTTAGTTATCGTTTCATTTTCTTATTGAGTTTTTATTTCATTTTACCATATTTTATGCTTTAGTTTTGTATTTTAGTGTTTTCAGGTTCAAAAGACTAAAACATGACAAATCGGGCAGAAAAGTGCAGAATTTAGAGTTTCAAAAGAAGTGCTTCAGGAGCCCTGACACGGGTGGCAGTGTCACCTGACACGGGCCGTGTCAGGGGGAAGACTTGGAAAAAGTGAAGTTAGAAGCGAGACAAAAGGCGACACGGGTGCCCGTGTCACACGACACGGCCTGTGTCAATTCAGATGGGCTAAAAGTTTGAAAATAACATATCACAGATGCTGACACGAGTGTCCGTGTCCAGTGACACGGCCCGTGTCAACCTAGGCGCTAGAAATTCCAATTTTGAGATTTTAGGTATTTTTGTAGAATTAAGGATACTTTGGACATTTTTCATTGCTGAGGGATGACCGAATACTATAAAAACTTGTTTGCGAGAAGAACCAGAGGACTTTTGGATAGAAGAAGAATTCTATGATGAAAATTGGAGCTTTCAAGGGATTCGGAGGACGGAGATTTTTCAAGAGCAATCGCTATTGAAGATCAATGGGAATCCAATTATATTGTAATGTCTAACTTTCTTATTTTAATTTATTTGAATATTATGTGCAGCTAAACCCCGCAATGCTAGGGGGTGTTCCTGATTTGCAATGTTAAGAATATTGATCTCTTTGTTTCATAACATAATAGTTTATGCATCAATTTGATTGTTTGGAAGAATTTATAGTTTTACCAATTGGGACCATAAGGTTTCACTGTTATTAACACATTAGAGTCAGACGGTCGTGTTAAGGTTTTCTAATAATGATATTATAGATGATTTCACATAGGACTAGGGAAATCCTATAATGACCAGAATAATTCTTGATAACTGAATGCTTAACATTAAAACTAATTTGAATGGACATTGAAATTAGGGTAGAAGGTTAAAGGTTTTTCACTAAGGACTTAGGGAAAGATAATCTTAAGAATCGGTAATTGAGGTTGATGAACTTGTTGAAAATATCAAAGAGTGAAGGTTATTTCATGGCAAATCATACACTTACCCCTAGCATCCTTTAATCAAACAGAAAAATTCACATTTTATATTCAGTCATTTAATCTCCCACAAGGATTTATTCCAATCAAACCCAAAACTATTGTTTTTGTTTGTTTGAATTAATAACAAAACTCAGTATTTCCTACGTAGTCCTCGAGATCGATATTTTGGAAAAAAAATTCCATTATTACTACATCGATGAAAATAATACACTTGCTATTTTTCCAATCACCAAGCTATTGAGAAACTTGACTAGCAAAGACTTAAGAAGTCACCAACAAACTTTATTGTTTCCAAGGAAAAGGTAAAAGATCGAAACCCTATTGTTTAACATGCAATGAAAGAAGTAAAGACTAAAAGAAAAGCATAAGGAAGAGATCCAAGATATTGGTGTTGGTTTATACAAATGGAAGGTATTAGAACCCGATGTATCTGTAGTGCTCTACAGGACCTTTTATAATATCTATTTTTGGTTAAAATTTATTTGCTTGTAAAATTTTGTAGTCAGGAGAAAAGAAATACATTTTATTATATTTTATTTTGGAAAGACATAGTCTTATACCTACGTACCGATTAAGGATCAAAAACTCATAGTTCGTAGTAAAAATAACAAAAGGGTTTGTTGTGGTTGATTTTAGAAGAAAAGATATTTCATTATCTTTTTAGAGAGAAAGCTCAACTAATACCACCACAAGTATGAGAATATGGATCTTGCATCATCATGAAGGAAGGGTTACTAACTTGGATATAAAGATCAACAAGTTGCCATTAACATCTTTATATGGAAAGAATCACATTTACTTCAACAATTACTATAGAGATAAGAGAATCATATCTCAACTATGAAGAATATTTTTACCTAATCTCTTTAAGAAAAGGTTTTAAATTGAAAAGGCAAGTGGCAAAAAGATTTGAATAAGGTTAAATCACTTTTAGTATTTTGAAATTTATTTTGATATGCTTAAGTATATTGAAGCATTTATTAAAGAAAGAAAGTTTAAAAATGCAATGACACAAAGTCAAGGTTTTTATATGAATATGGTGAAAGTTTGAAAATTGATTTAGGGTTCAATTGAAAAAAAATTTATAGTACATAAGGATACATATGGTGAACATCAACAATTACAAGGGTAATGCATATATGTAAACTCACAGGGGTAAATCTAAGACAATGCTTATGACTATCAAGTCAACAAAACTATCCCTTTTCCTTGGATTTTTAACATAAGATATAGCAAAAATATTAATTTCTAACATAAGGAAAAACACCTACATCACAAGTGTTAAGGACAAGATCACCAAATAAAATGATTTTTTAAGAGAGTTATTTAAGAAAAAGGTTGAATCAAAGATGAACAAGTATTAAAAAGGGGGAAGTTAACATGTTTATCAAGTAGAAGTTGTGAAAAAAGATGAAAAATGGAAACATACTTTGACAAGACAATCAAACATGGATATCATGGATATGTAAACAAACACACAAGATACATGGCAAGGCAAACAACCATCTTATCATGTCAAACAATCAATCCTAAACATCAAAAGGGTTTTTAAACAAGGCAAGTATCAAAGCTTAAAAATCATGACATCAAAATTAGGAGCATATATGAATGTGTAATCAAAATAGACTTTAACTCATGGTAAGCACATCAAGACATTTAACATGGTAGAAACAAGTGAATATCTACAAGACATTGCGTCAAAAGCAAAGAGAAAAAAAGAAACATGATTAAATTAAGGTTTTGAAATTATCAAACACAAAGTTAATTCATTAAATCATGTTAACCCTAAGTCAAGTTAATTAAACATATCATTAACATCAAGGAAAAATTAACTAAGGTATACTATGATTACTTAAACACAAATGACCAATTGAATAAGAGAAGTCAATTAAAAGAACATCACAAAAGCTTTGAAACCAAATAAAAGACAATAGATTTTTTTTGTTTGATTCAATTGGAATTGTTGGTTTAATTGACTTAATTTTCTAACTCCAAACTATTAATATCTTAACGATGATGCAAAGAGATGAGAAGTTTGAAAAATAATTTCATAATACTAGCTTGTTCCTAGTAAATAATCAATCATTACTTTTTTAACCACCTATATTTGTATAAGTAACATAATCATTACTTTTTTAACCACCTATATTTGTATAAGTAACATAGTATCTCATTGTATTTTTATATGCTTTCTTTATGGTGATATTTTGCTTGAGCAAGTTGATTTTTGCCTATCATAGTGAAGTTGTAGTTTTCACCATTAATTTAATAATATCTATAATGAACTGTCACCATTTATTATACGCAATATGATGATAATTTTTTGTTTTGATTGATGTACAAAAATGTCTAATGATATAATATTAATATTTAATTCTTTTGTTTTTTGTTGGGCTATTACATTACATTACATTGGATTTGTTTTATATGTTCTACTACATTGGTCTGTTGCATTAAATTAGGGAAAATATTTTATGGATGCTTCCACACCACCTTAAAAGTCTATAATGTTTTTAATATCAGAAGATGCATTTCTGAACATATTTATTTTTATCATTTTTCAGTCCGAATTGAAGAGATGCCCCTCTGACGTTAAAATTTAATCAGGAGATGCATCTCATCTCCGTATGTATTAAAAGTGCGTTCGAAAATGCATCTATGTAAACACTATTTATTCAAAAAATATGTAGGTGGTACGAAGATGCATCTCCAGACACTTTTAATACATATCTCGCGCCATAACCCTTCTCTCTTTCTCCTTCTTCATTTTCTAAAAAAGTTCTCATAAAAACACATTTGAGTTCTCCTTCTCACAACCATTGCATTGAAACATTGAAGTAGTGCATTGCAACATCACTGGAGCTATTTCTCCTCCTTTCCATCATCTCATAACATCAAAATATCTCCTTCCTTGTGGTTAAGGTTGATCTAGCCAAGATTTATGCAAACTCAGTTGTAGTTTTGTTTATAATGTCCTTCAAGAAATTGGTTTCCCTGAGAGTATAATAAGACTAATCATGGCTGGTATATCTACTATTATCATGAGTATTATATGAAATGGAAAGGGGACTAGATATTTCAAATTAAAAAGGTCAAAGACAGGGAGACCCTATATCCCCTACATTTTTGTCTTTTGTATGGAAAAGCTTTCGCATATGATAACTGAGGCGGTAGAGAAAGGTGACTGGATTGGCATCAAGACTGGGAGGAAAGGTCCAATTATCTCTCACTTAATGTTTGTTGATGACCTCCTCTTATTTGGTAAAGCAACCAAAATCAATTGATTTTTGTAAAAAATGTTATGGAAATTTTTTACAAGCTATCAGGGTAGAGGGTTAGCAATGAGAAAACTCATATTCTTTTTTCTAATAACACTTCTATTATTGTGAAAAAAAGAGTTTATTCTTATTTCAGGCTATAAGAAAACTAAGAATTGGAAAAGTATATCGGAGTCTCTATAATAGGTAAATCCCCTAGCCATAAATATTTTAGGTACCTTATGGAAAATGTAAAAGCTAACTTGTCTAGTTGGAAGGTGAAACATTTGGCCTTTAGAGATAGAGTTATCTTAGCTAAATTTGTTGTTGAGTCTGTCCCAACATACACAATGATGTCATGTGGCATGCCTAAAGAAAGTCTTAGGGAAATCCAAAAAACCCAAAGGTCCTTTATTTAGGGAGACTCTGATGGAGAGAAGAATATACACTTAGTCAATTGAAACACCATTTCAAAACCAAAAAATAGGAGGGTTAGGAATGAAAGACATTGTTGCATCTAATAAAGCTTGCCTTCTCAAGCTTAGCTTGAGGCTTATGATCGATGACAATACTTTGGTTCCAAGTCATTAAAGGAAAATATGATAGGAATATCAATAACTTCAAAGAGGTAACTACCAAGAATACTGAATCAAGCCTCTAGAAGTCTATTGTGAAAGAATGGCCTGCTATTCATGCCTTATCATATTGGGATATTGGTGTTGGATAAAAAATAAATGTGTGGATAGACTATTGGGCACCATCAAGAGTGCTGCTTGGTAAGGTTATCACACATCTTTCAAATGATATCCAAGTAGAAAAAGTAACTGATCTAACTATAGATAATGGTGATTGGAATATGGAGATGATATCAAATATTTTCCCTAAAAACAACATTGACGAAATTCTTGCCA
This sequence comes from Vicia faba, assembly GCA_948472305.1. Taxonomy (NCBI): domain Eukaryota; kingdom Viridiplantae; phylum Streptophyta; class Magnoliopsida; order Fabales; family Fabaceae; genus Vicia; species Vicia faba. The sequence goes on from OX451741.1 coordinate 1,292,188,425, forward strand.
TTCATCCTCTAGACCCGATAATGGAAAAGATATGTGTCGATGGAGAGGAGCTAGGAATGGAGATTATTCAATTTCTAGTGTATATGATGTGTTTCAAAATGATAACAGGAGTTCTGATTATGACAAAGATTTGAAGAGCATATGGAGATTGAAAACTCCTGAGAGAGTTTGAGTTTTCATCTGGTTGGTTAAGCATGACAGACTCATCACCAAGCTTAGGCTTAGCAAAATGAATCTAACTACTCCTTTATACAAAGAATGCATGGATTTTATTGCATAAGTGATGCATGTCATTAGAGACTGTGAAGTTGCAAAATTTGTGTGGTGCTCCCTTGTTAGAGTAGTGTGTTGGGTTGAATTTCTGTGTGCAGGATTGCAGGAATAGATTAAGATAAATCTGCATAACAATTATGGTTATTACGAGCAGGAAAATGGGAAGGTTTATGGGCCACTGCGAGTCATTCCTTGTGATATTGTAGAAATAAAAGAATCCACTGATGCCAATTGACTTAGTAGGTGATATCAGGAGTAACTTACTCCAGTATAATACTAGTCTTACTTTCCAGCACCGTGCCGGTATTTAGAAGATGATTGTCTCCTAAATTTATTGGAATCTGCCCCGTGAAGATTGGCTTCAAACTAGTGTATATGGTGTTGTGAAAGCGCATGGCAAAGCAAGTTGTGGAGGATTTGTTCAGGAGAATGCAGGGAGTTGGCTTGGAGGTTTCTCCAAAAACATTGGTGTTTGCACCGCCACTATAGCTGAGTTATGGGGATTTTCTAAGGTCTCAAATTCACGTTAGACAAAGGCTATCGAAGAATAAAAGTCATGACATATAGCAAGAAGGCAACTGACGTAATAAAGAGTGATTGCCCAAGTATAAGTGGAGGCTAGGGTCTTCTCCAACAGATAAAGAATTGGATCAATAGTGATTGGGAAATCTGAATTATTCATGTGTATCAAGAAGTTAATAATTGCACAAACGCAATGGCCTACTTGAGTATGAACCATGATCTTGGGTTTAGACTTTAGGAGTAGTGTCTACTGAAATTCTATCATTAATCTTATATGATGTAATAGGGTTACGACTCCTAGAGATATTTTTGTTTTGTTTAGTTTTCTTTGGACTTTGGCCTCTCTTTAAAAAAATCCATATCACCTGCACTTGCTAAAAACATTATTTGGTTAATCCACCTGAAGTTGGTCAGGAGGGATCACAAAAACTCAAGAATTTTTCGTGTTGGAGGTGTTTTTAGGGGAGGCATGGAGTGATGGTTATTGTTTGACTGTTCAAGATTTTCCATGTCTCCTCTTTTTTTTTTGTTATTCATCGCTCTCCCCTTTTTGTTTGGTCTCAAAGAACTTTTTATATTGCAAGCATTGCCCCTATGGATAATGAAGAGACGTGGTTTTAATAGGTTTTAGTAATCATTAATCATTTGTAACAGACTCAATCATTAACTATTTTGTAACGGATTCGACCATTGATTGTTCTAGGGATACATAATGGCTTCGTTTTGGATGGTCCTTCAAGAACTCGACTAATTGAGTCTGGGATATGCACAGAACTTGTCGTCTGACCTTATAAAAAATTCCGAGATGTACATAAGCCCCCAAAGCACGAGGCATGTAAGGGTGAAATGTTGAGTTTATCCTGGATCACGTAAACTTGTCATAATCATGTTTTAATCGAGTAAACTCCTTGTAAATCCATAGTCTTAGTGATGGATAAATTCCTTAGGGATTCACCATTGCGTATATTGGTAAGGTTTACGACTCTAATGAAGAAGTCGGAGAACCCCGGTGGATTCACGATATAGAGAAATCAGAGAGCCCATGTGGGATCTCAATCCTTTGAAGTCATAGAACATGGTATGTTATAGACACAGAGAAGTCAGAGAGTCCTAGTGGTATCGAACCAAAGGATTTGCTTCAGCTTGGTACTGCGCCGGAAATGATTTCAGTTTGATGATAAACATGATTGTTCCCATAAGAACTATTAACGGTAACATTAAGAGTTTTGATATCAGAAATATTATTTGGTGGATGGCAATTGAAGTTATGCGACCAGTCAGTCGTGAAGTCAGTCTACTGATATTTGTGCAGTTGTCAAAAAATCACAATGGTAATGATGTCGATGCTAGTGAGCCCCGAAACAACCGTCAACATGAGGGACCTTCATTGCAAAATTACATCACACACATTGAGATCGATCTCAGAACCAATTTCCATCGTTAATTTCTTAAAGTGATCACAGGATTTAAAAATCAATTGAATGCAAATAAAAAACTTATTTGTATAAAAACTATCGCCCCAATAGTGTAGTGGGGATGAACTTCATATGATATATTGTCGCCTAAAAGCCGGAAAGATCGATGGGAACCGAATGGGGTGAACTTCATATGACATATTGTCGCCTAAAAGCCGAAAAGACCTATGGGAACTGAATCTCTTCCACTGGGTTTTGTCGATTCCTCGTTTCCTTCTTCATATGGTGCTCCAAGCCTTGCAAGTGATGGCGTATGTGATGCGCTGGAAACCGAGTACATAGTCGGCGTTCCCATTGTGTGTCCGACGTTAACTTTGGCAAAACTTGGTCCACTAAGATTGATCGAGTTTGGAATCGTTTTAAGAGAGTGAGCTTTCAGATCTGATCGATGTCAAAACCTGGTAGATCTGAGTTGCAGATGTATAATAGTTAGACAGTTTTTTACCACCCGTATGGAGATCTTTCACGTTATCAAAGTTGAAAATGATTGAAACATCAACTTGATTGAACGGAGTAACTCACTATTAATGCCCGATCTTTCGTGAGCATAACATGAAGATCTAAGTTGCAGATATTGTTGCTAAAAATATCATTTGATTAATCCCCTGAAACTGGTAAAAAGGGATCACACAACTTCACCGGGAGTGACAACCATTGTTGGATTGTTCAAGATTTTCCATGTCTCGTCTCCTTTTTATGGTTTGTTCAAGATTTTCCATGTCTCGTCTCCTTTTTCTGTTATTCATCGTTCTCCTTTTTGTTTGGTCTCAAGAATCTATTTATATTGCAAGTCTTGCCCCTATGATATTGAAGAGAAGAAATTTTAATAGGTTTTAGTAACAGATTCGGGCCATTGATTGTTTCAGGGAAATCATAATAATGGCTCCGTTTTGAATGGTCCTTAAAAAATCCAACAAATTGAGTCCAAAATATGCTGAGAACTCGTCATCCGAACTCATAAAAATCCTGGAATATACATTACCTATATACCCTTTTGTTTCTATAGAAAGAAAAAAAAGATTAAACTGTAGATTCGTAAAATGAAATTGCTACATGTGTATTCATGTAATTACACACTCTTAACGCACTAGTAGCTTATATCCTAATTTATGCATCTAAAGTGTGAAAAGATACACAAACAGTGTGAATGCTTGACACTACATACACTCAATTCATTTCTATTCAAATGGGTGCTGCCTTTTCATTTTCATTTAACAGAGCAAAATTGCAAAAAAAAAAAATGATGCATTTCAGACAAATTCAGTAAAAAAAAAGAAAAAAAAATCAAGAATCATAATCTCCGCCGCACAAAACAAAATCATCCTTTATCCCTTTATTTCTTTTAAGGAGAGGAAAGTAGCAAAAAGTATCAACAAACTATCAAGTACATAAATAACATTATTATAAATCAGATATGTCATCATCTACAACACATACATACGAAAAGTACAGAAAGACAAGGAACATAAAACCTAAAAAAACACATAAAGATAAACAGAAAAAATGCATGGATCGAGATCTCGTTTACCCAGTGACGATATGAACGCCAACGACAACGAGTAAGATAGTGATAAGACCAAAGTAAATGATGGCGTGAACAAGAATGGAAGCGCCACTCGTTTGCATGTTTCCGAACTCGATTATTCTTCCTCTTCCTGGTATTTGAAACAGCAGACCCGGACACAGAATCACGAACAACACCACCGCTATCACCACGGGACCCCAATCAGCCATTTGAAGATGCGCACGAGTACGGAAAGGAGGGAATTGAGAATGGGAAAAGGGAGGGTTTGTGTGAGAAGGGTTGTGGTTGTCGAGTGGAGTAAGATATGGAATTGTTTAAGAGGAGGAGTAGAAAAGAGACGTTGAGGGTTTCGGGAAACACAGAAATGATAACCATCTGTGTGACACGTGGCAGACATATTTTCAGTATTGTTTCGACCTCTCAAACGCCTCTCTCGCGATACGGATTCCGGAGATGAAAAACCGTGGGCTGACCCAAACTGGGCTGTTTGAGAATTAGAGGGTCAATCGGGTCACTTTTTGCGGGTGATCGGGTCTTTGGTTAAAACTTTGAACTGATACAATTGTGTTGACTGAGATTGCACTTCCATAAAAAATTCTTGAAAATCGGGTCACTTTTATGGGTGATCAGGTCCTTGAAAAGTAGTAGAAACAGCTTAATGGAAAGTGAAAACCATCTTGAAAATTTCCAAAGCCATTAATATTCCAATTTGTAGAAACAAAACAAATAACAAAGCCAAATCACAATGTCAAAACACTTCTGTTTTACAACTAGAATTTTTTTTCAAACTATTCTTGTTTTTCACCATATATTAGATTTATTTGTTTGTTTAAAATTTGTTCATACAGATTAAAAAATAATATTATCATAAAATATTAATATATTTTTATTAAATTAATCTTACAAACATATTAAAATAACATACATAATAATAATTCAAGTATACAATTAAAAAAATAATTATAATTTTTACGTTGAAAAATGAAAATGATATTTATTTTAAAATAAATTATAGTAATTTTAAAATAGAGAGATAAATATTCTAAATTTCTCTCTTAAATCCTAAATTATCCAATTTAAAATTTTTTAAAAGAGAATAGTGCTTCTTTTTATCACATGACCTTTTTAAATGTTTGGTCTAGTCTAAAAGTCAATTTTACTTTAAAACTTTCAAATAGTCTATTTTATTTATAAAGTCTTATAGGTTGATATATAAAAGCTAACATGTAAGGGTTCATAGATTTTTTTAATAGCTAAAGTATGACATATTTAATTAAATAGTCTTTCAAAAAAACCTAAACATTTTTATTAAATAAGTTAGGCCTTAAATAAACTAGATTATAGGTCTCTGTAGACCGATATAACCTATTTTCATGCCTAATTACGACTAGAATAGTCACTTTGGAGAACTAATATGAATCTTTTGTACGAACTCTCTTAAATTATACTTTCTATATAGTGCATCATCAATCACTCTCTCACACACATAACAAAATAATATCTTATATTTACACGATTTTTCTTCTTTAAGGTTTCTTTGAGGCATCATGTTTTTATTAAGCTAAAGAACGACTTTAAAAGTGTCACTAATCAATCCCTCTTCTTGTGACATTTATATCTAACTCACCAATATCAACTGAGTTTTTATCGTATATCATATGTTCAACTTATAACCTTTTCATAACTTTTTATCTCGGGTTCAACTTACAACTTTTATATCTTTATCAATTCAAAAGAACATGACTCTCTTAGTTTTACAATTACAGATCAGAGTTATAACAATGAATTACACAAATTACTATTTAAGTAGTTACTCTTTGTTAGCCTGAGATTTTTGACTCAAGCATATTCAACACGAGTGGAGATGTGAGATAAATTTGCAGGTGTTAGCTTGAGAATTTGAACTTCAATTCTCGAAATAAAAAGGTGTAAGAAAAGAGTGAAAATGCTAAGTACAAGATGACCAAGTTAGAGTTTCAACATATTGATCATTTCGACTAAGGTGGTGAGTTCGACTCGCCTACCAAGTGTGGTGAGACTTAGCGTATTCTGGAGTCTATGGATTGGATAACCTAGAAACCCACTAAGCTTGGTTTGGAGGAATATTGAGAACAAATCCACAAGATTAAGGAATCTCAGGAACTGATCCACAAAATTAAGATCATTCTCTCTTCAAAACATGTTCATAATCTTGAAAATGTTTGTAGTGATTTAGTTCATTCGACGAGGAAAACTAGAGGACTTGAAAACGTTTTTGATAGAAGCAGTTAAAAGATGTAAGATTAGTTGCCGACCTGGATAGTAGTTTAGAGGAAGTTCAAAGACTAAGGACACATGGAAGAAAAGCAGAGAACAGAGGTCCACTGATACATATCAAGCTCTAGGGTGGTAACCGTTATCAACGATTGTTGATGTTTAATACATAAGTTGATTTCATTTGTATAATCAAGGTTCACAAATTTTATCATTAATACTTATACAACTCAAAGTATTCAAGTCATAGAGAGAAAAGAGTTTCTGAGGAGAAATGTATGAATCTGCGTCCCTTTTATATTTTTTTAATCCAAGCATTCAATTTATTTTACTTTCATTTGTGTTTGTTGTTTATTTTGTCCCGTCGAACAATCCTGTATTGTTTTTATTAGAATTTCTATCCAATTTTTCTATATTTAAACATCAATACTCAAGAACAAACACTTTTTCTTCAAACTATTTTGCACAAGTTATTCATAAGATTTTTTTGAGTTTAATCCGTTAAGTGAACTAAAACTTCTGATTTGATTTACTGAAAACACTAGTAAGCAAATTTGCATGCCCGGTGGGACCTTTTTATGTACAAATCAAGTTTTTTTGCAGAAAAGTTTATGCGTGTTTATCTGTGTTTGATGTTGTTATCAATGTCTTCAATTGTTGAGTGTTTATGCATTTGAGGACTATTAAAAATCTTATTGAGATGAATCGTCCAACATTGAAAAATCTCTCCTCCCCATAATAATGTTCAAAATATAGAAGAACAACCAGCTGAATTGATTATTGGTAATGAAGGAACTTCAACGTTCGTTGGAGTAACCACCTGTGTTATAAGCCAAATGTCAGTTTTAACGATATTACCAGAAGTGACGTTTTCCCACCATATTCAGGGAGTATTCCAACTACTCACAGGGTCACAAAAATGATTATAGGATAGCATATGCCATATTTTATCCCAATATTTTACCTTACCCCTTTGTAGTAGGGAATATCTATATGGCATGTCAACTGCAATGATAGCAAGCTTACAAACTAGCGCATCTACGTTTTCTAATAATTCAATTTCTATTGTGTCAACTCTTAATCCGTACTTATTGTTAGAATCTACTATAAGAAGTCCTAATAGAATGGCACAACCACAAGGAGGGTTAGGGTATACCCCTTAAGTTATGCCACCCTTAACTGTTAATCCTCTCTTGTCTGTGAGGCAACAAATGGATAAGAGTAACCATGATATGGTAAACATGTTTACCCAGTAAATTAGCATTGTGTTTTATCCTTTGATCCAAAACACAAACCAGTTACCAACATTTGGCATATCAGATGAGTCGAATTACTGATTTTTTGAGTGCTCCTCAAGTGTCTATTAGACCAATCCCTCAAATTCAAAATGTTAAGACAGTCTAAAACATAGGAGTGCCAAACAATATAAGAATTCCTAATAATGAAGGCTAACAAGTTATGCCCCAACAGGTCGAACAGTCATACCCAGGGTAATTGGGGATGACTTAGGTTGAAATGATCCAGAGGTAGCTTTGGTTAATAGAAATCAGGATGTAGATAGAGTAGTTAGAACTGTCTAACAAAACAATTTTGGAGGACAAAATAACGTAGCCAACATGGTCGAACAGATCTTAGCCCAAAATGGCCTTAGTGTTGGTCTTCATAGGCCTAATTTTATTTTTTTCCTTATCTGAGTATGTTTTGCAAACTGAACTCCCCAGAAGTTGGAAAGTTTCTCAACTTACTAAGTTTGCAAGAGAAACTAATGAATCCATTGTCATACATGCCGCTCGATACCAATCAGAGGCATGTGATTTGACTAATAATGAGAACTTGAAAATGAAGTGCTTCTCTAATTCTTTAACTAAGAATGCCTTCACGTGGTTCACCAACTTACCTTAAAATTTTATATTTAATTAGAATAAGTTGGAAAGGGTGTTATATGACCCATTTTACATAGGTCAGTTGAAGATAAGCCCGGAGGAGTTATTCGGTATGAAACAAAAATTGGTTGAATCAATAGATGATTATCTCAATAGGTTTATAATAATGAAGTCGAGGTGCTTCACTTAAGTACCTGAACATGAGTTAGTAAAATTGGTTGCAGGAGGTTTAGACTATTCCATTTTAAATACCTAATACCTAAGGGATATGGACCATTTAGTCGATAAGGTTAGGCAAGTCAAATGCTTGAAAGGTGAAAAGACTAGGTCGAGTAAATATCATAAAAAAAGGTTGCTTATGTAACAATAGATGAAAATGATCAAGAATCCAACATAGTTTATGAATATCTTGGGGAAAATGATATTAATCTGGAAGAATAGCAGCCAGGACCTCCATATGTTTGTAAGGTCATACACTACAAGAAAATTAGGATTTTGCGATACAAAAATTGTGACAGTTACTTGATAACTGTCGTAATTCGTATATAAAGACAGTTGTTGCGACGGTTAACACAAATCTCCCTTACTTTTTTAAAAAATTAATAAAAAATTGTGACAGTTATCAAGAAACTTCCCTAAATTGAAGTTTACGGCGATCACAGTAACCGCCCTAAAACATTTATCACGATGGTACATCAACAGTCGCCCCTATACATTTTATCACATGCTTTGTACACTAAGCAGTTGAAACAACTTATCATATCCACGACGATGAACCAACCGTCGCGCCCCTGAAATTCATCAAAGGTTACGGCGGTGAACTCACCTGCCGCCCAGATAAACCATTCGCCCACCCATAAAGAATAAAGTAACCCTTCATGCACTAATTTCACTATTCCTTTTGGAAAATGGGAAAACCCCACCTCCTCACTTCCCTACCGGCAAAAGGAGAAGACATATATCTTCTCGAAACCCTCAGTGACTCCAATAGAAAAGATAATTGGGACAATTTCTTCACCATCGGCCCTGCTCTTTTGAATGGTACGCCGAATGGACTCACCTAAGGGACCCACTCAGCTCCCTCTTTGAAACCCTAACTCCTCCCCCGTCGTCTCTCCCTCTCCTCGTACCTAGTCGAGATAACTCTCTCCTCTCATAACTCCTCTACAATGTCGGATACACTTCCATCACCAATGTTGATTTCTCCAATGTCATCATCTCTAATATGGTCCGCAGTAACATCTGTTCTCGAGCTCTCATGCAATGGCGTGTCATGGTGTGATACGGTGGGAGAACTGACTTGAGGTTTCGCGTTTGTGTTCGCAAATGTTTCGGTTTAGCAAGAGTCGTAACCGACTTTTTATTTTATCCTAAGGAAAGGTCAAAAAGCACAGGAAAGACCTTTGAGATGTTTTCTTGGGTTCGGGGAGTAGATTATGAAAAGGGAAGGTGCTAGAACCCTTTTCATCCATGGTTTTCCATGGGCTCTTAGTTACTTGTTTAGATCACTTGCTTTGCTTTTCAATTGTTTGAAATGGTGTTCTTTCAATTGTTTGAAATGGTGCTTTGTGTGTGGTTTTTGAAAGATGTTTTGAAAAGAGGCCATCATTGTGGCAACCTTTGTAATGATTCTTGTTTGAATGTATACAAAAATATTTTTGTCTTTTGAAAAGTTTTCAATGTTTGAAAGTTGAATTTTGAAATTGTGTTGTGGAGTGCGTTTGAAAATAGCAAGGATGTTTTTGCAAGCTTTTGATCAAGTAACTAAGAGCTACCTACCCTAATTTACTCAAAGATCTTTCTTATGTTTTCAACCCTTTTAACAGTTTTGTTTCACCATTGCATTTGGTGAACAACCTTGTGTTAGGATATTAAACGGGACAGGCGCGGGTCATCGTATAGACCATGATAGAAATTGTGCTAAGTATTTTTGGCAATTTTCTTGAGGGACTTGATCATTTTGTTTAGGCAACTCAGATAGCGTCATCGAGGGACTATGATCTTTTGTTTTGTTTTTGTTTTGCCAAAGTACTTAACATGCATACCATGGCCCATTTTTGAAGGCAACAAGTGGATTGTAACCCTAGGGGTGTAAGTGTGCATTGTGTTTGTTTTTCATGCATTTTTGTCTTTGATTAGGTCAAACTATTTGTTAATTTGATTTTGGCATACAAACCCTAATTCTCTAATCATGGCATAATTGAAAGCTTTTAAGTGCGAGAATTTAAGTTCTAAGCTATTACAACATGATTATGGGGATGGGGGTACAGTTTTGAATGAGGGATATTTTGACAAGAAATATAAATCCTAGTTACTATTACATCCAAATTGAATCTCAAATGCAACCAATATTTAAATGTACAATATTTAAATAAACACAATAAATAAATATTAAATAAAATGTATTATGCAAAAAAGAAGTTTTTATTTATTTATGTATGTAAAGTATTTTTATTGTGAAAAAGGTGTAAAGAATTAAAATAAAAAAAATAAAAAAAAAGTTGATTTTATTTAAATAAGGGGTAAACCCTAATTTTCCTTAAGAAAATAATATTATATATTATTCATATACAAAAATATATTAATATGTACAAAAAATGAAATATATTGAAGAAAAGGTATTTTTTAGTATAAAAAATAAAAAGGTAATATTTTTATATTTTTGTTCTAATTATTTAATAAAATAAAAGTATATATATATATATATATTAAATATATTAAATATGTATAAAATAAAATAAAATATTTAAAAAAATAAAATATATTCAAGAAAATATTTTCAGTGTGAATAAAAATAAGAAATAAAAATAAAAGTTTTATTTACATTATTTTTAAATTTAAACAAATAATATAAAGTATTTAAATTGTTTTTATGTTAGAAAAATCAAAATAAAATACCTAATAAATGTAAAAGAAATGTGGAAATATTTTTAAGCATTTTTTATATTTGGGGGTAAAAATAATAAAATCAGAAATGAAATAAAAATGCAAAAATAACAAAATATAAAGAAATTGGACCAGGGGGTGCAAAAAGAAAAGAGGGGGGTGTCAAAAGTGAGAACAAACAGGCCCAGCCCATTTCCACTTCATCTTCTTCCTTGGGACAAAAACGTGCGCTTGCCCTGTTCAAATGCTAACTCTTGTATTTGTGATCTTTTGCCAAAACTCAAAACATGAAACTTGTAGAGCATCAAACCACGATTCTAACCATATAAAAAACTTAATCTAACTCTCAAAGACCAGAGAGAATTTCTCTGGCCCTAAAATCTGACCTAGTTTTTTCAGCATGTTCATGGATGAAATTCTCTTAGCATGCTTAATATAAATGAAAACTGAGCATATGTACAACTTCATGGCATTGAATACTACATTTTTCATTCACAAACCTAAGGGTAAATATTCCTAAATAGAGAGATAGAAGTTTGAGAAATACCTATTTCAGTAGGATTCGAGTTGGACAATGCAGCAACTTTCAGTGAGGCCTGAGGTTGTTTTGAGCTTGCTTGATGTTCCCTGGTCCTTTCCCAATGCTTGGTTTGCTTTGAAATGGTCTGAATCTCTTTATAGAACTCAACCTGCAAAGCTTTAAAATAGAAATGGTGAACATTGTAAATGGAGTTACAGTTGGCAATGGAGGTTTGGGATAGTTTGAGTGAGTTGAATGGAAGGTATTGGAACAAGTTTGAGGCCAAACACACGAGTGGTTTGTGTGATGGATGTGAATCTGTAAGGAGTGCCCTGTTTTGCAAGTTTTTGGTGTTTTGGTGTTCAAGGGTGTTTGAGGGATGAATGGCTCGTGTTTCTGGCTCTAAGGGATGTGCAAAACTTGTTTTAAATGTTGGCAAAAGTTGAATATATCAGATATGCAAGTTATGTCCTTTTGGCACAATTACTTGGTTTTGAAGTAAAAAGTGAGAGTTGACAATGCTATGGATGTACTGGCTTGTACCCTAGCTGCACAAAGTGGTTGAGCTTTTCTTGACATTAGGGAGCCTTGTTTGCAGCAAAGGGCTTGGTGTATGGCTCAAGAAATGGAATTTGACATAAAGCAAGCTTTATGTAAATGAAAGTGTTATCTTTATGCCCAAAATGGATTTATTCATTGTGCCAAGCTCTAATGATCAAAATAACACCAATGTCCAATGTATTTGCAATTAATTTTTTAGTGTGAATTGGTTTAGAGACCTGTAAATAAGTACAAAGCTAGTTTGGACAGATTTTGCAACTTGTATGAACATGTATTGGCCATGGTTACAAAGTGAGTTTTTGCTAACTTCAAGCATTCGATTCTCCCTAACCACAAATGTGTTTGAGGAGTTCTTGGACAATTTGGAAAGCTTGAAACATGTACTATAATCCACCTTTGAAATTCAACTTGATATTACAAGTGGAACTATGTGAAAATGGCCAAGAAGATGGGTCAAAATCCTGCCTAAATTAGGGCAAAATTTCTCTAAGTTAAAAGTGTTAGGGACCCTTGTTCCAAAAATCATAACTTGAGATCCAAGATTCTTTTGAGAAAACTTTGTGAATCAAAGTTGTAGAACTTTTGGAGGACTACAACTTTCATGTTGTAAGTTTTGTTTGAATCCATTTTCATCATGGTGAAAATGTGGGACAAAGTTAGGAAAAATTAAGAAAATTTCATAACTTGGAAAAATTCTAAGTTATGAAAATTTTCAATTTCAAACCCTAATTTGTAATTTTGGGTTTCTTGATGAACAAGTTTCATAATTTGACATATCTTGATGAAAAATGACCCTTGACACTTGATTTTGACCAAAAAGTCAAAGTTTGACTTTTCAGTATACAGTCAAATTTTGATCAGTTGACTGAAAAATTCATTTGTCAATCCTATGCATTTGAGATCTTTTGAACTTGTTGAACAGGTCAAGATAATGTCATTGAGTCCTTGAGTCCACGGTTGAGCTTAATTTGCCATTGGCTAGGTCAAACAGTCAAGAATTGCCTTTGTACAATCAAAACCCTAAAAATGACTATTTTGCCCTTTTGGTGATCTGATCAAATTTCTTATGGATTTCTGGTCCAAATTTGATCAAATGGTTCATATGAGTTCATAATGTTGATGTGGGTTAAAATTCATGAGGTTTGACTGTAAATTGGTCACAATTGACTTTTTCCTCAATACAGTTGATTTCTAGGTCAACTGTCCAATTGACTAGGCAAAAATTTGATTCAAGGATTGAAACTTGGTATGGACAAACTTATGAGTCCAACATGAAGTACGAAAGTCAATTTGGGCATTGAAGGTCCAAAAATCCCTGTGCAAACTCAAACCCTAATTTAGGTTAACAGTGCAAGGAGGTGTCTTGAGCAGAGCAAACCCTAGCTTGATCTTGAGTTCCAAGAGCCTTGTGATGAGAAATGTTGATAAAATGAGAGGGCAAATTTTGGGGTATAACACATGGACATGATCGTCATGCAGGTTACTCGACTAACCTTCTTTTTTATTCTTCTTATTCTTCTAATGTGCTTGTTCACACTTTTATTTATGCTTATTATTTGCAGTTTGAAGATGAGTCTTTTGGTGTTTTCATTGATAAAAGTGGATTGAATGCATTAATGGAGCCAGAGCTTGGTCCTACTTTGGGAAATATATATCTATCTGAGGTTTTTTTATTTTTTTCCTTTTTATCTATACATAGATTAATTTATGGTGTAATTTGAATTGGAATGTTTTCTATTTGTAAAATTATTTTGGATTATGTTTTAGGTCAAGAGAGTTTTAAAGCTCGAGGGAAAGTTCGTGTGTCTTACCTGTAACACCCTCTAAAACCCCATAGAACATTACATCCTAAATTCATAGTAAATATAACATGCATCTCAAAACAAGGGTGCCACACATGCTCCATACATAACAAACTCATGTCATGTTCAATAACACTAATTTAAACTCATGCTTTCATATCACTTACACATAAGCATGTAGCAGCGAACTTAATTTATTAAAAACAAATACAACATCTGAGTCTCATAAAACTTCATGCATTTCACCATTTAGGCATAAAAACTAATTCTTCACATAATTCAAATAACGGTAATAAAACAATGTAGAGTATATAATGTATCTCTCAAAAACATGAATTTAAACGTTTCCCCAGTGTTACATGATCAAGAACGACTCAACCCGAAATAAATATGGAAGTTAAATAAAGATAGCTTCTTCAGCTTCACTCTTGACAAAGCATCTCTAATCTTCAGTACCTGAGTGATATTGTATAAAATATCATTCCAATATAAGGGTGGAAATTCACATAATTATCGAAATCATATAACATCATATAATACATAACATTCATGTATAAAATAAAATTCTCACATTTCATATGTCCAAAACATAACATCACCCAATTTCTCATACTATTCACAAGTATTCATTCATGATTCACACTTTCACAAAATACAATGATCCTACATAGTTCACATAATTCCATATTACAACATACACTAATATGACTCAATACAACTCAAATGCAATACGCATGCATGTAGTACCAATCACTTGTTATTTTTATTCGGTTTTTACTTTAACCTGGCTCCATCCTCTAGATCAATAACACACCAAAAAGCTCGTCCTCTAAGCTTTCAAACCCCTCTCTTGGTTTGGGATAAGTCACTAGCTCCCACAAAACTAACAAGCATGCCTCTTGACAACAAATGATGCATGTGCAATTACAACAACCATGTGCAAATTAAGACTATTATCTAATCTTAACATCCATGCATATCTTCAAATAATTCCTCACACTTGAATTATCACTCATTTGCACATACATACTATTACTCATGAATTATCCCACATTCATAACAAAATCATGCCAAACCATCATCATAACACATAAAAAGAAATACCAAGTATCATCACAAAACAACATTCATTCACAAAACACATATAGCCATAAAACAAGTTTCATGTAATTAACAAATAGCATTCAAAAACCATTCAAATATGCCATTTAAATTCCAGAAAAATAATTAAAAATTAGCATAACCATAAAAATACACAATCCTAAAACAATTCAATAAAATAAATATTTTTCTGCTCTCAGACCACTGCACTAAGCGAGGCCAATCGTGTTAAGCGCGCTTTGTGATTCATAGAAAATCTGTTGCGATGACAACACTCCAATGCGATTTTGTGACCTCAAAATACATTTTTACATATGAATAAGTTGCAATATTCATAGTATATCACTCATATATAACACAACAACATAATCACTAGCATTACAACACAAGCATACACCAAATCAATGAGTTCTCAATCAAAACCTAAGTGAATCAAAACATGGAAAATTAGTTAATTTTATCCTAATACATGTCACTAACCATCTTACATTATCATAAAATCCAAATAACCAAGAAAAAACCAACCCTTACCTTGTTTTACATTGATTCTACCACTTGCACTCTTGCCCTTTTCTCCTCTTTCTTGCTCTTCTCTTCTTTTCTTGTGAAACTCTTTTCTCTTCTCTTTTGTTATTCCTCTTACTAACTCTATTTCGTTTCTTTTTATTAAAATAATAAGATAATACAAACTCTAGTAATCACTAATGGGCTTACTAATATAATCCCCCACATTACTCTTCCCTTTCTCACCCAATAGGATGAATCACCAATATTCTATCATTTTCCATATAATTATCACTAATAAAATAACTATTTACTAATCGACACCAAATCTAACTATAATTTTATGGTTATCCATATTAACCCGACTAACTCATCATATAGCACACGCATCAATTAATTAAATAAATTAATTATCCATAAAATCAAACTAATAATTAATTAACATAATATATATAAATAATTACTAAAAATTAGGGTGTTACAACTCTCCCCCACTTAAAATATTTTCTCGCTAAAAAATTACCTCAAACAAACATATTAGGATAAGACTCCCTCATCTGACTCTCGAGCTCCCAAGTCACTTCTCCACCTACTGGTCCTCCTTAAGCTAATTTCACTAAAGTAATCTCTTTACCTCTATTATACCCCAATTTCCCCCCTAAGATCTCTCATTATCTCATATTATCATTTTGACACTCTCTGAGCTAGGGTTTGTTGACTTCCAAGGACCATATCTTGCTCAGTTTTTGAGATATTAGGTTGATTCCAAAGCCATGATTCTCTTTGAGGAGTCCTTAAAAACTTCTCTTCAAGGATCTAAGGCTAATTTTGAATGGAATGTCACTAATGGTTGAAGAAGATTACAAGTCCTTTGGGAATGGGCAATCAAATTCTCTTGTGTGACATCAAAGGATCATAACTTGGTCATCTTTTATCTCCTTGAGCTCATTATTTTTTCACAATAAACTTGAGGATGTCTACTCCAACTTTGTTTCAATATGCAAGACTTGAAAATGTTTGGAAAGTCATTAAAGAATTGAAAAGATTATAGGTCATATGTGAAATTCCCCAAATTTGTTCATCATCTTTCAAAGACCATAACTCTTTCAATTTTTATGATTTTTGAATGATCTCAATTTCTCAATTTAATTCATCTTCAAGGATCAAGATCAAATTTTGAGTGAAAGGTCATGTAACTTTGAAGAACATTATAGGTCATCTAAGTACAAAGAATCCGTGTGTTTTTCATGATTTCAAATGGATATAACTTTCTACTCAAGCATCCGAATGAAAAATTTCAAAGCAAATTGTCAAGATTCATCATTCAGCTTTCGAAAGAATCCAAGATTGCATAATAAAGGTCTCTGAGTAGTGAGCTATGTGTTGTTGAAGTTGGCTCAATGGAATCTATTTTTTGCTTCGAGTGAGAATTTTTACTATGAGTAAACTTGGACTAAAGGTCGAATTACTCAAAGTTTAGTTGCTAAACATGTTTAACTAGTTGTCCATTGCGTTTTGATGAGAATTGCACATTTCCTGTAAATAGAGACCCTCTCTACATCATTTTACCAAGCTTGAACAACCAAAATCACCCTGCCAAACTCTCTCCATAGCTCACATTTTTTAGTTTTCAATTTCTCATTTCCTTCACTTCCAGCTCTTATTTCTTGATTGATTCTTCATCACTAGACTCTACTGGAGCTAACAAAAGAAGAACCAAGCCTTGAGGTTCTCTAAATCATGATATCCAAGTCAAGTTTCAAAGTAAAATTTTCATACTTTGTTCACATAGATTACTCATTCATTTTTCTTCAAATAAGTTATCAATCTACTCTCCTCATCTCTCTGAATCTCATACTTCTTCTAATTTTCATTTTTATTAAGAATTGATCATGTAATCTCCAGAGTTTGTGCTCGCTATTTTATGTTTCTTTTTTTAAATTAAGCCATACACAATTTACATAAATATTTTGCAATGCCATATATGGTTGAGTTCATCTCGGTGAGACGCTTTAAATGACACTGGTCTCGTGAACATTGTAAACCATTACTTTGGGACAAGTTTCTCAACCTCATTAGATCTTGGGTGTTGATAGGTTGAAAAATCAAATCCACCAAAATGGATGAATGATGTTGGTGATATTTGAAACCCTAATTTCATCTAATACATTAGTTACAATATCATTCCCTTCCCTCTTCATCTTATCCCATTCTTATTTTTACTTGTGGTACATGTTTTTGGAGAATGATCTACATATCATTTCTCTAACATGTATGGTACATAGATTTCTATTGTTCGACCTCAAAAGAGGCGTAGCTTCTACGTAAGTCCACTTACCATTGCTTAACATATGGCTAAATTTGTCCTGATTCAAAAAATGATCATTCGTGGCCCAAGCCTATGTTTGCAAGCCCAAATATGTTTAATTTGAAACCTTGGATCCAATAACTTTGAAGTTCATTGTTATGAGGCTTTGATTCTATCAATCCTCTAATGAACTTAATGAATTTTGGTCTAAGAGAATCATTTGAACATCGTTGATCATATGTGTCATACTCTAATTTTTTACCTAAGATCCCACCCTCCATTTGCATCATTGCATAATAAGTGTTCACGAGTGGCTTGACCTATTTTTTTTGCCAATTCTTGAGTTAGATTTCAAAAATTTATAACTTCTTCAAATTTCGATATTTTTGAGCGGTTCTTTTGGCATATGATTCTCCTTGACATCATCTACAATTTCTCTTTACAAGTCAATAGCTGATTATGTTTTGAAAAGCCACGAAAAATAGAAATTTTAGAAGTCGTTTATGAATTTAGTGGAATTTGATTTTTATTGTGTTTTATTCATGATTTCTTTTTCATTTAAAAAAATCACAAAAAAATGTACTTAGCATCATGTTATTTTTTATTTACTATTTTTACCTCTTTATTAAAATTTATCAAAAATTTGTTATTTTATTAATTTAAATTTATATATTGATATCATTTATTTCAAAAAAAAATCTAGAAAAATTTATGTAAATCCTTTTACTTTCTTATATATATATATATATATATATATATATATATATATATATATATATATATATATATATATATATATATATATATATATATATATATATATATATATATATATATATATATATATATATATATATATATATATATATATATATATATATATATATATATATATATATATATATATATATATATATATATATATATATATATATATATATATATATATATATATATATATATATATATATATTATTTTTTATCTTTTAATTTGCACTTATATTTTTATTTATTTTAATTCAAAAAAAATCATAAATAGTTAATTTAATATCTTTTTTATTTTCTATTTTTGTATTTATTATTATTACTACACTTTTAGTTTTTATTTTTATTATTATTATATTACTTTGTATTTTTGTTTTTTTTTTGTCAATAAAGAAAAGTTAGGACCACTATAATGTAGTACAAACACTTCACATGAATTGCCAACTTGTACTTATCAATGGCCAAGAATCATTCTCACACTTCACATGGATTGCCAACTTATACTTATCAATGGTCAAGAATCATTCTCACAAAGTCACATGGATTGCCACATCAACACTCCTACCTCATTCATCCTATAAATAAGACTTTTCTTTCTTTCATTTAGAGGAACAATATCATAAATCGTTCACTAAACTAAGCAAAAACTCTATTTTTTCTCTTCATTTTCTTTCAAGTCATTTCTTCCTTTTATTGAATAAATAGGCTATTATACTTGTTCTTTATTTAATTATATTGCATTTTTACTCTTTATTTATTTAATACCATAAATATCACCATTTTGTAAGGAAACTCCATTGGTTCAAAATCAAGAGTTGAAAAGTGTTATTGAACCTCCAAAAGCAAAAGTGATTTATTGTTGTTTAATTTTTTTCTGTAATTTTTTGTTATTTATTTACTTATTTTGAGCATGGATCATTGATCGTGATGTTGAGTAGATAAATTTTCATTATTCATTTGTTTAATTTCATGAAAAATTAAGAAAGTTATGACATTTATACTACTTTTATTATACACTTCATCTTATTCTTCTTTATTTATTTTATTTTTATTTTTCTTATTTGGATTAATTCGGAAAGCTTTGAGCTTTTTTAGTTCATATAAGCTTGTCGGATATTTGATGAACTTTCATCATTTTCAATCTAACTCTAAATGGTCCTTTGATTATTCAATGTACTTGGGATTGATGATAACTTTATCATAATGTATCTTCCTTGACTTTGTCTTAATCCCCCATGTTTGTTAATTGTACTACATGTATAAGAGAATGAACTTCAAAGTATCATTTCTCTAACATGTATGGGTACATACATTCTATGCTCCATATGAAGTTACACTTATCTCAAATCAGATTACTAACTTTATATTGTACTAACTTTACTTTAATATCATTTATATTTCTGCACTTTATATTTTCCTCTCGTTACTTTTATGTCATTTATCATCCATAGCATTTTATTTTCTTTACTTTATACTTTTTTTTCTTTGCTCACTTGAGCATTCATCTTTTCTTTGCTCACTTGAGCTTCTTATTTTCTTATGCTTGTTATAAGCCACTTAATAAAGAAAAAACTTAAAATTGGTTCTTTAATCCTTGGACTATGGTTACTATCAATTTTTATCTGATGCATGGTTCTTGTCCGGTCTTCATCTGATTATTATATTTGTGTTTGAATCCAAGGAAAAGGACCGTCTCGTTGACTTTATATCATTGTGAGTCTTTATATTTTGTCCCTCATATTTGTTTTCCATTAGTTAAAACCTTTAAAACCCTATTTTCAAATTTACACCCTTTTAAGCCAAAACTTCGATATTAGGTCGTTGCATTTTCAAAACTTCTCATCTCTCCGATCCTTTTTGCAAACAAACTTTTTAACCAAAAATACAGATATTTCAAAAGGTTCCTATAGGATACTATATATACATAGGGTGATAGTACCTTCCATTTATATAACCAATCATCGAACCTTCGATCTTTTCAAATGCATTGTATTTTCTTTACCTTTAGTATTGCACTTACTTTGCATATTTATGGGTTTTATTTCGCAATTTTCCCTTGGAAATAATAAAGCGCGGTAGCGACTCTTGCTTATTTGCGAGTCAAGTTAATTAATAGCTTGATCTCCGATTTTCACCGCTACAGAATTGGCGACTCTGTTGGGGAATTAAATTTCTAAGTGGGTTAAACCTAATTTATTATATGTGTTTTTGTTATTATTTCTTGTTTGCTTATATATGTTATTTTGTAGTTTCTTTGGGTGTTGATTACAACGGACAAGTCCTATACCTGGATTAAGTACACTTAAGATAGGACGGGCGGTATAGTCATGTTAACTTTGAGGGAGTAATCCCAAAAAAGAGGCATGAGATTCCCCAATCAGTGGAGGCCCCTTTGACTGTAGTATTTGTTTACCGAGTAATCGGGAAGACATTGCTGCTCTCAACCTGGGAGCCAGATAAGCTGAGAGTCGTAGAACCCATAACCCATGTTGGCCTTTTAGATGTATTGTAGAGACTATGACAGAGTAATCCAGAAGTAGTTATCACGCGATACTTCACTCAGACGAGTTTTTCTTGAGAATATTGCTAATTATCGAGTAATCAGGAAGTTAGTAATATCCGAAAGAAGAATATAGACTTTGGGATCCCTTAGAACCTTGATCTATAGGTGATTTGAAAACCTTAGTCCATACCTTGTGGATGGTTCTTACCCTCGGCTCCATGCTCGTGACGTTGAACCTTTCAACTTTGTTTGTGACCTTGCTTGTGGTTGTTGCATAGCCATGCCTTCATGCATCCATGAAACCCTTTTTCACTTGATTTTCAAGGAATTTGAGAGTATTTCTTTGTAAACATCACAAGTTTCGTCAAGTCCAAGATCATCTTGAAAAGGTGAAAATTGAGCAAGTTATGGCTTGCACAAGTTGGGTAAATTTGTGAAAATACATGAAGTCAACTTTGAGAAAAAAAAATGCAATTTTAGGTTAATGTGCCTAACTTTTAGGATTCAAACATATTTGTGACATACCCAAGGACCTCTAAGTTCACTTATGTATGGACTTGATTTATATTTATATTTATCTTGATTTTAATTAAGTTAAAATCAAATAAATTAGATAAAAATGCAAGAAACCATGGGCTAATGCATTTGGGCCTAACTTGACCAATCATGAGGCCCATATTTCGTGCAAGACACGTGGAAAATGTCCAGGTTCATGCCCCAAATAGAAATGGCAAGAATGCAACATAAATGGACAATTTCCAAAAAAATTATTTTGTTCTAAAGGCTATGGTTAATGCTGATTATTTCCATGTTGGTTTACCCTTCTCTTCCTCTATAAAAGCTGACCCAAAACAAGCCAGAAGGGCACACATAGGTTGCAAGAGAGGCCATACAAATTCTCAAAAGTTTATTCAAAGTTGCAAATTTTAAACTCTCACCTCCTGCCTCTCTCAAGCCAAACAAAGGGTCCATTTGTTCCCCTGAGATTCCCAGGAGTTAAATCAGGCCCGTAGTCAAGCGCCTCCACGTCCAGAAGCCCTATAACCAGTCACCTCTGTTTTGGTATATACTTTTGATTTCAATCTTGTTAAATACATGTTGTTAACATATTTAATGTTCATATACGTGTTTATAGCAATGCATAAGATAAGTTTGACGTGATGCATATAAGCTTTAAGGCTTAGAACAGATGTTGCCATTATTAGGGTTTCAAAGTGGTTAAGCATCAAGTTAGGCGATACGGGACATTTTAGATCAAACCAATACCATGGTTGGATTCACAGTATATGATTTAGGGGGGTACCCTGAATCTGGGATTTTGATCTTGCTGTTTGTGCAAGTTTAGGCATTTTGGATAATCGGAGGGGACCCTGCCCCAGGTTTTGATTAAAGGTTTCAATTTTGTGAAAAAGAAAAACTTCTACTTCTTTGGCTCGAAGGGGTTGACTAGGGATTATCTTCCTTATAACTCCAGTGTTTAGGATTTGAAAGAACGCATGTACATCGTCAGCAAGGTCTGTCCAAAAGCATACTATATGAGATTATGGCATTGTTTTCGTCATCCTCCCTCTAAAGGCTTGTAACTTTTAGCAAGAGTTAAATGTCATAAAGAGAGTAAAAAGAATAGTTTAAATGTAATGAAAATGAGTGGATCAAATCAAGACAGACATATGCAATGCATTAATGAAACAAAGTTTGACATTAATAGATAATTGTTCGAATAAAAAAAGAAATTACAATTGAAAATTCAAAATGAACAGAAGCCTCTCTGTCTGAACTTGTCACTTTAGGTGGTGAGTCTTTGAGGGACGGCAGAAGAATTCAGTCTGCCCATCTTGTGTGAATTCCAACATTCCTTCATTGATCAGGTTTTGAATCTTGTACTTCAGCGCTCAACAATCGTTTGTATCATGCCCAGGACCATCGGAATGATAGGCACACCTGGCATCTGGATTTTAACTGGGAGAAAAAGCTTTGGGATTTGGATGAGGCCTTATTGGTGTAATCAGATTCATCCTCATCATGTGTTGCAAAT
This sequence comes from Vicia faba, assembly GCA_948472305.1. Lineage (NCBI taxonomy): Eukaryota > Viridiplantae > Streptophyta > Magnoliopsida > Fabales > Fabaceae > Vicia > Vicia faba. Next base: position 1,292,211,341 of record OX451741.1, read on the forward strand.
CTTGGGACAGTGGTATGTTGATGTTGGTAAACTGTCTTTGAGGTATTTCCACCGTTGGCTGATTATTTCGTTGTTGTTGGCGAGGTTGTTGTTGGACCCGTGAGGTAGTAGCAAATTGGGGAGGTCTTCCGGCTTCTTGTCTCATGGGAGGCTGAGCAGTGACCTGATTTCCAACCCTGATGTTTGCCCCGTACGGTTGCAACCATCTTGACGAAGTTGGTTGACAAGAACTTTCAGCTCTTCTTGTCCTTGAGACAAATTTTGGATAAGAGCCATCTGGCCCACCAGCTGTCCCATCATTTGGACCTTCATTATGGCTATCTCGGTTTGTAGCCGTTCCAACTGGTCATTTTTGTTGTCATCAGGATTCCCCATGGTCGTGCCCATAGTGAGGAGAGTTTTCACCTCTTATTGTCCCTTGGATAGGTTCAAGAACATCTCTTGAAGTTGAGCGTTTTGAGCCTGGACATCCTTGATAGTCTGCTCTAGAGCCATCTCTACTGAAATAAACAGTAGGAAGATAAGGAAACTTGTACAGGAGAAACCTGTCATGATATGATGCATGATATGTGGATGCATGTTTTCAAGGATCTCGCGGGGTAAACACAAGAAACAGATAGAAGTTAAACTTTGATCAACATCTTTGATTGGAGAACTTTGAATCGGTGGATGTCTTTCCACGAGAATTAAGCTCACCATGTCAAGTGGGTCATAGCCCTTGACTCAAGTTGTTTGTACTTGATTTTTAACGGTGTTTGTTTAGAGGAAAATAAATCCTCTTTCCCCCTGGGTAGACGTCTGGTTCAACGTGACCCTGCATCAAAGACCCTCGAGATCCTTGAAATGGTTATTGAAAATGCTATGATATGATGTTATGATGTTATGTACAGATATGCAAGGTAAGCAAGTTTATATACAAATAATCATATTCACACAAAGCAAACAAGTCCTTAGTTTTAGGCTTGCATGGGGTTTTATAGGTAAGTACCCTCTTGAAGTTTAGTTGGCTCAACCTGTCCTAGTTAATAGTAACCTGGTTCTAAGGGATCTCAATATCACTGACCTTTCCCACAAACTTCGTTCAATAAGCAATTGACTCACAACCGAACAAAACTCAAGGGTCAAGTCTCAATGAGTGTAGCATCGAGTATCAACCAATTTTCAGCTCTACACCGAAACCGGTTATCTCACTACGTCCTAATGGCCAAGTTGGTCAAGTAAGGTTCTAAGGTCAGTTGATGCTTCACGACACCATGCAGCGGCCCCGTACTCTCCTTAATTCGACTCAAGGGTTACCGGTACCAACCAAAGTGCCACATCAACGTAGCTACTTCTTCAACCATCAGATCTTGGGCTTTGCAAAAATTCAAACAACACCCTGCAGATTGGGTTCACACCCCCCTTCAGGCCCATTCTTCTTTTCTTTCTATTATTCTTATTTAATTTCTGTCATTTTTAATTATTTCAAAAATCATTTTTTTCTAAAAAAATCATAAAAAATCAGAAAATCATAAATTAGGATTTAGAGTTTTTTTAAAAAAATATTTTTTGCAATTTAATTAATTTAATTAAATTTTAACCTTATTTCATTAATTAAAATTAATTAGAGAATTAGGTTAAAATTCAATTTTTTTTCATAAAATACAAAAATATTTTTAATGAGCAATTAGGTTTTTTCTTTAGGGTTTAGAACTTTTTTCCCGTCTTAATTTTGCACGCTATTATCTTTTCCATACGATTTATTTTTTACCACTTATGAACTGCGCCCGATTTGTAATAATTAACTAGGTTTTTATTTTCGCATTTTTACTTTTCAGTCTATTACTTACGTATCTATACCAAAGCCTTGTAATAGTGTAGGACTTTATTTCTTGCTTTTTCTTTACATGCTTGTATATAATTGTTAGAAATTTAGGCGTGCATGACAAGAATCAATTAATCAGTAGATCACTAATTGCAAGATAAACATAACTAAAAAAACACACTGTTGCACACTTGCACCCTTAGGGTATACCTCACTTGGTTGCCTCGGAAAATAATGGTCATGTCCCTCGAACGTAGGGGTATCTTAGCAAAGACCCTCAGTATAAAAGTCATCATAAAAGATCATAGTCCCTAAACGTCCCTCGAGTTTCCTACGAGAAATGATCTTGTCCCTCGATGTTGCCTATATGATGACAGTCCCTTCGAATGCTATGATATTCTTACAAGTTGCCTTCAATGACCATAGCATCCCTTTCGATAGTCCCTCAACATCTGACGATAGGGCTACCTACTCACTAATAGTAGGATAGCACTGTCTAAATGGTAGGAGGAAAAGAACACCCTTTTTGAGTAGGTAGATGACTCTTAAGTACTTGCTCAAACCTAAAATTTTCGCACTTACACACTTTCAGAAAAATATTTTCAAAAACACTTTATCACACTCTCGAGGACTGATACGAGAGTTACCATAAAGCAAACAAAAATCTTTCAAAACACACACACAAACAGTTTCCAAAAATGAGCAAGTACCTAGGAGCCAGTTGAAAACCACAGATGGAAAGGGTGCTAACACCTTCCCTTTCCATAATCTACCCCCTTACTCATAAAATCTCGAAAAAGGTCTTTTTCTGTTCTTTTCACCCTTTCCTTTGTTGGATAAAAGAAAAGTCAGCGGCGACTCTTGCTTACCGCGACATTTGCGAATGAAAAATGCAAAGCAGTATTAACAGTCAGTTCTGCCACCATATCACAGAACTGGCGACTCTGCTGGGGATAATTATAAAAGTGGAGTTTACCTTAGGGTCAAGATCATTTCTAACTTGTTTGCTTGTTTGTTTGCTTTACTTTTAAGGGATTATTTGGGTTACCATAGATCCTACACCCGGATCTGGGGAAACCTTTTAGGTAAGTAGCAATAGATCATGGAAATTGTGCGGGGTATACTGACACGGTTGAAGCGATGGCTATGTTGATGTGACACTTTGGTTGGTACCGGTAGCCCTTGAGTTAATCAAGGAGAATACAAGGCCGTTTCATGGTGTTATGAAGCTTCAACTTACCTTAGAACCTTTAAATGAATAACTTGGCCATTAGGACGTAGTGAGACGGCCGTCTTTGGTGTATTCCCAAAGTCGGTAGATACTCGATGCTACACTCATTGAGACTTGACTCGTGAGTTTTGTTTGGCTGCGAGTCAGTCGCCTATAGAACGAAGCTTATGGGAAAGGTCAGTGATATTGAGATCCCTTAGAATCCGGTTACTATTTATAGGACAGGTTGAACCAATCCAACTTCAAGAGGGTATGACCTTAAAACCCATGCAAGCCTTAAACCTAAGGTTTTGGTGTGATTTGCTTGTGCTTGCCATATATGTGATTTCTTAGCATAATCATGACATCATAACATGGCATATCATACTAACCATTTCAAGGATCTAAAGGGTTTGTGATGCAGGTTATGGTAAATCAGACATCTAGCAAGGGGCAAAGGGGATTTATTTTCCTCTAGCCAATGCCGTCAAAAGATCAAAACTCAACAACATGAGTCAGGGGCTATGAACCACTTGATATGGTGATCTTGACTCTCGTAGAAGGACACTTAATGATACAGAGTTCTTCAATCAAAGCTGCAAATTCTGACATTTTCTTGTTTACCCCGTGAGAACCTTGAAAACATTGCATACATATATCATACATATCATTGCATAAGTAGGTTTCAAAGCAGGTTTCTCATCCTCTTTGCTGTTTATTTCAACAATGGCTCTAGAAAAAATAGTGAAGGATTTACAGACTCAAAATGCACAGTTTCAATAGATGATCATGGCCCTAGCCAAGGAGCAAGAGGAATTGAAAGCTCTGATTGTTAAAGAGAAGACTAAGAAGCCAAGAAGGACAACTGGTGTGGTAAATCTGGGAAGGAGATTCAAAGGACCGCTAAGGCAAGTGGTTAAGCTGACATCTTCCTCCAAAGAAGGAGATAATCAAGAGGGTGAGATAAGAGAGGAAGACCCTATCCCGAGGGAATCTGAAAATGAGACTAATTGCAATGAAGAGCATTATCCTCCGGCCAACAAAAGGTACAAACAGCTGGAAGAACGTCAGAGTGGAATGGAAATCCAGAAAGTGCCTGGGCTGGACTTTGAAGAGATGGGTTTGGTGTCTGGGGTTGTCATCCCACAAAAGTTCAAGGTGCCAGTGTTTTCCAAATATGATGGTGTTTCATGTCCCAAAATTCACCTCCGATCTTATGTGAGGAAGATCCAGCCTCACACTGCTGACAAGGACTTATGGGTCCACTTCTTTCAGGATAGTTTGTCCGGAACTCAACTAGAATGGTTCTACCAGCTGGAAAGGGCTAACATTCGTAATTGGGAAGACTTGGCTGCTGCTTTCTACAAGCAGTATCAGTACAACACAGACCTTGATCCCACCCTTACTCAACTCCAAAGTGTGGCTATGGGTTCGAGCGAGGGCTTTAAAGACTACACTCAGAATTGGAGGGACTTAGCAGGAAGAGTCCAGCCTCCCATGTCTGATAGGGAGCTAGTGGATATGTTTCTGAGTACCTTGTCTGGTCCATTTTTTAATCACCTAATCAGAAGCTCCTCAACCGACTTTACTGAATTAATCTTGACAAGGGAAAGAGTGGAATCTGTAATTAGGGTTGGTAAGATCCAAAAGGACGCGTCCTCCAGTACAGTAAGGAAGACATTTGCTGGGAAGAAAGAGGTTAGTGTTGTGTACAGTCAAAGGAATCAGGAAAGAACTGAATACCGTCCAGCGGTAGAGGCTATTATGATCTCTAAACCTGCACCTACTCAACAAAGGAACAATCAGTATAGAGAAGAAAAGCCGGTAAGAAAGTATACCTGGATAAACATGACTCTGTATCAAGTTTTACCATAATTATTGAAGTCCAATCTAGTAACTTTGAAGGAAGCTCCGAAGAATCCTAAAACTGCCTCTCCCCGCTACAATCCAAATGCTCGATGCGCCTACCATTCTGAGACCCCGGGGCATGACACGAATGACTGTTGGGCTTTGAAGAACAAGGTGCGGGATTTGATCAAGGCAAAGGAGATTGAATTCGATCTCCCTGAGACTCCTAATGTCATAACTGCACCCATGCCCAAGCACGACTCAGGAATCAACGCTATTGATATTATCTCCGCCACAGAAGATGCTGACAATGAGTATGACGTGGATAGCTAGATCTTCCCTACTACCAACGGTGGACCCAGTAACCGGACGGAAAGAGACTTTGTACCGATTACTTTCATTCATAAGTAATTGTCTTTCTTGTTTTTTGGATATGTAATAAACAATATAAACTCTTTGGCCATGTGTCTTACCCGGGGCACAATGGTTTATTTGTGAGGGTTATCATATTTCAATTACATATGGAATTAATAAAGAATTGGACGTTTATGCATACAAATTTTGCGCTCTTTGTTTTTATTTTTTGCTTTTACTTTGTCTATACAACTATGCTCTTACACACACTCACGTATCAAACTGCAGATCCATATCCACTATGGATCCCATCGATAACAATTCTACTATTGCCAGTTATGACTTTGAAAATACGATCAACCAAGCCGAAGACGAAGGTGAGGAAGATTGTGAGGTACCTGGACAGTTTGCTAGGCTGTTACCGCAGGAGGAGACGACTATACAGGCTCATGAAGAGCCAGTTGAGACAATAAACTTTGGCATAGAGGAAGACAGAAAAGAAGTCAAGATCGATGAAAATATGAGGCTTAATGTCAAACAGAGGTTGATACAGATGTTGCATGATTATGTCGAGATCTTTTCCTGGTCATATGAAGACATACCAGGACTGGATACGGATATTGTGGTTCACCGTCTGCCAACTAAAGAAGATTTCCCTCCGGTAAAGCAGAAGGTCCATCGTATGCGTCCTGAAAGGTCAGAGAAGATCAAAGCAGAGGTTATGAAGCAGTTCAACGCTGGGTTCCTAGTTGTCACCTCTTATCCCCAATGGGTTACCAACGTAGTTCCGATGCCTAAAAAGGATGGCAAGGTACGGATGTGTATGGAATAAAGAGATTTGAACAGGGTAAGCCCCAAAGATGACTTTCCGCTCCCCCATATTCACGTTCTGGTTGACAACTTCGTGCAACATAAGATCTTTTCCTTCATGGATGGTTTCTCTGGTTACAATCAGATTAAGATGGCACCCGAAGACATGAAGAAGACAACCTTCGTTATGCAATGGGGCACTTTCTGCTACAAAGTGATGCCGTTTGGATTAAAGAATGCTAGGGCAACCTATCAGCGAGCCATGGTAGCTTTATTTCACGACATGATTCACCATGAGATAGAGGTTTATGTTGATGACATGATAGCCAGGTCTCAAACTGAGGAAGAGCACCTTGATCATCTACAAAAGTTGTTTGATAGGTTAAAGACGTACAAGTTGAGGCTAAACCGAATAAGTGCACCTTCGGGGAAAGTTCTGGTAAACTTTTGGGTTTCATTGTTAGTGACAAGGGTATTCAGGTAGACCCTGCAAAGGTGAAGGCTATACAAGAGATGTCGGATCCTCACATTGAGAAGGAGGTTAGAGGCTTCTTGGGACACTTAAATTACAGTGCCAGGTTCATTTCCCATCTAACTGCTACTTGTGAGCCAATCTTCAAACTCCTGAAGAAAGATCAAGTGGTAAAGTGGAATGGCGAATGCCATACTTCCTTCGAAAGAATCAAAGAATATCTTCAAGAGCCTCCAATTCTGATGCCTCCAATTGAAGGAAGACCTTTGATAATGTATTTAACAGTGTTAGATAATTCAATGGTGTGTGTGTTGGGGCAGCATGACGAGTCCGGTCAAAAAGAGTATGTGATATACTACCTTAGCAAAAAGTTTACCGACTGTGAAACAAGATACTCACTGCTCGAGAAAACTTGTTGTGCTTTGGCATGGGCTGCTCGCCGACTAAGACGGTATATGTTGACCTACACTACTTTGTTGATATCTAAGATGGATCCGATCAAGTACATCTTCGAGAAGCCCGGTCTCTCCGGAAGAATAGAAAGATGGCAAATGATTTTGACCGAATATGATATCCAATATAAGACCCAAAAAGAAATCAAGGGAAGTGTACCAACTGATCATTTGGCTCATCAGGTTGTGGATGACTACCAGTTCATGAATTTTGAGTTCCCGAATGAGAATATTATGCTAGTGACTGACTATGAAGCACTTGGACCGAATGAAGGACCTGAAGAAGCATCCCGATGGACTATGGTTTTTGATGGAGCCTCCAACGCACTCGGAAATGGCATTTGTGCTATAATCATATCTCCCAAAGGCTGTCATACTCCTTTCACGGCCAGATTATGTTTCAACTATACCAATAATATGGCGGAGTATGAAGCATGCATCATGTGTCTCAAAGCTTCTATTGACCTAAGGATCAAGTTCTTGAGCATTTTTAGGGATTCAGCCTTGGTAATAAATCAGATCAAAGGAGAGTGGGATACGAAGCACCAGAATCTCATCCCGTACAAAGAACATGTGCTGACATTGCTTACACACTTTGAAGAGGTCACCTTTAAACATTTTCCACAAGAAGAGAATCAGTTAGCGGACGCGCTAGCTATTATGTCATCTATGTTCAAGGTCAAGTGGGATAACTAGGATCATCAGATCACTATTGAGAAATTGGATGGACCAACATATTGCTATGATATTGACACTGAAGAAGTAGCAGACAAACCTTGGTTTCATGAAGTAAAGAGGTATCTCGAGGCTCAAGAATATCCCGAGGGGGAATCTGTCAATGATAAGAAGTTTCTGAGAAGGTTCTCCACAAAGTTCTTCCTCAGTAATGGAATCCTCTACAAGCGCAATCATGACTCTACTTTACTTCATGCGTAGACAAGAGCGAAGTAGAGAGGATTATGGAAGATTTACACGAAGGTACCTTTGGAACCTATTCTAGTGGACATACCATGGCTAAAAAGATCCTACGAGCAGGATACTATTGGTCCACTATGGAAGTAGACTGTTATCGACATTCACGAACTTGTCACAAATTTCAGATCTACGTTGATAAGGTGCATGTACCTCTAATTCCCTTGAACGTCTTGACGGCTCCCTGGCCCTTTGCAATGTGGGGTATCGAAATGATCAGAGAGATTAGACCTACCGCTTCCAATGGGCATCGCTTCATCTTAGTCGCCATTAATTACTTCACGAAGTGGGTTGAGGCTGCCTCTTTTGCTACTGTTACCGAGAATTTTGTGGCGCGGTTTATCAAGCATAACCTGATTTGTTGGTATGGTGTTCCAGAGAGAATAATTACAATGGTACAAATCTCAATAATACAATAATCACCAAACTATGTAAATAATTCAAGATCCAGCATCATAATTCTTCCCCTTAACGGCCGAAGATGAATGGCATTGTGGAGGCTGCTAATAAGAACATTAAGAAAATCATACAGAAGATGATGGTGACATACAAAGACTGGCATGAGATGTTACCATTGGCTCTTCATGGTTATCGCACCTCAGCATGAACGTCGACAAGGGCAACACCTTATTCTCTGGTATATGGTATGAAGGTTGTCCTACCTATTGAGGTCCAGATCACTTCTTCGAGGATCATGAAGGATGCGAGCTTAAACGAAGACGATTGGATCTAGACTCGACTTGATCAACTGAATCTGATTGATGAGAAAAGACTTACTGCTGTCTGTCATGGTCAAATGTATCAAAAACGAATGATCAAGGCTTTCAACAAAAAGGTATGACGTCAAGTGTATCAAGTGGGTGATCTAGTAATCAAGTGTGTCATACTGCCGCAAGGTGATCCCAGGGTCAAGTGGACTCCCACATACGAAGGGCCATTTATGGTCAAAAGCATATTTTCTGGTGGGGCCATGATTCTAACCACCATGCATGGTGACTGTTAGAACAAAGTTTGAATCTACTACCCTAAGTCTAAGTTTTGATAATAACAAAATGAAAGGATATTAATTATGTGATTTATATAAGAACTATTTGCTACCTAAAATATTACCTTCTGTTTTGCAGAAACTCTGATAGGCATCAGCAAGAGTACACTTAATCAGCATCAGAATATTGGTTATTAACATCAGCATCAGAAGATGCTATATCAGAATACCAGAATCAGAAGAATAATTCACGTGTATACTGAAGCTTGATGAACAGAACTGCGCTCAACACTCTGATAAAGACAACAACAGTTCATCAGCACTTAAGCAGAGTCAGAATGAGGCCAAGCCAGAACACGCTTTAAGTAGCAACGGTACTGTGCATTCAAAGCTAATTATTACCAACGGCATCATTCCAGACAAGATCTGCTCAATAAGGAAAGTTTGTTATTGGCATTGAATCAAGATTATTGCTCCAACGTTCAACAAATTCAGTGCTATATAAACAAGTCAATGAAGATTGAATTGGCTAATGCTCTACATTATATTACACACCTAAAAGCTAATCATCATCTTCCTTCTCTCAGTTTGCTAAACGCTTCATATCTCCTTACTCAGTATTTTAGCAATCTAGTTTCATAAGCTTAAGTTGTGTAATATCACTGTTGTGATACAGTTTTGTAGAAAACATTCACACACCTAGATTTCTCTTCTTTGTAAGAAAGTGATTCCTTGACAAACCGGGTTGTGGTTTGCATCAAGAAGGCTTTAGCAGTTGTTAAAGCAGTTTGTAATATTCAGTTGAATATAGTGGATTAAGACCTCGTTGGAGAGAGGCGAAATCACCTTGACGGGTGGACTGGAGTAGTTTGAGATCAAACGAACCAGGATAAAAATATCTTGTTCATTGCATTGATTTTCAGTTTTACAATTCAACCCCCCTTCTTGTGTTTTTCACTTCTTCAATTGGTATTAGAGCGCCTGGTTCTGAGCTAAAACACTTAACCGTGTCAGTACAAGATCCAGCGTCAGAAAAACACAATGGCAGGAAATTATTCTCACACCAGCAATGACAACCATGAGGATAGAGACAGATTCAGCGGGAAACCTCCAGTCTTTGATGGAGAAAACTTTGATTACTGGAAAGACAGAATTGAAAGCTTCTTTCTGGCACATGATGCTGATCTGTGGGATATGGTGAGAGATGGATACACGCACCCTGTGAATGCAAGCGGTCAGAAGATTGATAGGAAAACAATGTCTGACCAACAAAAGCGTGACTTCAAGAATCACCACAAGGCCAGAACCATCCTTCTCAGCGCCATCTCGTATACTGAATATGAAAAGATCTCCAACAGAGACACAACAAAGAACATGTTTGACTCACTCAGAATGACGCATGAGGGCAACGTTCAGGTCAAAGAAACTAAAGCTCTGGCGCTCATTCAGAAGTATGAGGCGTTCAAAATGGAAGAAAGTGAATCCATTGAAACAATGTTCTCAAGATTCTAGATTCTGGTAGCTGGTCTCAAGGTTCTGGACAAAGGTTACTCTACTGCTGATCACGTCAAGAAAATCATCAGAAGCTTACCCAAGCAGTGGAGGCCAATGGTTACAGCTCTGAAGCTAGCAAAAGATCTCAACAAAATTTCTCTGGAGGAACTTATGAGCTCCCTCAGAAGTCATGAGATAGAGCTAGAAGCTGATGAACCCCAGAAGCAAGGTAAGCCTTTAGCATTAAAATCTAACAAAAAATCTGAGTCTAAAGTTTTGCAGGAAGTTGAAGAAACATCTGATGGATCCTCATCAGAAGAAGACGAACTCTCCCTCCTCTCCAGAAGAGTGAATCAACTGTGGAAGCAGAGGCAAAGGAAGTTCAGGAATCCCAGAAGATCTGATCAGAACGAGTCTTCTTCCAGATATAGAAGGACAGATTCTTCCTCTGGATACAGAAGATCTGAAGGCTCCTCAGGTAGCAGAAAGCCAAACACCAAAGATGTCATCTGCTATGAGTGCAATGAGCAAGGACACTACAAAAGTGACTGCCCAAAGCTTCAGAGGGAAAAGCCCAAAAAGAAGTTTGGAAGAGAAAAGAAGAAAAGTCTCATGGCTACATGGGATGACTCTGACTCGTCTGAAGCTGACTCAGAATCAGATGATGAGAGAGCAAACATAGCTCTCATGGCTAACATTTCAGAAGATAGTGAAGCTTCTGAATCAGACTCAGAATCAGATACTGAAGAGGTATTTCCTAACTTTGCTGTTAATTTTACCAAGGCTGAACTTGCTGAAAGCCTTAATGAAATCTTGGAAAGGTATCAGCAAATTAGAGTTAAATTCAGAGACCTGAAAAGGAATCTTGAATCTGACTCTAATAAGACTGAGAGTCTTAAATTGGAGAATTCTGAGCTGAGAATTAAAATTTCAAAATTAGAAAACACTTTACAAAACTCTCAGAAGGAACCAATTTCTGAAACTCCCAGAACCGCTGATGAGATCATCAAGGAGTATGATCACAGTTTCCAGAAGTTCCTTGCTAAAAGCATAGATAGAAGCAAAATGGCTTCAATGATCTATGGAGTTAGCAGAAACGACAGGAAGGGAATAGGATACCAAGGTAAGGTTCCTACACCAAAGAATGTCATGGATTTAACCATTAAACACACTCCTCTGAATTCACATTTTGTGTATGGTCACACACATGATATAAAATACACTAGCAGTAAGTACTCTGTGAAACCAAAATTCAACCAGAGTTTTGGTAAATCTAACAAATCAGGACCCAAGAAAATCTGGGTACCTAAGGATAAAATAATACATGTTGCAGATATCTTTAGCAGCAAGTCAGAAACACCAGTCATGGTACCTGGACTCTGGCTGCTCGCGACACATGACGGGAAGAAGGAATATGTTCCAAAGCCTGGAACTTAAGCCTGGAGGCCACGTTGGCTTTGGAGGCAATCAGAGGGGAAAGATAATTGGCTCTGGAACTGTAGGTAATGGAAATCTTCCCTCTATTAATAATGTTCTGCTAGTAGATGGATTAATGCATAATCTGTTATCCATAAGTCAATTAAGTGATAACGGTTATGATATAATCTTTAATCAAAAATCATGTAAAGCTGTTAGTCAGAAAGATGGGACTATCCTGTTTAATGGAAAGAGGAAAAACAACATTTACAAAATCAAACTTTCTGAACTGAAAAGTCAGAATGTAAAGTGTCTTCTGTCTGTTAACAATGAGCAGTGGATCTGGCACAGAAGATTGGGGCATGTTAGTATGAGAAGAATATCTCAGATTAACAAACTCAATCTGGTCAGAGGACTTCCTAATTTGAAGTTCAATTCAGATGCTCTGTGTGAAGCATGTCAGAAAGGCAAGTTTGCAAAACCTTCTTTTAAATCTAAAAATGTTGTTTCTACCTCTAAGCCATTAGAACTTCTGCACATTGACTTATTTGGACCAGTTAAAACTGCTTCAGTCAGTGGCAAGAAGTATGGGTTAGTAATCGTAGATAACTATAGCAGATGGACATGGGTAAAGTTCTTAAGACACAAGGATGAGTCACACTCTGTGTTTGTTACCTTCTGTAACCAAGTTCAGAATGAAAAGGATCTTAGAATCGTTAAAGTCAGAAGTGATCATGGTGGAGAGTTTGAAAACAAAGATTTTGAGTCATTCTTTAATGACAGAGGCATTCTGCATGATTTCTCTTGTCCTAGAACTCCCCAACAAAATGGAGTTGTAGAACGAAAGAACAGAACATTGCAAGAAATGGCCAGAACCATGATCAATGAGACAAACATTGCTAAGATTTTCTGGGCAGAGGCAATAAACACAGCGTGCTACATTCAGAATAGAATCTCAATAAGACCTATTCTGGAAAAGACTCCATATGAATTGTGGAAGAACAGAAAGCCCAACATTTCATATTTTCATCCATTTGGATGTACCTGTTTTATGTTAAATACAAAGAATTATTTGAACAAGTTTGACTCTAAAGCACAGAAGTGTATTATGTTAGGATACTCTGAACGCTCAAGAGGGTACAAAGTATACAATACAGAAACACAGATTGTGGAAGAATCAATCAGTGTTCGTTTTGATGATAAGCTTGACTCTGAAAAGTCAAAGCAGAATGAAGTTTTTGCAGGTATGGAAATTGAATTTACAGGTTCTGAAGACAAGTCATCAGAAGTTCTCAACACAGACACTCCTTCAACGTCTGAAAGGAGCACTGCTAGCAATCCTACAACAACTGCTGATCAACCTCAGAAGAGATTACCCAGAAGCAGCTTGGATCACCCAGAAGAGACTATCTTAGGAAGAAAGGAAGATCCAATCAGAACAAGAGAAAGCTTCAGAAACTCTGAAGAAACCCTCATGGGACTTGTGTCTCTGATTGAACCTTCTTCTATTGATGAAGCACTTCTGGATAATGACTGGATTCTGGCAATGCAAGAAGAGCTGAATCAATTCACCAGAAATGACGTATGGGATCTTGTTCCCAGACCAAAAGGATTCAACGTCATTGGAACAAGATGGGTCTTCAGAAACAAGCTAAATGAACAAGGTGAAGTCATCAGAAACAAAGCACGACTGGTTGCACAAGGTTATAGTCAGCAAGAGGGGATAGACTATACAGAAACCTTTGCTCCAGTCTCCATGTTAGAATCTATCAGACTTTTAATTTCATTTGCTGTTAATAGAGGCATCACCCTGTATCAGATGGATGTCAAGAGTGCATTCTTAAATGGTTATATAGAAGAAGAGGTTTATGTGCACCAACCCCCTGGTTTTGAAAATACAAAACATCCAGAACATGTTTTCAAACTAAAGAAGTCACTATATGGTCTGAAACAAGCCCCCAGAGCTTGGTATGAAAGACTAAGTAACTTTCTGTTAGAAAATGAATTCACCAGAGGGAAGGTGGACACTACCTTATTCTGTAAATTAGTTAAGAATGACATCTTAGTCTGTTAAATTTATGTTGACGATATTATTTTTGGTTCTACTAATCCTTCTCTTGGAAGAAAATTTGCTAAGTGTATGCAGGCAGAATTTGAGATGAGCCTCATGGGGGAACTGAAATTCTTTCTAGGAATTCAGATCAATTAAACCCCAGAGGGAACTTACATTCATCAGAGCAAATACATCAGAGATCTTCTGAATAAATTTGACCTTTCAGAATGTAAGCCATCAAAGATTCCAATGCATCCCACCTGCATTCTGGAAAGAGAAGAGGTAAGCAAAAATGTAGAACAGAAAGTCTACAGAGGTATGATTGGTTCTCTCCTTTATCTGACAGCTTCAAGACCTGATATATTATTCAGCGTATGTATTTGTGCTAGATTCCAATCAGATCCTAGAGAATCTCACTTAACAGCTGTTAAGCGAATTTTCAAGTATCTGAAAGGTACTACTAATCTGGGTTTGTTTTATAGAAAATCTAGTGATTATAGTTTAGTAGGCTACTGCGATGCTGACTTTGCTGGAGACAGAGTAGATCGTAAAAGTACTTCTGGAAGCTGCCAGTTTCTGGGAGAAAATCTGATCTCTTGGTCCAGCAAAAGGCAATCCACAATTGCACTATCAACAGCAGAAGCTGAGTACATAGCAGCAGCAGGATGTAGCACACAAATGCTCTAGATGAAAAGTCAGCTTGAAGACTTCCAGATTTTTGAGAGTAACATCCCTATACTCTATGACAATACTTCTGCTATTTGCTTAAGTAAGAATCCTATTTTACATTCTAGAGCTAAGCATATAGAAATAAAACATCATTTCATTAGGGACTATATTCAGAAAGGAATTTTGAACTTAAAATTTATAGATACAGACCATCAATGGGATGATATCTTCACTAAACCCCTTTCTGAAGATAGGTTCAATTTCATTCTGAAACATCTCAGCATGAAAATCTGCCCAGAGTGAAAATGTTTTAATTCCATATATTTATCCTCAGAATGTATTTGTTTTACTGTGAACTTCTGATCAATCTCTTTTCAGAAAGATAGAACATGCAGATTGTATCAGATGCTAGTCTTAAAGATCTGAGAGTTTAAGCTCAAGGATAGACGTGCTGATTCCCAAATCAAACAAGTGTCATCCAATCATCAGCATATCTCTGAAGCAGAACACGCGTGCACGCTTCTGAGAAGGCAAAACGCTGATTGGGTGCATTGAGACACATGTCTGGTAACCGTTTCAAGTATCTTTCTCAAATCCCCCAAAATCAGCAAGCATTAATTGAAAGTAATCATGTTTTTAAAACGTAATCATTCCTCTTTATTGAAACCGTTTACACTTTCAAAATATTCTGAAGCCTATTTAAGCACGTTAACTTCTCACTTTAATCTTTTACAGTTTCTCATTATCTCTCAAATATTCTCTGCATTTTCTCTGTGTTCATCTCTTTCAAGTTTAAAACCTTTTTTCTCAGTTTCTCAAAAATCCCTAAGTGTGAACATGGCAACCTCCAGCAGTGCTTCTGCAGGTTCTCATAAGAAAGCATCCTCTGAACAGTATCAAGTTCCATTCAGAACACTCCTCACTCCAGTGAAGAATCTTGAAGTGTTATCTGAACTGATTATTGATTTTGGCAGTCTGAAGGAGAATGGCTTTGACTTGACAGAAGAAGTTAGGGCACAGAAATGGGAAAGGTATTTTGACAGGTTGGTTGGACCAACATTTCCAATGTTAGTCAAGGAGTTCTGGATTCATGCAACTGCTTCAACGCATCAAGTCACCTCCTACATAATGGGGAAGAAGATTGTGATCACTGAGGATCACATAACAAGGTTAATTGGTTACAGTGGCGGTGGCGTCCGCTGTATTGATATGGCTGAAAGATGTGCTGACGTGGGCGTCATAGCAGAAAGGATTTTTACCCTTGGGTTGCCCAGCAGCAAGATCAGAGATCTGAAGGATCACCACAGAGTTTGGGCGAAGATCATTCTGGGGTGTTTTAATCATAGGAAGCCAACTAGTTCCCCTGATTACATAAATATAGATCAGCAGTTTCTGATCTATTTTATCAATCAGAAGGTAAAAATCAACTTGGCTCATCTTCTGTTTAATCACCTCAGAACAAGCGTGAAGGAGACCAGGGAAGAAGAAAGAACAAAAAGGGATTGGATACCCTTTGGAAGGTTAATATCAGATATTCTGACTGAGAATAGGCTGATAGAGCACCTGATAGAAGCTCAAGAGTTAAGCACCATTGAACCAACGGTTGGGAAGCCTCTGAACGCGAAGAATCTGAAGAAAATGAAGTTAATAGAGAATATCAGAAAGGAACCCAACATTACTCCCACTGCTGACATCACCAGCAGAAGAGTTCCACTGAGTGACTTTCCTTTATTTTCTGAGATAGAATCTAAACTAGTGGTGGTTCTCAGATACTTGGACGCGTGCAAGGCTGATGGTACAGATCCCAATCTGAATATTAAAGATCTGCACCAACCTCAACCAGAAGTTACACTGAAGAAGACGAAGAAAAGGAAGGCCCCTTCAGAAGGAACATCCTAGCAGACACCCAAGAAAAGAGGTAATTTATCTGCTGCTTCTGTTTTAAATTCTTCTGCTATTCCAACATCAATCCCAACTCCAACCTCTCATAGAATCTCAATCCCCATCCCAACAATAGATGAAACCGAACCAGAAGATGACCCTTCTGAGGCACTAAAACTCAGAAGACCCCGCACCAAACATCCCAAACCAACAATCTCAACAACATCAACAATTGACAAAGTGTTGTCTGACATTGATCAACATGCCTCTGATCACCCCTCCAATAATCCAAACTCTGAACCACAAATTGTCCACTCTCCTCAACCAGAACAACCTCTCTCACCCATTCCAGAAGAACCACATATCCCTGAACAACCAGAAATTCCTCCTCCTTCTCCACAACCAGCAATTCCTTCTCCCTCTCCTCAACCAGAAATTCATCCACCATCACCTCAACCATCACCTCAACCTGAGTTTCATCATTCTGAAACTCCATCTCCTCCACCTTCTGAACCTCACTCACCTCAATCCTCTGAGCCACAACCTCTGGCAATCCAGCTGCCATGTGGAACAACAGTAACCATGGCCCAGCTGCCATCCTCGCCAGAATCTACCCCACCAAATACTCCCAAAACTCCCCCCAGTCCAATTATTATTTCTGATTCACCCACTCCATCTCCCAAACAAACAGCTCCCAAACAAACCACAAAAAACCCCAACACGACCTTCATAGATTTAACAATCCTTGACCGTCTTGCTGATCTGAAAAATAAAATAGCCATTCCAAAACCAAAACAGCCAGATGTTGGCTCTGGTATTATGAATTTTGAAACAGGTTTGCAGCAGTGGATTGCTTCTCTGAAGCAAGTCTGTCCTGGAATGATTGATCCAGCTGCCTCTGACCAGCTTTGGGTACGTGTTGAAGCTCTAAAATTGCAAGACATCAACTATGAGCAAGCACAGCAGAATTTCAGCAAGCTTCTGAATGAAGTTGGAAGTCAGCTGCTGAAAGAAGACGTGCTCCCTCTGGATAGTGAGCCATGGTCTGAGAAGCGTCCAGCTTCAAAGGTGCAGCCAGAAGAAGATCAGACTATTCAAGCTGAGGTCAGCCAAGCTGAAGATATTGCAGAAAGCTCTCAGAAGCTCCCTGCTTCTGATGTTTCTCAAGCTGCCTTGGACATGCAAACTCTGGAAGAGCTGAAGCTGAATGATATCCGTCTGCAGCAAAGGATGGATGAAAATGACCAGAAGATGAAAGAAAGGATGGATGTGCAGGATAGCAAGATAGACACAGTAGTCAGCATGGTGCACAAGCAGACTGAGACTGCTGATCAGATCAAAGCAATGCTGGAGACTCTGTTCACACGCCTTCCTCCCCAACCTTAGATTTTCATTCATTCCATTTTCATGTTTTCTTTGTATATCTTCTGTACTGTTTTGTCTGATTCTGGATATTTTAATATGACAAGTTTTTCTACTCTAATTGTGTTAGCACTTCACTTACACTTTTTGATTGCTGACAAAAAGGGGGAGAACAAGAATGATATTTTCAATAATGGATTACTAAGACAGAAAATCTCAAACATTCTAACTCTGATATACTTGAATATGTTTTCTGTTTTTGCTTAAGTCTACAGGTACAAGAATGCTCTCTAACTCACTGAAGACTAAAGCTCTGATACTCTGATCCAAAGCAAAGCTCTGATAAAGCTCTGACATTCTGATCTGAAGCTCTGCTATGATATTCTGATCTAAAAGCTTCTGATAGTCAAGGCTCTGATATTCTGATGATCAAAGAAAGACAATAAAGATCTGATCCTGAAGAACTCTTGGAATTAAAAAGGGAAGCAATAAATTCAGGGGGAGTATCTCTCAACTCTGATATCTCTTTATCCCTTATCTTTGATAACTTCTTTCTCTGATACATCTTATCATTTAGTTATCTCTGATACTCTTTCACGTTATTTTAAATTAAAAATATCTAGTTTTTGTCATCATCAAAAAGGGGGAGATTGTTAGAACAAAGTTTGAATCTACTACCCTAAGTCTAAGTTTTGATGATAACAAAATGAAAGGATATTAATTATGTGATTTATATAAGAACTATTTGCTACCTAAAATATTACCTTCTGTTTTGCAGAAACTCTGATAGGCATCAGCAAGAGTACACTTAATCAGCATCAGAATATTGGTTATTAACATCAGCATCAGAAGATGCTATATCAGAATACCAGAATCAGAAGAATAATTCACGTGTATACTGAAGCTTGATGAACAGAACTGCGCTCAACACTCTGATAAAGACAACAACAGTTCATCAGCACTTAAGCAGAGTCAGAATGAGGCCAAGCCAGAACACGCTTTAAGTAGCAACGGTACTGTGCATTCAAAGAGAATTATTACCAACGGCATCATTCTAGACAAGATCTGCTCAATAAGGAAAGTTTGTTATTTGCATTGAATCAAGATTATTGCTCCAACGTTCAACAAATTCAGTGCTATATAAACAAGTCAATGGAGATTGAATTGGCTAATTCTCTACATTATATTACACGCCTAAAAGCTAATCATCATCTTCCTTCTCTCAGTTTGCTAAATGCTTCATATCTCCTTACTCAGTATTTTAGCAATCTAGTTTCATAAGCTTAAGTTGTATAATATCACTGTTGTGATACAGTTTTGTAGAAAACATTCACACACCTAGATTTCTCTTCTTTGTAAGAAAGTGATTCCTTGACAAACCGGGTTGTGGTTTGCATCAAGAAGGCTTTAGCAGTTGTTAAAGCAGTTTGTAATATTTAGTTGAATATAGTGGATTAAGACCTCGTTGGAGAGAGGCGAAATCACCTTGACGGGTGGACTGGAGTAGTTTGAGATCAAACGAACCAGGATAAAAATATCTTGTTCATTGCATTGATTTTCAGTTTTACAATTCAACCCCCCTTCTTGTGTTTTTCACTTCTTAGGTCCAGATCACTTCTTCGAGGATCATGAAGGATGCGAGCTTAAACGAAGACGATTGGATCCAGACTCGACTTGATCAACTGAATCTGATTGATGAGAAAAGACTTACTGCTGTCTGTCATGGTCAAATGTATCAAAAACGAATGATCAAGGCTTTCAACAAAAAGGTCTGACGTCAAGTGTATCAAGTGGGTGATCTAGTAATCAAGTGTGTCATACTGCCGCAAGGTGATCCCAGGGTCAAGTGGACTCCCACATACGAAGGGCCATTTATGGTCAAAAGCATATTTTTTGGTGGGGCCATGATTCTAACCACCATGGATGGTGACGACTTTCCTCACCCTATTAATGTGGACATAGTGAAAAGATATTACGCATGAATAAAGACCCGATAGGTTGACTGGCCTAGGAAAAAATAAGGGCATCCCGACGAACCAAAAAGGGTTCGAGAAAATTTTAGGGATAAAAAAAAATATATGTACACCCGACAAGTCGAAAACCTGCAAAGGCGGCTTGGGCAAAAAAGGGTATCCCAGTGGATTGAAAACCCGAAAGGGCTGTCCAGGCAAAACTTAGGGATTTGAAGCGTATCACTATGTCCCATTGGATCACCTTGCGATCAGACTTCAATATAAACTATTAAGCTCAAATGGTATCGATCAATCCAGTCAGCTTCGGACGAGTAGCAAAGTGATGAGACGCTCGAAGACATAAGGGCAATAGCAGAATTGAAACTCAATGAGATTATTACACATAGCTATTTTATTCTCTTTGTACACTATTTTGTATAGTTTTCACTCTCACGACGACGTTCTCCTATTAGAACGTCAGCCTCTTTATACAAAATTCCTGTTATAGGAAAACTTCAGAAATCAATACAAATCATTTCTTTGGAAGTACAAAACTGTTTGTTTTTCTTTTTTCTGTTTTGTTTTGTAAAAACGTCCAATGAATTATTCTTAACATATGCATTTGAATATGATTTCTATTCACAAATATTTGCATAAGAAATAGAAAGACAATTGCTCATGACTTTAAGGAACATGGAAAAGTCTAAAAAACCATTTTAGTCCCGACAGTTACTCCTTCCAACAGGTACAGGGGCAGAGACAGTTTTGAGACGAAGTCACCATTACATATGACCCCGTGACGTCTATGTTCTCCGCAGAGTAGAAACAACCAAAGTTTCAATCTCTCCTTCCCCAAGAAGGAATTATCTCATCCAGCAAAATTCCTTCTCCAACTGCAATCTGTATTCCCCAGCCGAGTTTTATAATTTCAAACAGTTATAAAATCTCCTCCCGAGTAGAGTTTATTTCTCTAACTACAGAAGTTCATTCCCCGACAAAGTTTATTTCTCTACAACGGCAAAATATTTTAATAAAGCATCTCCCTCCACAGAGTTATTCTCAAGCAGAGTCAATCCCCGACAGGAAGAGGAAATCCCCGACAAATTATATCCTTTCATCATCCCCAACGGAACGAAGGATTTAACCTCCTTATACTCTTCAACAGCAGTTCGGGATTTACTTTCCTAGACTAAGAAACATCACAATAGCATTCCATAATCATACATTATGGAATGCACATACACATTGCATACAACATAATCTCATTTGTTTTGAGAACATCACCACAATGCCTTTCATACATCATGACATTGCATATGACTAACTCTTTGCCTTTTTCAGGGAAAAGATTAAATCAGTAAACACCTTTGGCTAACTATGTGACCTAGTAGTTTTTTCAAAAGCTACAGGCTATTTCAGCATCTTCTTCAGAACGACATTCTCATAAGAACTTCTCTGGTTCAGTCAGATCGCCACTAAGATCTCTCTGATTCCTATTCCAGTTGAAGATATTCCAAGACTTTTATCTGGTACAGTTGAATCGACCCTAAGATTCTTCTGGTTTCCATTTCAGTCAAAGTTAATTAAAGATCTTCTCTGGTTCAGTCAGATCGCCACTAAGATCTCTCTAAATCCTATTCCAGTTGAAGATGACCCAAGACTTTTGTTTGGTTCAGTTGAATTGATCCTAAGATTCTTCTGATTTTCGTTCCAATCAATGTTAATTAAAGACCTTCTTTGGTTCAGTCAAATCGCCACTAAGATCTCTCTGATTCCTATTCTAGTTGAAGATGACCCAAGACTTTTGTCTGGTTTAGTTGAATCGATCCTAAGATTCTACTGATTTCCATTCCAGTCAAATTTAATTAAAGACCTTCTCTGGTTCAGTCAGATCGCCACTAAGATCTCCCTGATTCTTATTCCAGTTGAAGTTATCCCAAGACTTTTGTCTGGTACAGTTGAATCAATCCTAAGACTCTTCTAATTTCTGTTCCAGACAAAGTTAATTGAATACCTTCTCTGGTTCAGTCAGATCGCCACTAAGATCTCCCTGATTCTTATTCCAGTTGAAGATAACCCAAGACTTTTGTCTGGTTCAGTTGAATCGATCCTAAGATTCTTCTGATTTATGTTCCAGTCAAAGTTAATTAAAGACCTCCTCTGGTTCAGTCAGATCGCCACTAAGATCTACCTTATTGTTATTCCAGTTGAAGATATCCCAAGACTTTTGTCTAGTTCAGTTGAATCGATCCTAAGATTCTTCTGATTTTCGTTCCAGTCAAAGTTATTTGAAGACCTTCTCTGGTTCAGTCAGATCGCCACTAAGATCTCCCTGATTCTTATTCCATTTGAAGATAACCCAAGACTTTTGTCTGGTTCAGTTGAATTGATCCTAAGATTCTTCTGATTTTCGTTCCAGTCAAAGTTAATTAAAGACCTTCTCTGGTTCAGTTAGATCGCCACTAAGATCTCCCTAATTCTTATTCCAGTTGAAGATATCCCAAGACTTTTGTCTGGTTCAATTGAATCGATCCTAAGATTCTTCTGATTTCCATTCCAGTCTCTGGGATACGGTGGGAGAACTGACTTAAGGTTTTTCTTTTGTGTTCGTAAATGTTGCGGTTTAGCAAGAGTCGCCACTGACTTTTCTTTTATCCAAAAGGAAAGGTGAAAAAGCACAGGAAAGACCTTTAGAGATGTTTTCTTGAGTTCGGGGGGTAGATTATGAAAAGGGTAGGTATTAGCACCCTTTTCATCAATGGTTTTCCATGGGCTCTTAGTTACCTGCTAGATCACTTGCTTTTGTTTGAAATTGTGCTTTGTGTGGTTTTTGAAAATATTTTGAAAATGTGACTTTGTAATGATTCTCGTTTCTATAAGAATGCGTACAAAGTTTTGTTTTAAAAATAGTTCAAAGAGGTGTTTGTGGGATGTGTTTTTGAAAGTGATTTTGAAAAGGGTTTTCTTTGTAATGGCTCTCGTTTCTATAAGAACGCGTACAAAGTGTCATCTTTTGAAAATGTTTCAAATGGAAGTGTGAGTGTATAAAATGTTTTTATTGTGAGCAAGCGAGTAACTGAGAGTGAACCTACCTACTCAAAATGTCTTAGATGTGATTTTCCTCCTCCTTTAGATGTTGCTATCTTACCATTGATTTGATAAGAAGCCCCATTATTGGATGTGAAGGGACGAGTGTGGGACGTTTGTATAGTCATAGAAGGCAACCCATGGAACATTTTAGCAAAGTTGTTTTAGGGACTAGATCGTTTACTGAAGGCAACATCGAGGGTCATCGAGGGACTACGATCTTTTGTCGAGGGTCTTTTGCTAAAACACCCATGTTCGAGGGACATGACTATTTTCCGATAGGGAACAAGTGATATTACCCTAGGGATTCTAGTGTGCAAGTGTGTTTGATTGTATGCATTTAGTCTTGATTAGGGTGATCTATTTGTTGATTTCATGTTTTGCCATATACGTCCTAATTACTAACAATATATGAAAGCAATAAAAGTGCGGAAAGTAAATATCCTACGCTATTACAATCATTAAGGGGATGGGGTGTACAAACTTATGAATGGGGGTTGCAAGTAAAAATAAGTCCTAAGTTACTATTACAACCATATTGAAATGTATAATATAAGAAAGAAAAAGAGTTGTTTAGAAAATGGTTTTTTAGTCTTAAGTTAATTAAATAATAAAAGAAAATATTTTTATGTCTTTTTATGTTAAATAAAAAAAGGCTTAATATAAAAAATGATAAAAAGGAAAATAAATGAAAGAGTTGAAAAAGGCGTGCTGCTGCGAGCAAAACCACAAGGATCAGAAGTTCTGGAGTAAGGAGCGTTGTGACTCAACAGGAAACGTCAATGGGCATCAGAAGTTTTGAGTTGGTAAACTCCGAGGTCATGCAAGAAACGTTAGAGGGAAAACACATAAATTCTGGGTGGTATTCAGACAGTGAGCCAAAAGTCATAAGTTCTGTGCTATGCTAAAAACAGTGAATAAACATCAGCAGTTTAGTGCATTATTAGCATGTAAAAATCAGAAACTCTGAATGTTTGAAAACATCGAGTGAAAACATCAGAAGTTCAGTATATTTGACATGTAAGGAGAACTCTGAAGTTCTGTGCTGTGTTAGAACAATGAGTGAATCATAGAAGTTCTGAATTATGCTGAGCCAGTGAGTGAACATTAGTAGTTCAGTGCATTATCAGCATGTAAGAATCAAAAGTTCAGTGTGTGTTAACAGTGAGAAAAATCATAGAAGCTCTGTGTGTTAAAATAGTGAAGAGAACTCATAAGTTCTGTATGTGTTTAACAGTGAGAAAAAATCATAGAAGTTATGTATGTTAAAACTATGAATGAACATCAGAAGTTATGCCATATTTCAACTCTTGATCAACACATCAACAATTTATTCAGTTCTTTTTAAACAGCAAACCAGAAGGATAACAACACAACAGTTTATAGAAGTTCTAAATCTAAATCTGAGTCTATCCCTAATTAAGAAGTTCTGATCCATAGTTTTTCTATTCATGCAACGATATGTACAACATTAATACTATGATATTTACATGTTAATGATGTTCAAAATGAAAAACAAGCAAAGTCAGAAAGACTTACCTTGAACCTAGAGCGTGTTTGGAGCTTTGAGTTGCTGCCTTTGGATGTTCTGGAATCAGCAAGAGTGACAGAATAGTGGTTATGTTCTTTGATCCAAAAGGAAAAGCAAAGGTTTGGTTTTCTGTTTGGGAAATCTGGATTTTTATGAAGGTTTCACAAATTCCTTATCTCTCTTTTGGCCAATCTCTCTCCAAAAGCCAGCCCCTTGTAAGTGTGATGGAGCAAAGTATTTATAGGAGAATTTTTTGTGATTTTGGGGGGAAAGACAAATGGTATTTTAAATCAATTTGGCATCCTGCTCCCTTGCTTTTTCATCACTGTTTTTGTATGCTAGTTTGGTGTAATTATGGGATACAGGCTTTTGTACCCTAAATTTCGCCCCTAATTTTTTCCAGTCGCACTTTAATATCACATTTTGTCATTTGGTCATAGTCATTAATAAATAGCTTCATTCATCACATTTGCATCATTTAATCGTGTTTAAGTTGACCAAAAGTCAGTTTAAATCGACATTTGCATCATTCTGTAGTGGAAAAATACCTGACATTTCACTTCATGCATTTTTACCTGTTGACTATTTTCTTGCATCGCTCCAAATTGTTTATATGTCGATAATAAAAATATTTCGGTTTGACAGACAAACTGTTAAAAGCGATTCGACACTGTGCGAAAAATTAGCGAGAAAAATATTTCAAGTTTTCACCTTTTACCGATCATTTTATGAATCTGCGTCTCGCGTAGATTATGACGGTATGCTCGCTTTATTTTTTTGATACAGTTTGAAGTCTCGTTTTTAACCGTAAAACGTTTGTTTAGCCTGATATTTTTATTATTATTTTATTTTGATTTTTGACTTTTTGAATATTTTTTCTTTAATCTTTGTGACATGTAGTTTATTTTAATGTGTTCATTTTATTTTTTCGGATAAATTTTCGTCCATTTTTTATCGTTTTCGATCATTTTGGGTCTTTATTTTTTACTCTTAAAAAATTCAAAAAAATTATTTTAAATTGAATTAATTTAGGTACTTTCTGTTTTTTATTTCATTTTTATCATTTAAGGGCGTTTTTGTCATAAAAAATATTAATTACACTATACTTGATTTCTATTGGTTGTTGACAAAATTTGCGGATTAATGCATACTGAATTTATTTTGAACGGACATGATTAACTTTGAAATCAATTTTTGTTTTTCATTTTCCTATATAAAGCATATTTATCTCTTTGTTTAAGGACAAGAAAACAAAACAACAACTAAAAAGCAATAGCAATGGCAGTAACTCTTTTCCTCTTTTCCCTTCTTCTACTAACAGTAAATTCCCTCCACCTACCATTACAAACCCATTCCACCGTTTCCAACATTACCTATCCCTCTCCACGCAAACCAGCCACCTCCATCCAACCTCCACTTGCTTCCGATCCACACCGGTCCTCATCAATTCTGCAAATAGTAAACCTTCACCGTAACCACGACCTCCACTATTAACCGCGATTCACTTTCATCTCCTTCTTCAGCAAGCTGTCCCTCTTCGTAATACGTAATAACACCAACCTGCCTTCTTCCTGTCGCCTCACTATCATCATCCACCATCACCAATTTGTGACTCCCTCCGCCTCTGCTCAACTGTCATTTCCGATTTCCTATCATTATCTCGCCATTACAACTCCACATCAACAACCACCCGCTTCAGCTTCCGACTTTAGCAAATTTCATATCCGACACTGTTTGGTAATTCTTCAAGTCTACTGGATTGTTTAAACTGTATTTTTATATTCTGATTAATTATTGGATTGCTGCTTGTTTTGTTGTTTTGTCTTGATTTGAATTGATAATTGTTATGCTGCCAACAAATGTTGAGATGAATTTCTAAAAAAAGTTTGTTTAGTGTTTATGCTTGGTTTATTTTTTGAATTGTTATGCTGTGAAATTGTGTTTGTTTGGGTTAAGTTTGGTCATTGAAAATTCTGTTTTGAGTGTCTATATCATGATGTTCCATTGAAAGAATTCTGGGTCATTTGTGTTAAACCATATTGAGTTTTGATGGATTTTGTGTTATGTTTGTGAATGATAAGTGTTGTTAGTCGGAATGTTGAAAGCATTATGTCGGTGCCACTTTGTCCTCTGGCATTGACTTTGATTGAAACGGACTTCATTGAGCATTATCAATTTTGTAAAGCTGCTTCCCGAAATAGTTTACTCGATTAAGATTTTCACTGAATTTAATTTTTCCATGTTATTCGAGCAAATTTGAAGGAGATTATGATGACATTCGTTTGAAATTCAAAGAAAATTTTGATTATAGGAAACATCGTGTATCTCACTTGTTTTGAATATTTCTGAGATTGAGTTTTTGAATGTTGTTTCATATTCATTAGTTGCTGCCCGGTTTTCTTTTTTTTCTCTTCGATTATGACTTAAATCCAAACTTGGTTCACGATTTGAAGTCATTTTCAATTGAAACATAGGCGCATGCTATTTGTTTTCGGTGTCTAATGATTTGAAATGTGTCTTAAGTTTGTTTTGAGAATTATGAAATTTGTAGTTGTTGTCCGGATTTATTCTTGTTGAAATTTTGATTCAAAACTCAATTTTAATCACTTGTGGATTTAATATGAAAATGACATGAGTTTATTAAATTGTCGATGTTGATGTTGTCATGCTGTTTTAGTGATTTTGAAGAATGTTTTTGATTATGTTTCAAGTTGAAATCAATTTACAAGGTTTGTTGGTTTAATATCAGTGTTTGTACATAAGTTTGGAATCACTTGGAAATTGATTTTCATGAGCTTTTATGCATAATTTGTTGTTGTCCAACTTTTGATGATGCTTGATAATGTTTGATTTTTCATGGATTGAATTGAATTGTAGCATGAGTTTCTATGGCTTTGTTTGTGAATTTAAATTCTTGGATAATCATCATTTGTTTGGTTCATACTTTGAATTCAATTTCTCATGTTGCAATGTGAAATTTTGGATTTTTGTTTTCCGTTGTGTATGAAATAGCGGTTGCTTTTGATACATTTGAAATAATATGTGCAATACTGATTTTTTGTGTTTACATGGAATAATGTCATGAATTCTTGATTTCTATTTGTGTAAATATTCATTTGTTCATATGCATCATACATGTTCATTTTGATTTTTATACTTTGTGATCACTAACATAAATTCAAATCTTGTTGCAATTTCGTTTCATTTTAAATTTTATACCGCTTATGCTACTAATGAGTTTGTTTACAGTGAAGGTTTCTGAAAATCGTTTCAAGTATCCATTCTCAAATATCGCATCAATAATTCCTACACTTCTCCCTTTTACCTTTTTATTGTATTTTACTATTCTGATTTAATATTTGGTACTGTAAATATATACTTGTACATAATATTTTGACTGTATATTTTATTCACTTCATCTGTAATTAAATTCAGGATATGTAAATATTATTTTCATCACATTGTGATTTTAATTTTAATTCCAACTAACTTCTGAAAATTATGCGGATGCATATATTTTTTTCCCGTGCTGTTAGTTTTGTCTGTATATTTCATGTGATGCATGGAATCTTATACCATGAGCTTTATCCATGCTTTCTTCATCTGTGATTTATTTTCACGTGTTGTGGTTCATTTTACTTTATTCACTGCTGAGAGTATTATCTTACATCTGGTTTTTTTGATGCCGTCGACTTGTGATTTATTTTCACCTGATGTTTGATATACTCTTAGGTTAATTTTTACCTGTCTGTGGCTTTAAACCCAACGGGATGGGAATACGGTATTGACTTCGTCATGTCAAATACTGGTTTCTTATTCGGTCGGATTCGCTTTATCGTATCTTTTACCCTCGTGTACATAAGGACATTCTTTTCCCCTTTCTTTAAATTTCTAAACTTTCTCATCTTTTTCAAAATCTTCTTTGTTTATAAACTCAAACTGCTTTCATAATAAACCTCGACTTTGTCAAGTGCTTTTATTTTAAAACTTATTTTCCTAAACAAACTTCAATTCATTTAATCATACTTTGACATTTTTCAAAATTAACAAAAACACTTCAAATCATTCAAACTCTTTTGTGCGCTCGAGAATTTTACCCTTCAAAACTTTTTTTCGAGTTGAGACATGATTCATTGATAGTCGAGCAACATTCTCCTATCCCCATGGTTATAAAGGTGTCGACTTTTCCACTTGAGTATGAGAGGTGTTCTTAAACCCTCACTCTTGCTGACGCAGGGTCCATCTTTCTCACACCTTGTGGGCATTAGTCGAGATTTCTCTCCTAACAATGACGACTTGTCTCCTTGTTTAAAAACAATCAACAGACAAGTCTTTTATAGCCGAACTACGATGCTCTGACTTTACCATTGCACGAGGGAGTACGTAGGCACTAAGTCTTATGACCCAAGGCGAGCAACAAAAATAATAAAAAACATTTTCTTTTGTTTGCAAATAAAAATTCATTCTTTTCCTTTAGAAAGTAAACCTTTACATAACACTCTTTTTAAAAGAAACCAAACAAAGTGGATCCTACAGAGTACCGTAGATGATTAGGATGATAATACCTTCCCTTTGCATAACCGACCCCCGTACCTTGATCTCTTATCTTTTTGGGTTTTGTTCTCTTTTTTCCCATTTCCCTTTGGATACAATAAAGTGCGGTGGAGACTTCATTATGTTGAGATAAGTCAATTGATGGCTTAATCTCAAATCTTTACCGCTACATTTCTATTTCATATTCATCACTGTCGCAATTGAGCGCCAGAAAAGTGTGCGACAGGAAAGTGGCGACTTCACTGGGGACAGATTGACCTATTGCTGGTCCATTCCTAAGTGGGTCAATCCTAGCCTTGTTTGTTTATCTTTTATGAGTGTGTATATATTGTTTTACTTGCTGTCTATTACTTTCCATTATGTTGTATATATGTTTGTCTGGATTTTCTTGGTTTTCAGGGACTTGGTGATTTCTTATAAGTCTTCTACCCGGACTTTGGGCAAACATAAGATAGGATGGGCGGTAAAGTCATGTTAACTTTGAGGGAGTAATCCCAAAAAAGGAGACATGAGATCCCCCACTAAGTGGAGGCCCCTTTGACTGTAGTTTCGTTTATCAAGTAATCGAGAAGACGTACTGCTTTCGACCTGGGAGCCTGTTGAAGCTGAGGACCTTAGAATACCTAACCCATCTTGGCCTTTTAGGTGTAGTGCGGAAGCTTTGACGGAGTAATCCGGAAATAGTTGTCACACGATACTACACTCAGACGAGTTTTTCGTGAGAATATTACTGATTACCGAGTTAATCGGGACGTTGGTGATATCCGAAGGAAGGATGTAGACTCTGGGAACCTCTTAGAACCTTGTTTGGCAGGTGATAACCATTAGTCCAAACCTTATGGGTTGTACCTTTGACTCCAGGCTCGTGACTCTGAACCATGTAATCCTGTTATTGTGAAGTGAATTTCATAACATTGCATATCATTTGCATCCTCTACATCATTTTGCATACATCCAGGTTGTTCAGGATCTTATTTTCAGTTGTTCTTTCTTCCAGTTAGTCATCTACCGTCAAGCTGATTCCTCAACACAACTACGGGACTAGAGCTGCTGCCAGATTGAGAATGGAAAACTAAGAACAACACAACATAGAAGTTAGATTGGAAATCGACGAGTTGATGTCGGGCATGAACAAACTTACTGAGATGATACAAGTCCTGATTTCCAGAGGAGAGCCACCTCAAAGGTGTGTGATATCTGAAATCCCAACTGCTTATGTTGACACTCAACCTATCCAGCATACATCTACTACATGGCCAGAGTTTGGGTTACCTCAGAATTACTTTTCTCCTGTTGTAATTACTTCAATGGTTGACCAGTCTTCCCGACCAGTCTTTCAAGCTCCAGTTTTCACTGAACCTCAGCCAATCATTCATACTGCTTCTCGTCAACCTGTTGCACAAGATGCTTTTAGGAACCCTCTCTTTGAGTACCATGCTTCCAGTCCTTGAAGTGTGAGTCAGGGAGACTTTGGTGATTTTGAAGAGTTCAAAGAACAGTATCAGACTTTGGAGAAGAGACTCAGAGCTATGGAAGGAAATGAGTTCTTCAGTGTTGATGCTAACAACATGTGCCTAGTTTCTGATCTGGTTATGCCTTCAAAGTTTAAGACTTCAGAGTTTGAGAAATACCAGGGGCACACTTGTCCAAGAAGTCATTTGTTGATGTACTTTCGAAAGATGTCTGCTTACACCAAGAATGACAAGCTGCTTATCCATTGTTTCCAAGATAGTCTGAGTGGAGCTTCATTGAAATGGTATATGGGACTTGAGAAAGGTCGTATCCAATGCTTCCAAGATCTTGTTGATGCTTTCATAAAACAATACAAATACAACCTTGACATGGCACCTAATCATCTCCAATTGCAAAATATGTCTCAGAATGAGAAAGAATCTTTCAAGGAATAAGTTCAACGATGGAGAGAATTGGCATCTCAAGTTGAACCACCTCTGGAAGAGAAAGAGCTGATTGCTTTGTTCATGGATACTTTGCCCCCCCTTCTTTTGGGAGAAGATGATTGGTAGTGTGTCCTCCAGCTTCACAGACCTGGTGACAATTGGCCAAAGATTAGAAGAAGGAATCAAGAATGGTAAAGTGTCTAAAGCTGCTGAATCTTCTAATGGTGCAAAGAAATACCTTGAGAACTTTCAGAAGAAGAAAGAGGTAGAAGCCAATGTTGTCTCGACTGAGAGAAGAGGACCTCGCCGTAGGCCTCAATACACTGATCAACCACAAGTAGCGGCTGTTACTCCTGCGGTCAATGCTCAACCAATTCATGTCCCTCAACGCCAGAATATTGCATAGAATCAGAATCAGAATAGGGCTCAGTTTGATCCCATCCCTATGACATACACTGATTTATATCCTATATTGGTGCAGAAAGGCTTGATTACAACTAAGCGTCTGATTCCTCGAAATCCTCCTCCAGCTGGGTTCAGATCTGACCTTCACTGTGAATTTCATCAGTGAGCTTCCGATCATGACTTAGAGAGCTGCTATGCATTGAAAAACAGAGCACAAGAATTGGTGAAAGCAAATATTCTTAATTTCAAAGAGGCAGGCCCTAATGTTGTCAACAATCCTTTGCCAAAACAAAGTGGCTGAAGAATGAGTTGGGGTACCCTCAAGTCACTTCCTAAAGCCAGTGTTTCAGACAGGACAACTCATCCTTGTTACTGATTAGACACTAGGCCATGTTTCTTTCTGTTTGCATTTTCCCTTGTTTATGTTAAAATTGTTGCTTTCAAATTCTGTTTGTACTTTCATGTTGATAACGAGAAATCGTATCATATAATTACTACATTTTTTTTATCGATTTTCATAATATATTAACTCGTTTAACTCCCGATTGTTCTGAGTTTTTGTGTCTTTTCACAGGTACAACATGTTTCAAATCAAATTAGTGAAAAAGGATCACATGAAGGAAGCCAACCAAAAAATCAGAAGAAAAAGAACCAATCTGCAAAAATCTGCAAAGTTTGTTGTTGTGATGACCGTCACACCTCCATTACGAGCGTAACGCGCTCACATCCTGAAGAACGCTCGTCACACATCATTGACGAACGTAATGCGCTATTTAGGCGCATTCCGACCGTCACCTCCTCCTGACGACCATCACACGCGTAATTCAGTGTCATGCAAAACAAAAGACGTGGGCAACGTAATGGATGTTTTATTCTCCTACAATTTCTCAACTTCAGCAACTATCAGTCCGAGTCTTCCTCCACTCAAGCAGTGCAAGTCCATGTTCCTAAATTCTCTTAACTGAAAAAATCCTATTCTATAAATAGGAGGCATTTTAATGGAACAGGGTCGGAGATTTTTTACTACAGAGCCAAACTTTTGCCTTTCTGCATTATTTTGTTTTATTTGCTTTTGAATCATTATACCCACTGTAACGTTCAGTTTCCAAAATTAGTTTCCAAAAGTGTTAATTCTTCATCTAAGGATTAATACAGTCATATATTTCAATTAATCGCAAGGATATTGTACGCACTCAAGAGTACCACAACAACATATTTACAGGTTTTATGCAATTGGTTTTTATTATTCTCATGCTATGTTAGTTTTTTTATGAATTGTATTTTACGTTGCAAGGTTGCTAAATATATTATGTCTGGCTAATTTTTTTTGTACCGGTATGTGAATCCTAAGCACCGAAGGAATTCAGTGATAACTTGGCTAAAAACTTTCATAAATAATTTCTGGTTTCCAATTTCCATATTTAATTTAACTACCCTTGTCACGAGAGTGAAAGGATATTTAACACGATTTTTCCATGAGAGTGGGAAATTAATTAAGGCAAGAACCCGCATGCGAGAGCTGGGGTTCAACCCAGATAGTGGTAACGAAAAATTAATCTTTAAATACACGAGAGTGTTTTAACAAATTAATTAAACTCAAGTTGTTTTCAAAAAGTGTTATTAAATTTAAAGTGCATCCACTAGGTTTAGTAGCATAACTTATTTCATGAACACGAGAGTGTATGTCTCAGGTTTTTAAACAATTCATTTTTACCGAAATACTTTATATGCCAAGCGATTCACCGAGTTCCCGAAGTCCGACTATCACATACCGGTATAGCTATTACTATTTATTTTAATTAAACTCTTTTTCCCCGAAAACCAAATATTCATCGCTTAGTTAAACAATTGTAACATTAGATCGTATGCGATTGACCCTCAGTCTCTGTGGGTTCGATAATCATTTAAAACTAGAACGACTAAACTGTATACTTGCAGTTAGTATCCCAATAGACTTATAAAGTCCCGATCAAGTTTTTGGCGCTGTTGCCGGGGACTGATTAGTCAATTAAGTACGATTCTTCTGTTGCGCGTTTAGACTAGGCAACAGAAACCCTATTTCGATTTGTATGCCAAGGACTCGTTCACAAGGCGAACCACTTGACAAATCGACGGACGAACCTGAATGCATCCTTTCCATAAGACGAACAGTCAGGGATTACTGTTTAAATCACGCTATTCCTTTACCAAAACCCGATATCAAGATTGATTCCGAAACAGATTCTAATTCTTCCCCTGAAACCGAAATCAATCTAGAAGTAGACATGGCCGAAGAACGAAGGACCCGTCCACTGAAGGAGTATGCAGATCCATCACAACAAGAACCCCACAATAGCATTGCTGCTCCAGCAATTAATCGAAACGATTTTGAGTTGAAACCGTCATTGATATCAGCTATTCAACAACGCCAATTCTCTGGAAATCCTACCGAGGATCCAAATGAACATCTTAAAAAATTCGTTCAATTTTCCGACACAGTTATAGAAAATGGTGTTAGTAAAGATGCAATAAGATTACGTCTTTTTCCTTTTTCACTAAGAGATAGAGCTTGGGCTTGGTTGCAATCCTTGCCGTCAAATTCCGTCACTACGTGGGAAGAACTTAAGACTGTATTTTTAGCATGATACTTTTCCCCAAGCAAGACTACTGCATTAAGAGCTCAAATCAACGGATTTAGGCAGAAGGATACTGAGTCACTATTCGATGCATGGGAACGCTACAAA
This sequence comes from Vicia faba, assembly GCA_948472305.1. Taxonomy (NCBI): domain Eukaryota; kingdom Viridiplantae; phylum Streptophyta; class Magnoliopsida; order Fabales; family Fabaceae; genus Vicia; species Vicia faba. The sequence continues at coordinate 1,292,245,273 of OX451741.1, forward strand.
GATATGATGCGAATGTGCCCACATCACGGATTAGAAAACTGGATGATTATCCACACATTTTATAATGGACTCTTGTACAATACAAGACTCTCTATAGATGCCGCCGCAGGTGGTACACTGATGGACAAGCCTTACAACGAAGCTAACCAACTCATTGAAAATATGGCTCAAAACCACTATCAGTGGGGAGGAGAAAGAACACCTGTGGAGAAAACTCAAACCAAAAGTGGGATGTACGAGATTAGTAGCCTAGATAAAGTTAATGCTAAGGTAGATGCTCTTACCCAAAAGATAGAAAGCTTGACCTTACCTCCTGCAGCCACCGTGGCTGCAGTTACCCCAAACTGCGAAGTTTGTGGAGTTCCTGGTCATGTTGGAACCGAATGTCAAATCCTAGCAGGAATATCAGTTGATCAGGTGAATTACGCTCAAGGTAATCCTTATGCTAATACCTATAACCCATGTTGGAAGAACCATCCTAACTTCTCATACAAGAACAATAACGCTTTATATGCACCTGGCCAAGCACCCGCTGTACCTCCAGGCTATCAAAAACCCGCTGCTAATGTTCCTAACATTCCTAAGAAGTCTAACCTTGAAATCCTAATGGAAACTTTTATCGCTAATCAAGCTTTACAAAACAAAGAATTCCTCAATCAAAACATTCACACCAGTGAACAATTGAAGCTATTAGCAAATAAGGTAGATGCCCCAACAACTCACAACAAAATGTTAGAAACCCAAATCTCCCAAGTAGCATAACACCAAGCTAGTTCTGCCGCACCTGCTGGTACGTTTCCTGGACAGCCACAACCCAATCCTAAAGGACATGCTAATGCTATCACATTATGAAGTGGGACAACACTTGATGAACCGGTAGATCCTAGACTCCAAAACCCGACCATGTATCAAAAACCTGAAAAGGAAGCAGAGAAATCGAAAGAACAATCTGAGAATGTAGAGGAAGACGCGAATGAGAACGGAGAGGTTTTAGAAAAACCTTACGTACCTCCACCGCCATATAAACCACCAATTCCATACCCTCAAAGACTTGCAAAATCCAAAAACAAGGGGCAATTCAAGAAATTTGTAGAACTTCTGAAATTATTAAACGTCACTATTCCGTTTAGAGAAGCTATAAATCAAATGTCGTCATATGCTAAATTCCTAAAAGAAATACTGTCTAATAAGAAAAAAATTGTTGAAAACAAAACCGTTATGCTAACTGCCGAATGTAGCGCCATAATTCAAAATAACATGCCCCAAAAGCTAAAGGATCCTGGTAGTTTCTCCATATCATGTGTAATTGGAAAATCTGTCATAGACAAAGCTCTATGCGATTTAGGAGCAAGTGTTAGTCTAATGCCCTTATTTATTTGCGAGAAGCTCAAACTAGGTGACATGAGACCTACCAAGATGTCTCTACAACTAGCCGACAAATCAGTCAAATTCCCTGTTGGTATGCTAGAAAACATTCCTGTCCGAATAGGTTTACATACCTACTGACTTTATAATAATAGACATAAAGGAAGATTCAAATATTCCCATCATATTAGGAAGGCCTTTTTTAGCCACTGCAGGAGCCATTATTGACGTTAAGAAAGGAAAGCTTACCTTCGAGGTAGGAGAAGAAAAAGTAGAATTTATTCTTTCCCAATTCTTCAAAGCCCCTGCTATAGATGACTCATGCTGTTTCCTAGATATTATTGATGAATGTGTCAAAGAACTAGAAAGCCAAGAAGACACCTATTCTGGGATATTGAAAATTCTGACACCAACTATCTTCAAGGATGATGACTGGAGACGAGAATATCACGATGCCAACCTAAGCGAATATTTCGCCTTAACACCCGATCCTACCCCAAATGATAAGAAAACTGGTATAGAACTTAAAACGTTACCCAAAGATCTAAGGTATGAATTTTTAGATAAATAACTCGAATGGCCAGTTATAGTCAATGCCAATTTAGGGAAGATCGAAACCGAAAAACTTCTTAATGTGTTAAGGAAGTATCCAACCGCGTTAGGATATAATATATCAGATCTAAAAGGAATAATTCCTTCTGTCTGTATGCATCGCATTATGCTAGAAGAGGACTGCAAGACTTCTAGAGAACATCAAAGACGAATAAATCCTATCCTAAGTGAAGTCGTAAAGAAAGAAGTGCAGAAACTACTAGAGGCAGGCATCATATACCCAATATCAGATAGCAGCTGGGTCAGTCCAGTTCACGTAGTACCTAAGAAAGGAGGTGTTACGGTTATAACAAACACAAAGTGCGAATCGGTGGCACAACGTACCCAAACAAGATGGAGAATGTGTATTGATTATAGAAAACTAAACAAAGCTACACGCAAGGACCATTTCCCATTACCATTCATTGATCAAATGCTCGAGCGCTTAGCCAAACATTCCCATTTTTGCTATCTTGACGGATACTCAGGATTCTTCCAAATTCCCATGCATCCTGATGATCAAGAGAAAACTATGTTCACATGCCCCTATGGTACCTTTTCATACCGAAGAATGCCATTTGGACTATGTAACGCACCTGCAACTTTTCAACGATGCATGATGGTGATTTTCACAGACTTTTTGGACGGAATTATGGAAGTATTCATGGATGATTTTTCTGTCTGCGGAGAAAGTTTTGACGGATGTTTATCAAATCTTGAGCTGGTACTGAAACGCTGTGTCAATGTCAACCTAGTGCTCAACTGGGAAAAGTGTTACTTCATGGTGAGACAAGGAATTGTGTTGGGCCACATTGTATCAAACAGAGGGATTGAAGTCGATAAAGCAAAAATCGAAATTATCAAAAACCTTCAACCACCCAAAACGGTTAGAGAAATAAGAAGTTTTCTAGGACATGCTGGTTTTTACCGACGTTTTATAAAAGATTTCTCTAAAATCACTAAGCCATTAACTGAACTATTGATGAAAGAAGCCGAGTTTATTTTCGACGATAAATGCTTAAACGCATCTGAGACGCTTAAAGAAGCCTTAATTTCGACACCTATAATGCAACCTTCTGATTGGAACCTACCATTTGAAATAATGTGCGATGCGAGCGATTATGCTGTAGGCGCAGTCCTAGGACAATGTAAGGATAAAAAGCTTCACGTTATTTACTACGCAAGCAGAACACTTGATCCCGCACAAATGAATTATGCCACTACGGAGAAGGAACTCTTAGCTGTTGTATTCACATTGGACAAATTCCGTTCCTACTCAGTAGGCGCCAAAATCATTATTTACACGGATCATGATGCGATCCGATACTTGCTAAGTAAGAAAGACGCCAAACCACGACTACTCAGATGGATCTTACTCCTACAAGAGTTTGACTTGGAAATAAAAGACAAAATGGGGACTGAAAACGTGGTAGCAGACCATTTATCAAGATTGGATGGAATCCAAACAGAGAGTGTTCCCATAAACGAAGATTTCCCATATGAACGCCTTATTGCTAAACTAGAGATAGCTCCTACCGATAATTTAGATCAATGCGATGAACATTTAACAATTGCGGTAGTAAAAGCCATTTGTACCAACACCACATTACCATGGTACGCTGATTTGGTTAACTACTTAGCCGCTGGTGTTCTACCACCCGATTTAATGTACCAACAGCGGCTGAAATTCTTCCATGATCTTAGACACTACTTTTGGGATGAACCACTACTCTTTAAAAGAGGCGTCGATGGTATCTACCGTTGTTGTGTCCCTAACGATGAAATAGACGATGTCATTGATCATTGCCATTCCTCCCCTTATGGTGGACATGCTAGTACTTCGAAAACTTGCGCAAAAATACTTCAAGCGGGTTTCTTTTGGCCTACTTTATGGAAAGACGTTCACGTAGAAATTATGAACTGCGATAGATGTCAGCGCACAGGAAATGTATCTAGACGTGACAAAATGCCGCAAAAAGGGATTCTCGAAGTCAAAATATTCGATGTATGGGGAATTGATTTCATGGGACTGTTCCCCGCATCCTTTGGAAATAAGTATATATTGGTAGCTGTTGACTACGTATCAAAATGGATTGAAGCCGTTGCTGCACCCACAAATGATACACGAGTGGTACTTAAATTATTCAAGCATGTTATCTTCCCACGATTCGGTATACCAAGACTAGTAATTAGTGATGGCGGTTCCCATTTTATCTCTAGAATTTTCGAAAAACTACTTTCAAAATATGGCGTTAAACATCACATAGCCACACCATACCATCCTCAAACGAGTGGACAAGTGGAAGTGTCAAATAGGGAAATTAAACAAATCCTTGAGAAAACCGTAGCCACATCCAGAAAGGATTGGTCATCCAAGCTAAATGATGCTCTTTGGGCATATAGGACAGCTTTTAAAACCCCTATCAGAACAACGCCGTTTAAATTAATTTATGGAAAATCTTGTCATTTTCCAGTAGAATTAGAACATAAAGCTTACTGGGCCATTAAAACTCTTAACTTAAATTACAAGACTGCTGGCGAGAAACGAATATTAGATATCCATGAATTAGAAGAATTGCGTTTAGACGCTTATGAAAATGCTAGAATCTATAAGGAGAGAACAAAAAAATGGCATGATAAGCGTATCTCGCGGAAAGAATTTAAGGAAGGAGACATTGTACTCCTATTCAACTCTAGACTGAAACTCTTCCCGGGTAAATTACGTTCTAGATGATCAGGACCATTCGAAATTAATAAAGTTTTCCCAAGTGGTGCGGTAGAAATTAAAGGAAATTCCATCGAACCATTTATAGTTAATGGCCAGCGCTTAAAGCATTATTTTAACATCGAAAATCTAAACTATTCGGCTTATCTGCAGTTAAGCCACCTACCCCGATACCTAACTGAATAGGTACTATCTGTCGAGCCATCGACATTAAACAAAAGCGCTTCATGGGAGGCAACCCATGTTTACTTTTAATTATTTTTGTTGTTTTGATATGTTTTTTTTTTAACTTTGTCTTAATCTTTCAAATTTTCATGTTGCATCCCTTACTCCTTTTTATTTAAATTTCTTTTTCTTTTGATTAACTTCAGCATTTTAACCTGAAAATACTAACTTAGTTTTTCATACATTTATTAAACATTTTCAGGGTAATTCATTAGCTTTAATTTTTAGCTCCATGGCACATATGAACTACATGAACATAACCCTGAGAGGTAGGCATCAGAGAAGACGCTTTGAGGATCTAGTTGAGCGAGAGATGTGTCCAACCATTTATGCTGGCGACCATGCTATGACTACTTTAGGCATTCGTGAGAGTGTTATGTATCTGCTACACCAAATAGGTTGGGACGTTGCTCCAATTCGGAGACGATATTGTACCTACCGTAAGTTGACCCTTGAGTTCTTAAGCACACTGAGCTATCTACCAAACCATGGGTTAGGTTTCAACCGCGGGTTGATCACCTTCAGACTATTTAATATGGACTACCACTACAATCATAGGGAGTTTGCCAATCTGTTAGGATTCCCTAATGGCCCTGATGTTATCACCATGACCCAAGAAGACCTATTGCTAGATACTGACCTTGATTACTTCTGGGGTAGTATTGCTGGAAACAACCATCCTGAGCCAAATGACCTTTACTCGGAGTCCATCCATAACCCTGCTATTAGGTACTTCCATAAGATCATTGCCCACACCCTTTTCGGAAAAGAGCAGAATGTTACATCTGTGTCACGTGATGAGCTTTTCATCATGTACTGTGCTTCACAGAACCATCCAGTAAATGGTGCCACCTATATGCTTGCTAATATGGAACGTATTATCCAAACACCAAATGCCCCAATCCTTATAGGTGGGTTAGTTACTATGATCTCCAATGCCATTGGACTCCGAAGACTTATGTTAGGATCAAATCCGCACTATAGGATTAAGCCAATGAATATTGAATTTTGCTTCAACACTAGTTTTATAGGAAACCTTGGGCCGAATGAATTTGAGCTACTGATTAACCATGAAACTGTTCACCAGTTTGTACTCCCAAATCCTATTACTAGTGTCCACAACAGAGCAAATTGGCTTTTTAATCTCCACCATCCTCCTACACCGCCTTCGTCTCCTTCCACTATTGACATCTATGAAGTCCCAAATACCTCTCTAGATGCTGAAGAATCTAATCCTGAAACACCACCTGGATACCACCAGTTTCCTGACCCATGGGATCAGCCTGTAGTTTCCACTGAGTCCACCTTCCCAGTTCCCGAGATACCACCACCACCTCCACCTACTGTCACCCTCGACTCTTTGAATGAAGAAATAACCGGAATGCGGGGTGAGCTTACATATTTACATGTGGATTTCATTGCTTTTATGGATTTGGTAACTGACCAACTGAATTTCATTCACCAACATCTGTTCTCTACTCATCGTGGCTAGGAGTTGCCGTCGTTATGCTAATTTGTTCCGTTCTTGCATTTATGTACACAGTGAGGTCACTGTTTAGTTTAAGTGTGGGGGAGGAACCTATTTTTAGTCTTTTATTATTATTATATGCATTTAGTTATTATTTGTTTCAAATTCCAAACAATTTTACTAGTTAATGAAATTTCAATTATTCATCAAGTTTCAATTCTATTGTCGTTACTGCTATTATTTCATTTTAAACAAGTTTACTCTTTACAATTTTTTAGAAACATACATTTTATTTCAATTTCAGTTTATTTTTCATTTTCATTAATTTTATTGTGTGTTACATCAGATATTAAATTCACTATTCATATTATCACTTTTCAAAATTTTGTCATACGATGTGTGTTGGAAATATTCTGCATGTTTACTGTGTTAGGTTACTGTGTTATAATGTCTGGAAATTAAATTGTTTCGTTCATTTCATGAATATAATTATTTGAATCTGTAACGCTCGTAACGTCCCCATGACGAGCGTAACACATGTTTCACCGTGTTACGCCCATCAGCCCAATGTGACGACCGTCACGCGTGCTCAATAGCAGATTCTGCTATTACAGAAGCCGTTCCACTTTCCATTCATTCTTCCCTTTTTCCCAAAACCTTAACAGTACCCATTCAAATTTTTTCTTAAATTCCCACTCCAACACTTAAACTCCATCAACCCACTACTTAATCCACAGTCCAAACCATTTTTACGATTAAATATCTTGCATGCAATATGGCCAACAACTAGCAAATCCCCAATCTCACTTTCAGAGCCGACGAGCAAGGTGAAACCCAACGAATCAAATTCCAGAAGTTCCAACGCCGCGGTCTCCAACCTACTCTGTATGTTGACCTTAATTGTTTGAGGAATTTGGGACTGCTAGACAGCGTCTGATAACTTTTGCAGAATGTGAACTTATGGAACCTGTGCTGCGAACCGCAACCCATCTACGAAACTCTCACCTTGGAGTTTCTGAGTTTCTTTGCATACATTACTCCCACTGGTGCCACGAACCAACTCTCAGGCGTGGCCAAATTCCGTATGTTTGGCATCGAGCATCAGCTGTCCCAAACTGATATCGCACGGCTGTTCAGTTTATGTTCTGACGAAGGTGTCCACCTCCGGGTGCCGAATAATTCCGGAGAGGAAGCTTTTAATTTATGGCAAAGTATGACGAACATCGTGCCAGATCTTATGACCACCTTAACGCCACACATATTCATAATCCGGATATCCCATACTTTCACCGCATCCTCTGCAACACCATCTTCGCCCGAGACAGCAATCACAAGCTCAACTCCAAGGAGCTCTTCTTCATGCATTGCGCATTCACCGGCCAGAAGATCAACGCCGCCCCATTTTTATTGGCCCATATTCACTCCATTTGTGCTAGAGGCGGAAAACCCTTCTATTTCGGAGGGATTATCACTTCTCTTGCCATAGCCCTGAATTATGGTGCCGCTCTCACAAATATGCCTTCTATGGCACCGACATTGCTGACTCTGGACCACTGCAAGGCCGCACACCTCATCTATGAGCGGGAGGATGGCAGATTCCATCTTGTGATCAGAAACATTGTTTATCATAACATTACTTTGCCTTGCAGGGACCGAATCGACCCACAAAATAGAGCTAACTGGTTATTTGATCCTGCATCTCCCGAGGGGCGTTTTCCTACTCATGAAGACCAGCCTAATGCCCCCGCAGACGAAATGCAAGAAGAGCTGGACAGTGCTGCCCCCGTCCACGACATTCCAGGACCTTCATCCACACCACCTCCTTTTAGTCTTGAAGACGTTCTCCGCGCCATCCATCAGCAAAATCAAATGAGTGCCGCACTTGAAAGAAGACAACAGGAACAATATGAATATTTATGTGCCCAAAACACTCAGATTCTGACTGGCCAGCGGAGCATGAATGAGAGGTTGGACGAGGCCCTGTCTGAAGTTAACGCCTTAAGGTTGGACGTCATCACCCTTGGCTACCAGGACACTGACACCGAAGCCACTCCTACCAGGCGATCATGCACCAAGAGTAGAGGACGTGGCTATCAGTAGTTTTTTTTCTTATTTTCAAAGTAGTTTACTTTTTCTGTTCCTTTCTGTTTGTTCTTGTACTTGTATTTCCCCGCCTTTATGCTGCAACATTGAGGAAATGTCGGATTTAGTGTGGGAGAGGTACCTTTCCATCTACCATAAACAAGTAATTTTCTTACGATATTTCTCAGTTTAAATTCTTCCCCGCTTTATTTAGCCATACCGAAAATTTTTACTTTATATTCGCATTAGCCCGACATACCCATCTTAACAAAATCCCAGTTGAGGAAGCCGAGAACGATTCAACAAGATCGATACAATTATGACACCTTAGACTTCTTACTTACATGATCCATTTCAATAACCATTATACCTATATCTTGAGTTTTAGTTCTAAAGTAACCCCTAGTAGTTTATACTAGCAGTCAGCACCGTCTTGACACAAACCACGTGGGGAACCAATGAATATAAGTGTTTGATGCCTGATCAATGAAATATCCTTCTTATCTCGCTGCTAAAAAGAAAAGAAAATTTTGTGCACCAAAATACAAGGTTGCATATTAGAGATGAGCAAATAATGAAGGAGTCCACTATTGGTTGGTTCAGAGGTATTTGGTTCTGAACTTGGTAGGGCGTGCTACGGCTCGATCCCCCACAAACTCCAATTTGGATAACATATGTAGGGTTGCCACATTCGTGTACCAGACCCCGTGCTAAAAGGATCAAAGTCACTAACTGGTTACTCCACTACGTGCGTGCTAAGACAAAGGGCTTAATTTGATTGCGCTAGAACGAAACCGGGTGAAATAGATACAAGAAACTCTTGGAAGAATTATAACAGAACCATTGGACAGTTTGTTTGAAATGGAAGTCCACGACTTAGCTTATTGCTTGTGTCATTAGCGTATCGTTAGTGTTTCACTTAAGTATCGGTCGAACTGACGAATATTTCTCGTAATTGCTTTAAAAACCAAAGGTATGTCATGCATGTGCGCTTGATAAAACTTGTCTGATCTTTCTAAATGACTATTTGCTTGAGGACAAGTAAAGGTTTAAGTATGGGGGAATTTGATAACGAGAAATTGTATCATATAATTACTACATTTTTTTTATCGATTTTCATAAACATTAACTCGTTTAACTCCCGATTGTTCTGAGTTTTTGTGTCTTTTCACAGGTATAACATGTTTCAAATAAAATTAGTGAAAAAGGATCACATGAAGGACGCAAACCAAAAAATCAGAAGAAAAAGAACCAATCTGCAAAAATCTGCAAAGTTTGTTGTTGTGACGACCGTCACACCTCTATTACGAGCGTAACGCGCTCACATCCTGAAGAATGCTCGTCACACATCATTGACAAATGTAACGCGCTATTTAGGCGCATTACGACCGTCACCTCCTCCTGACGACCGTCACACGCAAAATTCAGTGTCATGCAAAACAGAAGACGTGGGCAACGTAATGGATGTTTTATTCTCCTACAATTTCTCAACTTCAGCAACTATCAGTCCGAGTCTTCCTCCACTCAAGCAGTGCAAGTCCACGTTCCTAAATTCTCTTAACTGCAAAAATCCTCTTCTATAAATAGGAGGCATTTTAATGGAACAGGGTCGGAGATTTTTTACTACAGAGCCAAACTTTTGCCTTTCTGCATTATTTTGTTTTATTTTCTTTTGAACCATTATACCCACTATAACGTTCAGTTTCCAAAATTAGTTTCCAAAAGTGTTAATTCTTCATCTAAGGATTAACACGGTCATATATTTCAATTAATCACAAGGATATTGTACGCACTCAAGATTACCACAACAACATATTTACAGGTTTTTATGCAATTGGTTTTTATTATTCTCATGCTATGTTAGTTATTTTTATGAATTGTATTTTACGTTGCAAGTTTACTAAATATATTATGTCTGGCTAATTTCGTTTGTACCGGTATATGACTCCTAAGCACCGAAGGAATTCGGTGATAACTTGGCTAAAAACTTTCATAAATAATTTCTGGTTTCCAATTTCCATATTTAATTTAACTACCCTTGTCACGAGAGTGAAAGGATATTTAACACGATTTTGCCACTAGAGTGGGAAATTAATTAAGGCAAGAACCCGCGTGCGAGAGCTGGGGTTCTACCCAGATAGTGGTAACAAAACATTAATTTTTAAATACACGAGAGTGTTTTAACAAATTAATTAAAATCAAGTTGTTTTCAAAAAGTGTTATTAAATTTAAAGTGCATCCACTAGGTTTAGTAGCATACTTATTTCATGAACACGAGAGTGTATGTCTCGGGTTTTTAAACAATTCATTTTTACCAAAATACTTTATATGCCAAGCGATTCACCGAGTTCCCGAAGTCCGACTATCACATACTGGTATAGCTATTACTATTGATTTTAATTAAACTCTTTTCCCACCAATACCAAATATTCATCGCTTAGTTAAACAATTGTAACATTAGATCGTATGCGATTGACCCTCAGTCTCTGTGGGTTCGATAATCATTTAAAACTAGAACAACTAAACTGTATACTTGCAGTTAGTATCCCAATAGACTTATAAAGTCCCGATCACATGTTAAGTTGAATGAAATGAGCATTGCAATGTTTTGATTCAAATCATTTTCATTTACTGCTTTCAAATATATTTTTCTTGTTTACTCCCTTTATCAAGCTTTTGTTTATGCAAAGATTTGAGGGGGGATGATGAAAACGAAATACATATAATTGTTGTTGGTATGCTTTCGAATAAAACTTTGCTGAGGATATACATGCATTGTTTCAACTCCACAACACCAGAGAAATAAGGAAGTTAATCCCTCGTTCACCCCTTTGAGCCTAGAAGTTGGAATTTCTTTCTATACAAAAAAAACCGCAATCTTAACCCGGGGATGGGTAGTTCTCAGTTAATTTGGTTGTGCATTCAATTACAAGAGAAATCATGTAAGACACCTTTCAACAAAGGTTGCGATCAAGCTTTCCTTTGCACATAGCAAGGAGTGTTAAAGATACTCTCAAACAAAAAAAATGATGAAGATGGTTCCCCGTAATCATTGAGCAAGGCAGTCATTATCTTTCCAAAAAGTAAAATGAAATGAAAAGAAAAATCAAAATAAAAGTCCCGCTAAGTCAAAACCTCTGAAGGAGACTTAGGCAAAAAACTGGGGCATCCCGCTGACTGTAATTCCAAATGGAACAATTTAGGAAAAAACTGGGGCATCCCGCTGACTGTAATCTCAAATGAAACAGTTCAGGAAAAAGTTGGGAATAATAAATTCAATTAGAAGAGGTCTTAAAATCCTCAAAATTCTCCACCAGAGTTGAAAAAATTCCTCAAAACAACAAAATGATGTAAGAAAAAATGACTGTCATTCTCAAGAATTCATTAGCTTCTGAGCCATCGTTATTGCTGCCATCAGTGCAATTCCAAAATCTATTGGAAACTAAATGCATATTATGAATTAACTGAATGTAGGACTGAAGAACATCATGAAGATTGGGTTGGGTACAAATAAACTTTGAGCCTTTATCCTTTATTTCTTAAACCGTGAACCAGACCATGTTACAACCCTCAAAAGACCTAATTGAAGCTAGGTTTCTTTTGAAAGCATACTACAGCAAGGTTGCGTAAACTGACTCCTAAGATATTTTGCAAATCATTTGTTTTGGTTTCATACCTTTATTTTCACTTTAAAAGTATAAACCACTGTGCTTTAACCAGTGATGCATTTTCTATACACCAATAAGATCATTTCAAAAATGATTTTGGATTCAAAACTTTTTCATGAACTTTGGATTAAAATTACCATGTTTGAATAAACAATTTTGCTGGCAAACAAGCTTTCTTCATCAAGGAATTTCAAACAGTTGAGAAACTTGGTCAATGATCCTATCAGGGGCAAGTATCTTCCAGATCCAGTTGTGAATCAGTTCAAGATTTGTTGCTCAGTATGAGTTTTCTCAGAATTGGTTAGCCAGAAAATTATTTTCAGAGGAATTTATTTCCAGCAATTATCTCAAGAGCTGAAGCCATGATCAATTTATCTCCAATAATCATTTCAGAGCTGAAGACATGATCAACTCATTTCCAACAACCTTCGAATGAAGCCATGATCAGTTTATCCTCAATAGTCAGCTAATCTGGGACAAATCCTCAAGCAGCTTTCCATGTCTTTCCTCAGAAGATCATCAGTTCAATACATCTTACAAGTGTGACAAATTTTGGTTCAAGACATTTTCTTCCCAAGCAAATTTAGCAGAGTTCTCCGTGTTGAGGAATAAAACTTCCAATCTTACCTCCACAAAAGAGTCAAACTACATTGTCATAAACGTCTGCATTACATGCATAGATCATTCACATATCATGCATAAAAAATTTATACATAATGCATAACAAGAGTGTTTCATCCTCATTTGTATTTTCCGAGGTCTTGTTGCAGTTGACATGTCACCTTGAGATCAAAGTCCAACTTACATGGCACCTACCAAAGAAGATGTCAGTTTAGCTATCTTTCTTTCATCCAATGCTAATCTTGGATGAGTTGTTTCTCTCTTCCGTCCAATGCTAATCTTGGATGAGTTGTTTCTCTCTTTCGTCCAAAGCCAATATTGGATGTCACAATCTTTTGGTTCCATCCAAATCCAATATTAGATGTTGTTATCTTTGTTGTCGTTCAAAGTCGGTATTAGACGCATGTTTTGTTTCTTCCTTCATTCAAAGCCAGTATTGAATGTCAGGATCTTTTGTTTCCATCCAAAGCCAGTATTGGATGTTGCTATCTTTGTTGTTGTTTAAAGCCAGTATTGGATGCCATGATTTTTTCTCCCTTCATTCAAAGCCAGTATTGAATGTCAAGATCTCTTTTTCCATCCAAATCTAGTATTGGGTGTTGTTACCTTCTCCTTCATTCAAAGCAAGTATTGAATGTCAAGATCTCTTTTTCCATCCAAAGCCAGTATTGGATGTTGTTACCTTTTCTGCCGTCCAAAGCCAGTATTAGACGCCTTGAGCTTTTTCACTCTTTCAAAGCCAGTATTGGACGCCTTGAGATTTTCTTTCATTCAAAGCCAGTATTGAATGTCAAGATCTCTTTTTCATCCAAATACAGTATTGGATGTTGTTACCTTTTCTGCCGTCCAAAGCCAGTATTGGATGCCTTGAGCTTTTCTCTCGTCTAAAGCCATTATTAGACATTGAGTTTTTCCACTCATTCAAAGCCAGTATTGGATGGTGTGACATTTTCTCTCATCTAAAGACATTATTAGACGTTGAGCTTTTCCACTCACTCAAAGCTAGTATTGGATGTTGTGACCTTTTCTCTCGTCTAAAGCCATTATTAGACGTTGAGTTTTCCTTTCATTCAAAGGCATTATTGAATGTCGGAATCTTTTATTATCATTCAAAGTCAGTATTAGGTGTCGTGTTTTTCTTCCGTCCAACGTCTTCCCTGGACGACTTTGATGTAGCTTCAGATTTGGTCTCATCCCACATCTAATGTTCTTCTAGATGCTTCTGATTGTCTTTTCCAGAGAGTTGCTTGCCTCATTCAGTGCCATTCTTGGATGTCGCTGCTTGCCTTCTCGAGTTTTATCTCTTTTTCCAATTATTGATGGTTACTCCTTGTCCCTCTGACAGATATCCATATATATCTTGTTGTTTCCCTAGCATGCCTTTCCACATCATTTCATCTGAACTACCACAAATTTCCAGTTTCAAGTCTTTCCACATTCCCACAGAGTTTGTCTCATCTCATACATCATTAAAAAAATATACGTCAAAAAAGAGTCCATGCATTCACTCATAACATGTGCTATCATCTCATTGCATCAGGGACGAAATTCGGGTCTGTTTGTATTTAATTACTTTCCGCCTATCTGGCTAAAAGATAATTAAATAGGGGCAGCTGTTGTACCCTAAATTTCGCCCCTAATTTTTTCAGTCGCACTTTCATATCACATTTTGTCATTTGGTCACAAACATTAATAAATAGCTTCATTCATCACATTTGCATTGTTTAATCGTGTTTAAGTTGACCAAAAGTCAGTTTAAATCGACATTTGCATCATTCTGTAGTGGAAAAATACCCGGCATTTAACTTCATGCATTTTTACCTATTGACCATTTTCTTGCATCGCTCCAAATTGTTTATATGTCGATAATAAAAATATTTCGGTTTTACAGACAAACTATTAAAAGCGATTCAACACTGTGCGGAAAATTACCGAGAAAAATATTTCAAGTTCTCACCTTTTACCGATCATTTTATGAATCTCCGTCTCGCGTAGATTATGACGGTATGCTCGCTTTATTTTTTCGGTACAGTTTAAAAACTCGTTTTTAACCGTAAAACGTCTGTTTAGCCTGATATTTTTATTATTATTTTATTTCGATTTTTGACTTTTTGAATATTTTTTCTTTAATCTTTGTGACATGTAGTTTATATTAATGTGTTCATTTTATTTTTTCGGATAAATTTTTGTCCGTTTTTTTACCGTTTTCGGTCATTTTGGGTCTTTATTTTTTATTCTAAAAAAATTCAAAAAAATTATTTTAAATTGAATTAATTTAGGTACTTTCAGTTTTTTATTTCATTTTTATCATTTAAGGGCGTTTTTGTCATAAAAAAATATTAATTACACTATACTTGATTTCTATTGGTTGTTGACAAAATTTGCGGATTAATGCATACTGAATTTATTTTGAACGGACGTGATTAACTTTGAAATCAATTTTTGTTTTTCATTTTCCTATATAAAGCATACTTATCTCTTTGTTTAAGGACAAGAAAACAAAACAACAACTAAAAAGCAATAGCAGTGGCAGTAACTCTTTTCCTCTTTTCCCTTCTTCTACTAACAGTAAATTCCCTCCACCTACCATTACAAACCCATTCCACCGTTTCCAACATTACCTCTCCCTCTCCATGCAAACCATCCACCTCCATCCAACCTCCACTTGCTTCCAATCCACACCGGTCCTCATCAATTCCACAAACAGTAAACCTTCACCGTAACCACGACCTCCATTATTAACCGCGATTCACTTTCATCTCCTTCTTCAGCAAGCTGTCCCTCTTCATAATACGTAACAACACCAACCTGCCTTCTTCCCGTCGCCTCACTATCATCATCCACCATCACCAATCTGTGACTCCCTCCGCCTCTGCTCAACCGTCATTTCCAATTTCCTATCGTTATCTCACCATTACAACTCCGCATCAACAACCACCCGCTTCAGCTTCCGACTTTAGAAAATTTCATATCCGACACTGTTTGGTAATTCTTCAAGTCTACTGGATTGTTTAAACTGTATTTTTATATTCTGATTAATTATTGGATTGCTGCTTGTTTTGTTGTTTTATCTTGATTTGAATTGATAACTGTTATGCTACCAACAAATGTTGAGATGAATTTCTGAAAACAGTTTGTTTAGTGTTTATGCTTTGTTTATTTTTTGAATTGTTATGCTGTGAAATTGTGTTTGTTTGGGTTAAGTTTGGTCATTGAAAATTCTGTTTTGAGTGTCTATATCATGATGTTCCATTGAAAGAATTCTGGGTCATTTGTGTTAAACCATATTGAGTTTTGATGGATTTTGTGTTATGTTTGTGAATGATAAGTGTTGTTAGTCGGAATGTTGAAAGCGTTATGTCGGTGCCACTTTGTCCTTTGGCATTGACTTTGATTGAAATGGACTTCATTGAGCATTATCAATTTTGTAAAGCTGCTTCCCGAAATAGTTTACTCGATTAAGATTTTCACTAAATTTAATTTTTCCATGTTATTCGAGCAAATTTGAAGGAAATTATGATGACATTCGTTTGGAATTCAAAGAGAATCTTTATTATAGGCAACATCGTGTATCTCACTTGTTTTGAATATTTTTGAGATTGAGTTTTTTAATGTTGTTTCATATTCATTAGTTGCTACCCGGTTTTCTTTTTTTCTCTTCGATTATGACTTAAATCCAAACTTGGTTCACGATTTGAAGTCATTTTCAATTGCAACATAGGCGCATGCTATTTGTTTTCGGTGTCTAATGATTTGAAATGTGTCTTAAGTTTGTTTTGAGACTTTAAGTCTATGAAATTTGTAGTTGTTGTCCGGATTTATTCTTGTTGAAATTTTGATTCAAAACTCATTTTTAATCACTTGTGGATTTAATATGAAAATGGCATGAGTTTATTAAATTGTCGGTGTTGATGTTGTCATGCTGTTTTAGTGATTTTAAAGAATGGTTTTGATTATGTTTCAAGTTTAAATCAATTTACAAAGTTTGTTGGTTTAATATCAGTTTTTGTACATAAGTTTGGAATCACTTGGAAATTGATTTTCATGAGCTTTTATGCATAATTTGTTGTTGTCCAACTTTCGATGATGCTTGATAATGTTTGATTTTTCATGGATTGAATTGAATTATAGCATGAGTTTCTTTGGCTTTGTTTGTGAATTTAAATTCTTGGATAATCATCATTTGTTTGGTTCATACTTTGAATTCAATTTCTCATGTTGCAATGTGAAATTTTGGATTTTTGTTTTCTGTTGTGTATGAAATAGCGGTTGCTTTTGATACATTTGAAATAATGTGTGCAATGCTGATTTTTTGTGTTTACATGGAATAATGTCATGAATTCTTGATTTCTATTTGTGTAAATATTCATTTGTTCATATGCATCATACGAGTTCATTTTGATTTTTATACTTTGTGATTACTAACATAAATTCAAATCTTGTTGCAATTTCGTTTCATTTTAAATTTTATACCGCTTATGCTACTAATGAATTTGTTTACAGTGAAGGTTTCTGAAAATCGTTTCAAGTATCCATTCTCACATATCGCATCAATAATTCCTACACTTCTCCCTTTTACCTTTTTATTATATTTTACTATTCTGATTTAATATTTGGTACTGTAAATATATACTTGTACATAATATTTTGACTGTATATTTTATTCACTTCATCTGTAATTAAATTCAGGATATGTAAATATTATTTTCATCACATTGCGATTTTAATTTTAATTCCAACTAACTTCTGAAAATTATGCGGATGCATATATTTTTTTCCCGTGCTGTTGGTTTTGTCTATATATTTCATGTGATGCAGGGAATCTTATACCATGAGCTTTATCCATGCTTTCTTCATCCGGGATTTATTTTCACGTGTTGCGGTTCATTGTGCTTTATTCACTGCTGGGAGTATTATCTTACATCTGGTTTTTTTGATGCTGTCGATCTGTGATTTATTTTCACCTGAGGTTTGGTATACTCTTAGCTTACTTTTTACCTGTCTGTGGCTTTAAACCCTACAGGATGGGAATATAGTATTGACTTCGTCATGTCAAGTACTGGTTTCTTATTCGGTCGGATTTGCTTTACCGTATCTTTTATCCTCCTGTTCATAAGGACATTCTTTTCCCCTTTCTTTAAATTTCAAAACTCTCTCATCTTTTTCAAAATCTTCTTTGTTTATAAACTCGAACTGCTTTCATAATAAACCTCGACTTTGTCGAGTGCTTTTATTTTAAAACTTCTTTTCCTAAACAAACTTCAATTCATTTAATTATACTTTGACATTTTTCAAAGTTAACAAAAACACTTCAACTCATTCAAACTCTTTTGTGCGCTCGAGCATTTTACCCTTCAAAACTTTTTTCGAGTTGAGACATGATTCATTGATAGTCAAGCAACATTCTACTATCTCCATGGTTATAAAGGTGTCGACTTTTCCACTTGAGTACCAGAGGCGTTCTTAAACCCTCACTCTTGCTGACGCAGGGTCCATCTTTCTCACACCTTGTGGGCGTTAGTCGAGATTTCTCTCCTAACAATGACGACTTGTCTGCTTGTTTAAAAACAATTAACAGACAAGTATTTTCTAGCTGAACTATGGTGCTCTGACTTTCCCATTGCACGAGGGAGTACGTAGGCACTAAGTCTTACGACCCAAGGCGAGCAACAAAAATAATAAAAAACATTTTCTTTTGTTTGAAAATAAAAATTCATTCTTTTCCTTTAGAAAGTAAACCTTTACATAACACTCCTTTTAAAAGAAACCAAACAAAGTGGATCCTACGAAGTACCATAGATGCTTAGGGTGCTAATACCTCCCCTTTGCATAACCGACCCCCGTACCTCGATCTCTTATCTTTTTGGGTTTTGTTTTCTTTTTTCCCATTTCCCTTTGGATACAATAAAGTGCGGTGGCGACTTCATTGTGTTGAGATAAGTCAATTGATGGCTTAATCTCAAATCTTTACCGCTACATTTCTATTTCATATTCATCACTGTCGCAATTGAGCGCCAGAAAAGTGTGCGACAGGAAAGTGGCGACTTCACTGGGGACAGATTGACCTATTGCTGGTCCATTCCTAAGTGTGTATATGTTGTTTTACTTGCTGTCTATTACTTCCCATTATGTTGTATATATGTTTGTCTAGATTTTCTTGGTTTTCAGGGGCTTGGTGATTTCTTATAAGTCTTCTACCCGAACTTTGGGAAAACATAAGATAGGACGGGCGATATAGTCATGTTAACTTTGAGGGAGTAATCCCAAAAAAGGAGACATGAGATCCCCCACTCAGTGGAGGCCCCTTTGACTGTAGTTTCGTTTACCGAGTAATCGGGAAGACGTACTGCTTTCGACCTGGGAGCCTGCTGAAGTTGAGGACCTTAGAATACCTAACCCATCTTGGCCTTTTAGGTGTAGTGCGGAAGCTTTGACGGAGTAATCCGGAAATAGTTGTCACGCGATACTACACTCAGACGAGTTTTTCGTGAGAATATTACTGATTGCCGAGTTAATCGGGACATTGGTAATATTCGAAGGAAGGATGTAGACTCTGGGAACCTCTTAGAACCTTGTTTGGCAGGTGATAACAATTAGTCCAAACCTTATGGGTTGTACCTTTGACTCCAGGCTCGTGACTCTGAACCATGTGATCCTGTTACTATGAAGTGCATTGCATAACATTGCATATCATTTGCACCCTCTACATCATTTTGCATACATCCAGGTTGTTCAGGATCTTATTTCCAGTTGTTCTTTCTTCCAGTTAGTCGTCTACCGTCATGCTGATTCTTCAACACAACTACGGGACTAGAGCTACTGTCAGATTGAGAATGGAAAACCAAGAACAACACAACATAGAAGTTAGATTGGAAATCGACGAGTTAAAGTCGGGCATGACCAACCTTATTGAGATGATGCAAGTCCTGATTTCCAGAGGAGAGCCACCTCAAAGGTGTGTGATATCTGAAATCCCAACTGCTTATGTTGACACTCAACCTATCCAGCATACATCTACTACATGGCCAGAGTTTGGGTTACCTCAGAATTACTCTCCGCCTGTTGTAATTACTTCAATGGTTGGCCAGTCTTCCCAACCAGTCTTTCAAGCTCCAGTTTTCACTGAACCTCAGCCAATCGTTCATACTACTTCTCGTCAATCTGCTGTACAATATGCTTTTGGGAACCCTCTCTTTGAGTACCATGCTGCTAGTCCTTGAAGTGTGAGTCATGGATACTTTGGTGAGTTTGAAGAGTTCAAAGAACAGTATCCGACTTTGGAGAAGAGACTCAGAGCTATGGAAGGAAACGAGTTCTTCAGTGTTGATGCTAACAACATGTGCCTAGTTTTTGATCTGGTTATGCCTGCAAAGTTCAAAGACTCCTGAGTTTGAGAAATACTAGGGGCACACTTGTCCAAGAAGTCATTTGGTGATGTACTTTCGAAAGATGTCTGCTTACACCAAGAATGACAAGCTGCTTATCCATTATTTCCAAGATAGTCTGAGTGGAGCTTCATTGAAATGGTATATGGGACTTGAGAAAGGTTGTATCCAATGCTTCCAAGATCTTGTTGATGCTTTCATAAAACAATACAAATACAACCTTGACATGGCACCTGATCGTCGCCAATTGTAAAATATGTCTCAGAATGAGAAAGAATGTTTCAAGGAATATGCTCAACGATGGAGAGAATTGGCATCTCAAGTTGAACTACCTCTGGCAGAGAAAGAGATGACTGGTTTGTTCATGGATACTTTGTCCCCCTTCTTTTGGGAGAAGATGATTGGTAGCGTGTCCTCCAGCTTCACATACCTGGTGACAATTGGCCAAAGATTAGAAGAAGGAATCAAGAATGGTAAAGTGTCTAAAGTTGCTGAATCTTCTAATGGTGTAAAGAAATACCTTGGGAACTTTCAGAAGAAGAAAGAGGTAGAAGCCAATGTTGTCTCGACTGAGAGAAGAGGACCTCTCTGTAGGCCTCAATACACTAATAAACCACAAGTAGTGGCTGTTACTCCTGCGGTCAATGCTCAACCAATTCATGTCCCTCAACGATAGAATATTGCACATAATCAGAATCAGAATAGGGCTCAGTTTGATCCCATCCCTATGACATACACTGAATTATATCCTGCATTGGTGTAGAAAGGCTTGATAACAACTAGGCCTCTGATTCCTCGAAATCCTCCTCCAGCTGGGTTCAGATCTGACCTTCACTGTGAATTTCATCAGGGAGATGCCGGTCATGACTTAGAGAGTTGCTATGCATTGAAAAACAGAGTGCAAGAATTGGTGAAATCAAATATTCTTACTTTCAAAGAGGCAGGCCCTAATGTTGTCAACAATCCTTTGCCAAAACAAAGTGGCTGAAGAATGAGTTGGGGTACCCTCAAGTCACTTCCTAAAGCCAGTGTTTCAGACAGGACAACTCATCCTTGTTACTGATTAGTCACTAGGCCATGTTTCTTTTTGTTTTCATTTTCCCCTTGTTTATGTTAAAATTGTTGCTTTCAAATTCTGTTTGTACTTTCATGTTAAGTTTAATGATATTAGCACTGCAATATTTTGATTCAAATCATTTTCATTTATTGCTTTCAAATATATTTCTCTTGTTTACTCCCTTTATCAAGCTCTTGTTTATGCAAAGATTTGAGGGAGGATGATGAAAACGAAATACCTATAATTTTTGCTGGTATGCTTTCGAATAAAACTTTGCTGAGGATATACATGCATTGTTTCAACTCCCAAACACCGGAGAAATAAGGAAGTTAATCCCTCGTTCACCCCTTTGAGCATAGAAGTTGGAATTTCTTTCTATACAAAAAAAACCGCAATCTTAACCTGGGGATGGGTAGTTCTCAGTTAATTTGGTTGTGCATTCAATTACGAGAGAAATCATGCAAGACACCTTTCAACAAAGGTCGTGATCAAGCTTTCCTTTGCACACAGCAAGAAGTGTTAAAGATACTCTCAAACAAAAAAATGATGAAGATGGTTCCCCGTAATCATTGAGCAAGGCAGTCATTATCTTTCCAAAAAGTAAAATTAAATGAAAATAAAAATCAAAATAAAAGTCCCGCTACGTCAAAACCTCTGAAGGAGACTTAGGCAAAAAACTGAGGCATCCCGCTGACTATAATTCCAAATGGAACAGTTCAGGCAAAAACTGGGGCATCCCACTGACTGTAATCTCAAATGAAACAGTTCAGGAAAAAGTTGAGAATAATAAATTCAATTAGAAGAGGTCTTAAAATCCTCAAAATTCTCCACCAGAGTTGACAAAATTCCTCAAAACAACAAAATGATGTAAGAAAAAATGACTGTCATTCTCAAGAATTCATTAGCTTCTGAGCCATCGTTATTGCTGCCATCAGTGCAATTCCAAAATCTCTTGGAAACTGAATGCATATTCTGAATTAAATTACGTAGGACTGAAGAACATCACGAAGATTGAGTTGGGTACAAATAAACTTTGAGCCTTTATCCTTTATTTCTTAAACCGTGAACCAGACCACATTACAACCCTCAAAAGACCTAATTGAAGCTAGGTTTATTTTGAAAGCATACTACAGCAAGGTTGCATAAACTGACTCCTAAGATCTTTTGCAAATCATTTGTTTTTGTTTCATACCTTTATTTTCACTTTAAAAGTATAAACCACTATGCTTTAACCAGTGATGCATTTTCTATACACCAATAACATCATTTCAAAAATGATATTGGATTCAAAATTTTTTCATTAACTTTACATTAAAATTACCATGTTTGAATAAACAATTTTGCTGGCAAACAAGCTTTCTTCATCAAGGAATTTCAAACAGTTGAGAAACTTGGTCAGTGATCCTATCAGGGGCAAGTATCTTCCAGATCCAGTTGTGAATCAGTTCAAGATTTGTTGCTCGGTACGAGTTTTCTCAAAATTGGTTAGCCAGAAAATCATTTTCAGGGGCATTTATTTCCAACAATTATCTCAAGAGCTGAAGCCATGATCAGTTTATCTCCAATAATCATTTTAGAGCTGAAGCCATGATCAGCTTATTTCCAACAACCTTCGACTGAAGCCATGATTAGTTTATCCTCAATAGTCAGCTAATCTGGGACAAATCCTCAAGCAACTTTCCATGTCTTTCCTCAGAAGATCATCAGTTCAATACAGCTTACAAGTGGGACAAATTTGGGTTCAAGACATTTTCTTCCCAAGCAAATTTGGCAGAGTTCTCCGTGTTGAGGAATCAAACTTCCAATCTTACCTCCACAAAAGAGTCAAACTACATTGTCATAAACGTCTGCATTACATGCATAGATCATTCACATATCATGCATAACAAATTTATACATAATGCATAACAAGAGTGTTTCATCCTCATTTGTATTTTCCGAGGTCTTGTTGCAGTTGACATGTCACCTTGAGATCAAAGTCCTACTTACTTGGCACCTACCAAAGCAGATGTCAGTTCAGCTATCTTTCTTTCGTCCAATGCTAATCTTGGATGAGCTGTTTCTCTCTTCCGTCCAATGCTAATATTGAATGAGTTGTTTCTCTCTTTTGTCCAAAGCTAATATTGGATGTCACGATCTTTTGGTTCCATCCAAAGCCAGTATTAGATGTTGTTATCTTTGTTGTCGTTCAAAGCCGGTATTAGATGCCATGTTTTGTTTCTTCCTTCATTTAAAGCCAATATTGAATGTCAGGATCTTTTGTTTCCATCCAAAGCCAGTATTGGACGCCATGATTTTTTCTCCCTTCATTCAAAGCCAATATTGAATGTCAAGATCTCTTTTTCCATCCAAAGCCAGTATTGGATATTGTTACCTTCTGCTTCATTCAAAGCCAGTATTGAATGTCAAGATCTCTTTTTCCATCCAAAGCCAATATTGGATGTTGTTACCTTTTCTACCGTCCAAAGCCAGTATTGGACGCCTTGAGGTTTTTCACTCATTCAAAGCAAGTATTGGACGCCTTGAGATTTTCTTTCATTCAAAGCCAATATTGAATGTCAAGATCTATTTTTCATCCAAAGCTAGTATTAGATGCTGTTACCTTTTCTGCTGTCCAAAGCCAGTATTGGACGCCTTGAGCTTTTCTCTCGTCTAAAGTCATTATTAGACGTTGAGTTTTTCCACTCATTCAAAGCCATCATTGGATGTTGTGACCTTTTCTCTCTTCTAAAGCCATTAATAGACGTTGAGCTTTTCCACTCATTCAAAGCCAGTATTGGATGTTGTGACCTTTTCTCTCGTCTAAAGCCATTATTAGACGTTGAGTTTTCCCTTCATTCAAAGCCATTATTGAATTTCAGAATCTTTTATTATCATTCAAAGCCAGCATTCGGTGTCGTGTTTTTCTTCCGTCCATCATCTTCCTTGGACGACTCTGATGTAGCTTCAGATTTGGTCTCATCCCACATCTAATGTTCTTCTAGATGCTTCTGATTGTCTTTTCCAGAGAGTTGCTCGCCTCATTCAATGCCATTCTTGGATGTCGCTGCTTGCCTTCTCGAGTTTTATCTCTTTTTCCAAGTATTGATGGTTACTCTTTTCCCTCTGACAGATATCCAGAAATATTTTGTTGTTTCCCTAGCACGCCGTTCCATGTCATTTCATCTGAACTACCACAAATTTCCAGTTTCGAGTCTTTCCACATTCCCACAAAGTCTGTCTCATATCATACATCATTCAAAAAAATATACGTCAAAAAAGAGTCCATGCATTCACTCATAACATGTGCTATCATCTCATCGCATCAGGGACGAAATTCGGGCCTGTTTGTATTTAATTATTTTCCGCCTATCATGCTAAAAGATAATTAAATAGGGGCAGCTGTTGTACCCTAAATTTCACCCCTAATTTTTTCCAGTCGCACTTTCATATTAAATTTTGTCATTTGGTCACAGTCATTAATAAATAGCTTCATTCATCACATTTGCATCATTTAATCGTGTTTAAGTTGACCAAAAGTCAGTTTAAATCGACATTTGCATCATTATGTAGTGGAAAAATACCCGACATTCCACTTCATGAATTTTTACCTGTTGACTATTTTCTTGCATCGCTCCAAATTGTTTATATGTCGATAATAAAAATATTTCGGTTTTATAGACAAACTATTAAAAGAGATTCGACACTGTGCGAAAAATTAGCGAGACAAATATTTCAAGTTTTCACCATTTACCGATCATTTTATGAATCTGCGTCTCCCGTAGATTATGACGGTATGCTCGCTTTATTTTTTCAGTACAGTTTGAAGTCTCGTTTTTAACCGTAAAACGTCTGTTTATCCTGATATTTTTATTTCGATTTTTGACTTTTTGAATAATTTTATTTAATCTTTGTGACATGTAGTTTATTTTAATGTGTTCATTTTATTTTTTCGGATAAATTTTCGTCCGTTTTTTATCGTTTTCGGTCATTTTGGGTCTTTATTTTTTATTCTGAAAAATTCAAAAAAAATATTTTAAATTGAATTAATTTAGGTACTTTCAGTTTTTTATTTCATTTTTATCATTTAAGGGCGTTTTTGTCATAAAAAATATTAATTATACTAGATTTCTATTGGTTGTTGACAAAATTTGCGGATTAATGCATACTGAATTTATTTTTAACGGACTTGATTAAATTTGAAATCAATTTTTGTTTTTCATTTTGCTATATAAAGCATACTTATCTCTTTGTTTAAGGACAAGAAAACAAAACAACAACTAAAAAGAAATAGCAGTGGCAATAACTCTTTTCCTCTTTTCCCTTCTTCTACTAACAGTAAATTCCCTCCACCTACCATTACAAACCCATTCCACCGTTTCCAACATTACCTATCCCTCTCCACGCAAACCAGCCACCTCCATCCAACCTCCACTTTCTTCCGATCCACACCGGTCCTAATCAATTCCGCAAACAGTAAACCTTCACCGTAACCATGACCTCCACTATTAACCGTGATTCACTTTCATCTCCTTCTTCAGCAAGCTGTCCCTCTTTGTAATACGTAACAACACCAACCTGCCTTCTTCCCGTTGCCTCACTATCATCATCCACCATCACCAAACTGTGATTCCCTCCGCCTCTGCTCAACCGTTATTTCTGATTTCCTATCGTTATCTCGCCATTACAACTTCGCATCAACAACCACCCGCTTCAGCTTCTGACTTTAGCAAATTTCATTTCCGACACTGTTTGGTAATTCTTCGAGTCTACTGGATTGTTTAAACTGTATTGTTATGTTCTGATTAATTATTGGATTGTTGCTTGTTTTGTTGTTTTGTCTTGATTTGAATTGACAACTGTTATGCTGCCAACAAATGTTGAGATGAATTTCTGAAAACAGTTTGTTTAGTGTTTATGCTTGGTTTATTTTTTGAATTGTTATGCTGTGAAATTGTGTTCGTTTGGGTTAAGTTTGGTCATTGAAAATTCTGTTTTGAGTGTCTATATCATGATGTTCCGTTGAAAGAATTCTGGGTCATTTGTGTTAAACCGTATTGAGTTTTGATGGAGTTTGTGTTATGTTTTTGAATGATAAGTGTTGTTAGTCGGAATGTTGAAAGCGTTATGTCGGTGCCACTTTGTCCTTTGGTATTGACTTTGATTGAAACGGACTTCATTGAGCATTATCATATTTGTAAAGTTGCTGCCCGAAATACTTTACTCGATTAAGATTTTCATTGAATTTAATTTTTCCATGTTATTTGAGAAAATTTGAAGGAGATTATGATGACATTCGTTTGGAATTCAAAGAGAATTTTGGTTATAGGCAACATCATGTATCTCACTTGTTTTGAATATTTTTGAGATTGAGTTTTTGAATGTTGTTTCATATTCATTAGTTGCTGCCCGGTTTTCTTTTTCTCTCTTCGATTATGACTTAAATCCAAACTTGGTTCACGATTTGAAGTCATTTTCAATTGCAACATAGGCGCATGCTATTTGTTTTCGGTGTCTAATGATTTGAAATGTGTCTTAAGTTTGTTTTGAGACTTTAAGTCTATGAAATTTGTAGTTGTTTTTCGGATTTATTCTTGTTGAAATTTTGATTCAAAACTCATTTTTAATCACTTGTGGATTTAATATGAAAATGACATGAGTTTATTAAATTGTCGGTGTTGATGTTGTCATGCGGTTTTAGTGATTTTAAAGAATGGTTTTGATTATGTTTCAAGTTGAAATCAATTTACAAGGTTTGTTGGTTTAATATCGGTGTTTGTACATAAGTTTGGAATCACTTGGAAATTGATTTTCATGAGCTTTTATGCATAATTTGATGTTGTCCAACTTTCGATGATGCTTGATAATGTTTGATTTTTCATGGATTGAATTGAATTATAGCATGAGTTTCTTTGGCTTTGTTTGTGAATTTAAATTCTTGGATAATCATCATTTGTTTGGTTCATACTTTGAATTCAATTTCTCATGTTGCAATGTGAAATTTTGGATTTTTGTTTTCCGTTGTGTATGAAATAGCGGTTGCTTTTGATACATTTGAAATAATGTGTGCAATGCTGATTTTTTGTGTTTACATGGAATAATGTTATGAATTCTTGATATCTATTTGTGTAAATATTCATTTGTTCATATGCATCATACAAGCTCATTTTGATTTTTATACTTTGTGATTACTAACATAAATTCAAATCTTGTTGCAATTTCGTTTTATTTTAAATTTTATACCGCTTATGCTACTAACGAGTTTGTTTATTGTGAAGGTTTCTGAAAATCGTTTCAAGTATCCATTCTAACATATCGCATCAATAATTCCTACACTTCTCCCTTTTACCTTTTTATTGTATTTTACTATTCTGATTTAATATTTGGTACTGTAAATATATACTTGTACATAATATTTTGACTGTATATTTTATTCACTGCATCTGTAAATAAATTCAGGATATGTAAATATTATTTTCATCACATTGCGATTTTAATTTTAATTCCAACTAACTTCTGAAAATTGTGCGGATGCATATATTTTTTTTCCCGTGCTGTTAGTTTTGTCTGTATATTTCATGTGATGCAGGGAATCTTATAACATGAGCTTTATCCATGCTTTCTTCATCCGTGATTTATTTTCATGTGTTGCGATTCATTGTGCTTTATTCACTGCTGGGAGTATTATCTTACATCTGGTTTCTTATTCGGTCGGATTCGCTTTACTGTATCTTTTACCCTCCTGTACATAAGGACATTCTTTTCCCCTTTCTTTAAATTTCAAAACTTTCTCATCTTTTTCAAAATCTTCGTTGTTTATAAACTCGAATCGCTTTCATAATAAACCTCGACTTTGTCGAGTGCTTTTATTTTAAAACTTCTTTTCCTAAATAAACTTCAACTCATTTAATCATACTTTGACATTTTTCAAAATTAACAAAAACACTTCAACTCATTCAAACTCTTTTGTGCGCTCGAGCATTTTATCCTTTGAAACTTTTTTTTTGAGTTGAGACATGATTCATTGATAGTCGAGCAACATTCTCCTATCCCCATGGTTATAAAGGTGTCGAATTTTCCACTTGAGTACCAAAGGCGTTCTTAAACCCTCACTCTTGCTGACGCAAGGTCCATCTTTCTCACACCTTGTGGGCGTTAGTCGAGATTTCTCTCCTAACAATGACGACTTGTCTCCTTGTTTAAAAACAATAAACAGACAAGTCTTTTCTAGCCGAACTACGGTGCTCTGACTTTCCCATTGCACGAGGGAGTACGTAGGCACTAAGTCTTACGACCCAAGGCGAGCAACAAAAATAATAAAAAAACATTTTCTTTTGTTTGCAAATAAAAATTCATTCTTTTCCTTTAGCAAGTAAGCCTTTACATAACACTCCTTTTAAAAGAAACCAAACAAAGTGGATCCTACGGAGTACCGTAGATGCTTAGGGTGCTAATACCATCTCTTTCCATAACCGACCCCCGTACCTCGATCTCTTATCTTTTTGGGTTTTGTTTGCTTTTTTCCCATTTCACTTTGGATAAAATAAAGTGCGGTGGCGACTTCATTGTGTTGAGATAAGTAAATTGATGGCTTAATCTCAAATCTTTACCGCTACATTTCTTTACATATCATCACTATCCCAATTGAGCGCCAGAAAAGTGTGCGACACATGCGTAGGCTGAATTAGTTGTTGGTCATAGGTTTGCAGCAGGTTGTATAAACAAGGTTTTGGGATTTGGTCAAGTTCTGACCAAAGAGTTGAATATAACCTTCATATGCTAAAGTGCTGTCTTGTTCTTGAAGCAAGCATGGTGGATGTCTGCAGGAATTAAGGAAAAGAAAAAAGTAAAGTATGGGCTTAGTACCAAAGTTGATATCCCAAGACAGTAGAGGTACACGTGGGGGAAATCCTTTGGATAAAGACTCAGAAAGTAGTTGTGAGCATTAAATGATGATGAGACTTATCACAACTAGAAATCCTGCAACGTGAGATTCTACACCAAGGCTTAGTTCTGGATCAGAAGTTTTGAGCTTGCGCAACATCTAATCTTCTGATCCTTTTATCTTCTGGTGCCAGCATGTTCTGAAGGAGTTTCCAGCCTCTCTAGAAAGCTTGCAGCATGCTTCTTAACCTTCTTTGAATTACCCTGGCAAGTTCTGACTGAACTTTTATGAAAACTTGTTCAGAAGTTCTGACCAAACTCTTTTTTGAGAATGTCCAAAATTTGCTGAGTGTTATGGTAATAATATGGTCAGAAGTTCTGAGTTTTGTCATGCTTCTTAAACATTTAGAAAAAAATTCTAAGTATTTGGAATTTTGTCCTTTTGGATTTTTTGATGAAACAAACTTCATATTTCAATGTGTCTTGATGAAATATGATTCTTGGAGCTTAATTTTGATCCATAAGTCAAAGTTTAACTTTTCAGTGTGTAAATGACCATTTTGTCCTTGTGAGTGATTTTCTTGGAAAATTTGCAGTTCAAGGCTTGGAATTGGATGGAAGAAAACTTGAGGATCCAGGATAATTCCTTGAGAAATGAGAGGGCAAATTTTGGGGTACAACAACTGCCCCTGTTCAATCTTCTTACACCTGAAGAGTTAGATTGATAATTTTTCCATTCGTGACTTGAAGGTGGAAGATGATTGAACACTAGAGTGCCCAGAAAATTTTCACTCGAAGATGTGTTAGTTGGTTATGTAGGGAATAGGCTTAAAGATTCCATTTGGAGAGATAATGGATAGTTGTTGGAGATGGGCTTAAAGATGCCATCCAGAAATGATTGATGGACTGTATCTATAAGCTGGAACTGGATGATTTCCAGCATGGCGTCCGTGTTTGGAGCGCATCTGAACTGTAATAGAAGGTTGGGTTGTTTGATGATGAGTCCGTGTGAAACTTCATCTTAGAAAGAGAAGGAATCGGTGTAGGGTTGCTTGATGATGAGTCAGTGTAAAAATTCATCTTGGAAAGAGAAGGAACCGGTGTAGGGTTGCTTGATGATGAGTCCGTGTAAAACTTCATCTGGAAAGGAGGAACCTGTGTAGGGTTGCCTAATGATGAGTCCGTGTAAAACTGCATCTGAAATTTCCTGAGAAGGAACCTGTGTAGGGTTGCTTCATGATGAGTCCGTGTAAAACTTCATCTGGACAGGAGGAACCTGTGTAGGGTTGCTTCATGATGAGTCCGTGTAAAACTGCATCTTGGAAAGAAGGAACCTGTGTAGGGTTTCCTGATGATGACTCCATGTAAAACTGCATCTGGAAGTGAGAAGGAACCTGTGTAGGGTTTCTTCATGATGAGTCTGTGTAAAAATTCATCTGGAAAGGAGGAACCTGTGTAGGGTTTCCTGATGATGATTTCGTGTAAAACTTCATATGTAAAGGAGGAACCTGTGTAGGGTTGCCTGATGATGAGTCAGCGTAAAACTTCATCCTGGAAAGAAGGAACCTGTGTAGGGTTGCTTCATGATGAGTCAGTGTAAAACTTCATCTGGAAAGGAGGAACCTGTGTAGGGTTGCTTCATTACGAGTCCGTGTAAAACTGCATCTTGGAAAGAAGGAACCTGTGTAGGGTTGCCTGATGATGACTCCGTGTAAAACTGCATCTGGAAGTGAGAAGGAACTTGTGTAGGGTTGCTTCATGATGAGTCCGTGTAAAACTTCATCTGGAAATGAGGAACATGTGTAGGGTTTCCTGATGATGAGTTCGTGTAAAACTTCATCTGGAAAGGAGGAACCTGTGTAGGGTTGCCTTATGATGAGTCCGTGTAAAACTTCATCTTGGAAAGAAGGAACCTATGTAAGGTTTCATGATGATGAGTCCGTGTAAAACTTCACCTGGAAAGGAGGAACCTGTGTAGGGTTGCCTGATGATGAGTCCATGTAAAACTTCATCTTGGAAATAGAAGGAACCGGTGTAGGGTTGCTTCATGATGAGTCAGTGTAAAACTTCATCTGGAAAGGAGGAACCTGTGTAGGGTCGCCTGATGATGAGTCAGTGTAAAACTTGATCTGGAAAGGAGGAACCTATGTAGGGTTGCCTGATGACGAGTCTGTGTAAAACTTCGTCTGAAATTTCCTGAGAAGGAACCTGTGTAGGGTTGCTTCATGATGAGTCCGTGTAAAACTTCATCTGGAAATGAGGAACATGTGTAGGGTTGCCTGATGATGAGTTCGTGTAAAACTTCATCTGGAAAGGAGGAACCTGTGTAGGGTTGCCTTATGATGAGTCTGTGTAAAACTTCATCTTGGAAAGAAGGAACCTATGTAAGGTTGCCTGATGATGAGTCTGTGTAAAACTTCACCTGGAAAGGAGGAACCTGTGTAGGGTTGCCTGATGATGAGTCCATGTAAAACTTCATCTTGGAAATAGAAGGAACCGGTGTAGGGTTGCTTCATGATGAGTCAGTGTAAAACTTCATCTGGAAAGGAGGAACCTGTGTAGGGTCGCCTGATGATGAGTCAGTGTAAAACTTCATCTGGAAAGGAGGAACCTGTGTAGGGTTGCCTGATGATGAGTCTGTGTAAAACTTCGTCTGAAATTTCCTGAGAAGGAACCTGTGTAGGGTTGCTTCATGATGAGTCCGTGTAAAACTTCATATGAAATTTCTTGATAAGGAACCTGTGTAGGGTTGCTTCATGATAAGTCCGTGTAAAACTGCATCTAAAATTTCCTGAGAAGGAACCTGTGTGGGGTTGCTTCATGATGAGTCTGTGTAAAACTTCATCTAAAATTTCATGAGAAGGAACCTGTGTAGGGTTGCTTCATGATGAGTCCGTGTAAAACTGCATCTTGGAAAGAGAAGGAACCAGTGTAGGGTTGCTTCATGATGAGTCTGTGTAAAACTTCATCCTGGAAAGAAGGAACCTGTGTAGGGTTGCTTCATGATGAGTCTGTGTAAAACTTCATCTGGAAGTGAGAAGGAACCTGTGTAGGGTTGCTTCAATGATGGTCGAGTAGATAGTTGTCCTGTCTGATTTTAGGTGTTAATCTTTGACCTGAGAAAGAAAGATAGTTTTCTTGGATTGTTACAAGTGTTAATCTTCAATCTCTTCATGTAGATAGTTTTCCTGGCTTGTTACAGGTATTAATCTACAATCAGCCGTCCATAAATAGTTTTCCTGGCTTGCTACAGGTA
The DNA here is from genome assembly GCA_948472305.1 of Vicia faba. Lineage (NCBI taxonomy): Eukaryota > Viridiplantae > Streptophyta > Magnoliopsida > Fabales > Fabaceae > Vicia > Vicia faba. The sequence continues at coordinate 1,292,277,579 of OX451741.1, forward strand.
TTAATCTGGAACTTGAAAAGGTCGGTCGTAGCCATCTGTTGATTGATCTTTCCTGAAAAAGGTAGAACGTTAGTTGTATGTAATGTCGTGATGCATGAAATGCATGATGTCATGATGTTCTCAAAATAAATGAGATTGTGTCGTATGCACTTATCATGTATTCAAATAGGATGTATGAAATGTGACATGTTTATTGAAGCGTATCTTCGTCTGGAAAATAAATCCTTGACAAATGACGGGGAGTTGTTAAATCCTGGACTGCTGTTGAAGATTTTGTGTGTCTTCAAACTTTGCTTAGAATATTTCCACCGGGGATTCCTGTTTTGTTGTTTGAGGAGAACTCTGTTGGGGAATATTAAAAAACTCTGCTAGAGAGTGTTGATTCCTGCTTGGGAAAAGAGTTCTGGAGTCTCGATTGTCTGTTGCTTTGCTGGGGTCGAAGTTGAACTGACATCTGGTCGGGTCCAAGTTTCACAGTAACTTGTTGGGGATTGTAGAGTAGTCTACTGGGGAAAGGGAGTTGTGGTCCTTTGATTTGTAGTGGTTGAAGAGGCAAACTCAAGTTGGGGAATCCCATCATTTGTTGGGGAAATAAACCTTGTTGCCGGTCTGTTGAGAGGTGACGACTTCGTTGGGGGAAAGTCCTCGAGGATTCTTGAGGTTGTCTCAGCTGGGGGAAGATTTTCAAAGATTAAACCCTTGCTGGGAGTCATCCTATGAGAAGGATTTTGGGGAGATTTGTCATTGCCCCTAGTAACAAGTGTTTGTGGCATTGCCAGAAAATGTTTGATTGTACGTAACCCTTCACTGAGATTGACGTTCAATGCCCCAAGTGACAGAGATGGAGACTTGCCTCTGGTTACTCTGCACTTCTTGAGAGATTTCTTGGAATCTTGACTGGACTGCCCCAGGTGTGCTGGATAGTGACATGTCATGTCCCCCTGTTGATAGGAGATTTGTCAATGGAAGTGTCTTCCTTCTTGAATTGATTTTGTTCACTGAGAGAGCTTTCGTTCACTGGATATTCATTGTGTGAATTTCTCCGCTGTCAAACAAATAGCCATATGCAAACAGTGATATTCAAGTAATGCAAAGTTTATGTTTGTCTTGAAGTTTTGAAAAATGCGTTTTTAGCAAGTAAATAAGTTTGTAATTTCACTTTGGATTTTGAGTAAAGCCTTACAGGAGTCAGGATACCTTTTGTAACAATATGCTTTCGAACTAACCCATGCTTCAATTATGACTTTTGAAGGGTTGTAACGTGGCTTGGTTCACAGTTTAAGAAACAAAGGATAAAGGCTCAAAGTGTATTTGTACCCACCCATTCTTCGTGATGTTCTTCAGACCTAAGCTCAGTTAATTGTGCATTTTGAACTCCAATTGAGTCTAGAATGAAATTTTAGTGATGGTTCAGACAAGTTGAGTTTGTCGGAAGGCAGTCATTCTTGCAATATTTTTCATGTTGTCGAGGATTTATAGTGACCTCTTTTTTTTTTTGATTTGTTATCCCTAATTTTTTCCTGACTGTTCTTGTTTTGAGATTACAACCAGCGGGATGCCCCAGTTTTCTTAAGTCTCCTTTGTAGGTTTTGACTTAGTGGGCTTTTCTTTTTGAGGGATAATGACTGCCTATGTGATAGGGAACCATCACCGTCCTTTGATTCCAGAGGAATGTTTCTTGACGTCATTTATTGTATTACGAGATGAGAGTTTGCGGCTAAACGCGCGTTTGAATTAACTAAGAGACTACCCTGCCCCAGGTTTTGTTTAAAGGTTTTAATTTTGTGAAAAATAAAAACTTCTACTTCTTTGGCTCGAAGGGGTTAACTAGGGATTATCTTCCTTATAACTCCAGTGTTTAGGATTTGAAAAAAAATGCATGTACATCGTCAACAAGGTCTATTCAAAAGCATACTGTATGAGATTATGACATTGTTTTCGTCATCCTCCCTCTAAAGGCTTGTAACTTTTAGCAAGAGTTGAAAGTTATAAAGAGAATAAAAGCATAGTTTAAATATAGTGAAAACGAATGGATGAATTCAAGACAAAGATATGCAATGCATTAATGAAACAAAGTTTGACATTAATAGATAATTGTTTGAATAACAAAAGGAATTACAATTGAAAATTCAAATGAATAGAAAATTTCCTTGCCCAGATCGTTGCTTCATGTGGATGCCCTTGAGGGGTAATAGAAGAGTTCCAACTGATCTTCTTGTGTAAACTCCAACACTCCCTCGTCAATTAGGTCTTGAATCTTGTTCTTTAGAGCCTAACAATCGTTCGTGTCATGCCCGGGACCGTCGGAATGGTAAGCACACCTCTCTTTGGGACGATAACTAGGAGCAACAATGTTAGGATTCCTGGGAGGATCCTTTAATGTAATTAGCTCTGTCTTCAACAGGTGTTATAGCACCTGAGCTGGCGACAAGCCAATCCTGGTAAATTGTCTCCTAGGTGCGACCTTCTTGTGTTGATTCTTTTGTTGTTGTTGGCGAGGTTGTTGTTGGGCTCGTGACGTGGAAGCAACTTGAAAAGGCACACTCTTCATCGGAGGCTGATTAATGACTCGATCTCCAATTGTGGCTGTTTGCCCCATTTGGTTGCATCTGTCTTGATGAAGCCTGTTGACAAGGGCTTTAAGCTCTTCCTGTCCTTGAGCCAGGTTTTGGATAAGAGCCATCTGGCCTACCAGTTGTCCCATCATCTGGACTTTCATTATGGCTATTTCAGTTCGTAGCCTTTCCAACTGGTCATCTCTGTCGTCCCCAGGATTTCCCATGATCATTCCCCTAGTGAGGAGAGCTTTCACCTCTTCTTGCCCCCCGGGTGTAGGATTTTTAATAGTAACCCAAACAAGGACCCATAATGTAAAGCAAACAAATCAAACAATGTAAGCAAGTAAATGTGATCTATCCCTAAGGTAACCCCACTTTTAGAATATTCCCCAGCAAATTCGCCAGTTCTGGGATACAATGGGAGAACTGACTTGAGGTTTTGCGTTTGTGTTTGCAAATGTTGCGGTTTAGCAAGAGTCGCCATCGACTTTTCTTTTATCCAAAAGGAAAGGTGAAAAAGCACAGGAAAGACCTTTAGAGATGTTTTCTTGGGTTCGGGGGTAGATTATGAAAAGGGAAGGTATTAGCACCCTTTTCATCCATGGTTTTCCATGGGCTCTTAGTTAGTTGCTAGATCACTTGCTTTTGTTTGAAATTGTGCTTTGTGTGGTTTTTGAAAATATTTTGAAAATGTGACTTCGTAATGATTCTCGTTTCTATAAGAATGCATACAAAATTTTGTTTTGAAAATAGTTCAAAGAGGTGTTTGTGGGATGTGTTTTTGAAAGTGATTTTGAAAAGGGTTTTCTTTGTAATGGCTCTCGTTTCTATAAGAATGCGTATAAAGTGTTATCTTTTGAAAATGTTTCAAATGGAAGTGTGAGTGTATAAAATGTTTTTGTTGTGAGCAAGTGAGTAACTGAGAGCGAACCTACCTACTCAAAAGGTCTTAGATATGCTTTTTCTCCTCCTTTAGATGTTGTTATCTTACTATTGATTTGATAAGATGCCCCATCGTTGGATGTGAAGGGACGAGTGTGGGACGTTTGTATAGTCATAGAAGGTAACCCATGGAACGTTTTAGCAATGTCGTTTTAGGGACTAGATCGTTTACCGAAGGCAACATCGAGGGTCATCGAGGGACTACGATCTTTTATCGAGGGTCTTTGCTAAAACGCCCATGTTCGAGGGACATGACTATTTTCCGATAGGAAGCAAGTGAGATTACCCTAGGGATTCTAGTGTGTAAGTGTGTTTGATTGCATGCATTTAGTCTTGATTAGGGTGATCTATTTGTTGATTTCATGTCTTGCCATACACACCCTAATTACTAACAATATATGAAAGCAATAAAAGTGCGGAAAGTAAATATCCTACGCTATTACAATCATTAAGGGGGATGGGGTGTACAAATTTTTGAATGGGGGTTGCAAGTAAAAATAAGTCCTAATTTACTATTACAACCATATTGAAATGTACAATATAAGAAAGAAAATGGACTTGTTTAGAAAATGATTTTTTAGTCTTAAGTTAATTAAATAATAAAAGAAAAATATTTTTGTCTTATGTTAAATAAAAAAAAGGGTTAATATAAAAAATGATAAAAAGGAAAATAAATGAAAGAGTTGAAAAAGGCGTGCTGCTACGAGCGAAACCACATGGATAAGAAGTTTTGGAGTCAGGAGCGTTGTGACTCAACAGGAAACGTCAATGGGCATCATAAGTTCTGAGTTGGTAAACTCTGAGGTCCTGCAAGAAACGTTAGAGGGAAAACACACAAATTCTGGGTGGTATTCAGACAGTGAGCTAAAAGTCAGAAGTTTTGTGCTATGCTAAAAACAGTGAATAAACATCAGCAGTTTAGTGCATTATCAACATGTAAAAATCAAAAACTCTGAGTGTTTGAAAACAGCGAGTGAAAACATCAGAAGTTCAGTATATTTGACATGTAAGGAGAACTTAGAAGTTCTGTGTTGTGTTAGAACAATGAGTGAATCATAGAAGTTTTGAATTCTGCTGAGCCTGTGAGTGAACATTAGCAGTTCAGTGCGTTATCAGCATGTAAGAATCAAAAGTTCAGTGTGTGTTAACAGTGAGAAAAATCATAGAAGCTCTGTGTGTTAAAACAGTGAAGAGAACTCAAAAGTTCTGTGTATGTTTAACAGTGAGAAAAAATCGTAGAAGTTCTGTATGTTAAAACTATGAAAGAACATCAGAAGTTGTGCCATATTTCAACTCTTGATCAGCACATCAGCAATTTATTCAGTTATTTTTAAACAACAAATCAGAAGGATAACAACACAACAGTTTAAAGAAGTTCTAAATCTAAATCTGAGTCTAGCCCTAATCAAGAAGTTCCGATCCATAGTTTTTCTATTCATGCAACGATATGTACAACATTAATACTATGATATTTACATGTTAATGATGTGCAGAATGAAAAACAAGCAAAGTCAGAAAGACTTACCTTGAACCTGGAGCGTGTTTGGAGCTTTGAGTTGCTGCCTTTGGATGTTCTGGAATCAGCAAGAGTGGTGAAATAGTGGTTATGTTCTTTGATCCAAAAGGAAAAGCAAAGGTTTGGTTTTCTGTTTGGGAAATCTGGATTTTTATGAAGGTTTCACAAATTCCTTTTCTCTCTTTTGGCCAATCTCTCTCCAAAAGCCAGCCCCTTGTAAGTGTGATGGAGCAAAGTATTTATAGGTGAATTTGTTGTGATTTTGGGGGGAAAGACAAATGGTATTTTAAATCAATTTGGCATCCTGCTCCCTTGCTTTTTCATCACTATTTTTGTATGCTAGTTTGGTGCATTTATGGGATGCAGGCGTAGGCTGAATTAGCTGTTGGTCATAGGTCTGCAGCAGGTTGTATAAACAAGGTTTTGGGATTTGGTAAAGTTCTGACCAAAGCGTTGAATATAACCTTTATATGCTAAAGCACTGCCTTGTTCTTGAAGCAAGCATGGTGGTTGTCAGCAGGAATTAAGGAAAAGTAAAAAGAAAAGTATGAGCTTAGTACCAAAGTTGTTATCCCAAGACAGTAGAGGTACACGTGGGGGAAATCCTTTGGATAAAGACTCATAAAGTGGTTGTGAGCATTAAATAATGATGAGACTTATCACAACCAGAAATCCTGCAACGTGAGATTCTACACCAAGGCTTAGTTCTGGATCAGAAGTTCTGAGCTTGCGTAGCATCCAATCTTCTAATCCTTTTATCTTCTGGTGCCAGCATGTTCTGAAGGAGTTTCCAGGCTCTCTAGAAAGCTTGCAGCATGCTTCTTAACCTTCTTTGAATTACCCTGGCAAGTTCTGACTGAACTTTTTTAAAAACTTGCTCAGAAGTTCTGACCAAACTCTGTTTTGAGAATGTCCAACATTTGCTGAGTGTTATGGTGATAATCTGGTCAGAAGTTCTGAGTTTTGTCATGCTTCTTAAACATTTAGAAAAAATTCTAAGTATTTGGAATTTTGTCTTTTTGGATTTTTTGATGAAACAAACTTCATATTTCAATGTGTCTTGATGAAATATGATTCTTGAAGCTTGATTTTGATCCATAAGTCAAAGTTTAACTTTTCAATGTGTAAATGACCATTTTCCCCTTGTGAGTGATTTTCTTAGAAAATTTGCAGTTCAAGGCTTTGAATTGGATGGAAGCAAACTTGAGGATCCAGGATGATTCCTTGAGAAATGAGATGGAAAATTTTGGGGTACAGCACATTCAAATTTAATTGAAGACCTTCTCTGGTTCAGTCAGATCGCCACTAAGATCTCCCTGATTCTTATTCCAGTTGAAGATATCCCAAGACTTTTGTCTGATTCAGTTGAATCGACCCTAAGATTCTTTTGATTTCTGTTCCAGTCAAAGTTATTTAAAGACCTTCTCTGGTTCAGTCAGATCGCCACTAAGATCTCTCTAATTCCTATTCCAGTTGAAGATGGCCCAAGACTTTTGTCTGGTTCAGCTGAATCGATCCTAAGATTCTTCTGATTTCTATTCCAGTCAAAGTTAATTAAAGACCTTCTCTGGTTCAGTCAGATCTCCACTAAGATCTCCCTGATTCTTATTCCAGTTGAAGATAACCCAAGAATTTTGTCTGGTTGAGTTGAATTGATCCTAAGATTCTTCTAATTTCTGTTCTAGTAAAAGTTAATTAAAGACCTTCTCTGGTTCAGTCAGATCTCCACTAAGATCTCCCTGATTCTTATTCCAGTTGAAGATATCCCAAGACTTTTGTCTAGTTCAGTTGAATCGACCCTAAGAATCTTCTGATTTCCGTTCCAGTCTAAGTTAATTAAAGAGCTTCTCTGGTTTAGTCAGATCGCCACTAAGATCTCTCTGATTCCTATTCTAGTTGAAGATGACCCAAGACTTTTATCTGGTTCAGTTGAATCGATCCTAAGATTCTTCTGATTTCCGTTCCAGTCAAAGTTAATTAAAGACCTTCTTTGGTTCAGTCAGATCTCCACTAAGATCTCTCTAATTCCTATTCCAGTTGAAGATGACCCAAGACTTTTGTCTGGTTCAGTTGAATCGATCCTAAGATTCTTCTGATTTCCATTCTAGTCAAAGTTAGTTAAATACCTTTCTCTGGTTCAGTTGAATCGATCCTAAGATTTTTCTGATTTCTATTCAAGTTAAAGAAACTGCAAATCCTGGAGAACGACCAGATAACAGTTTACTCTCATTCCCCCAGTAAGTCGCTATGAAGCCTGGATCCTAACCAGATAGAAGTTCACTTCCGTCTCTTCAATCGAGAGATGACTTCCCAGTACAGTAATGGACAACCGAAGCTCCTAAACTCTATTTCCCAAGCAGAGACCAGCATTCTTCAGTGGAGTCCACCTCAATAACAAGAATAAGGATTCCCACAGAAGAGTATGTCATCAACATTTCTCTAGATGACATCTTTAAGACCATCTCCGATGATCTTCCATCACCTTCTCCAAATGGCATCAGTAAGCCCATTTCCGATATTACCTACACAGTCAAGTATCATTTCAGACGAGTGCAAATTTCTGGGCACTCTAGTGTTTAATCATCTCCCACCTTCATATCACGAAAGGCAGACCAACGAATCTACATCCTCAGGTTTAAGAAGATTGAACAGGGGAAGCTGTTGTACCCCAAAACTTTCCCTCCAATTTTCACTCAAGACATGCTTCTAGAGGTCCTCAATTGCTCAAGGATGACCAAGAAGTGACCAGACAAACTCACCTCCCAAGGAAATAAACCTCAAACTAGGGTTTAAATTTCAAGCAAGATGTATGAGTCTAAAGTATTCGAAATATTCTCCATTGTCTTAATATGTCCTCAAGATCATCCATGTCAAATTTCATGCCTTGAGATATAAGTTTGATCAGTCAACTCCTCAAATGCCTGGAAATCAACTATACTAGGTCAAAAGTCAACTGTGGCCCAAATACAGTCAAACTTCAAGATTTTTTGTCAACATCAGTATTTTGAAGTATTATCCATCATTTGATCAAGGGTTGATCATGATTCCTCAAGAAATGCTCCTAACTCATCAAAAGTCAAAAATGACAAATTAGGGTTTCTATAGGAAAAGTTAACCAAACTTTGACTAGGTATAACTTTCTCATACTTTATCATAAATTTTTCCTCCAAGGATCATTTTTTAGAGAATCCAATTCCCAACAAATTATCTTCGTCGCTAAAGTTCAAGAAATGCCTCAATCAAAATATACAAGCTCAGACATTACAGGTCCTTTCAAAAAGTCAACAAAAACACCTTTTAGGTCAAAGCTCCTTACATGAACATGGAAGATCCAATTGAGGTGAAACCAAAAGGGCTATTTAGAGGACATCCTATGCTCTCTAAAAAGTCAAAGAACACCCTTATAGGGTTAAAATTAAGAAAGATATGCATTGCTAAAGTTGACCAATTTTATGAAAATGGACAAAAGTCAATGTGAGCAAATTGGATCTTTTGGACTAATGGGCGTGGGTTTTGGATCTCAAGCATATCCATGAATTTATTTAGGATATTTAAATACATTATTTTATTTTTATGAGATTTGTTTTTATTTATTTGAATTTTTATTCATTTAAATCAAAATAAATCAAATAAAATAGTGAAATAATGAAATAAAATCCAAAGATTTGTTTTAGGATCATATCATAGGTCTAGAATCAGATGATCAAGTCAAGATTTCATGCAAGGGTTGATGGGAAGAAAAAAAAAATCATGTTTTGGCCTAGTTTAGAAACAAAAAATCCAAATTGCAAATCAAATCTTCCTTTCAGAAATCTTCAAAATTCTATCCATCTTTGTTAACCTAATGCATTCTCATATATATATATATATATATATATATATATATATATATATATATATATATATATATATATATATATATATATATATATATATATATATATATATATATATATATATATATATATATATATATATATATATATATATATATATATATATATATATATATATATATATATATATATATATATATATATATATATATATATATATATATATATATATATATATATATATATATATATATATATATATATATGTACAACATTTCCAGACCAAAAGGGAGAGGTTTCTCCGCTTTCAAGGAGATTTGACGTTTGCAATCCATTCCTGGGGACATTCTGAAGCTAACATCATCATTCTCATGCATCAAAGCATCCATAATCACCACATACATCATCACGGTTTGCACATATTTTTTTAAATTCGATTTTGACCATACACGCATTATAAATAGGTTTTGATTATGCATTACTGTTTGTATGAGCATTTAGAATGTATTTGAATACTTAATTTCCAGTTTTGATACATATATGACAAACTGCCATTGTTAGGGTTTTAACCTTCATTTTAGGGTTTTAAGATGCAGGAAAAATTGGACCTAACAATGGATACCATCATGCTCAGAGGATCAAACCCAATTGATCCATGACCTTGAATTGGATTTATATTGTCTGTTGTGAATTTTTGAAATGTGCAGGGTTTTTAATGACAGATTTAGTCCGTAGGTAAAAGTCCTTAAGCTAAAACGATGGATGGCTGAAGAAGATGAAGGCGTGGCACATCCTGATTGGACCATTTGAATCAGCATGCGTTTTTTGCATAAAAGGAATTTTTGACATTTATTTTGGTTATATTATTTTATGTTTGCTTCATATAACGAATGACCACCTGGCTCAGATGGTAGAGGAAGCGCTTGGCAAAGGGAGAGACCTAGGTTTGATACCCAGGTTTGGAATGTTATATTTTTCTAAGTTATTTCTTGCAGATTCAGTTTATTACACTCCCAAGCGCACACCATGGCCCAACCACATCATCACCATCAGATCTATCATCCTCAGATCCAACGCCCCTGGAAACGCTTCCACACCGTGGACCTCCATACCACTACAATATTGGATCAGGCATAAAGTTTGTGGGCGAGCCAGACTTGGGCTTTGCAAAAATTCAAACAACACCCTCCAGATTGGGTTCACACCCCTTTCAGGCCCATTCTTCTTTTCTTTCTATTATTCTTATTTAATTTCTTTGTCATTTTTAATTATTTCAAAAATCACATTTTTATAAAAAAATCAGAAAATCATAAATTAGGCTTTAGAGTTTTTTAATAAAAATATTTTTTTCAATTTAATTAATTTAATTAAATTTTAACCTTATTTCATTAATTAAAATGAATTAGAGAATTAGGTTAAAATTCAAATACTTTTTTCATAAAATACAAAAATATTTTTAATGAGCAATTAGGTTTTTTCTTTAGGATTTAGAACTTTTTTCCCGTCTTAATTTTGTACACTATTATCTTTTCCATACGATTTATTTTTTTACCACTTATGTAACTGCGCCCGATTTGTAATAATTAACTAAGTTTTTATTTTCGCATTTTTACCTTTTCAGTCCATTACTTATGTATCTATACCAAAGCCCTGTAATAGCGTAGGACTTTATTTCTCACTTTTTCTTTACATGCTTGTATATAATTGTTAGAAATTTAGGTGTGAATGACAAGAATCAATTAATCAGTAGATCACTAATTGCAAGATAAACATAACTGAAAAAACAGACTGTTGCACACTTTCACCCTTAGGGTATACCTCACTTGGTTGCCTCGGAAATAATGATTATGTCCCTCGAACATAAGGGTATCTTAACAAAGACCCTCGGTATAAAAGTCATCATAAAAGATCATGGTCCCTAAATGTCCCTCGAGTTGCCTACAAGAAATGATCTTGTCCCTCGATGTTGCCTATATGATGACAGTCCCTTCGAATGCTAAGATATCCTTACACGTTGCCTTCAATGACCATAGCGTCCCTTTCGATAGTCCCTCAACATTCGACGATAGGGCTACCTACTCACTAATAATAGGATAACACTGTCTAAAGGGTAGGAGGAAAACAAGACCCTTTTTCGAGTAGGTAGATGATTCTTAATTACTTGCTCAAACCTAAAATTTTCGCACTTACACACTTTCAGAAAAATCTTTTCAAAAATGCTTTATCACACTCTCGAGGACTGATATGAGAGTTACCATAAAGCAAACAAAAATCTTTCAAAACATACAAACACAAACAGTTTCCAAAAATGAGCAAGTACCTAAGAGCCCATGGAAAACCACGGACGGAAAGGGTGTTAACACCTTCCCTTTCCATAATCTATCCCCCTTACTCAGAAAATCTCGAAGAAGGTATTTTTCTGTTCTTTTCACCCTTTCCTTTGTTGGATACAAGAAAAGTCGGTGGCGACTCTTGCTTACCGCGACATTTGTGAATGAAAAATGCAAACTATTATTAACAGTCGGTTCTTCCACCGTATCACAAGATCCTTTAGAACCCGATTACTTTCTTTAGGACAGGTTGAACCTACTAAACTTCAAGAGGGTACTTACCTATGAACTCCCACCAAGCTTTAACCTAAGGTCTTGTGTGTTTTATTTGTGTGTGATTAAATTGTTCGAACATAACATCACGCATCATAACATTCATACCATTTCCTAACCATTTTAAGGACCAGGGAATTTATCTTTGTTCTATTTTGGAGACTATGGCTTCCGCCCATAAAAATACCATCCGAATCAACCTTATAAGGGTGCCTCCTCAACTCAAAGAGTTAGCTTTAAGGGTTCCTAAAATTTCTTTGTTCACCAAAAGATATGATAGACTTCTCAATCTAGTTACCTCAAGCCTCGAAGAAGACATGATAAGGGTGCTCTTTCAATTATTTGACCCTGTACATCATTGTTTCACCTTCTCTGATTACCAATTAGTGCCTACAATGGAAGAATTCTCTCAACTACTAGGAGTGTCTGTTCTTGATCAAACACCCTTCACCAATTTAGAGGAAACTGTTTACTGTGTAAAATTGTAAACAATTGTTGGTCCTCCCAAAGTCCTATACTTAGGGTAACTTGCGAGATCGACCAGTTGATCTCAAGACGCGTGCTAAGAGTTTTTGCTATCACACCTATTCCATCGACATATTAGTTAAGGTAAATGGTTTTCTTTTGACTGAAGAAACAAGTGTAATGGTTTTCCACACTATGATTTAATCGACTGACTGGTATCTCGTGACCGACAGAAGATATTCATACAAAAAAGAGAGACTCACTAAACTAACTGACATGTGACTTGTGACCCACATATAGTGTCAAATTGTTTATGTGAAATAGAAGATAACACATAGATCTTGATCGACAGTAAAGAGAAAATAGATAAAGTACTCAAAAGATATAATTGAAAGATAAAATATTTGCATTAAAATAAAAATGTTGATTCACGTACATCAAGCACTCTTCACTCTTGATTTCCTGACGCTCGGAATGAGAGAGTTTGACAAGTGATTTGAGAGTACAAGTGAACACACCCACAAACTACACAAAATCTTCCTATTTATAGTGTTTACAAAGTAACTACCTAGATAAAATCTACGACTAATATTAACATCTTGAGGTAACTTCTTCACTAGATACTGCCACCTATTTGGCGCTCAAACACGTCGTGGATTGCTAGTAACTGCTCATGATTTTGAAGTTCCACCTATTTGGCGCTTGAACACGTCATGGGTTGCTGGTAACTGCCCACGATTCCTCTAAGCCTCTTGAACATAAACCGCTTTTTCCTTGCTTCGACGCTTTCTTTCTGGAAAAGAATAATGACACTTCCTCTAAGTCCAAGAAACCCTTCTTTGTCGACTAAAACCATTTTCGACCAAGTCCTTGTCTTTTACCCTTTGGTAAACTAAACTAATTGTATCCTCTTGACATATCCTTTTATTTATTCCTAGTCGACGTAGTTCAATTTCGACAGTTTCTGTGTGACTCCTTCCAAGCATTAACTCTGACTTAATAAAACCAACTTTTCACACATTGGCTCCTGTTTCCTAAAAAACCATTATTTTGGAGGATGACTCCTAACTTATGAGAATATCTTCATTTATCACATGTACTTGAATTCCTTAAGATTTTCCAAGGTAACAAAATGCCCCCTAGAGATGCCATTTTCGAATTTCGACTAATATGAGATAATGGAATCTCTGAAGCGTCGGTTTCACCATTCGACCAAATGGTTTCCATTTCTCAAAAAGTGAACATTACTGTTTTGTCTTTTCCGTTACGTCACACAATCATGGTAGCATGCCACACCTTTCAGTTTTGAGACATGCGGCATTAATTGCTTTCCATCATTGCACTTTTAGTGGGAAACATGGCCTACTAACTCACGTTGGTCATGTGGCACGCGCCCCACTAACTGGCGTGATTTGGACTTTGGGAAATCACAAAAGATTTTCCCATTATTTCCTCTTTCCTCAAGGTCTATAAATACCCTTATTTCCCATTTTTTATATTTTCCTTCACTTCTTCAATCCCTTGATTTTTATAAAACAAAAACCCAGAAACTACACACCATCGATGTTCTTCATCTTCATCCTCCTTCAACCTTTTACAATGGCGAATGTAAAAAATCAAACCTCTTATCCAACCGCCGCTCTTCAACTGCGCCTTGTCGACAGAAAAGCCTATGTACCAGAACCTCCATTTGCTGAGGAGAAAGCCAAAATCTGGAAATCTCAGGTACTTATCCCTTTCTCTCTTGAGGAGAAACCCTTAGCCTTTATAGGACCACTTCCTGCCGATGCACCCTATGAAATCTATATAGATGATAAGGAGGCATTTTTTCCCACTAGTACTACTACCAGACCCATAATCTCTTCTCCAAACCCTATATCACTTAAATATATCGACAGGAACTTTAGGACCGCTCCACCTCTGTGTTGCCCTAAATTTCGTGCTTGGATGGAACGTGTAGAAACTGCCAAAGGAGACCAATGGAAAAATATGGTTATCTATACCATGCTAGAGTTTTCTCGATGTGGTCAACCTTATTCTAGTGGCATGCTCCTAGCTGCGATATATTTCTGGGAGGGGTCGACCAACACCTTTCATACTAAATGAGGTATGATCACTCATACCTTGTTCGACATTGCCGCCATCACTGGGCTGAAACCATCTGGCACGGTTTTCAACTATAGAGGTGCTGAACCTATGCCAATAAGGTTTGATGTGGGTGAAGCTGGAAAACCAACATATAATAATTTCATTGACCATCATGCTCAAACCTCTGGTCCTGTAACTGATGAAGAGCATGTGGCATTTCTAACCTTGTGGCTATCTCGCTTTGTTTTTTGTTCTAGGTTAATGCAGGTGGCCAAACAATTTTCTTATCTGGCTACCCAGTTGCATATGGGTGAAAATGTTGCTTTAGGCCAACTGATTTTGGCCTCTCTCTATGCAGCTTTGACTGATGCTGCTAACCAAATAAAGCATTTTGACCCTAATAATCCAAAGAAAAAGAATGTCCTAGTCCATGGTCCCTTCTGGCTCTTGCAGCTATGGTTGAATGCCACTTTCTATGAGAAGATTAAGCCTTTTAGAAATAGAAGGGTGGCATGTCCTCCATCTCAAAGCCATATCGTCTGGAAACTCCTTCTCCCTCTGACTCCTATCGACAAAGGCTCCCTAAATCCTGAAGTCTTCAGGCTGCTGTTTACCATTATGTTGACAAGAGTCGACTTTACCCCCTCGATGGCACCTTTTTATGCTAGACAAGATGGCCTAGAGTGGTTTATTAGGGCTTTTCCACCCACGAGAGAAGAGGACAAGAAAAATTCTTTAATCCTTTGGAGGCGTTACTTGACTCCCCAATTATTATCTACGATGATTGTCAGTGTAAACCCAGGTTTGGTCGCTTACCAGCCTAACTTGGTGGCTCGACAATTTAGCCTCTGTCAACTTGTTCCTAAATCTTTGTTCAATTCTCATGGGCTGCTGGTCGACATCACAACTGACCAATCCTTCGAAATGATCAATGATGATATAGGGAATCTATGGGAACGAAGGCCCACACTTACTCTCACTCCTTTCCAACCGTCTTTTTACTGCACCAAAGAATTTGAAACTTGGTGGCAGACATATTTTGTTACATTCATTGGTGATTCTAATGCTAAGCTGACTGAACTAACCACAACTTTCTCAAATTTGCAGGCAAAGGCGACCAAGTGTAACATTACTCATATTAAACAAATTTGAGCTTTCCAGAATTACTTTTGAATTGTGTATTGACCTAATGATCTTCGTCAGACCATCTATGAGTCTGTTGTCGAATTAAAGGAGAAGTTAACCGATAGAATCTCGACACTAAAACCCCCCAGTTATGCGAAAGATAAATATCTTTACACTCTTCATTTTGGAAACATCAAATTTCCTCCTTTGCCATCTAGCCCTTTGGCCTTGGCCTTTGGCCCACCTATTCTTAATTGGTGGTATTGCTCTATACCGGATATGTAAAATGCCTATAGTACAAAGGCCAACAGAGTGGTACCGACGAAGTATTACCTACCTAACTATTTGGGGCATCTTCAATATGATCTCCAATATGTTAGAGTACTTTCGACTACACAAATTGGTAATGATTTCTGGAAAGTTTACCCCCTTCCCGTTTTACTTTGGTTGCTTATTTGATTGTTTTACACTTGTCTTATAGCTATACCAATAGATCAGGCGGGTTCCGTTTCTGTCGGCAAACAAAAACCTTCAACGCATCAGGTTTAAACTTCAACTTTCTGTCAGCTATCATTCTTGATTTGGCATATCTGACTTAGCTTAATTTTGTAGATAATTCCTGACTACACACCCTCCAACGACGAACCCATTTCTTCTTCACTCAAGAAGGCTTCTTCAGTGGGTGTATTTATATACTTCTTGTTTCTATGTTGTTTACGCCCTAAACTTGTATTAATATTTTCCTTGTTTTCCAGAGTCAAAAACGCTCAGCGGATGTGGCTGCTCCCTCTGACAAATCCAAAAGGTCCAAGAAGGAAAAAAAGCATACTTCTGAGCGAGCTAAGGTATATTCTATCGATTAAAAACTTCCATTATCGACTGACACAATCTCTTTGATTAACATCTTTCTTTGATACTGTAGCCATCACCTGATGTTCAGCCCTCTTAACATTTCCACAAATCCAAAAGCCATAAGAGGAAAAAATATTCCTCTACTAAAGGTGCGGTGGAGAAGAAGAAGAAGACAAAGGCACCTATACCCTAGGAGCTAAAGAAAAGGTTGGCTTGAAACTTATTGATGAAACAAAGGAGCCAGCTGATGTCGAAATTCCTCTTATTACAAGAAGGAGACGTAACGTGGTTTTGGTCGAAAATCCTAAAGCCATTTCTGATTTAGGTGTTGACACCATCGTGGTCGACGCAACTCTGGTTATTCTGACTCGTTCCCCTAGGGTTGATGAAGTTCAAATCCCAATGAGAAATCTTATCGAGGTTTCAGCTAAGGACGAGTCTGTCGATCTTAATCTGTCGACACATGTATTAGCTGGTTGTTTTCTAGTTTCTTTCGTTTTCTACTTGTTGAATTTGTTTTTGCTAATACCTTTTCTTACTTTCTTTAGGTTAACACCTCTGATCAACAACAATGTATACCTGACTATACCCCTTTGTCAGAAGCTTCTTCCCCTCACCGTCATGAGAATCTTGACTTTGCTGATGGTGAGTTTATCGATGTGACTATTAAGGTTACTCTTAGTGACTGACTCAGTCACTAGTCCTACAAATTATAAGGGTTATAGTTCGACTAGTTCTGATTCTAACCTTTCAGATTCCCTGCAGGATTCAGAAGCAAATAAAAATGTCACCACTTCCTGAATTCCCCCCCCCCCCCCAAAAGCACGCAAGGCGCGCCTCTCGTTTCTTCTGGGAGAACAAAGGTCGACTCACCCACTAAGCTAAAACACATGGGAGTCAATCCTTCTGGTCTAGAAGAAATTGCTAAGTTGCATCGCTTTGTGAGTTCTCACACTCTTTCTTCTGACTCCAACCCATCTCAAGCACATAATTACAAGATGAGTCTTGAAGTAGTTAAAGCCAAAAATCTGATGACTAAAATTCAGACTCATGCTTTGAATCCTGATCAGCCTCATCTGCTCCATTTTGATCCAACCCTTGGCCCGGAACTCTCAGAAGCTCTTGCTCAAATGAAGGAACTCAATATGTATGAATCAGCCAGGTTAATGATAACGACATTTGAGAAACTTTTCATCCCTCTACACCAAAATATTGAAAGAATTCGAGCAAATGAGGCAGAAAGTGAGTCGAAGGAAGCCTTTGTGAATGAAAAGTTGGATATGGTGGTGCAGGTTACTGAAGAAATTAATGGTTTGTTAGCAATGGTTGAAAAGAATAAACATGAAATGATTCCCAAACGAAACAGAGCTGCTGAAATCCGTAACCAGATTTCTGCTCTCAACAAGGAATTAGAATTAATCATCAAGCAAGAGGAAGAAATTAACAATGTGATTAATCCCATCCAAGCAAAAGCTGAGCAGATGGATGTGGATGTCGTGGCTGAAAGTGACGCGATTTCTTCTGTCGAAATAGAGCTTGAAACACGTAAGATTCAGGTATAAGGTTTTGAATATCAGGCCATTAACCTCCATGGTTAACTGCAGTCGTTTCAAGCCAAATTTAAGCATTTTTAATCATTGTAACAACAATCTTGTAATTTCTTCATGGCTCTAAGCCAAATTTTAACGAATCCTTTATTTGTTCATTTTATATGTAATCTCCATATTTTATGCGTGTTTTGAATTTGCTGGTCTCAACAAAATTTTACCAGCTCGTTGGTTCGACGAATATTTATTCCGTCAGGATTTTGATTTCTTGAAGAATGGGCTTATACTTTCTTAAGTACTTGCCATTTACCCTTAAGATCCTTTGATCTGGGGCTAACTCCTCAAGCTGATAGGCATTATTTGAAAAAACTTGTATCACCTTGAAAGGTCCTTCCCAATTTGGGGACCATTTCCCTAAAACCCTATCATTTTTGTCCATAGGCAATATCACTTTCCATAGTAGATCATCGACGGAAAATACTTTATCCTTTACTTTTTTGTTGTAAGCTCTGGCGACTCTTTCTTTCTGTCTTATTAACGAATCAAGGGCCAACATCCTTTCCTCATCTATGTAGACAAGCTCTTCTGCCATCATATTCCAGTAATCCTCAGATGGTATTTCATGTTGTCTTTGGATTCTTATCGATTGGACATGTATCTCCACTGGTAATATTGCATCATGCCTATATGCAAGTCGAAATGGAGTAGTTCCCGTTGCTTCCTTAGGGGAAGTTCCACACGCCCATAAGGCTAGATCCAATGTTTTATGCCAATTCCTTGGCTTCTTTCCTACATGCTTATTAATTAGGCTAATTATCACTTTATTGGAAGCTTCGACTTGGCCATTTTCTTAAGCATAGTTAGGAGTAGAAGTTAACAATTTAATTCCAACTTCTTGCGCAAATTCTTGCATTTTTCGTCTAGTAAACTTTGATCCTTGGCCGGTCGTAATTGTTTCTATAATTCCAAACTGACAGATAATGTGATTTTGTATAAAATTAATAACAGCTTCTTGGTCGACGTTAGTTAAAGCGACTGCCTCGACCCATTTTGTAAAGTAATCAATACTGACTAAAATATATCTTTGTTGTTTTGATGATGCTGGTTTTATTTCTCCAATCACATCTAAAGCCCATCCCCTGAATGGCCAGGGCTCTATAGCTGCATGTAATTCACTCGCGGGGACATGTTGTATGCCCCCATGCATTTGGCATTCTCGGCAACCTTTAGAAAATTCGATGCAATCTTTTAACATTAAAGGCCAATAGACGCCCGAACGCACCAAAAGCAATTTCATTTTATGTCCGGCTTGATGTGAACCACATGCTCCACTATGCACACTTGACACTGCCACGTGTGCCTCACTTTCTCCAAGGCATTTTAACAAAACTCCTTCAGCATTTTTCTTAAATAATTCGTTCTCTATCAAAACATAACTGAGAGCACGATACTTGATCTTACGATCTGTCAACCCCGTGGGGATGCACAAATAGTTAGCCAATGGCTTTCGCCAGTCATTCTCTTGTCCATTGTCAATGGTTAAAATTTGAAAACTTTCGGCATCTATAACCCCTGACTTCATGATCGATAAATCTGAAGGGGATAACAAAGTTGCTCGAACTTTCTCTCTTACTTGGGTAAGTTCTTCATTTTGATCTCTCTTGTATCCCGAGGCTTCTTGTGCTAGGTCATTAGCCTTTTCGTTCTTACTTCGAGGTATGTGTCGAATACTTACTTGCTCGAATTGTTTTAGTAATATGATGGTACTCACAAAATACATGATTGAATTTTATTTAACACATTTGTACTCCTTTGATACTTGTTTAATCACTAATTCAGAGTCTCCCATAATTTCGACTTTCCTTGCCCCCAAATCTAGCAGCAGTTCAAGTCCTGTTACTAAGGACTCGTATTCTGCTTCATTATTTATGCACATACTGTCAATTTTATACTTGAACTCTGCTGGAATTCCACTGGGAGATATTATAATTCCTCCTATTCCAACTCCATTCTTATGGCTAGAACCATAAAAGTATAATTTCCATGGCACTAAATCTACAAAATTTTGAGGTATACCAACCATTGAATGGTCGACCAAAAAATCTGCCACTACTTGTCCTTTCATTGCTTTTAAGGGCATGTAAGTCAGAGAATACTCTATTAATGCTAAATCCCATCTACCAATTCGACTATGTAAAATTGGTTTGGATAACACGTGCTTAATAATATCTAAATGAGAAGATATATACACATCAATAGGCTTTATATATTGCTTTAGTTTAATACAAGAGAAATACAGGCAAATGCATAGTTTTTCTATATCACTATACATAGTCTCAGGATTATTTAGCATTTGACTAAGATAATACACAGGTCTCTCGAAACCTTTTTCATCCTGATGGACTAACATACTACCTATAGTCGCATCTGAGGATGCAATATATAACCTCATAGGCCTATGTCTAACAGGAGGTGCAAATATTGGAGGCTTTACTAAGTAGTCGTTGATTTTGTCGAAAGCCTCTTGATGCTCCTCTTGCCAAACAAAATCTTCATTTTTTAGTCGAATTAGTGGTGAAAATACTTTGGTTTTTCCACTTAAGTTGGATATGAACCTCCTTAGGAAATTTATCTTGCCCAACAAATATTGAAGTTCCTTTTTGGTCGACGGTGGTTTGATTTCCATGATGACTTTGGTCTTACTTTGATTTACTTATATGCCTTTTTTATGCACCACAAAGCCAATAAAATCACCTGCCTGCACACAGAAAGCACATTTTAATGGATTCATTTTTAATCCATGTTTTCTCATCCTTTCGAAAGACTTTCAAAGGTGTTGTAGATGAGTTGTTTTACCGTTCGACTTTATTACAATATCATCAATGTAAACTTGCATGAAATCTTCAATAAAATCACGAAACATAGAATTCATTACCCTTTGATATGTCTCTCCGACATTTTTTAGACCAAATGGCATGACAACCCATTCATAGGTTCCCAGTTCCCCAGGGCAGTGAAACACCATCTTCGAAACATCTTCATCTTCAATAAAAATTTGGTTATAACCAGAATAACCATCAAGCATACTTAGGTATTCAAAACCAGCGGCTGAGTCGACCAACATTTTTGCCACAGGCATGGCATACTCGTCTTTTAGAGTAGCAGCATTTAAATCTGTAAAATATATGCATACCCTTAATTTTCCATTTTTCTTAATTACTGGCACAATGTTTGCCAACCAATCGACATATCTTGCAGTTCTTATGAATCTGCTTTTGAGGAGTCTTTCTACCTCCTCTTTGATTTTCAACATTATGGTTGGAGGGAAACGTCTGGGCGTCTGCTTTACTTGTTTCTTTCCAGCTTTTTTTTTGGTAATTTTAGTTCTACCAAGTCCCTTCTTAAACCTGGAATTTCATTATAATCCTAAGCAAAAAAAACTTTAAATTCTTTTAATAAAGATATTACCTCAGATTTCAACTTTGGGTCGATGTTGGCGCTGATATAAGTTGGTCTTTTATCCCCCTTTTCGCCAAGAACTATTTATTCTAAAGGGTCTTGTGGTTGCATCTTTTCTGGTGCCATTGGATCCTTTTGGAAGGCTAAGGGTTCTTCGTCATATATGCAGTCAAGACGTTGCTTATCGATGTTTTCTTCGACCGTCTCTAGTATATCTGGTATCTTTGGCTCAATAGCCAAAGTAGCTCCTTCATTTAGAACTTGTGTTTTATTGGCTTCGACAACCATATTTTCTTCAGCTTCTGGTGCTAAATTTATTTTACTTTCGGCGATATATGCTGAAATCCTGTTTATAGCATCTAGCTCAGACATCATCACTAATATCTCCCCAACCTGTCATCCAGTTAGCACAGTATGGATCCTCGAGAGGTTCCACATCCCATATAAAGCCATGGGTTTCATGTAACTTCAATGAAACAAAGGCTTCATCAAGGTTGTCATATACTTCTTCAGCAGGTTGACATGGGGAAATATTAGCCAATTTCCTGTCGAACCGCTTCTTTCCGACATTGTTCACATCTACCATAAAATACCCTTGATCAACTTCAATATTCTCGACTATCCCATCTTCCCTCCAGATCACCAAACACTGATGCATGGAGTATGGCACATCCCCCACTCTGTGTAGCCATTCTCTCCCTACTAGGAGATTGTAACTTGGCTTGCCTTGAATCACCATGAAAATATTCAGCCTAGTAACTAAGCCGATAGTGATGTCCACTTGGATCACACCCATGGTGTTTCTAGTTATTTCTTCATTGTCTGATAAGACCATGTTATGAGATCTAACATCGATGTCATATTTACCAATTTTCCATAACAGGTGGTGTGGTATAATTTTCACCGTAGCATCACAGTCTACTAACACCTTTTTGATAGCCACCCCTTCGACCTTAGCCCTTATTAAAAGGGGCTTTAAATGGCTCCTCATCTCCATATCTGGTTTCTCAAAGAAAGCATCTTGGTTCTCAATGGAACCATTGTTCATGACAAAATAGCACATTGGCTTGTGTAAAGCCATCTCCTCAGCATCCGTGTCTGCTGAATCCTCTACTTTCATCAAGAAATTGTATTCTGTTGGAAGAATTGATACTATGTTGACTAAGATATTCAAACTCCCTTTAGAGTCGGAATCAAAATCGTCAGTGGCTTCTTCAGAACATTTGGCAGTTGGTCAATTCACGAATTCTTTGATTCATTCTTTCACAAAGGAGTCGACTTTCACCTGGTACTGCCTCTGATTTCCACCTTTGTTTGCAGCAAACTGGCCAGCATCCGCTTACCACTCAGCTTGCTTTCGAAACTGGAAGTGTCTCCATTGGGTTTGAGTCATGTGATTCTTCCCCATGTAGTTTTCAGATAGGTGGCTTTTCTTCTCTGACTTAAACTCATGTCGGTAGTCAATAGCCGACTTCCCTCTGTTTGGTGCCCCATCAATTGGTGCACCCTTTCTCCATTGGGGTTTAATCCAGGTCCCGTTAGGAGCTTTCGCTGAGGGAATATAACTCTTAGGTTTAACATGTGAGTTTCCCGTAGCTCTCCTTGGGTCCCTAGGTGTAGGGAACCTTTGATTGTGTGGCTTGGTTATGTTCTTCTCTAATTGTAGCTTCTAGAAATTTTCAGCAGCTATTTTATCAGTCAAAGCGCCACATCTAGGACACAAGCAAGCTTGTGAACCTTTATTCTTACAGCGGTAAAGGAAGTCTAGCAAATATTCCTTAGGCCTTAGGTACACATCTGTTAGGCCGACATCAAGACTTTCTCCAGTGCCCTCTTCGACCATATTGTCCTCAGGAAATTTAGTAATCTCTACCATGTTGATGCCCACTCGGTTGAGAAACAAAGCTTCCTCTTGCCTAAGAGGATCAGTATCAATCTTCATCTTTCTTCCAGCAAACTTCAACCTACCCTCTTGCAGCAACTTGTGCACGAGATCCCTTAAAAGCCAACATTGAGAGGTTGTATGACCAAGATAATTATGAAATTTACAAAAACCTCTTTTCTGTCGTTGTTCTAATGGTGGTAATTTAGCACCTAGGGGTATTAAAATTTAACCATCTTTAACCAGTAAATCAAAAATTTCTTCACACTTAGTGACATCAAACGTATAAGTTTTTCTGGGAATTTTAGATTATTTTCGATCGTATTTTTTCCTTTAGCAGGAAATAATGATTTGCACTCATAGGCTGGCCCTGGCTTCATTTCAGCCAAGTCGACCTCTGCCTCTGTTGGTGAGGTATAGTCGGCCTCACAAATGGGATATGTGTCATCATAATCTATGAAGGCTACTTTTCTTTTCTAGTCTTAGCCTTAGTATGTATGACTTTTTTTAGTCGCAGACGCTCTAGATGTCGAACTCTATTAGCTAACTGTGACATACTTTTCACGAAGGTTGGATCTATTTTGTTCCTAATGGAATAATCTAAACCTCCAACAGCCATTTGAACAAACTCATGTTCTGGAACTTGAGTAAAACATCTTGCTTTTAATGACCTAAATCTGTTTAGATAATCATCAATGGTTTCAACAAACCTTCTTTTAATGTTTGATAATTCAACCAAACTAATTTTCGAATGACCCTCATAAAACTATTCATGGAAAAGTTTCTCCAACTTCATCCATGAATCAATTGAATTTGGGATTCCAACCTTCTCATACAAAGGGGGAGTTATGCATATTAGGGGGAGAAGCTCTTTCCGAAAATTACAACGCATCAAGCAAGATCATTTGTCATCATCAAAAAGAGGGAGAATGTAAAATCAAGCTTCTCAGATGCACTTTTATTTTGATGAAGACAAACCATGAGGGAAAAAGAAGGCAAAGATTATTGATCAAGCTAAAAGCATCTATGGATAAAGTCCTCAGTTCAAGCACTTAGCAAATTTCAAGGTATAATGATAATACTTACTTTTGAACTTAAGACATAGATGCTCAATGGTGAAAAGAAATATTTTATATTGTCCAAACCTTTACTCAAGTTTTTCTAAGCTAAAAATCATTTTTCACTTGAGTGCAATAGATTTGCATATTAGTGCAATCGATTGCATGCTTCAATTTTTTCAAATCTTTTGCTACTGTTTCCCAGTGCAAACGATTTTCATATTAGTGCAATCAATTGTATGCTTCAATTTTTTCAAATCTTTTGCTACTGTTTCTCAGTGCAATCGATTTGCATGTTTGTGTAATCGATTGCACTCAATCAATTTTTGCTACTGACTTCACATGCTATTGATTTACACTCTTGTGCAATCAATTGCACACTCCAAACTTTAGAAATTCTAGCTATTGAAACCCTGTGCAATCGATTGCATGCTGCACAATTTTTAAAAACAACAGCTTTACACATGCCTGTTCATAACACCATTTCATGGAAACCTTTCACTCAATTTTGGAAATTGTTCATGATTCATTTACAGAACTTTATGTTGTTTCAAAAAGGTTCTATGAACATATAAATACTCATTTTCAAAATCATTTTCTGCACCTCTTCCAATTATATTTTCTGAATTCTCAAAAATCAAACTCAAGCTGCTATACATTTTCATACACAAGTTTTCTGCACACTTTCACATATTATTAACCAGAAAACTTTGAGCATTATATATCTTGAGTCATTGTATACTATTATCATTGGAAGAGAAGATCAATTCATTGATTAAATCACTCAAAGTTATCATTACTACTCAAACTCACTCAAATCAAATATTGATAAATACTTACTTATTTTTCAGGATTGTTGGAAATAAGTTTAAGTGGTTTTATAAATCTTGTCTTTCAAGGATTGTTGGATACAAGTGAAGTCACTTTGAGAGGATTGTTCTCATTGTTTACATAGTGAAAATCCAAGAGGGTTGTTCTTGGTCCAAGAGGATTGTTCTTGGTTTTGGGTAGTTCTTGTTTAAGGTTGCCACAATAAGAAAATATCTTTCATGTTGAAAGGGGACTGAAGTACTCTCAGACTGTAAGGGGAACCAGGATATATCGCTTGTGTCTCTTTATTTTTCTACACTTTACTCTTTCATAAACTCACCATAATCCAGAAAAATAATATCCATCATCACTAAAACCAGAATTTTTTAAAGTACCTAATTCAGCCCCCCCTCTTAGGCGCACTTCGTACTTACAATTGGTATCAGAGCAGGTTATAGGTAACATGTTCCTAAAAGATCCAGAATGGCTTCCGCAAATTAAAATCCCATTTTCAGAGATGGTGGTAGTAACAACAAGCCTCATCTATTTTGTGGTGAATATTTTTACTTCTGAAAAATATGAATGAAGGCACATCTAGAAGCACAAGGAGAAGAAATATGGGATGCCGTCGAGAATGGTCCATTTATCCCTATAACGGTAATCAATGGTGCTGGCTCATAAAAGCCTAAAACTGCATGGGACGAAGATGATAAGAAGAAGGTTCTCTATGATAAAAAGGAAATAAACCTTCTTTAAGTTGCACTTAGCATGGATGAATTCTTCCGTGTCTCGGCATGCAAAACAACAAAAGAAATATGGGATACCTTGGTACAAACTCATGAAGGAACTGTTGACGTTAAAAGATCAAGAATAAATACCCTATGTCAAGAATACGAATTATTTCAAATGCAGCCCGGAGAAACCATTCTTGACCTACAAAAGAGATTTGTGCACTTGACAAATCATCTAAGTGCTCTTGGTAAGACTTTGACGAATGATGAACTAAATCTGAAAGTACTTAGGTCCTTAACTAGGGAATGGCAACCAAAGGTAACAACAATTTCAGATTAGAAAAGTCTCTCCTCCATGACGTCCGCAACATTGTTTGGGAAACTTCGAGAATATGAAACAGAACTCGGAAGTCTTGAGAAACATGAAAATCAAGAGAAGAAATCCAAGAATATTTCTTTGAAGATAGATTCCAAGGAAGTTGAAAAGGAAGACAATCTGGAAAAAGATGAAAATTTCATGCTTCTTGTTAAAAGGCTTGGTAAGTTCTTTGGTAGAAATGACAAATCCTTTTCTCATTCAAAAGGAAAGAAACAATTTAATAAAAAGGAAGCTTCCACATTAACACAAGAAGTCACATGTTATGAATGTGGTAAGCAAGGTCATATCAAGCCGAATTGTCCGAAACTCTCCAAGAAAGGTGGCTACAAAAGCAAAAAGGGACTCAAGAACAAAAAAGGCCTATGTTGCATGGGAGGATAATGAAATAAGTTCCTCATCCGATTCTGATAGTGATGAAAGTACAAATCTAACATTGATGGCCTCACACCATTCCGATGATGAAGACAATGAGGTTAGTAATGAATTTTCTCTTTTTGATAGTGATGCACAAGGTGTTATAGATGAACTATTGAATGAATGCAAAATTATGTATAAAACTATTTCATCACAAACTAAATAAATTTCATCCTTAGAAGAAAAACGTGAATCTATGGAAAAAGATTTCAAAGAAGAAAAAAAAAATTAAGTGATGAAAAAAAACAAAATTTTGCATGCAAAAATTGTGAATCACTCTCTTTTCAAATTGTCCAATTAAAAAGAGTCATTGAAAGATATGAAAAAGGCTAAATTGGATTGGAAGGTGTTCTTAGCCAACAAAGATACTCCAATGATAAAAGTGGACTTGGATATTCAAAGTTTTCAAAACCAAGTTCTAATAAAACTATCTTGGTTAAGGCTAGTGATCAATCATCCAAAGAGAAAGTGAGCAAACCTAAAATAGTTCATCACTATCCTAAAAAGAAAACATTTCCTAAGAAGAAATCTTATCCTTCTAGATATAGAAGTAACTTTGAACCTACTTGTTTTTATTGTGGTATTAAAGGCCATACACGTAATGCTTTCTATGTTATAAACTTTAGTGTGACAAGTGGGCATTATGTGTGGATAAATAAAGGCACTAATTACGAAGGACCCAAAGCAACTTGGGTACCTAACAAAGCCTAATTTGTTTTGCAGGTATGCTTGAAGACCACATGCAATCTTTGGTATCTTGATAGTGGTTGTTCAAAGCATATGACGGTAAACATAAACCAATTTTCAAATCTAGTTCTAAAGGTCAAGGGTTTTGTCACTTACAGAGACAATAATAAGGGAAGAATTTTTGGCAAAGGAAAAGATGGTGCTCCACCTTTCACATCCATTGAAGATGTTCTTTATGTTGAAGGACTAAAGCAGAATCTTCTTAGTATTAGCCAACTTTGTGACAAAGGCTTCAAGATCAAGTTCACCAAGGATGAATGCTTGATAGAAGACGAAGTCACACATGAGGTTATACTTAAAGGTAAAAGAATCAATAATATATTCATGATTTCCCTTGATGATCCATCTTTGAAGGTAAAATGTCTCATGGTGAACAACGATGATTCATGGTTGTGGCACAAAAGAATTGCTCATATTCACATGGAACACTTGAATAAACTAATCAAGCATGATCTTGTCATTGGGTTGCCTAAGAGAAATTTCGTCAAAGATAGACTTTGTGATGCTTGTCAAAAAGGGAAGCAAACAAAATCAACTTTCAAATCTAAGAATGTGGTGTCTACTGCAAGGCCACTACAATTGTTACATATGGACTTATTTGGTCCATCAAGAACAAGAAGTTTCATAGGTAATGTATATGCTTTGGTTATTGTTGACTATTTATCTAGATATACTTGGACATTATTTTTAGTGCAGAAAAGTGATGCATTCAAGGCATTCAAGAAGTATGCTAAACAAATTCAAAATGAGAAGTCTCTAACAATTGCCTCCATAAGAAGTGATCATGACGGAGAATTTCAAAATGCTCTATTTGAAGAAT
Source organism: Vicia faba (assembly GCA_948472305.1). NCBI lineage: Eukaryota > Viridiplantae > Streptophyta > Magnoliopsida > Fabales > Fabaceae > Vicia > Vicia faba. Next base: position 1,292,305,411 of record OX451741.1, read on the forward strand.
TTTATGGAGAACATGAAATATCTCACAACTTCTAGGCACCAAGGACTCCTCAACAAAATGGAGTGGTAGAAAGAAAGAATAGGTCTCTTGTGGAACTTGCTATAACGATGCTTAACGATTCAAATCTTCCAAAATATTTTTGGGCGGATGCGGTGAACACGACATGTTTTGTTAGCAATAGAGTTAACATAAGACCGATATTGAAGAAAACTCCATACAAACTCTTCAAAGGGAGGAAACCAAACATTGCTTTCCTTCACATTTTCGGATGCAAATGCTTTTTCTTAAATAACGACAAAGATAACCTTGGTAAGTTTGATGAAAAATCCGATGGAGGTATTTTTCTTGGATACTCTCTTTCTAGTAAGGCATATAGAAACTACAACAAAAGAACTTTAACAATTGAAGAATCAATGCATGTATCTTTTGATGAATCTAACCCCTCCAAGGAGGATAATATTGTTTGTGATGATGATGATGATGATGAAATACTAGAAGGTCCTCAAGAAAATACTTCCAAAGATCAACCAATTCAACACGAAGAATCACCCAAACAAGAATCAAATCTCAATGATATACCAAAAGAATGGAGAACTCATAGAGATCATCCTATCAATAAAGTAATTGGTGATATAAGTCAAGGTGTGACAACAAGATTAAATCTCAAAGATTCTTGCCTAAACATGGCGTTTGTCTCTCAAATTGAACCTTCCAAAGTTGATGAAGCCTTAGGCGATGACCAATGGATTATCGCTATGGAAGAAGAATTAAATAAATTTGAAATGAATCAAGTTTGGGAACTTGTCCCTAGGCCAAGCAACAAACACATTATTAGAACAAGATGGGTGTTTAAAAACAAACTTGATGAAAATGGAATAATTTTTCGGAACAAAGCAAGGTTGGTAGCACAAGGATACAATCAAGAAGAAGGAATAGATTTTGAAGAAAATTTCACTCCGGTTGCAAGGTTAGAAGCTATTCATCTCTTACTTGCCTATGCTTGCTCATTAAATTTTCATCTTTTCCAAATGGATGTCAAAAGCGCATTCCTGAATGGATATATCACTGAAGAAGTCTACGTTAAGCAACCCCCGGGGTTCGAAGATTTCAAGAATCCATCTCATGTATTTAAATTGAGAAAAGCTCTCTATGGGTTGAAACAAGCACCAAGGGCATGGTATGATCGTTTAAGCAACTTCTTATGCGAAAAAGGTTTTGAAAAGGGCAAAGTTGACAAGACTCTGTTTATCAAGAAAATCAAAGATGACACTTTGCTAGCTCAAGTCTATGTTGACGATATCATTTTCGGATCTTCAAACCAAGAAATATGTGAAGAATTTTTAGCATTGATGCAAGGAGAATTTGAGATGTCCATGATGGGTAAAATGAATTATTTTCTTGGACTTCAAATCAAACAATTAAAAGATGGCATCTTCATCAACCAATCCAAGTATTGCAAGGAACTCTTGAAAAGATTTGACATGGATAACTGTAAGACAATGTCTACACCAATGGGTTTCGGTACATATGTTGATCAAGATGAATTAGGTGTTTCAATCGACATTACAAAGTATCGAGGTATGATTGGCTCCTTATTATATTTGACGGCAAGCCGTCCTGACATAATGTTTAGTGTTTGTCTATGTGCTCGCTTTCAAGCAAATCCAAAGGAATCTCATCTCATGGCGGTGAAAAGGATCATGAAGTATCTCAAAGGGACAACAAATGTCAGATTATGGTATCCCAAAGGTAGTGTTTGCAACTTAGTTGGTTATTCTGACGCGGATTATGCAGGTTGTAAAACTGATAGAAAAAGCACAAGTGGTACTTGTCACATCCTTGAAAATGCATTAGTATCATGGGCCTGCAAGAAACAAGCATGCGTTGCTTTTAGCACAGCCGAAGCAGAATATATTGCAGCGCGTAGTAGTTGCGCTCAAATTTTGTGGCTCAAACAACAACTTCGTGACTACAGACTCGATCTAGGATGCATTCCTCTATGGTGCGACAATACAAGTGCAATAAACATTATGAAGAATCCGGTCATGCATTCAAGAACCAAACACAAAGATATACGACATCATTTACTTCTTGATCATGTACTTCAAGGAGATGTCGAGGTAACATTTGTAGATACTCATAATTAACTTGCCGATATCTTCACTAAACCTTTGGCTAGAGAACCGTTTTACAAGATTCGACGAGAGCTTGGCATTCTTGATGAACACGACATATAAGGTGCTTTCTATCCTTGTTATGATTTTATATATATGTTTTTAACCATGCTATATGTGAATATATATGTTAAGTTGTGTTTAAGTTTAAGAAAAATCTGTTTTTGGTCTTTTTTGGTTGATGCAAATCGATTGCATAATAGTGTAAATCGATTGCTCACTAAGTGTTTTTAATTTTGACCTTTCTATTTCAGTGCAAATTGATTGCACCATAAGTGAAAATCGATTGCACGCTATGCGTTTCAGTTTTATTTTGCTTCTACTTTATGTGCAAATCGATTGCACCCACTGTAACATGCTTTTATGACAGAAATATTTGTTGGTCAAAATACCTCTCTCTCTCTCTCTCATATTCCCAAGCCAATTAAACTTTACTACATATAATACAACTCACTCATTTCTATCTACTCACAAATCATATCCAAACTTCAGTTCATCAAACACCCCTCTCTCAAAAACCTAAAACCTTCAAAACCCTAAAAATACCTTACCCATGGCTTCAAGGTAAAAACGAAAGGTGTCAGCTTCAGAGAAAGGGAAGAAAAAGGTTGATTCATCCTCTGAGAATCCATTAATTTCATCTCTCACCGAAGAATAAGAAGCAAGATTCACAAAGGACTTTCAAAGAAAAATAATGTCCAATTCTAAATATGGTATGCTATCATCCTTTCCCCAGGAATGTTTCTCTTTTCAAAATGATTTAACTGCTTATGGACTAGAACCATTAATTTCATCATTTGGTCCATATTATCCAGATTTTGTAAGAGTATTTTTCAGCAATTTAACTCCCCACAAAGGCAAGATGGTGACATATGTGTTGGGTACTCAAATCTCTCTAACCCTTGAGATTGTTGGTGAGATTCTTCATATTCCCTACACTGGAAGCTCTTTGTACGACCCTGAAAACGAGGCATGGGATGACTACAGGAAAAAGGAATTTTATTACAGCATTGGGAGATTAAGTGAAGCTGAATTCCGTGCCAAAAGGATTCATGGTCTAGGCGGAGTGATTCCATCTAGAGACTCATGGAGTGCAAGTAACTTTTATATAGATGATCGACTATTTCACTACTTTATGGTCTATATTATGTTTCCACGGGCTGGAAACCACTGCACTGTGATTGACCTTAAAATGCAGCTGATTTATGCAAGAAAGAAATGAATAAGTGTTAATTATGTAAGGCTCATAATGGTTCATATGCTGAGAGTCGATGCAAAATCGAAATTTCTACCATATGCTTATTTTGTTACATTAATTATGGAAGAACTTGGAGTTGATTTTGCTGGGTTTGAGAAAGTCAATATGGATCCAAATTTGCATAAGATTTCAATCAAGAATGTTGACTCAAGAATGGGTGTTCATTATAATCCGGAAATAAAAACTATAACTTACATTGGTGAAGATGTGGTTGGTGATGAAGGGAACGATCAAGAAGTCGAAGGTGGTGAAGTTGTACCTCCTCCACCTACTTCTCCCTGTGGTCCAAGCAATCAAGATCTTATGGATTTCATGTCTCAACAATTTTCTTCCATGAACACCAACATCAACAACCAATGGAATGCTATCAACGATTCTACAACAACTCGAATTAATGACTTCCGCACAGATGTGAATCAACAATCTTCACATTCCACCATATGAACCAAATAATACAGCTTCACCTCCACAGCATTACACAGAACCTCCTCTACAACAATAATTTCCAAATCAAGGATCTTGATTCTATAACAACCGGGACATGAATCAACCATAAAGTCCTGTCCAACTTTATTATGTCTACTATTTTCTGTTATGTCCTTGTTCTGTTATTCTATGTTTTATTTGTTGTTAAATTTCTTTGTAATCGTTAAACTATTTATGATGCACGATTAATTATGTTTTCCTCTCAATATTACTGTTTTTTTGCATCTTTCCCTTCTTTTTGATAATGTCAAAGGGGGAGAAGGATGTGGTACTTTATGCTTGTATATTTCCTTGTCTTAATTTTTTTTAAGATACTCTTTAACCAAGATGAACAAATTCAAAGGATTCCAACCTTCTCATACAAAGGGGAAGTTATGCATCTTAGGGGGAGAAGCTCTTTCCGGAAATTATAACGCATCAAGTAAGATCGTTTGTCATAATCAAAAATGGGGAGAATGTAAAATCATGCTTCTTAAATGCACGTTTGTTTTGATGAAGACAAACTATGAGGGACAAAGAAGGCAAAGATTATTGATCAAGCTAAAAGCATCTATGGATAAAGTCTTCAGTTCAAGCACTTAGCAAATTTCAAGGTATAATGATAATACTTACTTTTGAACTTAAGACATAGATGCTCAATGGTGAAAAGAAATATTTTATATTGTCCAAACCGTTACTCAAGTTTTTCTAAGCTAAAAATCATTTTTCACTTGAGTGCACTCGATTTGCATATTAGTGCAATCGATTGCATGCTTTAATTTTTTCAAATCTTTTGCTACTGTTTCTCAGTGCAATCGTTTTGCATATTAGTGCAATTGATTGCATGCTTCAATTTTTTCAAATCTTTTGCTACTGTTTCTTAGTGAAATCGATTTGCATGTTTGTGCAATTGATTACACTCAATCAATTTTTTCTACTGACTTCACATGCAATCGATTTACACTCTTGTGCAATCGATTGCACACTCAAAACTTTTTAAATTCTAGCTGTTGAAACCCCGTGCAATCGATTTACACAAAGGGTGCAATTGATTGCATGCTGCACAATTTTGAAAAATAGCAGCTTTGCACATGCCTGTTCATAACACCATTTCATGGAAACCTTTCACTCAATTTTGGCAATTGTTCTTGATTCATTTACAGAAATTTATGTTGTTTCAAAAAGGTGCTATGAACATATAAATACTCATTTTCAAAATCATTTTCTGCACCTCTTCCAATTATATTTTCTAAATTCTCAAAAATCAAACTCAAGCTGCTATACATTTTCATACACAAGTTTTCTGCACACTTTCACATATTATTAACCAGAAAACTTTGAGCATTATATATCTTGAGTCATTGTATACTATTATCATTGGAAGAGAAGATCAATTCATTGATTAAATCACTCAAAGTGATCATTACTACTCAAACTCACTCAAATCAAATATTGATAAATACTTATTTATTTTTCAGGATTGTTGGAAATAAGTTTAAGTGGTTTTATAAATCTTGTCTTTCCAGGATTGTTGGAAATAAGTTTAAGTGGTTTTATAAATCTTTTGTTTCCAGGATTGTTGGATACAAGTGAAGTCACTTTGAGAGGATTGTTCTCATTGTTGACATAGTGAAAATCCAAGAAGATTGTTCTTGGTCCAAGAGGATTGTTCTTGGTTTTGGGTGGTTCTTGTTTAAGTTTGCCACAATAAGGAAATCTCTTTCATTTTGAAAGGGGACTGGAGTACTCTCAGACTGTGAGGGGAACCATGATATATCACTTGTGTATCTTTATTTTTCTACACTTTACTCTTTCATAAACTCACCATAATCCAGGAAAATAATATCCATCATCACTAAAACCAGAATTTTTTAAAGTACCTAATTCACCCCCTTCTTAGGCGCACTTCGTACTTACATTGTCTAGGTGGTTTATTTCGCACCTTCCTCGATTAGTATTGAAGAATGAGCAGGGTTTGAGGTGGTCGCAAAGGTTAATATCGCTTTCTTATACGGATATCCATTGGTGCTCTCGATCTCAAGAGGAAATTACTATCATTTACCATTGTGGGGAATTCCCTAATGTTCCACTCTTAGGTATTAGGGGAGGTATTACTTATAACCCTTCTCCGGCTCTACGACAGTTTGGCTATACTCGAAGAGACGGTTCTCACGACGCACTCACTCAAGGTATCATATTTGAATACGATTACAATGTCCAAGGTTATCATCGAAGGTTCGCACATGCTTGGGGCATGGTAATAAAGACAGATAGCAAGACTTTGGGGCATAAGAATTATATTCCTCTTGAGCCGTATTTCAAATGGGTACGAGCTCATGCTCAAAGTCTCTTGGTGCCGTATCCAACCATCCTACCAATAATTGTAGAGCCTATTGTTCAGGGGGATGTTCCTTATACGATTATCCATGCTGGTATGCCTACTAATCTTGAAGAGTTGCAAAAGTCTTGGATTCAAATGAAGGAAGAACGGGACATCTTTGAGACCCAATGCTATGCAAGTGAGAAGAAAGTGTTGGAAATCACAAGGAAACTTCAAGAGGAGCAAAGTCTTAATGCTTACATCAGTATAAATAGGAAGCATCCTTGGGAGATTTGATTCTTATATTTTAGGAGTTCATTTTATCTTTAAAAGTTTTTGCAAGCCTAAAAGGAATTTGTAATTTGAACTTTTGCTAATAAATTCTTTGTTTTCTTTTGGTTCACAAATTTAAATTTCCTAAAGTCCTTGGAATCATTGCATTTACATGTCATGCATCATTTTATAATAGGTTTTCGTACAGGTTTATAATTTTCTTGCTGTTTATTTCAGCAAAAAAGGCTCTTGAACAGAATGTCAAAGATCTCCAGGCTCAACACGCACAGTTCCAGGAAACTCTTCTAAACCTGGCCAAGGGGCAGCAAGAAATAATGACGCTTCTTGCTAAGCAAAAGAAGAAGACCAAGAATCCCGTTGTCCTTAATTTGGGAAGGATATTCAAAGGTCCAGTCCAACTAATTCAAGTTGTTGAAGTCTCCTATGATGAAGATGATAATCAAGATGAAGAAGATAGAACAGTCAAGCAGGAACACATGAATAACCAATGTTCTGAAGATGAAGACTACTTAGATGAGCAATACCCTCCTACTGAGGACAAATACAGACAACTGAAGGATATGCTCAAGGCTTTGGAGATCCAAAAGATATTGGGATTTATCTTTGTTCTGTTTTGTAAGACATGGCTTCTATCCGCATGGATACTATCCAAGTCAATCTCGTAAGAATTCCTCCTCAACTCAAAGAGTTAGAATCAAGGGTTCCTGAGAATTCTACATTCATTAAAAGACATGGTCGCATCCTAAGCTTGGTTACTTCCAACACTGATGAAGATATGATGAGGGTGTTGTTCTAATTCTTTGATCCTCTACACCATTGCTTCACTTTTCCCGATTATCAACTTGTGCCTACTCTAGAATAATTCTCACAACTCTTGAGGATTCCCATTCTCAATCAACTACCCTTCAACGGTATGGAAATAGATCCAAAACCTGAAGAGATTTCCCAAGCACTACATTTGCAACAATCTGATATCACAACTAATTGGGAAACAAGGAGTGGTGTCAAAGGTTTTTTGGCCAAGTTCTTGTTCGAGAAAGCTCAAGATTGTTGGAACTTTTTGGAATTACAAGATTTTGAGGAAATCTTGGCCCTTCTCATCTATGGGATGGTTTGTTTCCAAACCCTGACCAACTCATAGATATAAACACCGTCAAAATCTTCATGTCTCGTAACCCAGTGCCTACTTTGTTGGGAGATATTCTACATTCTTTTCATTCTCGCACTATGAGAAAGAGAGGGATCCTCATGTGTTGCACTCCTATCTTGACAAGATGGTTTATTTCGCATCTCCCCCGATCTGTGTTGAAGAACGAGCAAGGTTCAAGATGGTCCCATAGGTTGATGACACTCAGACATTTAGATGTTCATTGGTGTTCCCGATCCTTGGAGAACATTACTATCATCGACCGTTGTGGTGAATTTCCTAATGTCCCTTTACTAGGCATTAGAGGAGGTGTCACTCACAACCCTTGCTTATCCTTACGACAATTTGGATACGCCCGAAGAGATGGTCCACATGAGATGCTCATTCAAGGAGTGGTATTCGACTATGAAAGCGGCGATCAAAGCTACCTTCAAAGGTTTATCCGAGCTTGGAGGATGGTGAGCAAAGTGGATAGCAAGACGCTGGGACACAAGAATTCCATTCCCCTCGAGCCTTATCTTAGGTGGGTATGAGCTCGTGCTCAGAAACTGGTGATGCCTTATCCCTCCATCTTACCGATTATCATGGAGCCTATGGTTGAAGGAGATGTTCCCTAACCATCCTCCATCTCGACATGCCAACTTCTCTCGATAACTTGCAAAAGGGATGGATTCAGCTAAAGGAAGAATAAGATACTTTTAAAGCTCAATTCTATGCTAGCGAGAAGATGGTCTTGGAGCTTACAAAGCAGCTACAAGAAGAGCAAAGTGTGAACGCCTACCTTGCACCGAAGAGGATGCGTTCAGTCTTTTTATCTTAGAAAGTTATTTTATAAGCCCAAGAGGCATGATGTAATCCTTTTGAACTAATTAATGAAAATTGACGTTTGTTCATTCTTTTGTCTATACAAATTTGAATTTCATCAATCCTTGAAATCTTATACATCTTCCATGCATCATAACATAACAGGTTTTCACATGATAGGTTTCCTTATCTTTCTACTATTTATTTCAGCAAGATGAATCTAGAGAAAACTGTGAAGGATCTTCAGTCATAAAACTCTCAATTCCAAGAGACTCTACTAGCCCTAGCCAAGGGGCAGCAATATATGACGACATTGCTGGTAGTTAAGAAGAAGCCCAAGAAGAAAGCTCTACTCAACATGGGTAGAAGGTTCAAAGAATTAGTTTGTCAGATCCCGGTAGTGGAAGACTCGTCTGAAGAAGACGAGAATCAGATTGGTGAGTGTGATACGGTGGGAGAACTGACTTGAGGTTTTGCGTTTGTATTCGCAAATGTTGCGGTTAGCAAGAGTCGCCACCGACTTTTTATTTTATCCTAAGGAAAGGTTAAAAAGCACAGCAAAAACCTTTTGAGATGTTTTCTTGGGTTCGGGGAGTAGATTATAGAAAGGGAAGGTATTAGCACCCTTTCTATCCATGGTTATCCATGGGCTCTTAGTTACTTGCTTAGATCACTTGCCTTTTGTTTTCAATTGTTTGAAATGGTGCTTGAGTGTGTGTGGGTTTGAAAATATTTTGAAAAGAGGCCAATGTTGTGGCAACCTTTGTAATGATCCATGTGGGGATGTATACCAAGGTGTATGTCTTTTGAAAAAGTTTTCATTTGTTTTTGAAAGTTGTTTTGAAAGTGTAGTGATGTGTGATTTTGAAATTAGGCAAGCGTTTTGTTTTGCAAGTTTGATTCAAGTAACTAAGAGGTTGTCTACTCCTAAATTCCTCAAAAGATTATTGCTATGTTTTAACCCTTTTAACAAGTTTGTTCCACCATTGTATTTGGTGGACAATCTTGTGTTAGGATGTGAGAGGGACAGGCGCGGGTCATCGTTTAGACCATAATTGCAATGGTGCCAAGTATCTTTGGGCATTTTCCTTAAGGGACTTGATCATTTTTTAGGCAACTTTCGAAAGCGTCATCGAAGGACTATGATCATTTGAATTGTGTTTGTTTTGCCCAAAGAGACCTAACATGCAATATGGCCCAATTTTGAAAGGCAACAAGTGGATATAACCCTAGGGGTGTTAGTGTGCAAGTGTGTTTTATTGCATACAAGAGTTTTTCTTTGAATTAGGTTTTTCTATTTCATTGATTTTATCTTGTCATACACATCCTAATTACTAGCAATAAGAAGCGGAAATGTAAAATCCTACGCTATTACAATAATTGGGGGAGGGGGATACACATTTGTACATGGGGGGTTCAACGAGAAAAATAGACAAAAAAGAAAATAGCAAAAAACAAGATATATAGAGAGAGAGAGGGAGCCCGCGCGCTGTTGGGAGGCCATCAGAAGTTCTGACCCAGACCCGCTGTCAGATGATCAACCTGTTGGTGAAACTGGATGAGTCAGAACTTCTGACTCTAGAACCTGCAAAACAGAACCTTGTTAGTGGGGAAATCAGAAGTTCTGATTTCCCTGTGCTGCAAGACAGAAGTTTGTTAGTGGAGAAACCAGAAGTTCTGATTCTGCTGAAAAGGCAATAACTCTCAGAGGTTCTGATGTCATTGACAGCAAGACAGGCTTCAGATGTGCTAACGTCAAAGTCAGCACTTGGCTTTTTCCTGTACTAATCAGAACATCTGCAATCCTGTTGTTACTCCACAAAACAGGAAACATATTTGGAACAGATCCAGCAAAATAGCAAAAATGTTTCAGAGGTCAGAATCACCAAGGTCACAGGAAAGTCCTATACTGGCTCAGAACATTCTGAGGTATGAGAATCCTCAGAACATAAACAACAATAACATGAATATTTACATTATGTTACTTGAATATGCACAGCTGATGATGCTTAACAGTGTGGTGAGGGTCAGCAGGTGCTTACCTGACTGTCTGGAAAATGGTGGGTGAAAGTTAGCTTTTGGTTCTGGTGGTGTTCTGGATAGATTTGGAAAAGGGGAAGTGAAGGTGTATACGTGTATAGGGTCAGAAGTTTGGAAAGAGCGTTTTTGGTTTACAGAAAAGAGCTGGATGTTTGATGAAGTTGAAGATGAGAAACTTAAAGTTATGAAACAAAGCTGGAGATTTTGGCAGAGTTTCAGAATGTTACGTTGCTAGGAGTTTCGTTTCTCTCTTAGCAATTTTTCTGTTTTTTCTTGAACGCCTTTTGCAGTGGTGAAAGCTCCCTATTTATAGGCAAAGTTTTTGTGGATGCCTTGAACATTTAAGGCGCCAACAGAGTTTGAATTTGTTCTTTGACAGAAATTCCTGGGAAGTTGTGATAACAGCTATCTTTCAGCCTAGGTAGCAGCAGGCGTAGATTGGGGAGAAGTGACCTCTGAAGTGGGCGGTGGCATGAAGACCCATGCCAGAATCTGTGCAAAAGCATTTTCCAAGCCACACGTGAATGCTCAGGAGTGGTTGGAAGCATTAATGGGCATTAAATGGTGACAAGACCTGTCAATACCAACATTCTGGTAAGGGAAACCAGCGTTGAATCAGCAGCGTAAACCATGCTCTGGCCTTGGCTACCTGTTGTCTTAGTAAACTCTGGAGATTCTCCTGGTTTTCTGGTACGTTCCTTGGATCTACTTCTGGGCAATCTGGACTTAAAGATTCTGTATCAATGTGAAACCTATCCTTCTGACCTTTCATCTTCTGATTTCAACCTGTTCTGAAGGAGCCTTCATACTTTCCTGTTTCTCTTGCATTCCTTTAGCAAGTTCTGACTGAGCTTGTGTAACTGCTGAAGGGGCATGTTCTGTTTGAGGCTTACACTCTGAACCATGTTTACAACTTCTGATTGAACTGATGTAGCTGCTGAAGAGCCAACTTCTGACCATGCTGAGCCAAGCTTGCAACTTCTGACCGTCTTCATCTGGAATGGGTCCAGAAGTTCTGAAGCGCTGATTTTTTCTAAAAACACTTATTTTAAGGAAGCACTTAGAATTTGATTTTCCTCAAGATGAAAGCGTTGTTTCCGGAGTTTGTGAGACCATCTTGCTCTTGTAAGTGGCTTGCTTGGGCAAAAGGATAACCCAGGACTTGGATTTGTTTCAGGGGACTTTGAAAAATCTAAGATGGTTTCCTGAAGAAAGGGAGGGCAAATTTTGGGGTACAACAGTTGCCCCTGTTCAATCTTCTTGAACCTGAAGAGTTAGATTGGCGAGTTTGCCTTTCGCGACTCGAGGGTAAAAGGAGATTGGACACCAGAGTGCCCGAAAATTTGCACTCGCCTAGTAGAGTATCAGCAATGGGAATGGGCTTACAGATGCCATTTGGAGAGGCGGTAGATAGGGAGATGGGCTTACAGATGCCATCCGGAGACGTGACAGAACCTTGTCGGGAATGGGCTTATAGATGCCATTTGTAAGTGTCGATTGCATAAGAGATTCCTTAGCGAGAAACTTGTATATTTGAGAAAGACGGATGTTTTCCTGGCTTGTTACAGGTGTTTGATCTTCAATCTCCTTATGCAGATGTGCCCTGGCTAGATACAGGTATCGAATCTACAATCGGTTGCTCACATATGTGCCCTGGCTGGACACAGGAGTCGAATCTGGAAATAGTCGTTAATAGATGTGCCCTGGCTGGATACAGGAATCGAATCTTCGTACTCTTCAGACGTGCCCTGGCTAGATACAGGAATCGAGTCTGGAAACGTGACAGTTGATAGATGTGCCCTGGCTGGATACAGGAATCGAATCTTTGAACTCTTCAGATGTGCCCTGGCTAGATACAGGAATCGAGTCTGGAGACGTGACAGTTGATAGATGTGCCCTGGCTGGATACAGGAATCGAATCTTTGAACTCTTCAGACGTGCCCTGGCTAGATACAGGAATCGAGTCTGGAAACGTGACAGTTGATAGATGTGCCCTGGCTAGATACAGGAATCGAATCTTTGAACTCTTCAGACGTGCCCTGGCTAGATACAGGAATCGAGTCTGGAGACGTGATCATTCTCAGATATGCCCTGGCTAGATACAGGTATCGAATCCGGAATTTGTGACAGTTGAAGGTAGTTGTTTTTGGGATCGTCTTTTTTTTTCCTGAAAAGGCAAAAACATAAGTTGTATGCAATGTCGTGATGTATGATATGCACGATGTCATGATGCTCAATCATGAGATAGTGTTGTATGCGCTTTATCATGTATGTAAGCAAGATGTATGAAAATGTGAAATGTTTATGAGTGTAACTTCATGTTAGGAAAGTAAATCCTTGACGAACGGCCGGGGAGTTGCTCTGGGGAAGAGATACTTGGCCGAAGTTTTGATGAGAGGCCTGTTGAGGACTTTAATGATGGATTCCGCTGGGGATAATGATGATAAACTCTGCTGGGGATACCAAAGATAAAATCCGCTGGGGATTTGAAAGATAAACTCCGTTGGGGATACCAAAGATAAAATCCGCTGGGGATTTGAAAGATAAACTCCGCTGGGGATACCAAAGATAAAATCCGCTGGGGATTTGAAAGATAAACTCCGCTGGGGATGATCTTCCGTGGCGATTAGCTGAGGATAACCCAGTTATAAGCCCTCGTGAGGAATGACTCTGAATAAAGTTAGGGAGAGACGTCCGTATTCTGCAGGGAACAAGCTTCCAGAATCTACTGGGGATAAGCTTTAGGACCTGCCGGGGTGGTTTTGCCTTTTCAGGATTGACGGGGAATCAACTCAGCTTGGGGAGAGTATTGCCGACTCTTGTCTTACTCTGCGGGGCGTTGAGATGATTTGGTCACATCCTTCAGTTGAATCTAACCGGGTACCTTGGCGGACAAAGCAATCAGACTGCATCGGACAACTTCACATTGCCCCTGTTTCCGATGTCACCTGCAATTGATCTTTTGTTTCATATGCAAATTTTTATGAATCAGCAATTTTAATGTCAAATGCATATATCAAAAATGAACATTGGACGTTCTTCGCAAGACAAAACAGAAAAAAGAAAACAATGGTAATTTGTATGGACAAGTGAATTTGTATTGATTTGAACTTTGCCTGTGAATAGGCGTTTTTATACAAGAGGCCGACATCCTAGTAAGAGGACGCCGCCAAATAACATAGAATTTTAAAAAGGAAATAAAACGGCTATGTGAACGATCCCACTGGGTTCCAACTCTGCTATTGCCTTTATGTCTCCGGGCGTCTCATCGCTTTGCTGCCTGGTTGAAGATGAAGCTGATTGGTCAATGCCGAAGTCTGAGCCAGGTAGTTGATACCGAATTCTGGATGCGATGTGATCCAATGAGACATAGTGTTACGCTTTTATCCCTAACTTTTGCCTGGACCGCCCTTTCGGGTTTTCAGTCCACCGGGATACCCATTTTTGCCCAAGCCGCCCTTTCAGGTTTTCGACTTGCCGGGTGTACAGATTTTTATTCATTTCATCCCTTATTTTTGCCCGAACCCTTTTGGTTCGCCGGGAAGCCCTTATTTTTGCCTAGGTATGTCAACCTAGCGGGTCTTTTATTTATGCGTAGTATTTTTTCACTATGTCTGCATTGGCGGGGTGAGGAAGGTCGTTACCATCCATGGTGGTTAGGATCATGGCTCCTCCTGAGAACACACGTTTAACCACAAATGGCCCTTCGTAAGTAGGGGTCCATTTGCCCCGGGGATCACTTTGAGGAAGGATGATGCGTTTGATTACCAGGTCCCCAACTTGATACTCTTGCGGTTTGACTTTCTTGTTAAATGCCCTGATCATCCGTTTTTGATACGTTTGACCATGACAGATAGCAGTGAGCCTCTTTTCGTCAATCAGATTTAATTGATCAAGTCGAGTCTGGATCCAATCATTTTCATTCAAGTCTGCATCCTTTATTATCCGGAGAGAGGGTATCTGGACTTCAATTGGCAAGACTGCCTCCATGCCATAGACCAAGGAGAAGGGAGTTGCCCCGGTTGACGTTCTGGCTGAGGTACGGTACCCATGAAGAGCAAACGGTAACATCTCGTGCCAATCTTTATAGGTCACTGTCATCTTCTGCACGATTTTCTTGATATTTTTATTGGCTGCTGTAGCGATAAAAAATGTAGCGGGGTAAATCGGAGATCGAATTATTGATTAATTCGTCTCGCAAAAGCAAGAGTCGCCACCGCGCTTTATTATTTCCAAAGTAAAAGGGAAAAGAGCGAAATAAAACCCTAAATATGCAATGTAAACAGTAATAAAATACAAAGCGTTTTTGAAAAGAGATCTTATGGTTCGGGGGTTGGTTATACAATGGGAAGGTACTAGCACCCACTGTATCTATAGTACTCTATAGGAACCTTTTGAAATATCTGTTTATTAAAATTTGTTCGCTTGATTGAAAATAAATCGTTTTGGCCGAAAAAAAAGGATACGGACGGGGTTTTTGAAGATACGACGACCTAATGTCGAAGTTTTTGCTTAAAAGGTATAAATCTTGAAAAGGTTGAAATTTTGATGGAAGGTGAATATTTGAGGAAAAATTATCCTAAGTTTTAATGAAGTGCGAAAATTTGAGCAGTTAGGTTTGAAGACATGAAGTCAACAAATTTACTGTTTTTCCTTTGGATTTTAACATAAACCGAATAAACAAAAATACGCGAACAAAAATGTGCGAATAACAATAAAATAGCAATAATCTAAATGATGGAATAAAAGATGCGAACAATGCGTTTTTATGATTTTTTTGTTTAATGTTAACGGGAAGAAAGTATCTTAATTTTTTACGCATTTTTATAAGGGTAAATCAAAAGAATTATTTAAAGAGGACGTGACATTTTTTAGTTTTAAGTTATTGAGTTTTTTTATATTTTTGATATTAATATTAAGGTAATAAAATATTTTTTAGTTTTCTATTCTTATGCCTTTTATTGTAAAAGTATTACTTTAGGAATTCTTTAGATTAAATTAAAACTCAATATTACTAACTAAAATCTAATTTTTTAAAAGATATTAAGATTATTAAATCTTGAAAGTTTGAATTAATAAAATGGCCTATTATTAAAAAAAACTTTAGATTATATCTTTTATTTTTTGATTAACTAAATCACAAATAAAACTATAAGATTCTAAGAGGTAGTCAAAAATAAAGAAAATTAAGAGGAGGTGAGTAAATAAATCAGAATGGGCTAGAGGGTTGGGATAAGGCCCAAGGCAAAATGAGGACAGAGGGGGGTGTACAAGGATTCGTGGGCTTAAGCTGGGAGTAAAGGGTGGCCCAAGAGATTATACAGCATTAGGGTTAATCTTGTTTTGTAAAATTGGGATTTAGGGTTATCATGAGGCAGAAACGGCGCCTCCCTCTTCTTCACGATCTTCATCTTCTTCGCCCTGCTTCTTCATCCTCGCCACCGGACTTGATGTTTCCTCTTTGCCACGGCCACCCACTCTTGGCCCTTCTTCCTTCCACCGAGCAAGAAACGAGACGGCTAGACGGAGACGGTAAGCGCGCGTTTGATTCGTTAACATCGATTCGGGTTTTTTTTTTTTGCATGTTGATTAGATGATTTCTATCATGTTTGATCTTGATTGATTCTTATATTGATTGTTCATGCTGATTTGACGGCATTCGAAGAGAATAAAAGGGATAAGAGCGTTACCTAGGTGGAGGCGGAGGAAGAGCTAGGGGTGACGGAGGCCGGCCGGCGAAGAGAGGGAGAAGCGAGCCCAATGGTGAACGGTATTGTGATTTTCCTCTTCTTGGTTGCTACCACGGTACTGTACTGTGTTTTCCTCTTTGAATGAGTTACTGCATTTGTTCTTCTTCTTCTTGGAACGTGATGTTGCACTTGGCTTTGTTAAAACTAATACCGCACTTCTTCCTCTTCGTTTGCCTACTGTACTTGTTTTTCCTCTTCTTCTTTGAACATGATGTTGTACTTCTGTTTTCTTCTTCTTCTTGGAACGAACTACTGTATGATGATTTGTGTTTTTTCTCTCTTTGAATGGATTATTGCACTTGTTCTTTTTCTTCTTCTTTGAACATGATACTGCACTTGTTCTTCTGTTCTTGCTTGAACGTGATATTGTGCTTGGTTCTGTTGAAATTGATACTGCACTTCTGTTTTCTTCTTCTTCTTTGAATAAGTTACTGTATGATGATTTTTTGAATGAAGTGGGCTTGAGGAGTATGCTTTGAAAAGGCCAGTGATGTTGACAACTGAGGCCAAGTCGGTTTCCTTAGGAATTTTCAGGTTTTTAGATGGATAAAGCTCAAGTTGAGTAATAGTTGGACATGGTGATGGATGTAGGGATTTTGTGTGGTTCGGACAAATTGATGGAGCTTGGGATATAAGTTGGCTAGGCCATATTGATGGTTGTGTAAACTGGTGTTTTTGTGAGATTATTTGGTATTTCTCTGATAACAGTAGGATGATGTTGGTGTGAACGGCTCAATCGATTTTGTAGAGTTTGGCTATATGGTTTTGGAAGATGGTCTTTGACAGTATGTGATTATGCAGGTTTTTTGGCTTTTGTGTTTTTCTTTGATAACTATCTTCTCTCTTTTTTTTGTTCCTTGAAGGCTTGGATATATGTTCTACTGTACTCTTGGTTTTCTTTTTGTTATGTATTATAACAACTCCTTCCCCCTTCTTTTCGCTACAGGCCAGGAATTCAAAAATGCTTTGGGATTTCCCTGAGCAATCTGCACTACTGTCCCTCCAATTTGTTTCTATTCTTCTTTTGTGTTATTATTTTTACTGGCTATATTTTGTTTGTCTTGTATAACCTCTTTCTGCCTATGCTAAGCCTGCAAATCCCACACTTCTCCCTCTCTTTTTTCTCTCAGTATGGCTTTGATATAAAGTGATAAGCTGTACATTTTTTCTGAAATTGCAATGGCCAGAAAATGATGAAAATGGGACTTTTACATTACTTGCAAATGTGGTCAAACTGCATGTTTTCCTTTTAATACAAACTTGTTTTGTTTTCTGCTGTGTAGGCAATGGTTCACGTAAGCATGCTTGCATATGTGGTTACTGCATGATTTTGTATGCTTATGTTGTATGCTTCTTTGAAATTGCATTTGGGATTTTAAACAAATGTAATTAATTTAAACATGCAGTTTTTGGAAAACATAAACTTGTGCACATGTTTTAAAATTCCTTTCTTTTTTGTGAACCGGGAGAAATCCCGTGATTTGCAAAAAAAGAATAACTGATTCCGGCCATTGCATTTAATGATGAAAATTTTAATAATTTCGCTTTTTATTCATTTATTCGAATTCTAATTTCTTTCTTTTAATTGTGCAGGTAACATTAAGTGAACGGACAAAACGCATTGGATCAGAAGTTTTAGAATTAGGATAGATTAGTTTTTTTTTATTTCATTTTAGTTTTTTGTCAATTTATTATTGTAATTTATTGTAATATATACAATGTTTACATAATAACTTGTACAATAAGAAAATGAATAAAAGAAAACTATTTGCCCATTAAATTCTTCTTCTTTATTTATTTATCGTTTATTACTTCTCCAAACGAATAATAATTGAAAACAAATTTCAATTACCTACATTCAAAACAATAAACAGATAAATAAATAATTATCGTTGATCAACTAATATCTTCGATTATTTAATTCATCATTCACAACTAAATTATGATAATTAAAACAGGGTTTCAATTATTTAACTTAGAACGACGGATGATTAAACAATCGTTGTTGACCAACGAACTTTTTCGAATGCTTATTATATTATTCATAAACTTTTAAATTATGTAATAACTAAGAATAAATTCTAGTTACTTAAATTTAAGATAATGAGTAATAAATAAATGCTGTCCACACAATTAATGCGCCTCTTCTCTGATGTTTATTTTATCTATACATCTTTAAATTACATAATAATCGAAAATGAATTTCAATTATTTAAATTTTAGATAATAAATATTTAATAAACATCATTTTTTAGCACGAATCGATTAAATGATTTAATGTTCAGCATAAATGGCTCTTGTCCAGAAAAAGTCATGAATTTTAAAATCGATGGATCGAACAAATGTAATGAAAAATGCAGGTAGGAGACGATATCTTAGGTCAAAATTTGGGGTACAACAGCTGCCTCTACAGCCCCATTCATCTTCGGCCGGTAGGGAGAAGAATTGTGGTGCTGTATCTTGAACTGTTCACAGAGTTCAGTGATCATTTTGTTATTGAGATTGGTACCATTGTCCGTAATGATTCTTTCCGGGACGCCGTACCGACAGATCAGATTATGCCGGATGAAACGTGCCACGACGCTCTTGGTTACTGTGGCATAGGATGCTGCCTCAGCCCACTTTGTGAAGTAATCGATTGCTACTAGAATGAAGCGATGCCCATTAGATGCCGTAGGTTTGATCTCACCGATCATGTCTATGCCCCACATTGCAAACGGCCAAGGTGCAGTCAGAACATTCAAAGGAACCGGAGGGATATGCACCTTGTCAGCATAGATCTGGCATTTATGACAAGTTCGGGAATGTTGGTAACAATCGGCTTCTATTGTGGACCAGAAATATCCTGCCCGAAGGATTTTCTTAGCCATGGTCTGTCCACTGGAATGTGTTCCAAACGTGCCTTCATGTAATTCCATCATAATTTTCTCTGCTTCAGCCTTATCCACACAACGTAGCAGAGTTGAATCATGGTTCCGCTTGTAGAGAATGCCGTTGCTGAGGAAGAATTTTGCGGCAAACCTCCTCATGAACTTCTTATCATTGACAGATGCACCTTCAGGGTATTCCTGAGCTTCCAAGTACCTCTTCACCTCATGATACCAGGGTTTTTCAATAACCTTCTCAGCCTCGAGCTCGCAGCAGTATGCCGGTTCATCCAACTTCCAGATGATGATCCGGGGAGCCTCATTGTCCCATTTAACTTTGAACATTGAAGACATCGTAGCTAGGGCGTCTGCTAGCTGATTCTCCTCTCTAGGGAAGTGTTCGAAAGTTATCTCTTCAAAGTGGGGAAGCAAGGTCGACACATACTTCTTGTAAGGAATAAGATTCGGGTGTTTCGTATCCCACTCGCCTTTGATCTGATTGATCACAAGAGCGGAATCTCCGAAGACACTTAGAAATTTGATCCTCAAGTCGATTGCAGCTTGTAAACCCATGATACATGCCTCATATTCTGCCATGTTGTTGGTGCAGTTGAAACATAATCGGGCGGTAAGTGGAGTATGAGTTCCTTTGGGGGATATGATTACAGCGCCGACGCCGTTACCCAAAGCATTGGAGGCTCCATCAAAGTGCATAGACCATCGGGATCCTTCCTCAGGTCCTTCATCCGGTCCAGGTACTTCACAGTCAGTTACCGCCATGATGTCTTCGTCCGGAAAATCAAAGTACAATGATTGGTAATCGTCCACAGGTTGGTGTGCCAAATGATCTGCCAGTACACTTCCCTTAATTGCTTTCTGAGTTGTATACTGGATATCATATTCTGTTAAGATCATTTGCCATCTCGCTATCCTTCCAGACAGAGCGGGCTTTTCAAATATGTACTTGATGGGATCCATCTTTGAAATCAACAAAGTAGTGTGAGTCAGCATATACTGTCTTAGCCGGCGAGCAGCCCATACAAGAGCGCAGCAAGTTTTCTCAAGCAGTGAGTAACGAGACTCACAGTCGGTAAACTTTTTGCTCAAGTAATAAATAGTGTGCTCTTTTCGGCCAGACTCGTCATGCTGCCCCAGCACACACCCCATTGATTTGTCAAGTACTGTCAAGTATAGTATCAGAGGTCTTCCTTCCAGTGGTGGCATAAGAATGGGTGGCTCTTGGAGATATTCCTTTATCTTTTCAAAGGCAGCCTGACATTCATCATTCCAGCGTACTACTTGATCTTTCTTCAGTAATTTGAAGATTGGCTCACAAGTAGCAGTCAGATGTGAGATGAATCGGGCAATGTAATTCAGTCGTCCTAGGAAACCTCTGACTTCTTTCTCTGTTTTTGGAGTCGGCATCTCCTGTATGGCTTTTACCTTGGCAGGGTCCACCTGAATACCTTTATCACTTACAATGAAACCTAGCAATTTTCCGGATCTTACCCCAAAGGTGCATTTGTTGGGATTCAATCTCAGCTTGTACAACTTGAGTCAGTCAAATAACTTCCTCAGATGGTCAAGGTGCTCCTCCTCAGTTTGAGACCTTGCAATCATGTCATCAACGTATACCTCAATCTCATGATGGATCATATCATGAAATAAAGCAACCATGGCACGTTGATAGGTTGCCCCAGCATTTTTCAATCCGAACGACATGACCTTATAGCAGAAGGTGCCCCACTGAGTCACAAAGGTAGTCTTCTCCATATCTTCTGGAGCCATCTTGATCTGATTATACCCTGAAAAACCATCCATGAAGGAGAACACCTTGTGTTGAGCTGTGTTGTCAACAAGGACATCAATGTGAGGTAGGGGGAAGTCATCCTTGGGGCTGGCCCTGTTCAGGTCCCTGTAGTCAACACACATTCTGACTTTACCGTCCTTCTTCGGCACTGGCACTACATTGGCAACCCACTGAGGGTATGAAGTCACTGCAAGGAATCCGGCATCAATCTGCTTCATAACCTCGGCCTTGATCTTTTCAGACATTTCTGGACGCATCCGTCGGACTTTTTGCTTTACCGGAGGGCAATCTTCCTTGGTTGGCAGGTGGTGAACTACAATGTCGGCATCCAAACCAGGCATATCTTCATAGGACCAAGCAAAAATCTCCATGTAGTCTTGTAGCATCTGGATCAATCGTTGCTTCACGCTGAGCTCTAGATTGGCACCAATCTTGAACTCTTTCCTATCTGTCTCAGTACCCAAGTTAATTGTCTCCACCGGCTCTTCATGTGGTTGAATAACTCTCTCTTCCTGGAGTAGCAGTCTTGCGAGTTCACCAGGCACTTCGCAATCATCTTCACCTTCGTCTTCGGCCAAGTTGATCGGATTTTCGAAGTCATAACTGGCAGTAGCAGAGCTGTTACCAGTGAGATCCAGAGTGGATTGAAACCTGTATAAGTGAGTGTGTGTAAATATAGCTGTTTTGCAATATATATAACACAGAAAGGAAAAGAGCACAAGATTTGAAATGCAACAAACATCCAATGTTTTGATTGATGATATATGAAAATGTCATACAAAAAGCCCTCACAAATGGAGCTACGATGCCCCGGGTAGGACACCGAGCCAACAAAGTTTTAACATATTGTTTGTTACAAATTAGAAATCAAAAGAAATCAATTACTACGTGACAAATGTGATAGGGGTAAAATCTTTTGCCGTCCAGTTGCTTGGTCCGTCGCTGGTAGTCGGGTAGATCCAACTGTCAAACTCTGCTTCCTCTACATCTTCCTAGATAGCATTCACCCTCGAGCTGGAAATAAACACCGGAGCCTTTCTGATCTTCTCTTTGCGCACAGCCCTCTGAGCCTCTGCAGTAAAGCCTAGCCCAAACTTGTCGTTCTTCTGAGTGAAGTCAGGAAGCTGACCCCAGTTTGCACAATCGCCTTTCTGAACCACAGCCCGGGCATCCCTTAGGGAAGCCATTTTCAAGGAAACATTCTCTTCGACCGCTGTCTCTGCTGCTGCTGAAATTGGATGTACCTCCTCGAAATGCTGAAAGGGGGTTTCAATAAACTCCCCATCCATCTCAATGTATCTGAAGGAATTCAAATGGCTCACCATATACTCCTCTTCTCCTTGCACAGTGACGATCTTTCCCCTGACAGGGTACTTCAGCTTCTGGTGCAAGGTGGAGGTCACTGCCCCAGCTTTATGGATCCAAGGTCGACCCAGTAGACAAGAGTATGATGGACGTATATCCATCACATAAAAAGTGGAGTCAAATACTTGAGAGCCCACACGAATAGGGATGTTAACCTCTCCATGAACCATCCTTTTTGAACCGTCAAAGGCCCTGACGATGATATTGCTGGGCTTCAATTCCAGGCCTTCATAATCCAGACGGTCTAAAGCCTTTTTCGGTAGGACATTCAAAGAAGAACCAGTATCCACCAATACATGCGCCAGAGTAGTGCCCCTGCATTCGATAGAGACATGCAGGGCATCATTGTGGTCTCTTCCCTTCGCGGTCAGGTCAGCATCTGAAAAACCCAAGCCATTGTCTGCTGTCAGATTTGCTATGCAATCAGTGAACTGGACTGCAGACGTTTCCTGCAGCACATGGGCCTTCTTGAGAAATGAGATCAAGGCCTTAGCATGGGCCTCGGAGCATAGCAATAAGGAGAGCAGGGAGATCTTGGAGGGCATATGTCCCAGCTTCTCGACAACATTGAAATCACTTTTCTTTATTATTTTCAGGATCTCCTCCATTTCTTGTCGGGAGGCCTCAGCATTTATGGGTATTGGTGGCTCCATTCGGGCAGGCTCTTCTTCAATCCCTTTGCCCCGAGCATTTGATGACTCGGCAGCAGGGGAAACAACTTGATCAGCAACAGGAACAGGTAAACTTGTAGGTTTTATAAGGAGGGGTTTTCGAACAGCGGGTGGTGCAATGTCAGGCGAGAAGAGCCTGCCACTGCGGGTGACCTTGGCTGGACCAGTGATATCGCAGATACTGGCGCCAGTGTCGAATTCTTGTTTGATTCCATTCACATATACATCTGCCCCATAATGCCAAGGGACAGCTTTATCAGACACGTAGGGGAGAGGCCCCGGAACAGTAATAATCACAGGTGCAACAGTCATGATCTGAACAGGCTTCTTCGGGAGAGTCTTGATTGGATTTTTGAAGATGGTAACCACAGAAACTTCTTTTATCGGAACCAACTGAACAGCAGACTTCTTAAACAGAATCTCCTTGCTATCCATTAGGCTTTGGACGCCTAACCTCAGCAAGGGACAATCAGATAGGGAAACAGCACAGAACAGGCAACCTTCACCGCAACCCGGAAATAAACCGGCCCGCAGTAGGTTCTTCTTGACATTCTTCAGAGGGGTAACAACTTCCTCTACCGAAACAGCATACATTTCTTCCTCAATGGCATTTACTCTATGCTGGGGCATAGGAGCAGTTACAACATTTGGTCTCTCCGGCGCTTCAAACTGAATTTCCTTTGCGTCGATCAGATCTTGCACTTTGTTTCTCAAGGCCCAGCAATCATCAGTAGTGTGCCCGGGACTATCAGAATGATAAGCACACCGGGAATTTGGGTTATACTTAGGAGACGCAGTGTTGACAACCTTAGGAGCTTCTTTGAGGGTCACCAGGTTGGTGGATAACAGTTGGGGTAAAATTTGAGATAAGGTCATACTTAGTCGGGTATACTGCCTCTTGGGCCTTTCGCTTCTTTGTTGATTGTACTGCTGAGGAGCAGCAACAGGTTTGGAGATGACCAAAGCATTGACGGCTTGGCGACTTTCGGGCTTGACTTGTCTTCTAGTACCATAGACGACACTTGCTTCTTTCTTAAACGGCCTCTTCTCAGCACTTGTGGAGGCAGCCTTTTGTATCTTGCCTGACCTGATGCCAGCTTCAATCCTTTCTCTTGTCAATATTAAATCTGTAAACCCAGCGGAGGAGTTACCAACCAGATGATTGAAAAACGGACCAGACAACGTCCCTAGAAACATATCAACCAGCTCTCGATCAGTCAATGGAGGCTGCACCCTGCCAGCCAAATCTCTCCATTTTTGAGCGTACTCTTTGAACCCTTCACCCGTTCCTAGAGACATGCCCCGAAGTTGGGTACGCGTAGGAGCGAGATCAGAATTGTATTGGTATTGTCTGTAGAATGCGGTTGCCAAGTCTTCCCAGTGTCGGATGCTAGGTCCATCCAATTGGTAGAACCATTCAAGCTGTGACCCCGAGAGGCTATCTTGGAAGAAGTGAATCCAGAGGTTCTTATCTGCCGTGTAAGGTTGGATTTTCCTTACGTACGACCTCAAATGCAACTTTGGGCGGGAGACCCCATCATACTTGGTGAAGGCAGGCGCCTTAAACTTGTGTGGAATTACTACTCCAGAAGATAACCCCAAATCTCCGAGATCCAGTCCCGGCACATTCTGAATTTCCATGGCGCTCAAGCGGTCCTCCAATTGCTTGTATCTGTCAGTAGCAGGTGGGTATTGTTCGTCATTATAGTCCGTCTCGTTGTCGGAGACTGCGGGACTAGGAGCTCTTCCCCCTTGGGGACTGTTTTTCTCAGCAGAAGAAGTAGTTGGATCAGCTTCATTGTGGAGTGTGTTCCCAAATCTGCGTCCGGTGTTGAACAACGCAATCCTCTTTTTCTTCTTCTTCTTCAGGAGTAGAGTCTTCAACTCTTGCTGACCTTGGGCTAGGCTTAGGACCATCTCTTGAAACTGTGCACTTTGGGCCTGAAGGGCCTTGATTTCTTGCTCACTGGATGAGTCTGGATTCATGATGACTGTGCACACAAACAGCGAAGAAAATTAAGCAACCTGTGAAATAGGGTACCTGCTATGCATATGGTGCAATGGAATGCGTATGTTTTATGTTTTCAAAGACAAACAAGATTCAACTTTGTAGAAAAAAAAAGGAAACACACTTCATTAGATTAAAATTTTCAATTGTTCAACAATTTGCCCTTAGGCATTACAGGAATGAAGGATACTGGAAAGGAAATAAACTATAAAAGGAAACAAATCAAAGCTCATCAATGCTCCCATGGCCTCCTTTTTTCAGTGCTGATGTAATTGTTCAAGACCCGCTCTTCTTCCAATTGCTTAGTCAGCCTCTGAGTCTTCCGTTCCTGCTCGTTGAATTTTTCCCGATAGAAGTCTCGTTCTTCCTTTAGCTGTGCCCAAGATCTCTTCATTGTATCAAAATCAGTGGGTATCTGAGGAGGGAGGACAATTGGAGGAACCCCATCTTCATTAGGAGATTCAAGAATGAGAGGTCTAACAGCTTTGTAGGGCATACCTAACCTTTGAGCACGGATGCAGACCCATTTGCAATAGGGCTCCATTGGTAGAGAAGTCTTTGGTCCCAACTCATGTGGGTCAGCTTTGTGGATTCTGTCCCAAGCTCTAATGAATCCCTGGCGTAGTTTGTCACTGTCTGTCTGAAACTCAAAATGGAAGTGAGGAACCAGCATTGCATGAGGCCCATCTCCTCTGGCTCTTCCAAACTGTCGGAGAGCTAAGCACGGATTGTAAGAGATTCCTCCTTGGATACCAATCAACGGGACATTAGGGTATTCTCCGCAACGGTCAATAACAGCTACCTCATCCAAACCTCTGAGAGTCCAGGTGATGTCATTATCAGTGAGAGACATTAACCTCTGAGCCCAACCTTTTCCTTCTTCATTCTTCAGCACGAACTTAGGAAGGTGCGAAATAAACCACCTTACTAGCAAAGGAGCACAGCACCACGGAGTCCCCCGTTTTCGAGCAGTACGAGCGTAGAGTTGTTGTAGAATATCACCCAAAAGAGTGGGTACCGGATTCCGAGACATGAAGATCCTTATGACATGGGTACTGATAAAAGTGCCAGGGTTGGGAAACAATACCAGACCATGGATCAAAAGTGCCAGAATATCCTCGTACGCCTTGAAGTCCAAGTCATTCCAAAAATCATTAGCCTTGCCAACCAGGAATTTGACCAAAAAGCCTTTGATCCCATTTCTAGTTTCCCAGTTGGACAATACCTCTTCTTTGGTCAAGGGGAGAATTGCAGCAATCTCTTCAGGCCTAGGAGTCTTTTCCAAACCAGTGAATGAGTTTGTTCCAAGACAGGGATCCCAAGCAAATAAGAAAATTCTTCCAGGGTAGGAACCAGCTGGAAGTCTTGAAAGGTGAAACAATGGTACAGAGGGTCATAAAACTGGGTCAGAACACTTATCAGTTGTTGGTCCCATTTTGCAGTGATCAAGCCAAGGAGAGAACCATGTCTGTTGATGAAGGAGGTAGTGTTTGGAATCCTTCCAACCAGATCCTTGAGTAAAACTGGTGGTTGAACAAAGTTGAGCCGGACAGTATTTCTACGCACGGGCATCATGGTGTCCTACAAAACAGAGCAAAGATGAAACCTTTTTGTCTTTGAAATGGGTTAGTCCTTTATACAGGATGCATGCAATGGTATGATGGCATGATGCTATGATGAAACACACCACAAGTATTCACATAGGCAAATAAGGCACACAAGTCACACAAGACACCCTTAGGTTTCAGGCCAGCATGAGTTTCAGGTATTACCCTCTTTTGGTTTTGTTGGTTAAAACCTGTCCTATCAAAAGTAACCGGGTTCTAGAGGATCTCAAATCATTGGCTACCCTCAATCGGTCATAACTCCAGCATCGCAATCTTTTCTCGCGGCCAGAACCATCTCGAGAGTTTAGCCTCAATGAGTGTAGCATACTGCTACTGTCCTAATAGCCAAGTTGGTCAATTTAGGGTTCTAAGGTTGGTTGGTGTTTAATGACCCCTTAGAAGACCTATATTCTCCCCGTTGCAACACAAGGGATATAGGTACAGACTAAGATGCCACACCAACGTAGCCACTGCTTCACCCATGTCGGTCTACGCCGGACAGGTCCCTCACAGATTATGCTACCTAAAAAGGGTATATCCCAGATCCGGGTTAGGATCTATGAACTCCAATGCAAAGCCCACAAATATAAAAGCAAACAAAGCAAACAATTGAAAACAAAGGTGATCTAAGCCCTAAGGTTACTCCACTTTTAAAAGGATATCCCCAGCAGAGTCGCCAGTTCTGTGATACGGTGGGAGAACTGACTTGAGGTTTTGCGTTTGTATTCGCAAATGTTGCGGTTAGCAAGAGTCGCCACCGACTTTTTATTTTGTCCTAAGGAAAGGTTAAAAAGCACAGCAAAAACCTTTTGAGATGTTTTCTTGGGTTCGGGGAGTAGATTATAGAAAGGGAAGGTATTAGCACCCTTTCTATCCATGGTTATCCATGGGCTCTTAGTTACTTGCTTAGATCACTTGCCTTTTGTTTTCAATTGTTTGAAATGGTGCTTGAGTGTGTGTGGGTTTGAAAATATTTTGAAAAGAGGCCAATGTTGTGGCAACCTTTGTAATGATCCATGTGGGGATGTATACCAAGGTGTATGTCTTTTGAAAAAGTTTTCATTTGTTTTTGAAAGTTGTTTTGAAAGTGTAGTGATGTGTGATTTTGAAATTAGGCAAGCGTTTTGTTTTGCAAGTTTGATTCAAGTAACTAAGAGGTTGTCTACTCCTAAATTCCTCAAAAGATTATTGCTATGTTTTAACCCTTTTAACAAGTTTGTTCCACCATTGTATTTGGTGGACAATCTTGTGTTAGGATGTGAGAGGGACAGGCGCGGGTCATCGTTTAGACCATAATTGCAATGGTGCCAAGTATCTTTGGGCATTTTCCTTAAGGGACTTGATCATTTTTTAGGCAACTTTCGAAAGCGTCATCGAAGGACTATGATCATTTGAATTGTGTTTGTTTTGCCCAAAGAGACCTAACATGCAATATGGCCCAATTTTGAAAGGCAACAAGTGGATATAACCCTAGGGGTGTTAGTGTGCAAGTGTGTTTTATTGCATACAAGAGTTTTTCTTTGAATTAGGTTTTTCTATTTCATTGATTTTATCTTGTCATACACATCCTAATTACTAGCAATAAGAAGCGGAAATGTAAAATCCTACGCTATTACAATAATTGGGGGAGGGGGATACACATTTGTACATGGGGGGTTCAACGAGAAAAATAGACAAAAAAGAAAATAGCAAAAAACAAGATATATAGAGAGAGAGAGGGAGCCTGCGCGCTGTTGGGAGGCCATCAGAAGTTCTGACCCAGATCCGCTGTCAGATGATCAACCTGTTGGTGAAACTGGATGAGTCAGAACTTCTGACTCTAGAACCTGCAAAACAGAACCTTGTTAGTGGGGAAATTAGAAGTTCTGATTTCCCTACGCTGCAAGACAGAAGTTTGTTAGTGGAGAAACCAGAAGTTCTGATTCTGCTGAAAAGGCAATAACTCTCAGAGGTTCTGATGTCATTGACAGCAAGACAGGCTTCAGATGTGCTAACGTCAAAGTCAGCACTTGGCTTTTTCCTGTACTAATCAGAACATCTGCAATCCTGTTGTTACTCCATAAAAGAGGAAACATATTTGGAACAGATCCAGCAAAATAGCAAAAATGTTTCAGAGGTCAGAATCACCAAGGTCACAGGAAAGTCCTATACTGGCTCAGAACGTTCTGAGGTATGAGAATCCTCAGAACATAAACAGAAATAACATGAATATTTACATTATGTTACTTGAATATGCACAACTGATGATGCTTAACAGTGTGGTGAGGGTCAGCAGGTGCTTACCTGACTGTCTGGAAAATGGTGGGTGAAAGTTAGCTTTTGGTTCTGGTGGTGTTCTGGATAGATTTGGAAAAGGGGAAGTGAAGGTGTATACGTGTATAGGGTCAGAAGTTTGGAAAGAGCGTTTTTGGTTTACAGAAAAGAGCTGGATGTTTGATGAAGTTGAAGATGAGAAACTTAAAGTTATGAAACAAAGCTGGAGATTTTGGTAGAGTTTCAGAATGTTACGTTGCTAGGAGTTTCGTTTCTCTCTTAGCAATTTTTCTGTTTTTTCTTGAACGCCTTTTGCAGTGGTGAAAGCTCCCTATTTATAGGCAAAGTTCTTGTGGATGCCTTGAACATTTAAGGCGCCAACAGAGTTTGAATTTGTTCTTTGACAGAAATTCCTGGGAAGTTGTGATAACAGCTATCTTTCAGCCTAGGTAGCAGCAGGCGTAGATTGGGGAGAAGTGACCTCTGAAGTGGGCGGTGGCGTGAAGACCCATGCCAGAATCTGTGCAAAAGCATTTTCCAAGCCACACGTGAATGCTCAGGAGTGGTTGGAAGCATTAATGGGCATTAAATGGTGACAAGACCTGTCAATACCAACATTCTGGTAAGGGAAACCAGCGTTGAATCAGCAGCGTAAACCATGCTCTGGCCTTGGCTACCTGTTGTCTTAGCAAACTCTGGAGATTCTCCTGGTTTTCTGGTACGTTCCTTGGATCTACTTCTGGGTAATCTGGACTTAAAGATTCTGTATCAATGTGAAACCTATCCTTCTGACCTTTCATCTTCTGATTTCAACCTGTTCTGAAGGAGCCTTCATACTTTCCTGTTTCTCTTGCATTCCTTTAGCAAGTTCTGACTGAGCTTGTGTAACTGCTGAAGGGGCATGTTCTGTTTGAGGCTTACACTCTGAACCATGTTTACAACTTCTGATTGAACTGATGTAGCTGCTGAAGAGCCAACTTCTGACCACGCTGAGCCAAGCTTGCAACTTCTGACCGTCTTCATCTGGAATGGGTCCAGAAGTTCTGAAGCGCTGATTTTTTCTAAAAACACTTATTTTAAGGAAGCACTTAGAATTTGATTTTCCTCAAGATGAAAGCGTTGTTTCCGGAGTTTGTGAGACCATCTTGCTCTTGTAAGTGGCTTGCTTGGGCAAAAGGATAACCCAGGACTTGGATTTGTTTCAGGGGACTTTGAAAAATCTAAGATGGTTTCCTGAAGAAAGGGAGGGAAAATTTTGGGGTACAACAGTGAGGTTAAGAGTACCCAAGCTGACTGTGTTAATGATCAAGTGTATGCCAATGATTATTTCGATGAGAAGTATCCACCCGCTGATGTCAAGTACAAGCAGTTAGAAGACAAATTGAAAGTTGTTGAGATCCAAGCCGTTCTCGGTTTAGATTTTGATGATTTGGGTTTAATCTCCGTGGTTGTCATTCCCCACAAATTCAAAATACCAGTCTTTGCAAAGTACGATGGAGTTTCTTGTCCAAAACTTCACCTGAAATCTTATGTGCACAAGATACAGCCGTACACTGCTGATAAGAAACTCTGGGTTCACTTTTTTCAAGAGAGCTTGACCGAAACGCAACTAGAATGGTTTTATCAGTTAGATGGTTCCCGCATCAATAATTGGGAATATTTAGCTACCGCCTTCTACCACCAGTACCAGTATAACGCTGACTTGGCGCTAACGAGAGTCCAGTTGCAAGATATGACCATGGGAAAGAACGAAGGATTTAAAGAATATGCACAAAATTGGAGACCTGGCCAGTAGGGTTCAACCACCTTTGACTGATAGAGAGCACATCGACATGTTTATGGGCACTTTATTTGGTCCTTTCTTTAACTTGTTGGTAGGCTGTTCTTCTTCCGGATTCACCGAGTTAATCTTAATGGGTGAGAGAGTTGAAAGCAGAATCAAAAGTGGGAAGATATCTGTGGCGTATGCCTCCACTTCAAATCCTGTAAAGAAACATTTTGCTGCAAAGAAGGAAATCATTGTTGTGTATGGGGAAATGGCCCGTACCAAGAAGAATGATCATCCGTCTGTTAATGCTGTCTGAATCTCCAATATAACTCCTACTCCAAGACCATCTGCAAATCATCAACGTTTTGAAACTCCGAGAAGACAATTCACGAGATTAGGCATGTCACTATCTCAAGCCCTTCAACATTTGCTAAAGGCTAATTTAGTAACATTGCGTGATCCACCTGCCAATCTTGATACCTCTTCGTTAAAGTATAATCCGAACGCTAAATGTGCTTACCACTCAAGCAGCCCCAGGCATGAGACTGACCAGTGCTGGGCCTTGAAGAATAAAATCCAGGATTTAATTGATAACAAGACTATTGAGTTCGACCCTCCTCCAACTCCAAATGTGATCACCGCACCTAGACTGAAACATGAAAAGGGTGTCAACAAAGTTAACAATGTGGGTGACTCTGATGAAGAGTGTGCACTTGAAGATTGGGTGTATCCAACTACAACTGAGCTGAAGAATTGGCATGCCAAGGACTTTGTGCCCATCTCCTTTAATGAGGAGTAATCTACTTGTTATTGCTTTTCTTTCAATTCAAGAACATTTTGTCTGTAATATTTAACAATGACTTTTAAGCCATGTGCCTGGCCCGGGGTATTTTGGTCTATTTGTCAAGGGTTTTATTTATGTTTATTTAATCATATGATCATTCAATACAAATCATTGGACTATTTTGCATTCAAATCTTTGTGTTCGTTGTCTTTCTTTTCTTCAAATTCATTTTTTTAAATAGCCAGGTATCTTACATGCACAGACACACTCTTGCAGGTTCTCATCCACTCTGGATCTTATTGCCAATGACTATAATATTTCCGACTATGACTTCGAATGTACAATTAACCAAGCCGAAGACAAAGGCAGGGAGGATTGTGAAATACCAGGAGAACTAGCCAGACTTCTATTACAAGAGGAAAAAGCTATTCAGCCGCACGAAGAGTCAGTTGAAGTCATCAATCTGGGTACTGACACAGACAAGAGAGAGGTAAAGATTGGAGCTAACTTGGAAGACAATGTCAAGAGAAGGTTGATTCAGATGTTGCATGATTATGTGGAATTATTTGCTTGGTCTTATGAAGATATGCCATGGTTGGATACCGACATCGTAGTTCATCGTCTGCCGACAAAAGAAGACTGTCCTCCTATCAAACAAAAGGTTCGACGCATGAGGCCTGATATGTCTGAGAAGATAAAAGCTGAAATGATGAAACAATTTGATGCAAGATTCTTAGCTGTGACATCCTATCCCCAATGGGTTGCCAATGTAGTGCCAGTATCGAAAAAGGACGGAAAAGTTCGCATGAAGGTAGAATATAGGGATCTAAATAGGTCAAGCCCCAAGGATGACTTCCCTCTACCACACATTGACGTCTTAGTTGATAATACCGCTCAGCGTAAAGTCTTCTCTTTCATGGATGGCTTCTCTGGCTATATAATCAGATAAGGATGGCTCCCGAGGACATGGAGAAGACAACTTTTGTTACGTAATGGGGCACCTTCTGCTACAAGGTCATGCCGTTCGGATTGAAGAATGAAGGGGCAACATATCAAAGGGCTATGGTAGCTTTGTTTCATGACATGATTCATCATGAAATAGAGGTCTATGTGGATGATATGATTACCAAATCACAAACTGAAGAGGAACATCTCGATCACCTGTATAAACTATTCGAGAGGCTGAAAAAGTACAAGTTGAGGTTAAACCCTAACAAGTTCACATTTGGAGTACGATCTGGAAAGCTTCTAGGTTTTGTTGTCAGCAATAAAGGCATTGAAGTTGATCTTGCCAAGGTAAAGGCCATTCAAGAGATGCCAATCCCTCATTTTGAAAAGGAAGTTAGAGGATTCTTGGTTCATCTCAATTACATCGCCCGCTTCATATCACACTTGACTGCTACTTGTGAGCCAATCTTCAAACTTTTGAAGAAAGACCAGGTAGTCAGATGGAATGATGAATGCCAAGCTGCCTTTGAGAAAATAAAAAAATATCCACAAGAGCCTCCTATTCTCATGCCTCCAGTTGAAGAAAGACCCTTGATCATGTACTTTACAGTACTAGAGAACTCTATGGGATGTGTTTTGGGCCAACATGATGAGTCTGGCCGAAAAGAGCATGCTATTTATTATCTGAGCAAAAAGTTTACCAACTGTGAAACTAGATATTCACTGCTCGAGAAAACTTTTTGCACTCTGGAATGGGCTGCTCTCCGACTAAGACAGTATATGTTGACTCATACCACTTTGTTAATTTCTAAGATGGACCCAATCAAGTACATCTTCGAGAAACCCGCTCTTTCCGGAAGGATAACAAGATGGAAAATGATCTTGACTGAGTACGAAATTCAATACACTATGCAAAAAGCCATCAAAGGGAGCGCACTAGCAGATCATTTGGCTCATCAAGCTGTCGATGATTATCGGTCTATGAACTTTGACTTCCCTAATGAGAACACTATACTAGTATTCGACTGTGCGAAACCTGGACCATATGACAAACCTGAACAAGGATCCCGATGGAATATGGTCTTTGATGGGGCTTCTAACGCCTTGGGTAATGGAATTGGTGTTGTGATTATCTCTCCTGAAGGTTTCCACACTCCTTTCACTGCCAGATTATGCTTCGATTGCACAAACAACATGGCTGAGTACGAAGCGTGTATTTTAGGTCTAAATGCTTCCATTGACTTAAGGATCAAGCATTTGAATGTGTTTGGGGTTTCCGCTCTAGTGATTAGCCAAGTAAAAGGAGATTGGGACACTAAACATCCTAATATCATCCCTTACAAGGAACTTTTGTTATCCCTGGTTCCCTACTTCTAAGAGATCGCCTTTGAGCACTTCCCTAGGGAATAAAATCAGTT
Source organism: Vicia faba (assembly GCA_948472305.1). Lineage (NCBI taxonomy): Eukaryota > Viridiplantae > Streptophyta > Magnoliopsida > Fabales > Fabaceae > Vicia > Vicia faba. The sequence continues at coordinate 1,292,339,162 of OX451741.1, forward strand.
GGCTGACGCTTGGGCAACCATGTCTTCAATGTTCAAGGTCAGATGGGACAACAAAGCCTCTATAATTACAATATAAAGATTCGACAAACCTGCACACTGCTGTGAGCTTGACACTGACACAAAAAAGCCATGGTACCATGAGGTGATGAGATACCTTGAAGCACAAAAGTATCCCGAGCGAGCACCCATCAATGACAGAAAGTTCTTACGAAGATTTTCAGCCAAATTCTTCCTAAGTAACGAAATGTTGTACAAGCGCAACCATGACTCTACTCTACTCTGATGTGTGCTCAAGAAGGAGGCGAAGGAAATTATGGAAGACATGCACGATGGTCTCTTTGACACTCACTCAAGTTGACATACGATGGCTAAGAAGATCTTGAGAGTTGGCTACTATTGGTCAACAATGGAGACTGATTTCCATCAACATTTTAGAAATTGTCACAAATTCCAAATATATGGTGACAAAGTCCATGTACCTCTTATTCCTCTGAACGTCATGACCTCCCCGTGGCCATTTGCAATGTGGGGAATTGGTATGATTGGAGAAATCAAGCCCACCGCTTCTAATGGACATCGCTTCATTCTAGTCGCTATTGATTACTTCACCAAGTGGGTCGAAGCGGCTTCATTCGCCTCAGTCACCAAGAATGTGGTAGCCAGATTCATCAAACACAACTCATCTGCCGTTATGGTATCCCCAAAAGGATCATCACCGACAATGGGACTAACCTTAACAATGCTATGATTATTGAGCTTTGCACTCAGTTTAAGATCAAGCATCACAATTCTTCTCCATATAGACCTAAAATGAATGGGGCAGTCGAAGCGGCCAACAAAAACATTAAGAAGATTATGCAGAAGATGGTAGTAACCTATAAGGACTGGCATGAAATGTTACCGTTTGCTCTTCACGGCTACCGTACTTCAGCTAGAACATCAACTGGGGAAACTCCCTTTTCCTTAGTCTATGGCATGGAAGTTGTTTTGCCAGTGGAAGTTCAGATTCCCTCACTAAGGATTATGAATGAAGCAGACCTGGGCGAAGACGAGTGGATTCAAACGAGATTGGATCAACTGAACTTGATCAATGAAAAGCAATTGGTTGTTGTTTGTCATGGTCAGACGTACCAAAAACGTATGATCAAGGCTTTCAACAAAAAGATAAAGCCTCGAGTATATCAAGCTGGTGACTTGGTGATAAAGTGCATCATTCTGCCACAAGGCGACCCCAGAGGCAAATGGACTCCCACCTATGAAGGGCCATTTGTTGTCAAGAGAGTTTTCTCTGGTGGAGCCATGATCCTGACTACCATGGATGGTGAAGACTTACCACATCCAATAAATGCGGACATAGTTAAAAAATACTACGCATAAAGGACCCGCTAGGTTGACAAATCTAGGCAAAAACAAGGGCATCCCGACAAGCCAAAAGGTTTGGGCAAAAATTAGGGATATATGCAAAAGGAGCGGTTATGACATTTGGATTTTCCAGAGCATCAAAATATTTCCTTGGCTTCAATAAAGTCTTGTACTTTGTTCCTCAGAGCCCAACAGTCATTTGTGTCGTGGCCAGGACTCTCAGAATGATAGGCATACCGAGCATTCAGATTATATCGGGGAGATGTAGTGTTTGGATTATTGGGAGCCTCCTTCAAGGTTTCCAAGTTGGATCTCAGTAGATGAGGTAGAACTTCGGACAATGTCATGTTGATTCGGGTAAACTGCCATTGTGGTCTTTCCACCCTTTGTTGATTGTTACATTCTAGAGAAACTGCAGGTCTAGGTATCATCATGGCGCTTACTGTCTGACGATGTTCAGCCCTATTTTGGCCCCTCTGGCTATAGATGGCACTGGCTTCCTTCTTACCAGCAAAAGGCTTCTTTACTGAACTCGAAGAGGCATCCTTCTGTATTTTTCCGCTTCGAATCCAAGCTTCTACTCTTTCTCCAGTTAGGCTTAGCTCGGTGAAACCAGCTGATGAGTTGTCGATCAAATGATTGAAAAATGGACCAAATAGCATCCCCAGAAACATATCAACCAAATCCCTATCAGACAACGGGGGTTGGACTCTCCCAGCCAAGTCTCTCCATTTTTGTGCATAATCTTTAAAGCCTTCACTTGCACCCATGGACATACTCTGGAGTTGAGTACGAGTAGGCGCAAGGTCGGTATTATACTGATACTGCTTGTAGAAAGCAACAGCTAGATCTTCCCAGTTTCGGATATTTTCTCCCTCTAGCTGGTAGAACCACTCAAGCTGAGTCCCTAACAAACTATCTTGAAAGAAATGAACCCAAAGGTTTCTATCAGCTATGTGGGGCTGGATCTTTCTGATATAAGAATGGAGATGGAGTTTTGGACATGACACCCCATCATACTTAGCAAAAACTAGAGCTTTGAACTTCTGTGGGATGACTACTCCCGACACCAATCCCAATTCTTTGAAATCTAGTCCAGGTATCCTCTGAACTTCCATGTCACTTAGACGGTCTTCCAATTGCTTGTATCTATCCTCAACAGGAGGATATTGCTCATCATTGTAATCGGTATCATTGTCAGAAACTGCAGGACTGGGGTCCTTCTCTTCTTCTTAATTATCCCCTTCCTTGGATGAAGAGGTCAGATCGGCTTGTCGCTTCAACCGCTCTCCAAACCTTCTACCCATATTCAGAATACCGAAAACCTTCCTCTTTTTCTTTTTTTCTTTCAGGACAAGGGCTTTCAGATCCTCCTGTCCTTTTGCCAGACTTATAAACATTTGTTTGAACTGGGCGTTCTGTGCCTGAAGGTCATTGATGGTTTGCTCGGAAGACATTTCATGCTGAAATAAACAACGAAGAAGATGAGAAACCTGTAATGGTACCTGTAATGATATGTATGATAATAGGATGCGCATGCAATGATTTCAAAGACTTCGAGAAATTTAAATTTGCAAACCAAAATAAACAAAACTTTATTAGCTGAATTCGAAGTTCAAATGCCTTTTAGGCATTACAATTAAAAAACAAATCTAAAACTATAAAAGACATCAAAGTTCCCATGGATGCTTCCTCTTTGTGCTGAGATAGTCATTGAGTCCTCTTTCTTCATGCAATTGCTTTGTGAGCTCTAAAACCTTCCCTTCCTGAGCATGGAACTGATCCCTGTAAGTATCCCGCTCCTTCATCAATTGAATCCAAGACCTCTATAATTCCCCAAGATCAGTGGACATATAAGGATAGAGAACTATGTAAGGAATACCTCCTTCAGTAGTGGGTTCCACAATCACTGGTAAAACGGCCATATAGGGAATCATAAGTTTCTGGGCATGAGCTCGTACCGATTGGAGGTAAGGTTCCATAGGAATGGAAGTCTTTGGCCCCAAAACCCTGGTGCCAGATCTGTTTACCATGCCCCAAGCTCGTATGAACCTCCGGCGATACTCTTTAATATCATCCTCATATTTGAATACAATAACCTCAATAAGTAACTCGTGGGGACCATCTCCCAGAGGGTAACCAAATTGTCGCAGAGCTAAACAAGGATTGTAGGTTATACCCCCTATAATACCAAGTAATGGGACATTAGGGTACTCCCCGCAACGGTCAATAATAGAAGTATTTTCCATAGCTCGAGAACACCAAAGAATATCCATATGAGCGAGCGACATTATCCTTTGCGACCAACCCAAATCTTCTTCATTCCTCAGTATGGACTTAGGGAGGTGAGAAATAAACCACCTCGACAGCAATGGCATGCAGCACATAAGAATCCCTCTTCTCTTCATGGTACGAGTATGTAGAGTGTGCAAAATACCTTCGAGCAATGTTGGCACATGGTTGCGAGAGAGGACGATCTTGATAGAATTCACATCTATGAATGAGTCTTGATTAGGGAATAGGACTAACCCATAGATTAGAAGATCCAAGACCTCCTCAAAAGCCTGAAAATCCATATCATCCCAAAACAGCTGGGCCTTGTCTATCAGAAACTTAGCTAGAAAACCCTTGACTACGCTTCTTGTTTCCCAATTGGATACCACGTCGGACCATTTCAGATGCAAAGCTAAGGCAATGACTTCTGGCTTAGGAACTTCTTCTAGACCTATGAAGGGGAACTGTTTAAGAATGGGTATATCCAACAGTTGAGAGAATTCTTCCAAGGTAGGCACCGACTGATAGTCTGGAAAGGTGAAGCAGTGGTGCTTGGGATCAAAGAACTGAAAGAGTACACTCATCATCCTTTCATCAAAGTTTGAAGTAACCAGGTTGAGAAGTCGACCATGTCTCTTAGTGAATGCGGAAGTTTCAGAAACCCTTAATGCTAGCTCTTTGAGTTGGGAAGGTATCTTCACAAAGCTGATTCAGATAGTGTTTTTACGAACGGAAGCCATGATCTGCAAAACAGAACAATGATAAATTTCCTTGGTCTTTGAAATGGTTAGTGCAATAAGAATGATGCTATGTTATGATACATGATGTCATGAGAAACCACAGGTATAGCAAACACAAGTATAGCAAGCACAGTCAAATCACACAAAGTCCTTAGGTTTAAGGCTTGCATGAGATCAAAGGTAATTCCCTCTTGAAGTTTAGTTGGTTTTAAACCTGTCTTAAAAAGTAACCGGGTTCTAGAGGATCTCAATATCACTGACCATCCTTCATCAGGAATTGTCTCAGCTTAAGCAATCTTTTCTTACGGCTGAAATATCCCAAAAGTATGATCTCAATGAGTGTAGCATCGAGTATCAACCAATCCTCATCTCTACATCGAGGCCGTCTATCTCACTACTTTCTAATGGCCAAGTTTGTTCAACTAAGGTTCTAAGGTCCATTGGTGCTTCACGACACCACGCGGCGGCCCCGTATTCTCCTCAATTCCCCATGAAGGATACCGGTACCAACAAAAGTGTCACACCAACACATCCATCATTTAAACCATATCGATTTACACAGTACAGTCTCCACAATCTATTGTTGTTTACCTACTGAGTGCCCCCAGATCCGGGTGTAGGATCTATAGTAACCCCAAACAAACCCTTTAAAGTAAAGCAATCAAGAAAATCAAGAGAAGCAATTTAATGACCTAGATCCTAAGGTATGCCCCACTTATTTATCCCCAGCAGGGTCTCCAGTTTTGTGATACGGTGGCAAAATCGACTGTTTTTACTGGTTTGCGTTTTGCGTTTTTTATTTGCAAAATGTCGCGGTAAGCAAGAGTCGCCACTGAATTTTATTTCATCCAATCATGGAAAAGGAAAAAGAACAGAAAAAACCTTTTTTTCGAGATATTCTGAGTACGGGGGGTAGATTATAGAAAGGGAAGGTGTTAGCACCCTTTCTATCCATGGTTTTCCATGGGCTCTTAGGTACTTGCTCATTTTTAAATTACTTGTGTGTGCTTGTTTTGAAAATGTTTTACTTCTTGATAACCCTTGTATCAGTCCTCAAGGATGTGACGAAGTTTGTTTTTTTTTTTAAATTTGTTTTGAGAAAGTGTTGGTGTAAAGAATTTTATTGAGCAAGTACTCAAGATCCTGTCTACACGAAAAAAGGTCGTTTGTTCTCTTTTCCTTTAGACAATGCTATCCTACTATTAAGGAGTAGGTAGCCCCGTCATTGGAGTTTGTAAGGGACATTCGAAAGGGACAAGTACAATCATTAAAGCAATGGGTTGGAAACCTTAGTAGTAACCCTAAAGTCTTAAGTTCTTTCCAAGGCAACATTTCCGAGGCAACATCCGAATGGGACATTTGATCTTTTAGACAGGAGGGCCACCACTAAAATCTCCTATGCTTAATGATTATTTACCGAAGGAAACCGAAGTGAGGTAAAACCTAGGAGTGAATATGTGCATATGAATTGTTTCAGTTATTTAATCTTTGCACATTAGGTGATCTACCGTTTAAATTTCCAGATATTCTTGCCATACAATCCTATTAGCATACATCTAACAGTTAAATATTTGTGGAAATTAAAAGTGCGAGAAAATAAACCTAGCTATTACAAGGCTTCAGGGGATGGGGATTAATTACATAACCAAAGAATCAGGGATTAAAGTAGTAAATAAAACCCTAGTTTAACTATTACAAACCATTGGCAGTTACAAAAATAATCGAAAAGAAATAATTAAATGCGCGGAGAATTAAATACAAGGGATGTTGAAAAATAACCTAAACCGTAATTGAAAGAAAAAAGATTTTTGTACATTTTTTATTGGAGAAAACAATGAAATTGAAAATTAAATAAAACCCTAATTTCTAATTGCTTTTTAATTATGAAAAAAAAGTATTTAAGTTAACCTAATTAACATAATTAATTAAAATAAATATTTTAATGAAAAAATGATTTTGGTGTATTTTTAAAGAAAATTAATTAAATTATGTACAATTCAAATCCTAAGTCTAATTATTTTTAATTATAAAAAGAGATTAAATTTCCCTAAGTTAATTAAACTAAATTAATTAAGAAATAAAATATTTTTATTAAAAAAATATTTTTGTAGTTTGTTGTGATTTTTTTTATTAAAAAAAGAAAATGATTTTTGTGTTAATTAAGAAAAAGGAAAATAACTAAAGAAAATAAATAAAGAAATTAAACAAGTATAAAAAAGAAAGAATTGGGCCGGTATGTTGAAGTAGAAAGGGGGTATGATTCAGAAATTGTTGGGCCCAAGGTTGCTGGCCCAACCTACGTGAGATCCTGTATATCACTCTCCTGAGGGTCTACCATGGGTCTCTCCTTGATGAGGCATTGGATCTGATGCCATGGTGATCAAGAGGCTGGATTCAAGGTGTATGGAAGGCGCCTGGGATTGGGATGCATTGAATCTGTTGAAAGAAAATGAAATAAAGAAAATTGTTGGGGTCTGGGATCGAACCCAGGTCCTCACGCTTGTTACCACTGAAGCGTTGCCAGCTGAGCTATGGTTGTTAGTTGTAAGTATAATGAGAAGAATATATAATATATAAAAAAAGTGGTTAGTTGACAAAAAAAAGCGCGAAGATTAAAAAAACTCCAATGGGTGGCTGCCACCTAGTCGTCTTCTTCAAGGCTCCGTCGTGTTAGGTGTTCACCTATACCCATGGACGATGTTCGTAACCATAGCTCTGTAACATTCGAAAATCCACAAAACGCAAGATAAATGAAATCTAACTATATAGATCAACCCGTTTTGATCTTATGAACATCATGGTACCCTTCTTTTTGCCCAACTTAACCTGTAGAACAAACCCCTAAAATGCACACGCAAACCCTAACAATGGCAAAGGCACATATAGGCGTAAAAAATTCAATTGAATCACGCAGTTAGCTTGCAAACATCTCAAACATCACAAATATACCAATTAATCATGCTAATGATGTAAGAAATACAGTAATAGATTTTGAAAAAAAATCAAACCGAGTGAACTTGTAGCGCGCGATTCTGGGTGTTCCAGGCCTTGCAAACGATCCAATTGGCTTCAATGCATACCTAGGAAGAGGTTGATGGATTTAAATGGCTTTGAGATGGCCTGTTGAATGAAAATCGAGTCACACTTTTCTTTGAAATTTTTTGAATTTGTTCTGCTTTTTTTTACGACTGCTAACCCTTGTTCCATGCTTTGTTCTTGTCCAATATATATCTAGGAATGAATTAGGGTTACAAACTTGGATTGAATATTTGCAATTATGAGAGATTTGATTTGATTTTCAGGCTACATGTAAACTTTCTATTTTGAGCCAAATCATCCCTTTCTTGTACCAATTATGCTTGATTCGTTTTGGCCTTGATAACTCAGCATATTTTGATTGCCAACCTGTCCAAAAACCAAATCAAATCATATATTTTCTATTATTCATCAATTATTTTATTTAATTCAATTTGTAATTAATAAAAAATCAAAATAAATTGAAAAATGAAGCAAATAATATGTGGATGAATATTTGGGTCATGGACCACATTATAAGTGAGGTGCAAGCATAAAAAGTTAGGCCCATTTAGCAAAAAATGCATTTTTGAGCACATTTGACTTTTGGCAATTTTGAAAAAGGGTCAACTTTGAAAAGGCATATATCCTCCAATTTTAACCCTAGAGAGGTGTTATTTGACTTTTTAGAAAGCTTAGGATGTCCCCTAAGCAAACCTTTTAGTCTCATGTCAATTAAGTCTTCCATGTTCATGTAAGAAGCTTTGACCCAAAAGGTGTTTTTGTTGACTTTTCAAAAGGACCCATAATGTAGAAATTCATATCTTTTTATGAGTGCATATTTTGAACTTGTGGGATGAATATTAGTTGTAGGGAATTGCATTCTATTCAAAATGATATTTGGATGGAAAATTTCTGATAAAGCATGTGGAAGTTATGCTTAGTCAAATTTTGGTTGACTTTTACTAAGAAACCCTAATTTAGCAACTTTTGGGTTTTGATGAATTTGGAGCATTCCTTGGGGAATCATGATCAACCCTTGATCAAATGATGAAATTCACTTTAAAATGTTAACGTTGACCAAAAATATTGAAGTTTGACTGTATGTGGGTCACAATTGACTTTTGACCTAATATAGTCGATTCTCAAGCATTTGAGCAGTTGACTGAGCAAACTTCTTGTGCAAGGCATCAAACTTGAGATGTAGTGTCTTGAGAACATATTAAGACCATGGAGAGCATATGAGGCCTTTGTGGTTCACTCATCTTGATGAAAATGGGAACCCTAATTTGAGGTACACTGCCTTAGGAGAGAGTTTGTATGGTTAACTCTTGGGCAACCTTGAGCAAATTGAAGATCTCAATGGACATGTATTGAGTAAAATGAGAGGGAAAATTTTGGGGTACAACAGCTGCCCCTGTTTAATCTTCTTAAACCTGAGGATGTAGATTGGCTAGCCTGCCTTTCGTGATCTGAAGGTGGAAGATGATTGAACACTAGAGTGCCCTGAAATTTGCACTCGCATGAAGTGGCACTTGATTTGTGATATCGGAAATAGGCTTATAGATACCATTTGGAAGTCGATAATGGAAGATTATCATAGATGGGCTTAAAGATGTCGTCCGAGATGCGACGGAGAATTTTCGGAGATGGGGTTAAAGATTCCATCCAAGATGTGGCGGAATACTGTCAGAGATGGGCTTAAAGATGCCATCCAAGATGTGGCGAAATACTGTCAGAGATGGGCTTAAAGATGCCATATAGAGGATGTTGATTTCCTGAGACATTCTTCGATGAGAGTTCCTGTTGCTGTTGTTGATGAGGAATCTGTTGAGGAACATTGGTATATGTCTTGGGAGAAATAGAACTTTAGGAGCTTCAGTTGTCCGTTACTCTACTGGGGAAATAACTCTGGCTTGAGGAGGCAGAAGTGAACTGCATATCTGGTCAGGCTATATGCTGCACCGCGACTTACTGGGTGTTGCACCCCAAAATTTACCCTCTCATTTCTCAAAGGATCATCCTGGACTCTCAGGTTTGCTTCTATCAAGTTCCAAGTCTTGCATTATCACTTTTCAAGGAAATCATCCATAAGGGAAAAATGGTCAAAAGCACACTGAAAAGTCAAACTTTGACCTTCAGACTAAATCTAGTTTCAACAATTTTATTTCATCAAGACATGAGATTGGTTCATAAAAAAAAATCAGGAGTCAGAAGCTACTTTGGAAAAATCAAATTGTCTAAACATTTAGAAAATTTTCTAAGTTTTAAGAGTATGTGATACTTCAGAACTTCTGAGCCAGCCTCTATGCAAGTGCAGTCAGAAGTTGCAAATACATAGCCTTCAATCAGAACATGGCTCTTCAGCCTCTACGCAAGTGCAGTCAAAAGTTGTAAACAGGATTCAGAACATAATCTTCCATCAGAACGTGACTCTTCAGCGCATAGAGGTTACGTTTCTGATCTTCTGCAATCAGAACATCACCAAAATCCCAAAACCTCGTTTAAGTAACATGCTGCCCTGCTATGGCACAGTCCTGCAACCAGCTGCCACAACACTCCAAATTGCTGTTGACCCAGTCCACGCCTTCACTTTCTCAAACCCCATATTTGCTTCAAATTAGCATACGAAAACTATGATTAAAAAGAAATGGAACAGTATACCAAAAAGGTTTGAATCTCATTTGTTCCCCCCCCCCAAAACCACAACAAACCCTTCTATAAATACTTTGCTCCATCACACGTTGAAGGGGCTGGATTTTGGAAGGAGAGAACTATAAAAAAAGAGAAAAGAAACCCGTGAAACCCTTCGTAAAAAATCCAGAACTCCCAAACAGAAAACCAAAACCTTTGTTCTTCCTTTTGAATCAAAAGAACTTGGAATTTCCTTCTCCTTTGCTCTTGCTGATTCTAAAACCTCTGAAGGCTGCAGTTCAAGTTCCAAACACACGCTCTAGATTCAAGGTAAGTCTTTCTGACTTTACATCTTTTTATTCAGAGCATCATTAAATATGTAAATATCATAGTATTGATGTTGTCCATATCATTTCATAAGTAGTAAAACTGTGGATCAGAGCTTCTTGATTAAGGCTAGGCTCAGGATTAGGATCAGAACTTCTATAAACTGTTGTGCTGATTTGCTGTTTGTTAAAAAATGAATAAGTTATTGTTGTGCTGATTAATATGAGAAAAAAAGTCATAATGTAACACATAACTTCTGTTTTTCACTCACCATTTTAACACACAGAACTTCTAGGATTTTCTCATTGTTTAAGCACGCAGAACTTCTGAGTTCTCTTCAGTGTTTTAACACACAGAACTTCTATGATTTTTCTCACTGTTAACACACACTAAACTTATGGTGTTCACTCGCTGTTAACACACACTGAACTTCTGATGTTCACTCACTGTCTTAGCACATATTGAACCTCTGAGTTCTCTTTACTGTTTTAATATACAGAACTTCTAAGATTTTCTCATTGTTCTAACATTCAGAAGTTCAACACATAGCAACCCAGAACTTCTGTGTTTTCCCTCTAGCGTGTCTTGCAGGACCTCAAAGTGTACCAATGCAGAACTTGTGATTCCACTGACATTCCTTTGAGTCATCACGCGCATGGCTTCAGAACTTTTGATCCTTGTTGTTTTGCTTGCAGCAACACTCTGTTTCTATCTTTCATTTATTTTCCTTTTCATCATTTTTAATATTAACTCTTTTTTTATTAACATAAAAAGACATAAAAATATTTTCTTTTATTAATTAATTTATTTCTTTTTTCATTAAGACAAAAAACCATTTTCTAAACAAATTATTTTTCTTTCTTATATTGTACATTTCAATATGGTTGTAATAGTAACTTAGGACTTACTTTTACTTGCAACCCCCCATTCATAAATATGTACCCCCATCCCCTAAATATTGTAATAGCGTAGGACTTTACATTTCTGCAATTTATCATTTTAAAATATATTGCTAGTAAATAGGATGTATGGCAAGATAAAATCAACAAATAGATCACCCTAATCAAGACGAAATGCATGCAATCAAACAAACTTGCACACTAACACCCCTAGGGTAACCTCACTTGTTGCCTATCGGAAAATAGTCATGTCCCTCGAACATGGGCGTTTTAGCAAAAGACCCTCGATAAAAGATCGTAGTCCCTCGATGAACCTCAATGTTGCCTTCGATAAACGATCTAGTCCCTAAAATGACATTGCTAAAACGTCCCATAGGTTGCCTTCTATGACTATACAAACATCCCAACGCTCGTCCCTTCACATCCAACGATGAGGCTTCTTACCAAATCAATGGTAAGATAGCAACATCTAAAGGAGGAGGAAAAGAACATCTAAGACCTTTTGAGTAGGTAGGTTCTCTCTCAGTTACTCGCTTGCTCACAATAAAAAAACATTTTATACGGCAACACTCTCATTTTGAAACATTTTTGAAAACAACACTTCGTACGCGTTCTTATAGAAACGAGAACCGTTACAAAGGCACCTTCTCAAAATCACTTTCAAAAAAACACATTTCACAAACACACCTTTGAACTATTTTCCAAACAAACACTTTGTACGCGTTCTTATAGAGACGAGAACCGTTACAAAGACGTTTTTTCAAAATACTTTCAAAACCCACACCACAAGCACATTCAAACAAAATCAAGTAATCTAGCGAGTAACTAAGAGCCCATGGAAAACCATGGATTAAAAGGGTGATAACACCTTCCCTTTTCATAATCTACCCCCTGAACTCAAGAAAACATCTCGAAAGGTCTTTCCTGTGCTTTTTCACCTTTCCTTTTGGATAAAAGAAAAGTCGGTGGCGACTCTTGCTAAACCGCAACATTTGCAAACACAAACGCAAAACCTCAAGTCAGTTCTCCCACCGTATCACAGAACTGGCGACTCTGCCGGGGAATATTCTTAAAGTGGGGTTACCTTAGGGTTAGATCATATTTACTTGCTTTCATTGTTTGATTTGTATTCTTTACATTATAGTTCTCTGTTTGGGCTTGCTTTGATCCTCCACCCAAATCTGGGACACCTTTTTAGGTAAATAACAATAGATTGTGGAAACTGTACGACGTAGACCGACATGGTTGAAACAATGGTTATGTTAGTGTGACGTATTTGTAGGTACCGGTATCCCTCGTGGTGAATCGAGGAGAATACGGGGCCGCTGAGTGGCGTCATGAAGCACTAATTGACTTTAGAACCCTAATTGAACAAACTTGGCCATTAGGACGTAGTGAGATGACCGGTTTCGCTGTAGAGATGAAAATTGGTTGATACTCGATACTACACTCATTGAGGCAGGACTTTTAGGATATCTCGGCCGCAAGAAAAGATTGATTGTGCTGAGACAATGCCTAAGATAAAGGTTGGTGATACTGAGATCCTTTAGAACCCGGCTACTATTTATAGGACAGGTTGAACCAATCCAACTTCAAGAGGGTACTACCTTAAAACCCATGCCAGCCCAAAACTGAGGCTTTTTGTGTGACTTGTGTGCTTTCAACTTGAACTACTTGCAGGGTTTTATTATCTGACGACATGAGTTCCTTACAGGTTTTGTTTACAGTCATTATCCAATAACTTGGATTTCTTGCAGGGTTTACTTGTTTACATCACTTCGCACCTTTTCTTAAACGCGTAGCATACACATCATAACATCATACCATAGCATTTCCTTAACCATTTCAAGGATCTCAAGGGCTTATGGTGCAGGTTATGATGAACCAAACGTCTAGCAAGGGGTAGGGGGATTTATTTTCCTCTAGCCAATGCCGTCAAAAGATCAAAACACGATAACTTGAGTCAGGGGCTATGACCCACTTGATATGGTGAGCTTAACTCTCGTAGAAGGACATTCGACGATACGAAAGCTACAAATCTCAACTTATGACATTTTCTTGTTTACCCCGCGAGATCCTTGAAAACATTGCATACATATATCATACATATCATTGCATAAATAGGTTTCAAAGTAGGTCTCTCATGTTCTCGCTATTTATTTCAGCAATGGCTCTCAAACAAGACAACAGAGATCTCCAAATTCAAGAGGCTCAGTTCATGGAAATGCTCCTAAGCCTATAGAAGGGGCAGGAAGAGTTGAAAACACTCCTCGCTGGGAACCTGGCCAAGAAAAATCCTGAAGACAATAAGGACGAATGGTTGGAACAACTGCAAGCGGAGGTTGAAGCAATGAGAACCCAAATGCTAGGGCAGATGGCTCTTATCCAAGACCTAGCCCGGGGACAAGAAGAGCTGAGAACCATTATCAACAAACTTCATCAAGATGGATACAACCGTATGAAGCAAGCAACCGAGGTTGGGGACTAAGTCATTGATCAACCTCCAAGAAGACAAGAGTTTGGTTTGGTGAAGAGTGGACATTTCCAAATTGCTACTACCTCACGGGTCCAATAACAACCTCACCAAAAATAATTGGTTAATCAGAGTAAGCTGGATATACCCAAAAGGTAGTTTACCAAACTCAACATGTCACTGTCTCAAGCTTTGCAACACCTGTTGAGGATGAATCTGATTACATTGATAGGACCTCATCCGAATCCCAAGACTTCGTCCTCTAACTACAATCCTGATGCAAGGTGTGCATACCACTCCAACAGCCCGGGGCATGATACTGACGACTGTTGGAGGTTGAAATATGAAGTTTAAAACTTGATTGATGAAGGGGTGTTGGAGTTTACACAAGATGGTCAGGCTGAGTTCTTCTACCTTCCCTCAAAGACACACCATCTAAAGTGACAAATTCAGGCAAAAAGGCTTTTGTTCATTAGAATTTTCAATTTGTAATTTTATTTTGATTGTTCGAACATCTATTCATGTCAAACTTTGTTACTTTATCAATGCATTGCATATGTCTGTTTTGAATCAATTCATTCGTATTCACTATATTTAAACTGCTTCCCTTTTTGTGATATTCAACTCTCGATCAAAAGCTCTAAGCCTTTAGAGGCAGGATGACAAAAACGATACTATAATCTCTACATTATGCTTTTGAACAGACCTTGTTGACGATGTACAGGCGTTATTTTAAATCCCAAACAGTGGAGTTATAAGGAAGATAATCCCTAGTCAACCCCTTTGAGCCAAAGAAGTAGGAGTTTTTCTTTCACACGAATTAAAACCCTTAATCACAACCTGGGGCAGGGTAGTTTTCTCAGTCAATTCAGACACGCATTCAGTCGCAATCTTCCGCTTCGTACACAATGAATGACATCAAAGAAGTCCTTCCAAATCAAAAGATGGTGATGGTTCCGCACGATTGTCAAGACAGGCAGTTATTATCTCTCCAAATAAAAGCCCGCTAAGTCAAAACCTCTGAAGGAGACCTGAGAAAAAAAACCGGGGCATCCCGCTCTGTAATAAAAAAGAAATAGTTCAGGCAAAAGAGAGGGATAGTAAAATCAAAAAGAAAGAGGTCATACAAATCCTCGACAAAAAAGATGTCTGCCTATTCAAAATAAATTGTCAGTATATGAACCATCACCGGAACATCAAGGACAATATTCTAGAACTCAACTGGGATTCTAAACGTGTAATTAACTGAGCATAAGACTGAAGAATATCACAAAGAGCGGGTGGGTACAAATAAATTTTGAACCTTTATCCTTTATTTCTTGAACCGTGAACCAGGCCACGTTATAACCCATAAAAGTCCTAGCTGAAGCATGGGTTAGTTTGAAAGCATATTGTTACAAAAGGTATCCTGACTCCTGTAGGGTTCCCTATGAATCCCGAGTTGATATCACACTTTTACAAAATTTGTTTGTTTTACTAAATAATGAATTTTCAAACTTCAAGATAGACATAGGCTTTGCATTCTTTAAATGACATTGTTTGCATATGACTAGTTGTTTGACAACAGAGAAATCCGCACAATGGATATTCAATGAACAAACATCCTCTCAATGGACATAATCACCTCAGCAGGAAAGACACTTCCAACAACAGGTCTTTCATAAGCAAGGGGCATGACATGATTTCTAACACAATTGGGACAATCTCTCCAAAAGTGCCAAATAACCAGGGGAAAATCTCCATCTGAATCACTTGGGGCATTACGCACGCATTCCAACAACGAATCAGGTGCCATCAAGAAAACATCTTGACAGTACTACAACACAACACTATGGACGCTGATAACGCCCTACATCCTGAGAACATGGACATAGTCGGAAAAGACCATGCATGAAAAAGACCCGCTAGGTCGACTGGCCTAGGCAAAAATAAGGGCATCCTGGCGAACCAAAAAAGTTCAGGAAAAAATTAGGGATAAAAACAAAAAAAAATCTATACACCCGGCAATTTGAAAACCTGAAAGGGCGGATTGGGAAAAAAAGGGTATCCCGGTGGACTGAAAACCCGAAAAGGCGGTCCAGGAAAAAGTTAGGGATCAAAGCGTACGACTATGTCCCGTCATCTTGTCACTTGCCTATCAGTAGAAGACTTATCATTCTGATCGGCAGTTACCAAGAACCTCATGAGTTGGGATAACACTCAATCTACAAAGCCTCCGTAGGCACTTTCTCCAGTAGGTACAGGGGCAGAAAAGTCCTGATGCGAAGCCATTCTCATTTCCTCAGAATGCGACCCCGTGGCGTCTATGCCTCCCCACATAGTAGGGGCAACCAAAGCTTTGACATCGGCTTCCCCAAACAGGAGTTACTTTCCCTATCTAAGTTCCTTCAGAGAATCGACATCTATGTTCCCCAGCTAAATTTTGTAATCGCAAGCGGTTCATATAGTTTTCTCCCGAGCAGAGTTTACTTCTCTAGATAAAGGAGCTCAATCCCCGACAGAGCTCATTACTTCAGTTTTTGGAAATTCACCTTCCAAATTGTTCCCCGACAGAGCTCATTACTTTAGTTTTTGGAAATTCACCTTCCAAATTATTCCCCACAGAGTTATTCTCAAACAGAATTCCCCCATGACAAAAGTACAGTCACTTTCATTCATCATCCCCAGCGGAAGTAGAAGAGCCATATTTCTCTACAACAGTCAGGCATTCTATTTTCTCCAGCAGCGGTCAGGGATTTATTTTCTAGGACTCAGATATGTCATGACCAACATCCCATGCTCATAATTCATGACATGCGCATACATATCACATACAGCATAATCTCGAGGATGTCATCTCACAACGCGTTTCATGTATCGCATATAACTAACCCTGTTATCTTTTCAGGAAAGACAATTATCACCAACAATTCCGGCAGTTATACATGTCATATCTGCAGGCAACCAAGAGAAAATCAGTTCCCGAAACCAAACGGGTCAACTAATCTACAGGATCAAACAAAGTGACCCTACTATCCAGGTTCCTTCCCACAAGCCCTGCTATCCAGGCTTTCATTTCGAGGTAACCCTACTATCCAGGTTCCTTCCCACAAGCCCTACTATCCAGGATTTCATTTCGAAGTAACCCTACAATCCAGGTTCCTTCCCACAAGCCCTACTATCCAGGCTTTCATTACGAAATAACCCTACTATCCAGGTTCCTTCCTACAAGCCCTACTATCCAGGCTTTCATTTCGAAGTAACCCTACTATCCAGGTTCCTTCCCACAAGACCTACTATCCAGGCTTTCGAAGTAACCCTACTATCCAAGTTCCTTCCCACAAGCCCTACTATCCAGGCTTTCATTTTGAAGTAACCCTACTATCCAGGTTCGTTCCTACAAGCCCTACTATCCAGGCTTTCATTTCGAAGTAACCCTACTATCCAGGTTCCTTCTCACAAGCCCTACTATCCAGACTTTCATTTCGAAGTAACCCTACTATCCAGGTTCCTTCCCACAAGCCCTACTATCCAGGCTTTCATTTCAAAGTAACCTTACTATCCAAGTTCCTTCCCACAAGCCCTACTATTCAGGCTTTCATTTCGAAGTAACCCTACTATCCAGGTTCCTTCCACAAGCCCTACTACCTAGGCTTTCATTTCGAAGTAACCCTACTATCCAGGTTCCTTCCCACAAGCCCTACTATCCAGGATTTCATTTCGAAGTAACCCTAATATCCAGGTTCCTTCCCACAAGCCTTACTATCCAGGCTTTCATTTCGAAGTAACCCTACTATCCATGTTCCTTCCCACAAGCCCTACTATCTAGGCTTTCATTTCGAAGTAACCCTACTATCCAGGTTCCTTCCCACAAGCCCTACTATCCAAGCTTTCATTTCGAAGTAACCCTACTATCCAGGTTCCTTCCCACAAGCCCCACTATCCGGGTTTTTATTTCGAGGTAACCCTATTATCCAGGTTCCTTCCAAAAGCCCTACTATCCAAGCTTTCATTTCGAAGTAACCCTACTATCCAGGTTCCTTCCCATAAGCCCTACTATCCAGGCTTTAATTTCGAAGTAACCCTACTATCCAGGTTCCTTCCCATAAGGCCTACTATCCAGGCTTTCATTTCGAAGTAACCCTACTATCCAGGTTCATTCCCACAAGCCCTACTATCCAGGCTTTCATTTCGAAGTAACCTTACTATCCAGGTTCCTTCCCACAATCCCTACTATCCAGGCTTTCATTTCAAAGTAACCATACTACCCAGGTTCCTTCACACAAGCCCAACTATCCAGACTTTCATTTAGAAGTAACCCTACTACCCAGGATCCTTCCTGCAAGCCCTACTATCCAAGATTTCATTTCCATGTAACCCTACTACCCATGTTCCTTCCCGCAAGCCCTACTATCCAGGCTTTCATTTCGAAGTAACCCTACTACCCAGGTTCCTTCCTGCAAGCCCTACTATCCAGGCTTTCATTTCGAAGTAACCCTACTACCCAGGTTCCTTCCCGCAAGCCCTACTATCCAGACTTTCACTTCGAAGTAACCCTACTATCCAGGTTCCTTCTCCATCATCTCCAAGCAACAGTTTACAACACTGCAAGACCTGGATCCGACCAGATACGATCGATTTCACATTTCCCCAACGAGTTATTGTACAACCTGGACCTTAACCAGGTATACGTTCTACTTTCACCTCCTCAGTCAGGAGATAATTCCCCAGTAGAATAATGGACAAGCGAAGCTCCAAGACTTTACTTTCCAGTACATAAATCAACATTCCCCGGCGAAGTCCTCCTTAACGGCAGGTACAGGAATTCTCGCAAAGGAATCTCTTATGCAAATGATATCTTTTCTGGATGGAATCTTTAAGCCCATCTCCGACGAATCTCTGTCAACTTCCAAATGGAATCTTTAAGCCCATTCCCTCTACCATCAACCATCGCCGAGTTCAAATTTTTGGGCACTCTAGTGTTCAATCATCTTCCACCTTCAGATCACAAAAGGCAGATCAGCCAATCTACATCCTCAGGCTTAACAAGATTGAATAGGGGCAACTGTTGCACCCCAAAATTTGCCCTCTAATTTCTTAAAGGATCATCATGGACTCTCAGGTTTTCTTCTATCAAGTTCCAAGTCTTGAATTATCACTTTTCAAGGAAATCATCCATAAGGAAAAATGGTCAAAAGCACACTGAAAAGTCAAACTTTGACCTTCAGACCAAATCTAGTTTCAATAATTTTATTTCATCAAGACATGAGATTGGTTCATCAAAAAAATCAGGAGTCAGAAGCTACTTTGGAAAAATAAAATTTTCTAAACATTTAGAAAATTTTCTAAGTGTTAAGAGTATGTGATACTTCAGAACTTCTGAGCCAGCCTCCATGCAAGTGCAGTCAGAAGTTGCAAACTTGGTTCAAAACATAGCCTTCAATCAGAACATGACACTTTAGCCTCTACGCAAGCGCAGTCAAAAGTTGCAAACAAGATTCAGAACATAGTCTTCCATCAGAACATGACTCTTCAGCGCATGGAGGTTACGTTTCTGATCTTCTGCAATCAGAACATCACCCAAATCCCAAAACCCCGTTTAAGTAACCTGTAACCAGCTGCCACAATGCTCCAAATTCATGCTGACCCAGTCCACACCTGCACTTTCTCAAACCCCATATTTGCATCAAATTAGCATACGAAAACTGTGATTAAAAAGCAATGGAAATATATACCAAAAAGGTTTGAATCCCATTTGTTTCCCCCCCCCCCCCAAAACCACAACAAACCCATCTATAAATACTTTGCTCCATCACACGTTGAAGGGGCTGGATTTTGGAAGGAGAGAACTATAAAAAGAGAGAAAAGAAACCCGTGAAACCCTTCGTAAAAAATCCAGAAATCCCAAACAGAAAACCAAAACCTTTGCTCTTCCTTTTGAATCAAAAGAACTTGGAATTTTCTTCTCCTGTGCTCTTGTTGATTCCAAAACCTCTGAAGGTAGTAGTTCAAGTTCCAAACACACGCTCCAGATTCAAGGTAAGTCTTTCTGACTTTACATATTTTCATTCAGAGCATCATTAAATATGTAAATATCATAGTATTGATGTTGTCCATATCATTGCATAAGTAGGAAAATTGTGGATCAGAACTTCTTGATTAAGGCTAGGCTCAGGATTAGGATCAGAACTTATATAAACTGTTGTGCTGATTCGCTGTTTGTTAAAAAATGAATAAGTTATTGTTGTGCTGATTAATATGAGAAAAAAGTCATAATGTAACACAAAACTTATGTTTTTCACTCACCATTTTAACACACAACTTCTAGGATTTTCTCACTGTTTAAGCACGCAGAACTTCTGAGTTCTCTTCAGTGTTTTAACACACATAACTTCTATGATTTTTCTCACTGTTAACACACACTGAACTTCTGATGTTCACTCGCTGTTAATGCACACTAAACTTCTGATGTTCACTCACTGTCTTAGCACATATTGAACCTCTGAGTTCGCTTTACTGTTTTAATATACAGAACTTCTAAGATTTTCTCATTGTTCTAACATTCAGAAGTTCAGCACATAGTAACCCAGAACTTCTGTGTTTTCCCTCTAGCGTGTCTTGCAGGACCTCAGAGTGTACCAATCCAGAACTTGTGATTCCATTGACGTTCCTTTCTGAGTCATCACGCGCCTGGCTTCAGAACTTCTGATCCTTGTTGTTTTGCTTGCAGCAGCACACTGTTTCTATCTTTCATTTATTTTCCTTTTCATCATTTTTAATATTAACTCTTTTTTATTAACATAAAAAGACATAAAAATATTTTCTTTTATTAATTAATTAATTTTTTTTCCATTAAGACAAAAAACCATTTTCTAAACAAATTCTTTTTCTTTCTTATGTTGTACATTTCAATATGGTTCTAATAGTAACTTAGGACTTACTTTTACTTGTAACCCCCCATTCATAATATGTACCCCATCCCCTAAATATTGTAATAGCGCAGGACTTTACATTTATGCAATTTATCGTTTTAAAATATATTGCTAGTAAATAGGATGTATGGCAAAATAAAATCAACAAATAGATCACCCTAATCAAGACGAAATGCATGCAATCAAACACACTTGCACACTAACACCACTAGGGTAACCTCACTTGTTGCCTATCATAAAATAGTCATGTCCCTCGAAAATGGGCGTTTTAGCAAAAGACCCTCGATAAAAGATCGTAGTCCCTTGATGACCCTCAATGTTGCCTTCGATAAACGATATAGTCCCTAAAACGACATTTCTAAAATGTCCCATAGGTTTCCTTCTATGACTATACAAACATCCCAACGCTCTTCCCTTCACATCCAACGATGGAGCTTCTTACCAAATCAATGGTAAGATAGCAACATCTAAAGGAGGAGGAAAAGAACATCTAAGACCTTTTGAGTAGGTAGGTTCGGTCTCAGTTACTCGCTTGCTCACAACAAAAAACATTTTATACACCAACACTCTCATTTTGAAACCTTTTTTAAAACAACACTTTGTACGCGTTCTTATAGAAACGAGAACTGTTACAAAGGCACCTTCTCAAAATCACTTTCAAAAAAACACATTTCACAAACACACCTTTGAACTATTTTCCAAACAAACACTTTGTACGCGTTCTTATAGAGACGAGAATCGTTACAAAGACGTTTTCAAAATACTTTCAAAACCCAAACCACAAGCACATTCAAACAAAAGCAAGTGATCTAGCGAGTAACTAAGAGCCCATGGAAAACCATGGATGAAAAGGGTGCTAACACCTTCCCTTTTCATAATCTACCCCCCGAACTCAAGAAAACATCTCGAAAGGTCTTTCCTATGCTTTTTAACCTTTCCTTTTGGATAAAAGAAAAGTCGGTGGCGACTCTTGCTAAACCGCAACATTTGAGAATGCAAACGCAAAACCTCAAGTCAGTTCTCCCACCGTATCACACTGGGGAAATGCGAAACCAATCGTGTTTGATCAGGTCCAAGTCCTAGAGTGTTGTGGTCTGCTGTCTGGAGATAAGAGAGGAGGAACCTGGATAGTAAGGTTATGAGAAGGAACCTGGATAGTAGGGTTACTTCGATATTAAAGCCTGGATAGTAGGGCTGTGAGAAGGAACCTGGATTATAGGGTTGCTTCGATATGAAAGCCTGGATAGCATGGCTGTGAGAAAGAACCTGGATAGTAGGGTTACTTGGATATGAAAGCCTGGTTAGTAGGGTTGTGAGAAGGAACATGGATAGTATGGTTGCTTCGATATGAAATCCTGGATAGCAGGGCTATGAGAAGGAACATGGATAGTAGGGTTACTTCGATATGAAAGCTTGGATAGTAGGGTTGTGAGAAGGAACCTGGATAGTAGGGTTACTTCGATATGAAAGCCTGGATAATAGGACTGTGAGAAGGAACCTGAATAGTAGGGTTACTTCAATATGAAAGCCTGGTTAGTAGGGCTGTAAGAAGGAACCTGGATAGTAGGATTACTTCGATATGAAAGCCTGGATAGCAGGGTTGTGAGAAGGAACCTGGATAGTAGGGTTACTTCGATATGAAAGCCTAGATAGTAGGGCTGTGAGAAGGAACCTAGATAGTAGGGTTACTTCGTTATGAAAGCCTGGATAGTAGGGCTGTGAGAAGGAACCTAGATAGTAGGATTGCTTCGATATGAAAGCCTGGATAGCAGGGTTGTGAGAAGGAACCTGAATAGTAGGGTTACTTCGATATGAAAGCCTAGATAGTAGGGCTGTGAGAAGGAACCTAGATAGTAGGGTTACTTCGATATGAAAGCCTGGATAGTAGGGATGTGAGAAGGAACGTGGATAGTAGGGTTACTTCGATATGAAAGCCTTGATAGTAGGGATGTAAGAAGGAACCTGGATAGTAGGGTTACTTCGATATGAAAGCCTGGATAGTAGGGCTGTGAGAAGGAACCTGGATAATAGGTTTACTTCGATATGAAAGCCTGGATAATAGGGCTGTAAGAAGGAACCTAGATAGTAGGGTTACTTCAATATGAAATCCTGGATAGTAGGGCTGTGAGAAGGAACCTGGGTCGTAGGGTTACTTTAAAGTGATAGTGTGGATTAGTTGACCCGTTTGGTTTCGAGAACTGAGTTTCCATTAGTTGTCTGCAGACGTGACTTGCATAAATGCTGAATTTGTTGAAGCTAATCCTCTTTTCCTGAAAAGATATTAGGGTTAGTTATATGCGATGCATGAAATGCAGGGTGAGATGATGTTCTCAAAATAAATGAGATTATGATGTGTATGGTATGTATGCGTATGTCATGATGTATGTTCATGAAATGCTGTCAGGGCATGCTCGCGTTTGGGAAAATAAATCCCTGATGGTTGGTGGAGATTTATAAATATTCTGTCAGGAATAGATGCTGGAGAATAACTCTGCGGGGACCAAACGTAGGGGGAAGAGATACTCTGTTGGTAGTCCTACTGATCTGGAGGAATAAACTCAGCTGGGGATGAAATTTCGTTGTCGGAGATGTTGAGCTCTGTTGGAGATTGAGCTTTTCTATTTGTAGAAATAAACTCCACTTGGGGGATGAAATTTACTGACTCTCCCGCGATTATGAACCTCGGCTGGGTATAGTTATGTTCTGTTTCGGGGAAGCTGACATTAATGCCTTTGGATACTTTTACTCTGTGGGGAAGTGTATGTACCAATAATTATGTTCCCAAGCTGACTCTATCCCGGTACCTGTTGGGAAAAGTAGTTGTAGGGTTTGGCACTTCCTGTTTTTCCCTGTTTCTGGAATTACGAGTAATTGCCTTTGTTTCTTATGTAAATATTTATGAGCAGCAATCATTTTCAAATGCATATATCAAAAATAAATCATTGGACGTTCTTGCAAAACAAAACAGAAAAAGAAAAAACAAATTGAAGTTTTGTGAAAATGACTTGTATTGATTTTTAAGTTGTCCTGTAATAGGCATTTTTTACAAAGAGGCTGACGTTATAGTGAGAGAATTCCGCCGAAGGATAGAAATTATACAATTTGTGTAAAAGAAACAAAAACAGCTATGTGAAACAACCCCATTGGGTTCCAACTCTGCGATTTTCTTTATATCTTCAAGCGTCTCATCACTTTGCTACTTGGCTGAAGGTTGATCAGATTGGTTGGCGCCGTCCGAGCTTGATCGTCGATACCGAAGTCTGGTCGTAAGATGATCCAATGAGACATAATGATATGCTTCAATCCCTAACTTTTTCCTGGATTGCCCTTTCGGGTATTCAATCCACCGGGATACCCTTTTTTGCCCAAGCCTCCCTTTCGGGTTTTCGACTTGCCAGGTGTATAATTTTTTTTCATTTTCATCCCTTACTTTTTCCCGAACCCTTTTGGTTCGCCGGGAAGCCCTTATTTTTGCCTAGGCCATTCAACCTAGCAGGTCTTTGATTACGCGTAGTATCTTTTCACTATGTCTGTATTGACAGGGTGAGGAAGGTCATCACCGTCCATGGTGGTTAGAATCATAGCTCCTCCCGAGAAAATGTTCTTAACCATAAATGGCCCTTCGTATGTGGGGGTTCATTTGCCCATGGGATCACGTTGCGGTAGTATGATGCGTTTGATCTCTAGATCCCTGACTTGATATTCCTGACGTCTGACTTTCTTGTTAAAAGCCTTGATCATTCACTTTTGATACGTCTGACCATGGAAGATAGCAGTAAGTCTCTTTTCACCGATTAGATTTAGTTGATCAAGTCGGGTTTGGATCCAGTCGTCTTAGTTCAAACCCGCATCATTCATAATCCTGAGAGAGGGTATCTGGACTTCTATGGGTAGTACTGACTCCATGCCATATACCAGAGAGTAGGGTGTTTCCCCTATCGACCTCTGTGCTAAGGTACGGTACCCATGTAGAGCGAATGGTAACATCTCATTCCAGTCGTTATATGTCACCATCATCTTCTATACAATATTGATGTTCGTGTTAGCTGCTTCAACAGCCCCATTCATCTTCGGCCGGTAGGGAGAAGAGTTATTATGTTGTATCTTGAACTGTTTACAGAGCTCGGTGATCATTATGTTGTTGAGATTCATACCATTGTCGGTAATAATTCTCTCTGGTACACCATATCAACAAATCAGATTGTGTCGGATAAACCGCGCTACGACGTTCTTGGTTACTGTAGCAAAGGAAGCTTCCTCAACCCACTTCGTAAAGTAATCAATGGCTACTAGGATGAAGAAATGTCCATTGGAAGCGGTGGGCCTGATTTCTCCGATCATGTCAATGCCCCACATTGCAAAGGATTACAGAGCTGTCAAGACGTTTAAGGGTACCAGAGGCACATGCACCTTATCAGCGTAGATTTGGCCCTTATGACAAGTTTGAGAGTGCTGATAGCAATCGGCTTCCATAGTGGACCAGTAATATCCTACCCGTAGGATCTTCTTAGCCATGGTATGTCCACTAGAATGGGTTCCGAAGGTGCCTTCATGTAGATCTGTCATAATCCTCTCTGTTTCATTTTTTTCTACACACTGTAATAGTGTGGAGTCATGGTTGCGTTTATAGAGGATTCCATTACTGAGGAAGAACTTTACAACGAACCTTCTCAGAAACTTCTTATCGTTGACAGATGCCCCTTCAGGATATTCTTCATCCTCGAGATACCTTTTGACTTCGTGAAACCAGGGTTTGTCTGCCACTTCTTCAGTATCGATCTCGCAGCAGTGTGCTGATTCATCCAACCTCTTAATGGTGATTTGGGGAGCTTCATTGTCCCACCTAACCTTGAACATAGAAGACATGGTAGCTAGCACATCCGCTAACTGGTTCTCCTCTCGTGGGAAACGTTCTAAGGTTACCTCCTCAAAGTGTGGGAGCAATGTTAATACATACTCTTTGTAAGGAATGAGATTCGGGTGCTTCGTATCCCACTCGCCTTTGATTTGACTTATCACCATAGCGGAATCCCCGTATACACTTAAGAACTTAATCCTCAGGTCTATAGCAGCTCGAAGACCCATGATACATGCTTCATACTCCGCCATGTTGTTGGTGCAGTTGAAACATAATCGGGCGGTGAATGGAGTTTGACAGCCCTCAGGAGATATGATTACAGCGCAAATGCTGTTACCCACTGCGTTCGAGGCTCCATCAAAATACATAGACCATCGGGATCCTTCCTCGGGTCCTTCATCCGGTCCAGGTTCTTCGTAGTCAGTCACCAGCATGATATTCTCATCCAGGAACTCAAAATTCATGGAGTGGTAATCATCCACGGCCTGATGAGCCAAATGATCAGCCAATACACTTCCCTTAATTTCCTTTTGGGTTGTATATGGTATGTCGTATTCGGTTAAGATCATTTTCCACCTTGTTATCCTGCCGGAGAGAGCGGGCTTCTCGAAAATATACTTGATCAGGTCCATCTTTGATATCAACAAGGTAGTGTGAGTCAGCATATACTGTCTCAGTCAGCGAGCAGCCCATGCCAAAGCGTAGCAAGTTTTCTTGAGCAACGAGTATCGTGTCTTACAGTCGGTAAACTTTTTGCTAAGGTGATATATGGCGTGCTCTTTTCGACCAGACTCGTCATGCTGCCCCAACACACACCCCATTGAATTGTCTAGCACAATCAAGTATAATATCAAAGGTCTTCCTTCAACTGGAGGCATCAGAATTGGAGGTTCTTGAAGGTATTCTTTGATTCTTTCGAAGGTGGTCTGGCATTCATCATTCCACTTTACCACTTGATCTTTCTTCAGAAGCTTGAAGATTGGCTCACAAGTAGCAGTCAAATGTGAAATGAACCTGGCGATGTAATTTAGACGTCCCAAGAAACCTCTAACCTCTTTCTCGGTGCGGGGAGCCGACATCTCTTGTATGTCATTTAACTTCACAGGGTCTACCTGAATACCCTTGTCATTGACGATAAAACCCAGAAGCTTACCAGATCTTACCCCGAAGGTACACTTGTTTGGATTCAACCTCAGCTTGTATGTCTTTAACCTGTCAAACAATTTCTGGAGATGATCAAGGTGCTCTTCCTCAGTCTGAGACCTGGCTATCATGTCATCAACATAAACTTCGATCTCATGGTGAATCATATCGTGGAACAAAGCGACCATGGCACGCTGATAAGTTTCCCCAGCATTCTTCAACCCAAAAGGCATCGCCTTGTAGCAAAAGGTGCCCCATTGTGTAACGAAGGTTGTCTTCTCCATGTCTTCACGAGCCATCTTGATATGGTTGTAGCCAGAGAAACCATCTGCGAAGGAGAAGATTTTAAGCTGTGCGGTGTTATCGACCAGAACGTCAATGTGAGGAAGAAGGAAGTCATCCTTGGGGCTTTCCCTGTTCTGATCTCTGTAATCTACACACATCCGTACCTTACCGTCCTTCTTAGGTATCGGGACGACGTTGGCAACCCACTGTGGATAAGAAGTGACAACCAAGAATCTTGCGTCGAACTGTTTCATGACCTCTGCCTTAATCTTCTCTGACATTTTAGGACGCATATGGCAGACCTTCTGTTTAATCAGAGGACAATCTTCTTTAGTCGGCAGGCGATGTACCACGATGTCAGTGTCCAAGCCAGGCATGTCTTCATAGGACCAGGCGAAGATCTCAACATAGTCGTGCAACATCTGTATCAACCTCTGTTTGATACTAAGCTCCAGATTTGCACCTATTTTCACCTCCTTTCTGTCTTTCTCAGTACCTAAGTTCACTGTCTCAACTGGCTCTTCATGAGGCTGTGTGGCCCTTTCTTCCTGCTATAATAGTCTAGCAAGTTCTCCAGGCACCTCACAATCATCCTCACCTTCGTCCTCGGCTTGGTTGATCGGATTTTTAAAGTCATAACTGGCAATAACAGAGCTATTATCAATGGGATCCAGAGTGGATATGGATCTGCATTATGATACGTGAGTGTGTGTAAGAGAATAGTTGTTTTGATAAAGTGAAAACAGAAAAGAAAAACAGAGAGCACAAAATTTGTATGCAAGAAAACATCCAATGCTTTATTAATGATATATGAAATGATAAATAATATCCCTCAGAAACAAAGCCAAAGTGCCTCGGGCAAGGCACTAGGCCGTAAATTTTCAAATTGTTTATTATAAATCTTAAAACAAATAAGTCAATTACTGCCGAATAAAAGAAACTGATATAAATTCCTTAGCCGTCCAATTACTCGGTCCACCGTTGGTAGTTGGGTAGATCCAGCTGTCGATGTTTGAGTCTTCCTCGCTGTCTTCAATGGCATTAACCCCACGATTGCTGATGCGTAGGGGAGGTCCTCCAGCCCGAGCGCGTCTAACAACCCTTTGAGCCCCTGTAGTAAAGCCCAAACCAAAATTTTCATTTTTGTGAGTGAAATCAGGGAGCTGACCCCAATTGGTACAACCACCTTCTCCAACCACAACCTTGGCGTCCTTGAGAGAAGCCATCTTCAAAGGAGGTTTATTGCTATTAGTTTCAGTCGATGCCAAGATCTGAGGGACCTCTTCAAAATTCTGACAAGGAGTTTCTATGAATTCCCCGTCCATCTCTACGTAGTGGAAGGAATTGAGGTGGCTCACCATATACTCTTCTTCACCCCGCACTGTGACAATATTTCCTTTCACCGGATACTTCAACATTTGGTGGAGTGTGGAAGTGACTGCCCTAGCCTCGTGGATCCAATGACGACCCAGCAAACAAGAATACGACGGCTTGATATCCATCACATAGAAGGTGGACCCAAAAGTATGAGAACCCACTTTGACAGGGATGTCCACCTCCCCGTGCACCATTCTCTTTGATCCCTCAAAAGCCCTTACCATAATGTTACTAGGCTTTAGATTCAAACCCTCGCAATCCTACCGGTCCAACGCCTTCTTCGACAGAACATTCAATGAAGACCCAGTATCTACCAGCACATGAGCCATAGTGGTGCCGTTTCATTCAATCGAGACATGCAGAGCATCATTATGCTTCCTTCCCTTTGGTGTCAAATCCACATCTGAAAAACCGAGCCCATTATCAGCAGTCAGGTTGGCCACACAATCTTTGAACTGATCAGCTGAAGTTTCTTGCGGTACATGCGCAGTTTTGAGGAATACAATTAAAGCCTTCGCATGGGCCTCAGAGCACAACATCATGGATAACATGGATATCTTTGATGGGGTCTGCCCCAGCTACTCGACCACATTGTAGTCGCTCTTCTTAATGATTTTCAGTATTTCCTCCATTTCTTGCTTAGAGGCTTCCACAACAATTTTCTTAGGCGCCTCCGTCCGGGCAGGCTCACCTATAATTTCCTTGCCATGGGAATCCAAAGATTCTCCGATAGGGGTGATAACCAGAGTAAGAATAGGAACAATAGTTGATGTACTAGCAGGAACAACAGATGGAATGACAATAGGTTTGTTGACAGTCTTCGAGGAAATCTCGGGAGAGAAGACCCTTCCACTTCGGGTAACTTTTCTGGTTCCGACAATGTTACCAATATCAAGATCGGCCTCTTCATCTTTAAATCTTGTTTGATACCATGATAGTACACATTGACACCATAATGCCAGGGGACAGCTTTGTCTGAGACATACGGGACAAGACTGGGAATAGTGATTATCAGCGAAGCAATTCTTGGAGCAGATGTAATCGTAACAGTTCTTCTCGTGGAAACCTTGTAAGGATTGGCGGAAATGGTTATAATGGCAACGTCTTCAGATGGAACAACGGGAACCAAAGTTTTCTCAAACATAATTTCTTTGTTATCTATCAGGCGTTGAAAACCTAACTTCAGCAAACGGCAACCAGAAGGTAGAAACGAACACATGTGGCAACCTTCACCATAACCCGGAAGTAAACCGACCAACAACAAATTTTTCTTGACAGTCATGAGAGGAGTAGAAACTTCGTCAATAGAGGTAACAAACAAATTAGTATCAACAACATTAATTCCACGAACGTGTTTAGGCATAGGAGTGGTTATGACATTTGGCTTTTCCAGAGCATCAAACTCTATTTCCTTGGCTTCAATCAAGTCTTATACTTTGTTCCTCAGAGCCCAGCAGTCATTTGTGTCGTGGCCTGGACTCTCAGAATGATAGGCACACCGAGCATTCAGATTATATCGGGGAGATGTAGTGTTTGGAATCTTAGGAGCCTCCTTCAAGGTTGCCAAGTTGGATCTCAGTAGATGAGGTAGAACTTCGGCCAATGTCACGTTGATTCGGGTAAACTGCCATTGTGGTCTTTCCACCCTTTGTTGATTGTTGCATTGTGGAGCAACTACAAGTCTAGGTATTATCACGACACTTACTGTCTGACGATGTTCAGCCCTATTTTGGCCCCTCGGGCTATAGATGGCACTGGCTTCCTTCTTACTAGCAAAAGGCTTCTTTACTAAACTCGAAGAGGTATCCTTCTGTATTTTGTCGCTTCAAATCCCAGCTTTTACTCTTTCTCCAGTTAGGATCAGCTCGGTGAAACCAGCTGATGAGCTGCCAATCAAATGATTGAAAAATGGACCAGATAGCATCCTCAGAAACATATCAACCAACAACCTATCAAACAACGGGGGTTGGACTCTCCCATCCAAGTCTCTCCATTTTTGTGCATAATCTTTAAAGCCTTCACTTACACCCATGGACATACTCTGGAGTTGAGTACGAGTAGGAGCAAGGTCGACATTATACTGATACTTCTTGTAGAAAGCAGTAGCCAAATCTTCCCAATTTCGGATATTTTCTCCCTCCAACTGGTAGAACCACTCAAGCTAAGTCCCTGACAGACTATCTTGAAAGAAATGAACCCACATGTTTCTATCAGCGGTGTGGGGCTGGATCTTTCTGACATAAGAACGAAGATGGAGTTTTGGACATGACACCCCATCATACTTAGCAAAAACTGGAGCTTTGAACTTTTGCGGGATGACTAATCCCGACACCAATCCCAATTATTCGAAATCTAGTCCAGGTATCCTCTGAACTTCCATGGTACTCAGACGGTCTTCCAATTGCTTGTATCTATCCTCAGCAGGAGGATATTGCTCATCATTGTAATCGGTATCATTGTCAGAAGCTGCAAGACTGGGGTCCTTCTCTTCTTCTTGATTCTCCCCTTACTTGGATGAAGAGGTCAGATCGGCTTATCGCTTCAACCGCTCTCCAAACCTTCTACCCATATTCAGAATACCGATAACCTTCTTCTTTTTCTTTTTTCTTTCAGGGTGAGGGATTTCAGATCCTCCTGTCCTTTTTCCAGACTTATAAACATTTGTTGGAACTGGGCGTTCTGTGCCTGATGGTCCTTGATGGTTTTCTCGGAAGACATTTAGTGCTGAAATAAACAGCAAAGAGATGAGAAACCTGTAATGGTACCTGTAATGATGTGTATGATAATGGGATGCGCATGCAATGATTTCAAAGACTTCGGGAAATTTAAATTTGCAAACCAAAATAAACAAAACTTTATTAGCTGAATTCGAAGTTCAAATGCCTTTTAGGCGTTACAATTAAAAAACAAATCTAAAACTATAAAAGACATCAAAATTCCCATGGATGCTTCCTCTTTGTGTCGAGATAGTCATTGAGTTCACTTTCTTCATGCAGTTGCTTTGTGATCTCTAAAACCTCCCCTTCCTGAGCATGGAACTGATCCCAGTAAGTATCCCGCTCCTTCATCAACTGAATCCAATACCTCTATAATTCCCCAAGATCAGTGGGCATATAAGGATAGAGAACCGTGTAAGGAATACCTCCTTCAGCAGTGGGTTCCACAATTACTGGTAAAACGACCACATAGGGCATCATAAGTTTCTGGGCACGAGCTCGTACCCATTGGAGGTAAGGTTCCATAGGAATGGAAGTCTTTGGCCCCAAAGCCCTGGTGTCAGATCTGTTTATCATGCCCCCAGCTTGTATGAACCTCCGACGATACTCTTTAACATCACCCTCATAGTTGAATACAATGCCCTCAATAAGTAACTCGTGGGGACCATCTCTCCGAGCGTAACCAAATTGTCGCAGAGCTAAACAAGGATTGTAGGTTATACCCACTCTAATACCAAGTAATGGGACATTAGGGTACTCCCTGCAACAGTCAATAATAGCAGTGTTTTCCATAGCTCGAGAACACCAAAGAATATCCGTATGAGCGAGCGACATTATCCTTTGTGACCAACCCAAACCTTCTTCATTCCTCAGTATGAACTTAGGGAGGTGAGAAATAAACCACCTCGGCAGCAATGGCATGCAGCACATAAGAATACCTCTTTTCTTCATGGTACGAGTATGGAGAGTGTGCAAAATATCTCCGAGCAATGTTGGCACAGGGTTGCGAGAGAGGAAGATCTTGATAAAATTAACATCTATGAATGAGTCTGGATTAGGGAATATGACTAACCCATAGATTAGAAGAGCCAAGACCTCCTCAAAAGCCTGAAAATCCATATCATCCCAAAACAGCTGGGCCTTGTCTATCAGAAACTTAGCTAGAAAACCCTTGACTCCGCTTCTTGTTTCCCAATTGGACACCACGTCGGCCCATTTCAGATGTAAAGCTAAGGCAATGACTTCTGGCTTAGTAACTTCTTCTAGACCTGTGAAGGGTAACTGTTCAAGAATGGGTATATCCAACAGCTGAGAGAATTCTTCCATGGTAAGCACCAACTGATAGTCTGGAAAGGTAAAGCAGTGTTGCTTGGGATCAAAGAACTGAAAGAGTACACTCATCGTCCTTTCATAAAAGTTTGAAGTAACCAGGTTGAGAAGTCGACCATGTATCTTAGTGAACGCAGAAGTTTCAGAAACCCTTGATGCTAACTCTTTGAGTTGGGAAGGTATCTTCACAAAGCTGATTCAGATAGTGTTTCTACGAACGGAATCCATGATATGAAAAACAGAACAAAGATAAATTTCCTTGGTCTTTGAAATGGTTAGTTTAATAATAATGGATGTTATGTTATAATGCTTGATGTCATGAGAAACCACAGGTATAGCAAACACAGGTATAACAAGCACAGTCAAATCACACAAAGTCCTTAGGTTTAAGGCTTGCATGAGGTCAAAGGTAATACCCTCTTGAAGTTTAGTTGGTTTCAAACCTGTCTTAAAAAGTAACCGGGTTGTAGAGGATCTCAATATCACTGACCATCCTTCATCGGGAATTATCTCAGCTCAAGAAATCTTTTCTTGCGGCCGAAATATCCCGAAAGTCTGATCTCAATGAGTGTAGCATCGAGTATCAACCAATCCTTAGCTCTACACCGAGGCCAGCTATCTCACTACTTTCTAATGTCCAAGTTTGTTCAACTAAGGTTCTAAGGTCCGTTAGTGCTTCACGACACCACGCGGCGGCCCTGTATTCTCCTTGTTTCCCCATGAAGGATACCGGTAACAACCAAAGTGTCACACTAACACAACCATCGCTTAAACCATATCGGTCTACACCATACAATCTCCATGATCTATTGTTGTTTACCTACTGAGTGCCCCTAGATCCTGGTGTAGGATCTATAGTAACCCCAAACAAACCCTTTAAAGTAAAGCAATCAAGACAATCAAGAGAAGCAATTTAATGACCTAGATCCTAAGGTATACCCCACTTATTTATCCCCAGCAGAGTCGCCAGTCCTGTGATACGGTGGCAGAACCAACTGTTTTTACTAGTTTGTGTTTTGCGTTTTTTGTTCTCAAAATGTCGCGGTAAGCGAGATTCGCCACCGACTTTTATTTCATCCAATCATGGAAAAGGAAGAAGAATAGAAAAAACCTTTTTTCGAGATATTCTGAGTACGGGGGGTAGATTATAGAAAGGGAAGGTGATAGCACCCTTTCTATCCATGGTTTTCCATGGGCTCTTAGGTACTTTCTCATTTTTAAATTGCTTGTGTGTGCTTGTTTTGAAAATGTTTTACTTCGTGATAACCCTTGTATCAGTCCTCAAGGATGTGACGAAGTTTGTTTTTTTTGAAATTTGTTTTGAGAAAGTGTTGGTGTAAAGAATTTTATTGAGTAAGTACTCAAGATCCTACCTACTCGAAAAAAGGTCATTTGTTCTCTTTTCCTTTAGACAGCGCTATCCTACTATTAAGGAGTAAGTAGCCCCGTCGTTGGAGTTTGTAAGGGACATTTGAAAGGGACAAGTAAAATCATTAAAGCAATGAGTTTTAAACCTTAGTAGTAACCCTAAAGTCTTAAGATCTTTCTGAGGCAACATTTCCGAGGCAACATTCGAATGGGACATTTGATCTTTTAGACAGGAGGGCCACCACTAAAATCTCATATGCTTAATGATTGTTTACCGAAGGCAACCGAAGTGAGGTAAACCCTAGGAGTGAATATGTGCATATGAATTGTTTCAGTTATTTAATCTTTGCAAATTAGGTGATCTACCGTTTAAATTTCCAGATATTCTTGCCATACAATCCTATTAGCATACATCTAACAGTTAAATATTTGCGGAAATTAAAAGTGCGAGAAAATAAACCTAGCTATTAAAAGGCTTCGGGGGATGGGGATTAATTACATAACCAAAAAATTGGGGATTAAAGCAGTAAATAAAACCCTAGTTTAACTATTACAAACCATTGACAATTAAAAAAATAATGGAAAAGAAATAATTAAATGCGCGGCGAATTAAATACGAGAGATGTTGAAAAATAACCTAAACCCTAATTGAAAGAAAAATGATTTTTGTACATTTTTTATTGGATAAAACAATGAAATTGCAAATTAAATAAAACCCTAATTTCTAATTGCTTTTTAATTATGAAAAAAAAAGTATTTAAGTTAACCTAATTAACCTAATTAATTAAAATAAATATTTTAATGAAAAAATGATTTTGGTGTATTTTTAAAGAAAATTAATTAAATTATATACAACTCAAATCCTAAGTCTAATTATTTTTAATTATAAAAAGAGATTAAATTTCCCTAAGTTAATTAAACTAAATTAATTAAGAAATAAAATATTTTTATTAAAAAAAGATTTTTGTAGTTTGTTGTGATTTTTTTTATTAAAAAAAGAAAATGATTTTTGTGTTAATTAAGAGAAAAGAAAATAACTAAAGAAAATAAATAAAGAAATTAAACAAGTATAAAAAAGAAAGAATTGGGCCTGTATGTTGAAGTAGAAAGGGGGTATGATTCTGAAATTGCTGGGCCCAAGGTTGCTGGCCCAACCTACGTGAGATCCTGTATAGCGCTCTCCTGAGTGTCTACCATGGGTCTCTCCTTGATGAGGCGTTAGATCTGATGCCATGGTGATCAAGAGGCTGGATGCAAGGGTGTGTGGAAGGCGCCTAGGATTGGGATACATTGAATCTATTGAAAGAAAATGAAATAAAGAAAATCGTTGGGGCCTGGGATCGAACCCAGGTCCTCACGCTTGCTACCGCTGAAGCGTTTCCAGCTGAGCTATGGTTGTTAGTTGTAAGTATAATAAGAAGAATATACAATATATAAAAAAGTGGTTAGTTGACAAACAAAACAAAACGCACGAAGATTCAAAAAACTCCAATGGGGGGCTGCCACCTAGTCGTCTTCTTCAAGGCTTCATCGTGTTAGGTGTTCACATATACCCACGGACGATGTTTGTAACCATAGCCCTGTAACATTCAAAAATCCACAAAACGCAAGATAAATGAAATCTAACTATATAGATCAACCCATTTTGATCTTGTGAACATCATGGTACCTTTCTTTTTGCCCAATTTAACCTGTAGAACAAACCCCTAAACTGCACATGCAAACCCTAACAATGGCAAAGGCACATATAGGCGTCAAAAATTCAATTGAATCATGCAGTTAACTTGCAAACATCTTAAACATCACAAATATACCAATTAATCATGCTAATGATGCAAGAAATACAATAATAGATTTAAAAAAAAAAAGAAAACCGAGTGAACTTGTAACGCGCGATTCTAGGTGTTTCAGGCCTTGCAAACGATCCAATTGGCTTCAATGCACACCCAGGAAGAGGTTGCTGGCTTTAAATGGCTTTGAGATGGCCTGTTGAATGAAAACCGAGTCAAACTTTTCTTTGAATTTTTTTGAATTTGTTCTGCCTTTTTTACGACTGCTAACCCTTGTGCCATGCTTTGTTCTTGTCCAATATATATCTAGGAATGAATTAGGGTTACAAACTTGGATTGAATCTTTGCAATTATGAGAGATTTGACTTGATTTTAAAGCTACATGTAAACTTTCTATTTTGAGCCAAATCATCCATTTCTTGTACCAATTAAGCTTAATTCGTTTTGGCCTTGATAACTCGGCAAATTTTGATTGCCAACCTGTCCAAAAACCAAATCAAATCATATATTTGCTATTATTCATCAATTATTTGATTTAATTCAATTTTTAATTAATAAAAAATCAAAATAAACTGAAAAATGAAGTAAATAATGTGTGGATGAATATTTGGGTCGTGGACCACATTATAAGTAAGGTGCAAGCATAAAAAGTTAGGCCCACTTAGAAAAAAAATGCATTTTTGAGCACATTTGACTTTTGGTAATTTTGTAAAAAGGGTCAACTTTGACAAGACATATCTCCTCCAATTTTAACCCTAGAGAGGTGTTCTTTGACTTTTTAGAAATCTTAGAATGTCCCTTAAGCAACCCTTTTTCTCTCATCTCAATTAAATCTTCCATGTTCATGTAAGAAGTTTTAACCCAAAAGGTGTTTTTGTTGACTTTTCAAAATGACCCATAATGTAGAAATTCATATCTTTTTATGAGTTCATATTTTGAACTTGTGGGATGAATATGAGTTGTAGGGAATTGCATCCTCTTCAAAATGAGCTTTCGATGTAAAATTTATGATAAAGCATGTGGAAGTTATGCTTGGTCAAAGTTTGGTTGTCTTTTACTAAGAAACCCTAATTTAGCAACTTTTGGGTTTTGATGAATTTGGAGCATTCCTTGGGGAATCATGATCAACCCTTGATAAAATGATGAAATTCACTTAAAAATGTTAATATTGACCAAAAATCT
Source organism: Vicia faba (assembly GCA_948472305.1). Classification (NCBI taxonomy): domain Eukaryota; kingdom Viridiplantae; phylum Streptophyta; class Magnoliopsida; order Fabales; family Fabaceae; genus Vicia; species Vicia faba. The sequence goes on from OX451741.1 coordinate 1,292,375,846, forward strand.
TGAAGTTTGACTGTATGTGGGTCACAGTTGACTTTTGACCTAATACAGTCAATTCTCAAGCATCTGAGCAGTTGACTGAGCAAACTTCTTGTGCAAGGCATGAAACTTGACATGTAGGGTCTTGATAACATATTAAGACCATGGAGAGCATATGGGGCCTTTGTGGTTCACCCATCTTGATGAAAATGAGAACCCTAATTTGAGGTACACTGCCTTAGGAGAGAGTTTGTATGGTCAACTCTTGGGCAACCTTGAGCAAATTGAAGATCTCAATGGACATGTATTGAGTAAAATGAGAGGGAAAATTTTGGGGTACAACACCCGGGTTCAAACGGTCCAAGATCAATCCAATCAACTTTTGTCAACGATAAGGGGAATTCGAAGACATTGGTGTAATAGTAGAGTTGGGGTGCAATGAGATCATTTCGTATGGCTATTTGTTTTTATTTTCAATATTTGTTTTCCTTTCGAATATTTCATCTTACTGGGATCTCCATCTCTTTGTATAAAAAACGCCTATTCATGGGCAAAATATCAATACAAATATACTTTGAAGTGCAAACTTTCTGTTTTTGTTTTGAATGCAAAATTGTCCAATGACTAAAATTGAACGAACATATGCATATGAACATAATTAAAACTATTTGGCACATGTGTCCTGCTAAGCAGCAACAAACATCTCTTTAATGTATTTGGAATGTCCACACAAAGTTATTTCATTATAATTATCCCCATTGTTGTACCCCAAAATTTGCCCTCTCATATTTCTCAAAATATTTCAAGAAAGATCCTCAAGTTGCTCAAGGTAGTCCAAGGGTTGGCCAGACAAGCTCTCTCCTAAGGCAGTTTATCCCAAATTAGGGTTTCATGTTGCATCAAGATACTTGAGTCCAAATGACCCCAAGTTCTCACCAATGTCCTAATATGTTCTCAAGATCATCCATGTCAAATTTCAAGCCTTGCAAAGGAAGTTTGCTCAGTCAATTGCTCAAAGGTCCAAAAATCGACTGTGCCAGGGCAAAAGTCAACTCTGACCTACATACAGTCAAACTTCAAGATTTTTTGTCAATGTTATCATTTTGAAGGATATTTCATCATTTTATCAAGGGTTTATCATGATTCATCAAGGATTGCTCACAATTCATCAAGACTCAAAAGTTGCTAAATTAGGGTTTTGCAAGAAAAGTCAACTCAACTTTGACCAAGCATAACTCTCTCATAATTTATGAGAAATGACCCATCCAAATCTCATTTTGAAGAGGATGCAATTACCTATAATCCATATTCATCTCCCAAGATCAAAATATGCACTCACAAGAAGTTATGAATTTGGACATTATGGGTCATTTTGAAAAGTCAACAAAAACACCTTTTTTTCAAAGCTTCTAAATTGATCATGGAATATCAAAATGATATGAGACCAAAAGGGTTGGTTAGTGGACATCTCAATATTTCTAAAAAGTCCAAGAACACATCCAAAGAGTCCAAATTGAGGAAGTAATGCATTGTTGAAGTTGGACTTTTTTGCAAAAGTGCCAAACGTCAACTATGCTCAAAACTTCAAATTTTTCCAAATGGGCCCATTCTTTTTCACTTGTTTTGAGTTGGAATTATGGCCCAAGTGCTCTAGCCTTCCACATGTGTCCATATCATATTTTTATTAATTATTTTGATTTTTATTTGAATTAATTTGAATTAAATAAAAAAAAATCAATTAAAATCACAAACATTGAAAACCAAGGATGTTTTGATTTGTTTCAGGCTCTAATTACAGCTTGCAAGGTAATGAAACTCGTATCAAGCCATGTGGGTACAAAAATATTGAAAAGAAGTCAATTTTGGAAGGTGGTTAAAGGAGAATCAAATCCATATCAAAATAATTGAAAGAAGGAGATTTGGACAGGGTATTCGAACCCTAATACATTGTGCATTACATAAGGGTCGTGTGCAGACAAGAATAAGGGTTGGAGATCAATTGGAGAGTAAGAACAAAATTTGCAAAAACACCAAAAAAGTGTGAGATCGAAATCAAGTCTAGAGGCAGTTTCAAGGCTTGGTGTTGGTCTCAATCTCTTCCTAGTAATCTCCACAAGCAAAAGCAAGCAAAACCAGGCATTTTCAGACCCTTCCAAGCGCTGTAAGTCGTTCACGAAGCCGCCCTGTTCTTGATTTCGTATTTTGGAAATTAGGCATCGTTAACATGAAATAATTGCATATTCTTAATCTACACATCATTTGCAAGCTTTTTGTAATAACTAATTTCATTTATGTGACCTATATCATGAATCACCATTGCTAGGGTTTTGTGTTTGTTTTTAGGGCTTTTTGTTTCATGAAAAAATGGCCATGATAATGGCTATGGTTGTGATCAGTAGGTTGAGACGAACTCAACCATGGTACTAAAATGAATTTCCATGGCCTATAGAAGATTTTGGAATAAGACAGGCTTGTAGCAACGGACCTTCGTCCGTAGGTATAGCCTCTGTGTTTTTAGCAACGGTTCAAGGAAGGGGACGAAGGCGTGTCGCTTCCCCATTCGCCCGTTCAAATTGCCGCGCCCGTTTTTTATTATTTCTTTCAATATTCTTTTGTTTTATATATTATTTTCAGCATTTGATATTATAACAAATAAACATAAGCGCTCCAGTGGTAGCTACGTTGGCCTTAGGGCGTTCAGGGGCTGGAGGCCAGGGGTTCGATCCCTGCCTCCAGCATTTGTTATTTTTCCAATTTCTTTCAGGTGATCATGTGCACGCGTGAGCCAGATTTCCACCATGGACATTCACCATCAAAGCGCCAGATGGCCAAATGGCTAGATCTGGTAGCCAAGCATTGAAGGCACACCATAAGCAGGTCAATTCACATGCATGGGATCACAAAAAGTCCAATAGATCTCCATAATTGGGCCAGAAAATTTTCTTTCTACACCTCTCTAAATCAGGCCCATTTCTCTAACTTTTTATATATTGTTTGTTTTTTTATTTAATTATTTTTATTATCTTTAATTAATTACTAACCAACAAATTAATTTCTTTTTATCAAAAATCTAAAAAATGCATTTTATCCAATTAAATTTCAGAACTTTATTTTTATTTAATAAATATTAATTAATTAATTAGGTTGATTAATTAGATAACTTGAATTTAGTTTTGTAAATATTTAAAATTAATTAGAAATCATTAGGTTTTAACTCTAATTTAATTATTTTGTTTTCTTTCCTAAAATAATAAAAACTCCAAAAATATGTCATTAATTATATTTCATTAATTAATTTATTTAATAATTAATTTAGTATTTAATTTTAGGATTTAATTTCTTTTCTTAATAATAAAAAACAAAAAAAAACATTTTCTTTAATCAAAAGGGTCAAAACCGTAATTCCACATTCTATCCAATTCACTCGCACGATTTATTTTTCCTTATTCAATTATTGATGTATCTGCTCCCGGCTTGTAATAGTTTTAATAGGACATTTATTTATTTTTCTGCTTTTTATTTTCAAAGGGTTTGTCTTTGGCGATGTAAATACCTGACGCCTTGTAATAATTTAGTTTAAATTCTGCATTTTAATTCTGCAAATTATACAACTGCTAGATGTTTGATAATAGGGCTTGCATGACAAGAATGAATGTATAATTTAAAAACAGTTAGATCACCCTAAACATGTGCAAAGATAAAAATAATCGAAATCAACACACTCGCACATGCGCACTCTTAGGGTACACCCCACTTGGTTGCCTTCGTACACGGTCATTGAGTATAGGTCGTTATAGAGGTCGTCCTCTTGTCTAAAAGATCATAGTCGCCTCGAAATGGTTGCCTCGGATATTGTTTCCTCGAACAAATGATCTAAGACATTAGGATTACCGTTAAGCCAATCTAACATTGCTTTAATGACTGTATGTCCCTCTTTCGAATTGACCCTCAAACTCCAATGACGGTGCTACCTACTCACTAATAGTGGGATAGCATTGTCTAAAGGAAACATAGAACAATTCCTTTTTCGAGTAGGTAGATTAGTTCTTAAGTACTTTCTCTTTCAAAACAAAACCTTTTCACACTTACACTTTTATGAACAAGTTTTCAAAAACGCTTCATTACACTCTTGAGGACAGAAGCAAGAGTTAAATCGAAGTTAAAACAAAAACTTTTCAAAATCGACAAACACAAAGAAAACAATTTTGAAAACAATGAGCAAGTACCTAAGAGCCCGTAGATAACTATGGATAGAAAGGGTGCTAATACCTTCCCTTTCGATAAATCTATCCCCCGTACTCAGAAATATCTCAAAAAGGAATTTTTCTGTGCTTTTTTTCCTTTCCTTGTTGGATAAAATAAAAGACGGTGGCGACTCTTGCTTACCGCGACATTTTGCGAATACAAACGCAAAACACAAACCAGCATTCCAAAAAACAGTCAGTTCTTCCACCGTATCACACCCAAAAAACGGTAAACCAATCCTCAACAGAGTTACCCATGAAGTCTCTTTGCATAGGTTGATCTCCATCCAGAGTCTCAATCTTTTGGCAGCTCTCTCCCCAGCTAAGTTGAATCCTACAAGTAGAATTCTTATGGAACTATTCCTCAAAGAACTCACTTCATAAGCAGTTCATTGAGTATTTATCAAAAGGGTTTATTTCCCCAAAATACATTAATCGAGGAACCACAAAATTCCCCAGCTTAGCCTATCCTCCCTAGCCGAGTCTGTATTCCTCTGGCATAGTCTATCTTACCCAGTTGAGCCTGTTATCCCCAGCTAAGTATGTCCTCCCCAAGCTAAGTATGTCCTCCCCGATGAGTCTACACTCTCCAGCTTGAGTTTGCCTTTCAGACTATTGCAAATCATAGGGCCACAACCCCTAATCCCCAGTAAAGTCATCAACATAACCTTTATTATCTCCAAAAGATGCTATGAAGCATGGACCCGACCAGATGTTAGTACAACTTTCAGATACTATGAAACATGGACCCGACCAGATAATAGTTTAACCTTTCAAAGATATAGAAGATCCTGAACACAGCCAAACCAGGGTTTAACTTCTTTTCCCCAGTAGAGTTTTCCTCTACCCTAACAAGTTACTGTGAAGCCTGGATCCAACCAGATATCAGTTCTCAACTTCATCTTTTTTAAAGACAGTTATTATGAAGCCTGGATCCGACCAGATAGCAATTCCCCTCAGAAGTTTGTTGTGAAACCTGGAGTCCGACCAGATAACAGCTAAAATCCCCAAGAAGTTTATTGTGAAACCTGGACCCAACCAGATAACAATTAACCTCATCCATCTCAGAAATCTACAAAGCCTAGAATCCGACCAGATAGCGGTTCAATGTCATTAAGTTACTGTAAATCCTGGACCCAACCAAATATCAGTTCAATTTCGTTATTGTGAAGCCTGCAGCCTGACCAGATAATAACTAACTACGATCTCCAGAGAGACACTATGAAGCCTGGACCCGACTAGATAATAATATAACTTTTCAAAAACTATGAAGCCTGGACCCGACCAGATAGTAGTTACCACTTCAAGTTACTAGGAAGCATGGACCCGACTAGATATTAGTTTAAACTTCATCCTTTCTAGCCAGTTACGGCGAGTCTGTAATCCGACCAGATAACAGTTAACTTCCTTATCCCCAGCAAGTTGTTATGAAGCCTGGATCCGACCAGATAACAATTTAATTTCAAGAAATTTTTTGCAAAGCCTGGATCCGACCAGATAACAGCTGACATTCAAGAGATATTCCCCAGCGGAAGCATCCTTTCAACAAAGTTTGAAGATATGTATACTCTTCATCCCCAACAGCGATCCAGGATTTAGCTTCCCAAAATTCGTCAACAATAGTCAGGGATTTATTTTCCCAGACAAACATGCATCTCACATTCATACATCATAGCATATACGTACAAATGCATCTAGCATAATCTCATTTATCTTGTGAACATCATACATACATCTGCATTTTACTAACCTTTTTGTCTCACAGGTAGAACATCAAGTTTTAGTCTAAATCAACCAAAGATTTATGCTGATACTTCTTCCAGTGTTTACCATCATTCCTCCAAATGGCATCTATAAGCCCATTCACAATACATCTTCGAGTACAAATTTCTGGGCACTCTAGTGTTCAATCATCTTTCAACTTCAAGTCACGAATGGCGGATCCGCCAATCTAACTCTTCAGGTTTAAGAAGATTGAACAGTGGCAGCTGTTGTACCCCAAAATTTGTCCTCACATTTATCAAGTAATCTCTCACAAGATCTCCTTTGGTTCAAGACTGCACTAAGTTTGATCAGCTCAAGACACTTACTCTAGCACTGATGACTGAAAATTAGGGTTTGAGTTCGCACAAGGACAAATGAACTTTTAATGCCTCATATGACTTTCATGTATCATTTTGGACTCTCAATATTTCTCATGTCAAGTTTCAAGTCTTGGATCACATTTTTGCTTAGTCAATTGATCAGTTGACATAAAATTAGTTGTATTGGGAAAAAAGTCAATTATGGTCAATCTACAGTCAAACTTCATAATTTTTGGTCCATATCAACAATACGAAATCATATATGTCATTTGATCATGTTTGGATACCAATTCCTCAAGAAATTTGATCAGATCATCAAAAGGGCAAAATGGTCAAAATTAGGGTTTTGGCTAAGAAGGTGCAATTTTTTATTTTTGACCTAGCAAATGATTGATTGGTTTAAGTTTTGGTCTCAAGGATTCAAATGCATCATTTTGACCTAATTGCATGGCTCAAAACATTCCTCAAGATCAATTGATTGATA